>FR997800.1:11573494-12801827 GCA_905475355.2 Clostera curtula | reverse complement strand
TTTCAAGTGACACATAAATTCGACAGTGATTACGTACGTTCAGGTCAATCAATTTGAACCGGGTAAATATGGCTCAAGCGTAACCGTTTAGTAGATTGATGTATACAGTATTGCTGGAATTTCGATCTTAATGTACTGAAACAAGCGTCAAATTGCTTTGCGCCATTTAAATCACTAATTTTATACATAGAACACGGGATTGTAGACATGTATGACCAAACGTGTAAACAGGAAAATCGAGAGCAAAATAAGATAAGTTCCTTCTTTGTTTTTAGTATTATTGCTTTTATTATTTATCAAACAGCAAATATCCACGTGGTGACGAATTTAGAATACATAGTATCACCACCCCATTCCCTTCAGATGGTGTCGAAAGAGCCGATAAAAGGAAATGATAATTCCGGTACCCAATCCGCAAGCGAAGAAAACTTGATACAAAACCCTATCAAAAACATGTAAAGGACGAGAACTAAAATCGGCGGGCTTGTTAATCAAACACGATAATATAGAACGATAATATTAATACGTTTTATTGACATGCGCACATCTTACCACATTTTACAAGAGACTGACCAGAAATACAGAAAAACAGAAAACAACTAACTTAAAAAGGAACACTATTTAAAATTATAATAAAAGAGAATAAAAAAAGACCAAAGAGGTTGCGGGTCGCCAACATGGAACCCGTATGGCCAGCGTGGCATAGTAGGCCTGACTCAACATTAGGTCATTTATGGGAAAGTAAGTAAGTAAAACTACTTGATACAAGCCCTTTGTCAAACCGTCATGCTAGTGTGGCACAGTAGGCTAATTTCACTCCATGAATTTGGAGGAGGCCCGACTCAGTAAATAAATTATAAATAACTAAATATTTATTTATTCTTAATGTACAAACATGGTACACAAGGCGGACTTAATGCCATGCGGCATTCTCTACCAGTCAACCTTCGGGTTAAAAAGAGAGAGCATATGGGGTACAAAACAAATACACACACACACACACACATATATATATATATATATATATAATTAATTAATTAATTAATAGATACCTAGATACAAATATAATTCATACATGTTATGATATCAATATAATATACTTGGACATTTCACACAACGCCATCTCGTCCCAAGCTAAGCAACATAATGCTTGTGTTATGATAACGAGATGGATGATAAACTACATATATATATATTTTTTGTAAATACATACATACTTAATAAAAACACCCAGACCCGGAACAAATACTTGTAGGTCGTACAAATATTTCTTCCGTGCGGGAATCGAACCCGCGACATGCTGCCCAGCAGTCGATCGCTCAACCTCAACCAAGCTCATATACACAGGATTACTCTGTAAGGTACCGTAAGGACCTAGTCTATCAGAAGCGTGTGCATTCAGATTCATGAAATGTAGTCACCATTCCCAATCCCATATGATGAAGCACCTATTGACATAATTTCAGTACTAGATGGCTCTGCGCTGCTAAGTGCTCATAAATCTTGATCCACATCAGCACTGCGATCAGCAATTCATAACTCAATATTATACAGAATGGTGTTTGTTGAGTAAACTGTCTTACTAATAATATTCTAGGACGTTCGCGAATACTCGTATTATTCATTGTACTTAAGTAGTTTTACAGGGTTCATTAGGAAAGAGAGAGGATAATGCATATGACAACGATGAATGTGTGAAATTTGACTTTATTTGTATTTTTATTGTTCTTGAAGTCTGTGTTTGTGTGTGTGCTTGGATACAAGTGTGTTTGGATACAAGACACAGATGAAAAAAAACTGTCACTGAGCTAGCTGCACTTGATAATTATGCTTGTCCTGTCATATGCAAAAAAAATGGCTAGTGACATACAGAAAATATAGCTTGGATTAAAAGAAGAGTAAAAGCAGAAACGTTTATCAACAGAAAATATTTAAATTATCTAGTGGTTAGATGTGCCGCCTTTGGATCAACGGGTCCCGGGTTCGATTCCGGGGTCGGGCAAGTGTCTTTGTCCAAACCAGAGGCACTGGCTCGGAGTCTGGGTGTCATTTCTATCTATAATATGTATGTATTTACAAAAAAAAATGTATATAAGTTTATCATCCATCTCGTTACCATAACACAAGCATTAAGTTGCTTAGCTTGGGACGAGATGGCGTTGTGTGGAATGTCCAAGGATATATTTATTATTTTTAAAAGAGGTGTGTGCACCTGATGTCTGGAGCTGCCAGGTTGGAAATACCTTACTAAATAACAGCCATAAATAATTTACATAGTGTCAACAGACAGTTTCAGCACGAACCATGTAATTTGTGTAAAGTCACAGTTTTTTTTTAATATGCTACATGTTATAGCGATTGCTGTCACTAATCTGTCAGACTTGTTTGTACCACCATAATTGTAACCCTATTATTTAAAAGAGCAACCATGGAGTTTCTTGCCGGCTCTTGTCTGTGGAATGGCATTCCGAACCGGTGGTAAAAAATAAATGATAAATTTGATTTTGATTTAGTGTTATATTTTTTTTTACTATATGAAAGCATTCGCAAGAATTTATACGAATAAAAAAAATTATTTTTATTTTGACACCATTCCATCCTGGGCGTGTCGTAAGAGCCGACAAAAGGAAATGATAAGACCGAAAACCTAGCCGCTAGAGAAGGAAAATTTGATACGAAACCGTATGCCAACCCGCCAGTCCAGCGTGGCACAGTAGGCTAATTCGCAGTAGGTCATATATGGGCTCAGTAGTAGTAAGTAAGATTAAGGAATTAAAAAGTAAAAAACGGAAAACTCTTTCGCCATTTAAATACTTCGGCTAGAAGGCTTCGCGAAGTTAGGTGTATGTTCCAAGCCCTCGCTGGCAAGACCGAGCGCGTAGCCTAGTATTTTAAGAAACACGTTTAAACATGTGATTTTTTTTTATTCATAAATTCTCGTTGCCTAAATACTATAAAATATAACACGAAAGTAGTATTTTATTGAAAGCTTTCAATCGGGATGTTTCCCATCAGCGAAAGTGATCCGCTATTGGCAATCAGCGACGGCAACAATTATGCGTATTTTTTAAAGCAAAATCCAATTTTGTGATGTTCAATTGTTCCGATTCTACGAAAACAAAAAATTGCCAACAAAAAGTGTAATGGCGTACAGTCCAAAAATTTTAATTTGCGAGTAATAGATCGAGTTTTCATGATTGAACGATTGTAGTAATACAATTCGACGAGGACAATACGAGTTATTCCATGTATTATTAGCGAAACATGAAATATTTTATGTCATGTTAGGTTTTCGCGATTATTACACATTGAAATTAAACACTCTATAACGGATTTGTGGCGTGTATATTAATAAACACACACATATATATAATAATAGAATATACACGCGATGAACCCAATAAAAATAGTTCAATTGAAATTAGAGATGAATTAGCGCAGTATTCAATTTTGTATTAAGGAAGAGGAGGGAGATTGTGAAAATTTCTGCGTGGATCGTATTATTCATTACACATTTAAGGTGAATGTTCCAGGGTAGCCCGCGAAATTCAATTTCAATTTTCTTACGTTTTTTGCAATTTGCAGGTCAGTGCTAGGTTGTATGTTGATTAAAATGTTATTCGCGGGTGTAAGACGTATGTAGTTATAGAATTATAATCATCAAAAATCATCAATACAACCCTCCAAGCTCATAAAGGTGCAAGAAAAACTTTTTCATCCCCCCATCTCGGAAAGAGTATTTTTGCTCTTCGATATCTGAGTGCAAAAGCCGTTTTTATTCGCTAGAGAATAAAGTATTTTTGCTCTTCGATATCTGAGTGCAAAAGCCGTTTTTATTCGCTAGAGAATAAAGCAAAGATTATTCTGTAAGACTTACCTGTCATAATGTAGTAATTAATACCTAAACTGAAATAAAAGTGTACCTATCTTGTGATTGTAAACTTTTTTTTTTGCATTTAGTCATTTCCTCGCTGAGGTGGAATGAAAAGTTACGTGTTGCACTCGAGTGCAAAG
This sequence comes from Clostera curtula, assembly GCA_905475355.2. Taxonomy (NCBI): domain Eukaryota; kingdom Metazoa; phylum Arthropoda; class Insecta; order Lepidoptera; family Notodontidae; genus Clostera; species Clostera curtula. The sequence goes on along the minus strand of FR997800.1, from coordinate 12,797,813 downwards.
ATTTTTCACCTCGTGCTCTTTTGATTTCCTCGCTAACGTTCAGGATTCTAATTTTAGAATCCTTCGCTTGCTCGGTCATCAAAATTGAACACGCGGTTAAAAAGCAACTTTGCACTCTTGTATAACAAATAACTATTTCAAGCTCAAAGTCATTCAAAGCAAAAAACGTACGAAAAGTTGAATTTCGCGGGCTACCCTGGAACATTCACCTTAAATGTGTAATGAATAATACGATCCACGCAGAAATTTTCACAATCTCCCTCCTCTTCCCAGGGCCCTTTAGTGTCAAGAAAGAAAGTGACCGACTTGACCCTGGGATCGACCTGTGGTACTGTTGGTCCCTAAGCAAAATTGTAAATGACTACTACTACTCAACTAGAAAGTGAGAAAAAAATATTTACTGAAAAATATATTCCAAATTATAATACCGAACTTTAAGCTTACATTTCCCCAAAATATGTCGTGTAAATACGAGGCGGTTAGGAAACATTTACCTAATGTTTGTCGAAACGGGCCGATAACTTTGTTTTCTAAGTTTATGGCTAAAGTTTTAATTGGAACACAACTAATATCTCACGTTTTGAAATCGAGTGGGCCCAGTCTGGGACAAAATTTAATGAGCATAATTAATTCGATAACGTGTTGTATCTCACATATTTTATACTGTTGCGTGATGTATATACAGTGAAAACATTGGACACACTTTTTTTCGCTGGAAATCCTAATTATTAATCCCCAGACGTGGGTATATGGCACTCCGGGGAGCGAAAAGATGGAAATTAGTGCCTCGACCTACTCACTAAAAAGAACGAGGTTCCTCGACTGCCCGCTCCAGTGCCACGGGTTACGCTCCTCAAGGACGCATGCTCCGCGACTTTGGGGCTTTGGCCCGCCGCGATTAGTGGGGCCCCAAGCTCTGAGGCGGGCCCCGCCTCTAACAGGGGGAACCTCGGACACCTCTAACGATATTGCACAATACACTCTCCGTGTAGACGGTGATTTAGAATAGATACTGTCACCACATTCCGTCCTAAGGGCGACACCATTAGGACGAAATGGGGTGATGACACTATGTCGACAAAAGGCCGAAATCCGAGCCGAGTCGACAAAAGCGAAAAGCTAGCCACAAGAAAAGAAAAACTTGATACGAAACCCCGTGCCAACCCGTCTGGCCAGCATGACACAGTATGTTATTAAATATAAATAAATAAATATCCTTGGACATTTCACACAACGCCATCTCGTCCCAAGCTAAGCAACTTAATGCTTGTGTTATGGTAACGAGATGGATGATAAACTACTTATATACTTTTTTTTTTGTAAATACATACATATTATAGATAGAAAACACCCAGACCCGGAACAAATACTTGTAGGTCGTACAAATATTTCTTCCGTGCGGGGATCGAACCCGCGACATGCTGCGCAGCAGTCGATCGCTCAACCACTGCGCCAACCGTGTCGTCAACGTTATTGACCCTATAAGTAACTGGAAGAGGCCCTACTCAACAGTGGATCCTCTATGATTATATCGATATATCTATACGATGGCAAAGTCGTGAGCTTGTTTATGTATATTCCCAACATAACATGTTTCATAAGTAACTGTTGGATGATTATAATAGTTAGTGGAGGATATGTAATAAGGAGCTTTACTCTCACCATAATTACTTATTGATTTTACCGCCTTCCGAGGCAGAGACAAATTGGTGTTTAACTGTGTTAACATAGTTGGTGTACATGAATTGGATGATATGGTAGCTATACATTCAGAGTAAATAAAATTGGGTTTAACAGGTTCACATTATTTTTAATCAGTTATTTTTGGCAGTTTAGTCAAACGCTTGTCATTTAATTACACGTTTATATTTCTTAGTTCTGGTTAAATATGCCGTAATACAGTAATAACTACCAGTGGTCGCCTAGCGGTCGAAATAAATAAAAGACAGACTTCAACAAAAAATAAAAAGTACACATACGTGTTTGTGTCAAATACATGGTAGCGTGTATAATGTAATGGGTTGTATGTTTTTTTTTGTATCATAAAAATAAATATTTAGTGGTGGACCCCCCTTAACATTTCTGGGGATGAAAAATAGATGTTGTCTGATTCGCAGACCTAACCGATATGCACACTAAATGTCACGAAAATCGGTCCAGCCATTTCGGAGTAGTTTAATGACAAACACCGTGAAACGAGAATTTTATATATTAGATGAAATGCGTTTAAACGTATTCGGGTATCTTAGGTTCATTACAAGTTACACGATCAGAACCGTCAAGAAATCATTTCCGTATTCGGATAAAATGTTGATTAGTTATCAGTGAGCTCAATACATAATGTTTATAAACAAACACATACGACATAGAAACATATAACATATAAAATAATACGGGATAGCAACATAAAATCGAGATAGAAACACATCACTATCACTATCACTACATAGTATAAAACAAAGTCGCATTCTTCTGTCCGTCCCTATGTATGCATAAATCTTTAAAACGACGAAACGGATTTTGAAGCGGTTTTTTTTAATAGATAGAGTAATTCAAGGGGAAGGTTTATATGTATAACCCACCCCCGCTATGCACGGGCGAAGCCGGGGCGGGCCACTAGTAACTTATAAAATAATACGGGATTCATAACGGGGTACCATTTAATACCCTTACCATCGCTGTTAACATTGTAAATGAAAACTGTTATTAAGCTAGAATTTACAGAGCTTTTGCAACGGTATAGCATTTCACATCTAACATCGTCAAATACATCATTATCTACGCTTCACTCGCTAGCTGTGGCGTCTGTCGCCTATTTGACCTACTTGCTTACCCAATCTGAAATACTAGCTCCGAGTTTGTAATAATATGTGTACCAACATCATTGCATGAAGGCTTAATGATAACACTACTACTAATACTACAATTCAGCCCATATCCTTGAGCTTAATGACTATACTACTACAACTCAACCCATATCCTTGAGCTTAATGACTATACTACTACAACTCAACCCATATCCTTGAGCTTAATGACTATACTACTACAACTCAACCCATATCCTTGAGCTTAATGACTATACTACTACAACTCAACCCATATCCTTGAGCTTAATGACTATACTACTACAACTCAACCCATATCCTTGAGCTTAATGACTATACTACTACAACTCAACACATATCCTTGAGCTTAATGACTATACTACTACAACTCAACCCATATCCTTGAGCTTAATGACTATACTACTACAACTCAACACATATCTTTGAGCTTAATGACTATACTACTACAACTCAACCCATATCCTTGAGCTTAATGACTATACTACTACAACTCAACCCATATCCTTGAGCTTAATGACTATACTACTACAACTCAACCCATATCCTTGAGCTTAATGACTATACTACTACAACTCAACCCATATCCTTGAGCTTAATGACTATACTACTACAACTCAACCCATATCATTGAGCTTAATGACTATACTACTACAACTCAACCCATATCCTTGAGCTTAATGACTATACTACTACAACTCAACCCATATCCTTGAGCTTAATGACTATACTACTACAACTCAACCCATATCCTTGAGCTTAATGACTATACTACTACAACTCAACCCATATCCTTGAGCTTAATGACTATACTACTACAACTCAACCCATATCCTTGAGCTTAATGACTATACTACTACAACTCAACACATATCCTTGAGCTTAATGACTATACTACTACAACTCAACCCATATCCTTGAGCTTAATGACTATACTACTACAACTCAACCCATATCCTTGAGCTTAATGACTATACTACTACAACTCAACACATATCCTTGAGCTTAATGACTATACTACTACAACTCAACCCATATCCTTGAGCTTAATGACTATACTACTACAACTCAACCCATATCCTTGAGCTTAATGACTATACTACTACAACTCAACCCATATCCTTGAGCTTAATGACTATACTACTACAACTCAACACATATCCTTGAGCTTAATGACTATACTACTACAACTCAACCCATATCCTTGAGCTTAATGACTATACTACTACAACTCAACACATATCCTTGAGCTTAATGACTATACTACTACAACTCAACCCATATCCTTGAGCTTAATGACTATACTACTACAACTCAACCCATATCCTTGAGCTTAATAACCCTTTTATTTAAAAGAGCAACCATGGAGTTTCTTTCCGGCTCTTCTCTCTGTGGAATGGCCGAACCGAACCGAAATAAAATTAATTTTATTACACATTTAGTTTATACCACAACTAAATGTGTAATAAAATTAATGTTATATTTTAATTTCTGCTAAGGTCTTCGACTATTTTTTTTTTTTTTTAGTTTGATTAGAATTCGGCTTGAAGGGGAGGAGAATGGGCAGAAATTCACTTAGCAAACTCGCCTGACACTCAATAGTACATAAATCATAGGAGTGGTGAACCACAGAGCACATACATCGATCATTTTAATAAATGCCTCTATAAATGTCATTTTCTCGGAGCGTATTCAATACATCGTCACAGTGCAGTGTTTATTCAGTAAATAATATATTAGTTAATTCTACTTTTAAACAGGACTCGTATTTATTTATTTATTTATTGTAAGGAGAACCAACAGCTAAAATTAATGAAAAACAATTCAATATGAGACACAGAGCCAATTACAGGTTCTCACGAGTAGAAATAGAATAGGATTCTTAGATCACTAAATAGCAAGCGATAATAATGAGAGGTATGAAGAATTAAAACAAGCAATAAGCACTAAATACACTCGGTTACTAGGTCAGGCATCGATGATATGGGTCAAACATAAGAAATAATAAAAAAAAAATACATTACGCGCTCTTGTGCGTAAGGCGTAGGCAGTGGCGGAAAAAGGATCGAAAGAGAACTTCTTACAAAGAATATTAAAATCCTCACTCCCTCGCACCAAGAATTAAATGATCATACTATTTAGACCGTCCGTGTGGTGACAGATTTAGAATACGCAGTGTCACGAACCCATACCACCCCGAGGGTGTCGTAAGAGGCGACTAAGGGAACGTAAGCCAATCACCTAGCCCCAAGAGAAGTAAAACTTGATACAAACCCTGTGCCAACCCGTCTTGCCAGCGTGGCACAGTAGGCTAATTTCCCTCCATGAGTTTGGATGAGGCCTGACTCAGTAGTGGGTCATTCATGGGCTGAAATGACGACAACTTAGGCAGTAGGTGAACCCGGCTTGAGATCTTATATTTGGCTAAATATATTTGGCTAAATATATATATATATTTTCTATATATACTGTTTGAACGGTTTTATGATTAGAAATATGGAAGAAACAGGCGTTTTTTGGAACCTTCTTACTCTTGGTATAGTGACTGGCTTATTCCAGGATTAAATAGCTGATTTGATGTTTTATTGCATGTTTGATTGTTGCATGCATTTATAATCTGTGTTTCAATAAATTTAATACTAGCTGATCCCGTTTGTACAGCCATATTATAAGATATCTTTACTAAACAAACCGAATCAAAAATAGAATTATCCATATTCCGTGTACATTGGCAATGACAGTCCGAGTGCTAACGGATTTATAATACACTAGTGGCCCGCCCCGGCTTCGCCCGTGCAAAGCGGGGGTGGGTTATACATATTATAAACCTTCCCATTGAATCACTCTATCTATTAAAAAAACCGCTTCAAAATCCGTTGCGTAGTTTTAAAGATTTATGCATACATAGGGACGGACAGAAGAATGCGACTTTGTTTTATACTATGTAGTGATAGTGACAATGCCCACACCATCCTGAAGGTGACATAAGAGGTGACTAAAATAACACAAGAGGCAGATCGCATAGCCCCAAGAGATGGGAATCTTGATACAAACCCTGTGCCAACCCGTCTTGCCAGCATGACACAGTAGGCTAATTTCCCTCCATAAATTTCGAGGAGGCCCGACTCAGTATGGGCTGTAACGAGATTATCATGCATATGAGCACACCTTAAAAAAAACGATTCACAAATTTATTTAATACACCGACAAAACACAAATAATTGCGGTCACGCGAGCTTAGCGTAAGCTACGTCTATAACATAAAAGGAGCTGTCATAATTCAATATTATTTACAAAGTAATCCGAACTCCATAAACCATGTCGGCATGCCCTCCAGAAAGCGCAACTCATCGACTATTTATCAAAGCCTCGATAGCCGCTTGTTTCTCGGCGCGAATCCATTAAATTTATTAAACAACCATTATGTTGAACGTTTGCCTCCTGAAAATATACGAGTATGCATGTACCCTTTTGAAGACTTTGCAGTTTTTTTTTGTAATAACCAATGCCAACCAATTTTACTGGTTCACATACAAGGTAGATCTATGGTATGTATTTAAAACAGTAGTATGATTTTCGTCTGTCGTACAATGTACCAACTTACAAATTGTACTTTTGACTCCTTAAAAAATATTTCGTTTTTTTTATGATGTAATTATAGTACTGTACCACGCTGGCCAGACTGGTGGTCACACGCGTATGTTCGCATATAAATTATCTATAAAATATATTAACTGCTAAAGCGGTTTAGGTATGGCTTCACAAAATGCAAACGAAAACCTTTTCCGAATGCCGAAGAATAACTGAATGAACGGGCAATTTTTCTTATTTATCTTTGTTTTTCTGGCTTTCTCCTTCGGTGAATCTTTTTAATGATCGCCCTAATCCGAGATTTTCATAGCCAATGAGGGCTCACCGATTTATTGGATAGTCTTTTATCTATTTACAAATAAATTTTGCTTCATAGTGTTAAAAAATTATAGACATGGTTTTTGTAAAGTGTTCAGCACATAGTTGTATTTTATTCATATTTATTTTTGCACATGAAAAGATGCCCAATGGTGGACTTAATGCGTTTGGCATTATCTGCCAGTCTACTACTATATTAGGATAGCGATATTTTATTTTATTTATCGATACATAAATATTTATAATTAAATATAATATCAGGAACAGTTTAATACGTAACACACATAATCATAATAAACATACATACTGAGTACATATAGCTGTGTGATAATCCACGATATTTTCACTAGAAAGTATCGCAACTCCATTGAACATGCTGATTTCCTGAGACAACACATTCTAAATAAGTATGGACTACCCACCGGTGTAAGAAATTTCACTGAATGGTTTAAGAATTACTTACTCACAAATAAATTGATAAAACAAAAATATGTCTTCTTTTATATATTTTTAGAAGCCTATATTGTACTTGACGTAAGTTTTGACCCAGAATATTGTTAGTAGCTATAACTAGTGGACCCTACAATAAGTAATCTCTTATCTCAATCACAAAGGTAAACAATTTGCGATCTCAGGGGAGAGGGGTTGGCGAATTTGTCTTAATTAAGTCTATTCTTCGGTATTTCGCACGAAAGAATATCTTATAGATTGTGTATTGTACATACTCGTAGTTACAAGTCTCTGTGTGTGTTTCTTATAGAAATATACCAGAGTCGCTCTATTTGGCAGGGTTATATCAAGGACAAATGGTTACATCAAATACGAAAAAGAAATAGGTATATAACTTTACTAAAATAGAAAAATCGCAACAAGAACAATAATATTGATTCCGATCGTAATAAAATACTTATGTTAGTATTAAAGTTTTAGTGTACGTACATAAATTATTATTAATTTAAAATCTTTAATAGTTAGTAATAATTCCATGAAGCAGTTCCTAATATTAAAAATTAGGACACTATTCCCACCAAATTCTCAAAAGTGGATACCGTAAATATCACTACATAGTATAAAACAAAGTCGCATTTTTCTGTCCGTCCCTATGTATGCATAAATCTTTAAAACTAGGCAACGGATTTTGAAGCGGTTTTTTTTAATAGAAAGAGTAATTCAAGAGGAAGGTTTATAGGTATAATATAATTGCTTCCATGCGAAGCCGGGGCGGGTCGCTAGTTTAAAATAAATTTAACCCATATTAAACACTAATACGAAATTTTCATAACACCGACGTATATTCAAAAGCAATACAAATTAATTTATCATTCCACAATTCATCTTCCTGCTTCCAAGCTCATGATATTTCAATTTGTCGAAAGTTTGCACAAGTAGTGATTATTGCTTTTGAGTGTACATTCTTCTCATTATTTACCAGTCTCTCCATTGACTCCAGTTGTTTTCGAACAAACAAAATCTCAAAGTACGGTACGGTCTTTTGAGTTGAACAATATCCGGTCAATGTGAATTCAAATATTTGTATTTTATTTTTCAGGTACATACCTAATTATTTTTCTTTGGGTGATATTTAATCGTAACGAGTTCCTCAATGTTTGGTAAGAATAGAAATTAGAACAATATTCTTTTATAAATTTGAGTTATTCTACAGCTGATTTTCATAATATATCAGTATAATGTATTATTATAAATGTGATCTAGGTATCTCGCTTAAAGGATTAGCATAGCTATACAGCGCGGGAACACTGCTAGTCAGTATTTAGCCAAAAAGGCACAAAAGAACTTTTTTATAAATGATGTATATGTCGGAGAATTAACTGTTTAATTAAACCTTTTAATTTGAGCAGCGGGTTCAAGGTACCGATCTTAACTACACTCCAGCATTAACACACCGCACCGCAACCACTGTTTCTATCATAATGCGCGATCCACCGCGATCGCGCTTCTTTTATAAGTTTTTGCCGAACGTCAAGATGGCGCCTCGACCCCGCTCGAGGACTACCCTCCGCTCTGACAATGTAAAATAATATAACGTCTTCTTTTAAAAAGATGACAAACTAAATTGAATAGAAAAATCTAACAAATTAAACTAATTAAAATTAAGATTTAACAAAGTATTTTCTAGGCTAATTGATATCGTCTATATGTAACCAGCAATCATCTCCATTCTGACTACTTCCTCCGACATATATATTTTAATTTATGAATAGGCAGCATATTGTTTGTTTAAATAAAGTATCTATATTTTATTAAAATAGGTATATTAAAACCGTATTTTACAGGGACCATATTATATAAGATATCATTTCTTGAAATCGTAGCATAAGTAATAGCGATCCAAAATATAACTAACTAGCTGACCCGGCGAACTTTGTTCCGCATTATATATATTTAAAACAAAAAGAAAGTTGGACATAGGATACCTGAGATTTTTAACCCGTCCGTATAAAACCTACTTTAACAAAACGCAACTGACAGCGAAACGTTATGTTGTCTATAGTTTAATATGGTCGAAAATTTGACAATTAGAAATTTTGAATTCGACTTGTTTATATTGTTGTAATTCACATAATATCTTTATAACTTGTAGCCTATGTGTTATTCTGATGTATAAGCTATATTATTGTAAAGTTTCATTAAAATCCATTCAGTAGTTTTTACGTGAAAGAGTAACAAACATCCATCCATCCATCCATCCATACTTACAAACTTTCACGTTTATAATATTAGTAAGATTCGACATTATTTAGATAATCCTAATGCACATTTGAATGTTTTAAAATGTAGATGGACACAGGCGCTTACGAATGCCAGTAGTAAAATATGAACTAATGAGGAACTGAATTGTCACCCATCCATTGAGCTTAATTCCTTTTGGTGGACTTGCGACCCACTCGAGGAAATTGCCCCCTCCCCTTACCCAGTAAACATTCTACGGTGAGCCGTCCTGCACTGACAGCCCCGTGGGTCCCGATTAGATGTGCCGCCTTTGGATCAACGGGTCTCGGGTTCGATTCCGGGGTGGGTAAGTGTCTTTGTGGAAACCAGAGACACTTGCTCTGAGTCTGGGTGTCATCACTGCCCCCCCGGTACAGGCAATACAGGCGATGAATGACAGGCTATGATATGAAGATGACATTTTTTTTACAATAAATATAAAGACACTATAAAAACAAACAATTCAGCTGTTCCGCAAAAAATGCCACGAATTCATAAATCGGTTTTACTTTTGACGCTCTACATAATGAATTATTCATGTTTATTTCCCTCAATAATACAAAAAGCTTTCAGTACCGTAAAAACGAACAGTTTCATAACGGGGCATTGTTTGATGCTGCACCAGTATGAATGGAGCATTTCATTAGTAAAGTTTTTTCATTAAATGTGCAATGCTTGTTACAAGAGAACCATTATTGAACCTTGTATCGCTCCGATACTTTCACTTTAAATTATCCTATGGCTCAATTGTTTCAACACAGCTACTGTTCTATATATATATATAGGAGCTGTTATGTAGATCGATTGACTCATCACGATAAATATCTCTGGAACAATAAGACCTAGAGACTTGAAATTTGGTACGAATATTCTTTTCACCGAGTACAGATCAGATAAAAACGGATATTACGAAATTTCAAAAGAAAGGGGGGTTGCGGGATGGGGGGGGTTAATTATTTGGAAAAACAACGTTTACGGGATCAGCCCGTATTATCACTATCACTATCACTACATAGTATAAAACAAAGTCGCTGTCGTCTGTCCGTCCCTATGTATGCTTAAATCTTTAAAACTACGCAACGGATTTTGATGCGGTTTTTATAATATATAGAGTGATTCAAGAGGAAGGTTTTTAAGTATATTTTTAAGTAAAAAACTATAGAAAACCTTCGGCTAATATACACTTGCCAAATTATTTTTTTAATAACGCAGAACGATGGTAATTTGCGCCACAACAAAACCAACGATGTTCCTCGATTGCCGGAAACGGAACCACGGGTTTCGCTCCTGTCATGTCCTGCATGATATTCGTTCACCGACTGCAGCGCCACCTTTCGGGCTGATTTGTGAATCTAAACCATCCTCGGTGCCACCCAAGCGCATACAAAAAACATTCAAATCAGTTCAGCCGTTCTTGAGTTATAACATTACAACGAAAAGTGGCATTGATTTTTATATTTAAAGATGTAGTAACACCGATTTTTTGGTATTCTTCTACTTTATCATACCGTGTAGGGTATTAACAGGAGGAACATCTAGGAGATTTTGGAAATGCATATTCAAATTGCTGTGGAATTAATCAATATCTTATATTATGTCAGCTTTGTAAATATGTTTAACCTAAATAGGCGATAACGTCAGCATAACGTACACTATAGGTTAAGGTGAATGTTCCAGGGTAGCCCGCGAAATTGAGGTGAATGAGGTGAGTGCTAGGTTGTATGTTGATTAAAATTTTATTCGCGGCTGCACCTTCTTCTTCTTCTTCTTGCACCTTTATGAGCTTGGAGGGTTGTATTGATGAGTTTGATGATTATAACTCTGTAACTACATACGTCTTACAGCCGCGAATCAAATGTTCATCATCATACAACCTAGCACTGGCCTGCAAATTGCAAAAAACGTAAGAAAATTTGAATTTCGCGGGCTACCCTGGAACATTCACCTTAACCGCGACTTTGCGTGCATGGACTTTAAATTGAGTCCTTCTTTGCCAATAGATGTCACTCTTTACATTTTAACGCGTCCGTAGCAGCTCATCGAACTATATTACCCACTGCAGAGTTGGTCCTTCTCCGACTACGTAGAGGGTAATTATCCTACTGGGCCACGCTGGCCAGACAGTTGAGTATACGGCATCGTATTAAGGTTTCTGCGGAAATGTTTTCGGTCTTATCCATTCCCTTTTGTCGGCTCTTATGACAACCTCAGAATGAAAAGAGGTGGCGACACTGTATTCTAAATTCGTTCGTTTTCGCTTTAGCCCAAGAATGACCCACTACTGAGTCGGCCCTCCTCCAAATTCGTGGAAGGAAATTAGCCTACTGTGCCACGCTGGCAAGACGGGTTTGTACACGGTTTGTATCAAGTTTTCCTTCTCTTGAAGGTGATTTGCCTCTTGCGTTCCCTTAGCCGCCTCTTACGAAACCCTCGGCATGGCATGAGTTTGTGACACTGTGTAGATATTCTAAATCCATCATCACACGGAAAATTCTAAATTCGTCACAACTGTAGCATCGTAGATCGGAACGTCACTAGAGGTGACGTCAGCGAGCTCTCAAGATGGCGTCACTAGGCACATTCAAGCAGGCGGCATGATTGGTGATAACTAAGTAAAATTGTAATATTAAAATAAAACCTCTGGTGTATCCTCAAATTAATGTCATAGTTTCATTTAAGCACAATAAATTGTAAATACTTAAATTAGTCCAGTAGCCATAAATAAATTACAAAAGAGCCAAGGGGATCTCAATAAGGGATTCTTTAACTTGCAACAATTTTGCCGAGTTTGTTTCCAAAATTGATTATGACAACAGCGGCATCATTAATCCTGCTCGCCTTATGTTGTTCTTTCATTTTCGAAACAGGCAGTAAACACGGAAACAATTATTAAGAAAGCCAATTAATTTCGCGTTGCTACCTTATTGAAGTGTTGGAATGAATTGGGAACGATCTTGTTCACACATTGAAATTAAATTTACTTGTTAGCACAATTTAGTACATAGCATTATATTTTCTAACTAGCGATCCGCCCCGGCTTCGCACGGTTGCAATGATGAACATCTAAATTTATGCATGTATTATACTTAAAAACCTTTCTCATGAATCACTCTATCTATTTAAAAAAACCGCTTCAAAATCCCTTGCGTAGTTTTAAAGATTTAAGCATACATAGGGATGGACAGACGACAGCGACTTTGTTTAATACTATGTAATAATAATGATTTTCTTATGTCAAAACTTATTCAAGATTTATAATCTGTACATTAATATGTTTGGTTTGTTTGTATGGTGTCGTAAGAGCGGGTAAAACCAAATGATAAGGCCGAAACCCTAGCCGCAAGAGGAGAAAATCTTGATACAAACCCTGGGACAACCCATCATGCCAGCGTGGCGCAGTAGGCTTACTCCCCTCTACAAATTTGGAAGTTTTCCGCCTCCTAGGACGCCCTCAGATTGACGTGGGTTAATGGTGACATTGTGTATTCTAAATGCGTTGCCGCACAGGCAAGTCGGTTCAGGTCTATCTCCAAATGTTGCTGTAAGCTCTTCATAATAACTCTCAATACCTTTAATGTACGTGCTCAGTTTCGCCAATGATTCTGAATTCTAGCGTTGTCGTATCAGCAGTATTGGATCCAAGTATACTTTATGTCTGAATGGAGAATTGAACTAAAAATACGAAATTTCAAATTTATAGGACTATTCAAATTGTGGTAATACTGCATTGAAAAGATCCACTACCGAGTCAGAACTCCACAAACCGGCGGGAAATTAGTGGACTAGACTAGGATAGACAGTTTAGTATAGGTTTTAGTTTAAAATTTCCTTCTCGTGTTCTTTCAGTCGGTTCATAAGACACTCTCAGTTAAGAATGGTACAGGGAAATTATGAATCCCAAAACCGTCACCGTGTGTCTTGATTATGTTAATAATATAATGGAATTTATGCCACGAACACGATTAATTTTCGACTTATTAACAGGATACCAATTTACATGTAAAGTTGACTTGTCCGCACAGCTTTAATGTGATTCAAAAGTAAACACCGTAGGGAATAAAAACAATCATTATACGATGTTGTTGGTTTTGCGACGAGAAATTTATTACATTAGGATTATGTTTACCAGAACGTAGAGAAGATAAAATCAACACTCATGATTGTCGGGTTCTAGATTTAAAAGTGATGGAGGTGAGAAGGGATATTTCTGTAGGTTAGTATGCCTCGTTGGTCTAGGGGTTACATGTGCGGCCTTTGGATCGACGGGTCCCGGGTACGATTCCGCTCGGTCGCGAGCTCAAATCGTGTTCAGTTTGCAGAACTTTAATGTTCAAAACATTACAAGCCCAAAATTCTAGTTTTACGGAAGGATAGTTTATAATAGATTCTTAACCAATTGTTTCATTAAATCGTCAAGTAGCACAATCGAGAGAGGGAGAACAAACATAGCCTTGTCAAAAAGCCTTTTAATAATATCCTTAGCTACTTAAAACAATACAAATTTAGATTCAGGGGGTCTTATCGTTTTTTATCCGAGACTGCTATAAGCCCGTGGTCCTGAAATTGTTTTAATTGGCGGAAACAGTCACATAACAGACCCTTAAGTAAATAAGGCTTAGAGCGAGTTTGGGCAATAAAAACAGATTGAACCTCAAGGTCTGCGGCTTTAAGTTCTCATCCCTTAGGGAATTGTCTAGTGTTTATTTTAATGTTATGAGAGGGCAGTGAGTAATACAATCGATCTGCAGGTTAACCGACAGATGGGTATTCATGATGTCCATCAGTTGTGTAATATCTGACCTCCATGAGCACGGAAAACGGTCAGTACCGATGACGTTTCTAGATTGGACAGTGATCCCAATGAAATTAGGAGAAGGAAAATACTTCTTATTCTTCTTTTCATTGTAGCTCAGACGGTTATAAAGGTGCTTGGAGATTTGGATAAAGGGGATGATAAACGAAAATTCAGAGCAGTTATATTATCATACCTTAGAGTGGCACCTAATTCGGTAATCGAGTTCGTTGATTCGCCTGGTCCAGCAGTGTTGATGCTGTGGACAAAAGTCCGCTATACCCTATACAGCGAGCAGTACAGAAATATAGAGATTCCCCACTCCATTCCATTGTCGTATGAGTAGACTAAAGAAAATTATAACAAGGCAGAAAACTTAGCTGCTAGAGAAGGAAAACTTAAATCTTGTGCCAACATCTCTGGCCAGTGGTAAAGCATTTTAATTAGATTTCACTTTATAACCGCTTGCTTACCTGGACAACATTTCGGGTAATCAGAAGGGCAAACTTATTAAAAGCGTCGAAATTACGCCATCATCCCTTACCTGCTCTTACTTTGCATAGTTATGAAACGTAATGAGACAGCCGAGAGTCACAAACTAATTGGTTTACAACCCGACTGCTTTGGAACGTATCTCCAGCAAAGGTTAATCCAAAGTTTTCAATGAAATCTAGATCCGTTCAAATAAACCACCTTTGCTGTGGTTCTGCGTTTGAGTAGTACTTCAAATTACTGATTTGAAAACCTAACTTGGTTGGCCTCCAACCCGGTGGACCGATAACCTGGTTAAGGGAGCCGGAAAACGATGGATGTGGGCGGCCCAGGACCGGCCTTTGTAGAGATCCTTGGAGGAGGCCTATGACCAGCAGTGAACGACTTTTGGCTGATATGCTGATTAATGATTGACGGCTATACGCAACTTTGTTTTTTTTTTCAACATTAAGGTGGAGCTCAATCATACTCTCCTTCGCCCAGACGGAATAAACTACTACTACTCAGCCCATAAATGGCCCATCACTGAGTCGTCTCCTAATTACATGGAGACTGAGGTGATGATGACAATCATAAGGAACTAACCTAATTTATTAACATTTGTTTGCAAAAACGGTCACGTAAGACTTCGGAACTTTGTAAAATGGCTTTTGCCTTAAGCCACTTGAATTCTTAAGAACACAATGACATTGCCTTAATTGACTAAATCGATTATGTAACTGTTTAAAGCCCCGGTACAGTTTCAGCTATAATTTAGCGGTACCGGGCGCAACGGCCACATTTCAGACGCACACGTAATTTACGCGCGACATCCATTGCAATTCTGACTCATTCGCCCGCTGTGTTTGATGTTTTGTTGCAGTTGAATAACGGATATTTGAATAACGGATATTTGCAGCATTAAGATGAATTAATAAAAAACAGCTTTTAATCCATTTAGTCGATGTGAATAGACCATGCTGCGTGACAGAAATTTACAGCCCACACGTAGTTCAAGAGTAATTGATTCTCTAAAAAATATAGATTAATACTTAAGTCATCATCATCACTTCAGCTTATAAACGACCCACTACTGATTCGGGCCTCCTCCAAATTCATGGAGGCAAATTAGCCTACCGTTTCACGCTGGTAAGACGGGGTGGCACAGTGTTTATACCATTTTTACTTCTCTTGCGGCTTAGTGATCTGCATCTTGCATTCCTTTCTTAAAGCACCCTCAGAATGATATGGGTTGGTGACACTTAGAGCATTTCCTAAATGTTGCTTTTAATGACATTTGGACATACTTTTGGAGCAAAACCAGGCTCTGAGAAAGGTTAGTTCTTCAGACGTCCCTATATACTATCTTTAAACTTCCTCGTGATCTCTTAAGGGCACCGTAGTATTGTCGGTGTAGTGATTTCAACTCTCCCTACATGTTTTCACCGTTTTTAGTTTTATTCAGATTCATGAATATATTCCGTGTTGGTTTGTGTTTTTTAAAATCCCCTTTCAATTTGCTTTTCATCTTAGCTAATGCACGTAGCTGGATTTGTAGTTTTTGTAAGCTGATCGCAGAATGGTTTGCACTCGGCCATAATTTTGCGTTACGGGAAGAGATGGTCAGATTTTAGACGTGTGGGTTATTTATGCACCGCATTCAACTGCGTATAAGCCAGCAGTTGATGCTGCATTGTTGTTAGGGATTAAGCCTTTTTGTTCGAACGTTCACATTGTTGCTGGCAGTTAAGTCTCCTGTAGAGTGCTGGCCCAACGGGTTGGCACAAGGTTGATTTCTCTTGTGTATTTTTTTTTCTGCTTTAGCCATCATCAAGATGGGAATGGCACTGACATAAACTAATCAGCCTTAATAAATATTGTAACGTTAATTGTTACATGTTTCAATGTCTTAATTTTTAATAATATAATAATAAATAAAAATGTATGCCAGCAATATTTTATCGCCGCTCTCTAATTAAACAAGCGACATTTTAGGCACCCAGGAACGAGTTCCTTTGTTCGCGGCGCGTGCGCATTGGCAGACCGCGGACAGAACGCTTCTATGTAGCCGCCATTATAATGTATTTTTGTATAATCTGTGATTAAACGATGCATATACTAATTTGACTATGTACATGCTCATATTTTGGGATGGCAATGGTGTTTTTGTTATACCTTGTATAAAAATGTTGCATTCTTACTTATGGTTATTATTTTACTGCCAGTGAAATTTTACATTCAAACATTTTCAAACTTGTCTCCCAATTTCATGTATCACATTTCATTTTTGATCTCTACATCTACTAGCGACCCGCCCCGGCTTCGCACGGGTGCAATGATGCACATCTCAATTTATTAGTGTTCCTCTACAATATTATGGATGTATTATATATACAAACCTTCCTCTTGAATCACTATCCTACTAATATTATAAACGTGAAAGTTTGTAAGTATGGATGGATGGATGGATGGATGGATGGATGGATGTTTGTTACTCTTTCACGTAAAAACGACTGAATGGATTTTAATGAAACTTTATAATAATATAGCTTATACATCAGAATAACACATAGGCTACAATTTATAAAGATATTGTGTGTAAATTTATAGCGATATTAAGTTAAATTTTAATTTCTAATTGTCAAATTTTCAGCCATATTTAAATATAGACAACATAAAGTTTCGCTGTCAGTTGCGCTTTGTTATACCACGTAGGTATTATATCACATTCTACGGGAACGGGATAAAAATCTTAGGTATCCTATGTCCGACTATCTTTTAAATATATAGATGTTGGACAATTCACAAAATCATACTTATAAACGTGAAAGTGTAAATGTGAGTAATCCCGTTCCGGGATATAAAACATAGTTTATCAAAATGAAACTGCTGGAATAACAAAACTTCACCGACAGCTAAACGCTATATTGTCTATAGTTTGACAAATTTGACAATTAGAAATTTTGAAGTTGACCGGTTGATGTATTTCTTTCGAGTAAATATTAGCTTATTGTGCCGAACAATGAAGAAGAACTAAATAATGCACGTGAAGATCACCGCATTAGTATGGCTTGAATCCGTGCTTCTCAATCACAAGAGCAAATCGAGGCAGCCCGTGAAACGGATCGGTTGGGAATGCAAAATCGTGGAGCAAATTTAAGAGATCAACAACTAGATAATTTAAAAAGAAATAAATTTATAAAGTAGGTACTACATAATTTGGATCGAGCAACGTTTCGATACGGTGGCAGCACTAATTACTGCTTGCATACTTGCGTCCGCATTGGACCTATAGATGCCATGTAATATTAAAAAACACTCCTCAGCGGCTAAAGTTTTATCAAAATGGAAAATCGTCATCTGTGACGAATGTACAATAGCGTATACACGTGCATTGGAAGCACTTATCCGATCCGACCGAACACCTACGCAAGGACTCGAGATGTTTTGGAGGCGCAATGATTTTACTGTCTGGCTATTTCTGCCAAACACTGCCTCTAATTCCAAGATCGACTGCTGCCGCCGAAATAAGCGCTTGCCTCAAATCATCGAAATATGTGGATTGATTTTATTTTCTCAGAATTTCTGTTCATCGAAGGACGAACTCACAAACACAAAAATAATGAATGGTTGACTAAGCGAGCTGTTTTGGCGGCTAAGAATAGATATGTAGATGACATAAAGTAACTAACATAATTCAGAATGAAATCATGGGTACACTGCATTAATTCAAATAAAATGACTGTGTAAAAAAAGAGAAAAAAATATAAACCAAAACCACCAAACCTGTGCAACGGAACGCGTTTGGTGGTAAGTGAATTGATGAACAATGGAATGTACTCAAAGTAAAGTTGGAAGGTGAGGAAATTCTCATCCGAGGATCCCGACGATATCAACTGATATACCGTTTTAGTTTTAATGATTTCCGATACGTCGTGCGTTCACCGTGACCATTAATAAATCACAGGGCCAATCCTGGAAAGTTTGTGGCCTAAATCTAGAAAATTCATGTATTTCCCAAGATCAATTATATGTGGCATGTTCCGGGTCAGAAGACCATCTGCGTTATTTGTTCATGCGCCTGATAATAAACCGAAAAATGTCGTCTGTCACAAGGTGATTCACTGAAAAGTGCAGTTACTAAAATAGATGGCCAATAAAGTATAATTAAAATCATAGATGTTTTATTTATATTTAACCTGATAAAAAATTGAAGTTAATAAAATAAAATATCTGCTCATTTATTGCCTTTAAGGCGAAACAAAGTTCGCCGGGTCAGCTAGTATAATATAAAAACCTCTCCAAATCCGTTGCGTAGTTTTAAAGATTTTAGCATACATAGGGACGGACAGGCGACAGCGACTTTGTTTTATACTATGTAGTGATGGTAATGATGATTGTCATACAAATAAATAAAATTGGAGTGTCTGTTTGTGATAATAAAATATCCACTTTTTACTAAATACTTACTCCTTATATCATCAGCTTATATTTTGGTCTATGTACTGTGTAGTAAAATATTACATTTATGGAGTAACTAAGGCTACTTTTTTTTAGATTAGCTTCGCCCCGCGGCGTCACCCGTGGTACGATAATATGTAAGCGCGGGTGAAACTGCGGGGCGCAGCTAGTTTAATATGATTAAAACTTCGCACCGACATTGGTGCGAATGCCAATAAAAATCGAGACATTGAAATTTTAAAATGCTTAGTCATTTTTTAATACAAAGGAATATTCAAAACGAAATGTTGGTAGACTTAATTTATTAAAAAATCTTATGTCATTTTATATTCATTCATATACCCAACACTAAACTGTTACTGACCGATCAGACAAAATCAATTAATTTTCTATCGTTAGGCCAGACCCAAATGGATATCAATGAAACCACAAACTGCCAGCTTATAAGCTTAGCGCTGCCATTCGCTGTTCCCGATAGCGCGGACTACATTACAGAAACGCGTAAATTACACCATCTATCGCGAAGCTGCATTCACTATAGAGTTGGATGCAAAACGTTTATCTGTAGCTCGCGAAAAACTTAGAGTACACTATTAAAAAAGCCATTTAAACTTGATTCAGAACCCAAGAAACTGTAGATTTGGAATCAACTCTGAGCTCAGTTGGAATTGTGGAGATATACACGGACCCAAAAAACCTAGTCACATGAAAGCCTGCCTCGTTGGTCTAGGGCTTGGATGTGCCGCCTTTGGATCATGGGGTCCCGGGTTGGATTCCGGGGCCGGACAAGTATCTTTGTGTTAACCAGAGGCACTTGCTCTGAGTCTGGGTGCCATTTGTGTCCGTGAATTTCATGTTTATAAACTGCCCCCGCGTCACATGAACCTACTGCAGGGGTTACGTTTTTTTTAAATAGCCTACTGTGCTTCACTGGCCAGACGGGTTGGCACAGGGTTTTGAATCAAGTTTTCCTTCCCTTGTGGCTATGTAGTTAGGGCTGTAGGGGTATTGCAACATATTTAAGTGAATTTATATGTTACTAGCTGCGCCCCGCGGTTTCACCCGCGCTTACTTATTGTCGTACGCGGATGAACCGCGGGGCAAAGCTAGTCTAAAAAAAGTTGCCTAAGTTACTCCTTATATAATTAGCTACCTATCAGTGAAAGTCCCGTTTAAATCGGTCTAGCAGTTCCAGAGATTAGCCGGAACAAACAGACAGACAGACAGACGGACAGACAGACAAAAATTAAAAAAAAAGTTATTTCGGTCTATGTACTGTGTTTAAATACTTACGGATTTAGTAAAAAGTGGTTATTTTATTATTACAAACAGACACTCCAATTTTATTTATTTGTATGTATGTATGTATGTATAGATGTATGGATATAGTGTATATTTAAATATAAAAATCAATTACGATTTACTTATGGAGAACAAACCCGATCCTACCCCAAAAGTAGGTCATGCCTTCCTACGCAATATCCTTACTTACTTATTTGTACCTACACTCTTACACTACTACACACTATTATTAAGAAATGTAAAACAAATTTTCTTAAATGTAGATAGTTCATGTTGTGACGGATTAAAAATACAATGTGTCACCACCCCATTCCGTCCCGACGGTGTCGTAAGAGCCTTGCCGCTAGAGAAGGAAAACTGCCTCGGCAGTAGGTCATGTATGAGTAGAAACAGCAGTAGTTAAAAAAAAAGATAAACAAAAGAAAAGTAAATAAAACCATCGCCATATCTTTTAAAGTTAAGGTTGGAGAATCCCGCCGTCTCGTCGAGACGTAACGAATGCGATAAAACAACAATTAAACATTGTTTTCGCAAACTCGACTGCAGTCAAGCTAACCAATCCCGGGTTGGGAGCGTAGATTATGCAAATGATTTCATTAAGTATGCGGAATGCTCCCCTTAAAATACCCACTTGATTAAGTAACGCGGTATGAATTCGGGCGATAGTTCGCGCGGGCTTGAATCAAGGCTTAACTTTTCATAGACATTTATCTGTACTCTTTGGTAAAATTTTCTAATAGTGGTACTTCACTTCGCTATTCGTATTCATTTATCTGTCAAAGTGACATTAAGGATGCCCTAAAAGTTCCACGGGTGAAACTATTGTAATATTAAAATACTAGCTGACCCGGCGAACTTTGTTTCGCCTTAAAGGCAATAAATGAGCAGATATTTTATTTTATTAACTTCAATTTTTTATCAGGTTAAATATAAATAAAACATCTATGATTTTAATTATACTTTATTGGCCATCTATTTTAGTAACTGCACTTTTCAGTGAATCACCTTGTGACAGACGACATTTTTCGGTTTATTATCAGGCGCATGAACAAATAACGCAGATGGTCTTCTGACCCGGAACATGCCACATATAATTGATCTTGGGAAATACATGAATTTTCTAGATTTAGGCCACAAACTTTCCAGGATTGGCCCTGTGATTTATTAATGGTCACGGTGAACGCACGACGTATCGGAAATCATTAAAACTAAAACGGTATATCAGTTGATATCGTCGGGATCCTCGGATGAGAATTTCCTCACCTTCCAACTTTACTTTGAGTACATTCCATTGTTCATCAATTCACTTACCACCAAACGCGTTCCGTTGCACAGGTTTGGTGGTTTTGGTTTATATTTTTTTCTCTTTTTTTACACAGTCATTTTATTTGAATTAATGCAGTGTACCCATGATTTCATTCTGAATTATGTTAGTTACTTTATGTCATCTACATATCTATTCTTAGCCGCCAAAACAGCTCGCTTAGTCAACCATTCATTATTTTTGTGTTTGTGAGTTCGTCCTTCGATGAACAGAAATTCTGAGAAAATAAAATCAATCCACATATTTCGATGATTTGAGGCAAGCGCTTATTTCGGCGGCAGCAGTCGATCTTGGAATTAGAGGCAGTGTTTGGCAGAAATAGCCAGACAGTAAAATCATTGCGCCTCCAAAACATCTCGAGTCCTTGCGTAGGTGTTCGGTCGGATCGGATAAGTGCTTCCAATGCACGTGTATACGCTATTGTACATTCGTCACAGATGACGATTTTCCATTTTGATAAAACTTTAGCCGCTGAGGAGTGTTTTTTAATATTACATGGCATCTATAGGTCCAATGCGGACGCAAGTATGCAAGCAGTAATTAGTGCTGCCACCGTATCGAAACGTTGCTCGATCCAAATTATGTAGTACCTACTTTATAAATTTATTTCTTTTTAAATTATCTAGTTGTTGATCTCTTAAATTTGCTCCACGATTTTGCATTCCCAACCGATCCGTTTCACGGGCTGCCTCGATTTGCTCTTGTGATTGAGAAGCACGGATTCAAGCCATACTAATGCGGTGATCTTCACGTGCATTATTTAGTTCTTCTTCATTGTTCGGCACAATAAGCTAATATTTACTCGAAAGAAATACATCAACCGGTCAACTTCAAAATTTCTAATTGTCAAATTTGTCAAACTATAGACAATATAGCGTTTAGCTGTCGGTGAAGTTTTGTTATTCCAGCAGTTTCATTTTGATAAACTATGTTTTATATCCCGGAACGGGATTACTCACATTTACACTTTCACGTTTATAAGTATGATTTTGTGAATTGTCCAACATCTATATATTTAAAAGATAGTCGGACATAGGATACCTAAGATTTTTATCCCGTTCCCGTAGAATGTGATATAATACCTACGTGGTATAACAAAGCGCAACTGACAGCGAAACTTTATGTTGTCTATATTTAAATATGGCTGAAAATTTGACAATTAGAAATTAAAATTTAACTTAATATCGCTATAAATTTACACACAATATCTTTATAAATTGTAGCCTATGTGTTATTCTGATGTATAAGCTATATTATTATAAAGTTTCATTAAAATCCATTCAGTCGTTTTTACGTGAAAGAGTAACAAACATCCATCCATCCATCCATCCATCCATCCATCCATACTTACAAACTTTCACGTTTATAATATTAGTAGGATTTGTGTACTCGCAAAAATTGACGTAAACTCCGGAAGATTGCCATATTATGATAAAAAAAAAATTTTTTAATCGGGGTAATTTTGTGCAGTCTGTGATTTATTTAATAGCTTATACATATATCTTTCGTAAGCGAAAAAGAAACCGATTATCCGTTGTAAGACGCATTTAATCGGTAGTTTAAGCAACGTCTGGATTTGCTGACCACAATGAGAAATTTAGAAGCAGAAGAAGAAGGATTATATATACTCTAGTTTTGTTAATGTAAAAAGTTGTTTATAAAGTTGGGCCATGTTCCAAGGCCACATTGTAGGGAAAATAACCTAACACTTGCAACAGCAAATGGAGGCCAAATATTAGGATATAATAAATGTTCACGGATTGCTGACGTATTCAGAATCCAACCCACACTATCCTAAGTAACGCACGAGGCAGATCACTTAGCCGCAAGCGAAGCAAAACTTAATACAAACCTTGTCTTGCCAGCGTGGCACAGTGGAATCATTCGTCCACAAATTTCGAGGAGGTCCAAGTTAGTAGTGGGGCCTTTGTGATGCTGAAATGTTGATGACGATGATTACATTTTATTTGAGAGTCAATACATTTGGCCACCTAATTGTTAATGTGTGTAATTGTATTTATAAGTAGGCAAATGTTTGACTAAATTCCACTTCTAAGCGGGTTGTGAATGAAGCTTTTCCGAAAACGCTGAATCAACAGCTGAATAAGAACTGCTATTATTAGCAATAGTTTATAAAGTCATAATAATGGTTGCAGTAACGCACTAGGTATATGGTATGTGCTACCTTGTAAACTACGTTTAGAAATACTACAGAAGAGGAATAAGAAAATATGTATAAGGTATAGCTTTTAAGAAAAAGTCACTAAAATTAATTGAAAATTCATTAAAATTAATGAAAATATAACGTTCATTCAATCAATGGAATTTCAAAATAATTTTAAATGCAAAACGAAGGAATGTTCCATTTTTAAATCAAATTGTTTCATATCATGTTCCACCATTACGTTCCATATTATTTTACGTAGTAAAACAAATAAAATTTATTATTCCGCTCAGAAAATATTCGGAGCCATGTATCAACTAATATGGGCCGAATAAAAAAGGGTCATGTGCAGATATTCTGGTCAGAAGTCCTCCGAGCACAGGGATGGAAACGTCTGTGGTTGCGACTGTCAGTTTACAAGGCTGGAACATACCGCGAATTGTTTCAAGCGATCATAAATCATTGTGCCCTTACACATGAACGGGTGAAGAGAGGATTTTAATTAAATTTATTATTTGATAAGTTATGTTTGAGGCGGGGTTCTGCTGATTTATTTCGAGACTGAATTCTGAAATTAAAATTTGAACATTATATTTTTAAAGAATAGCCTTAAATATGGCCTGAGTTTTGAACTTAAATAGTTGCAATCTATTTTTAACCTAACATATAAAACATAATAAAATTTCACTAAGTAATTCCCTTGTTTTTCTATTTTTTAAATCAGGCTGGCCTTACTATATATTGACTTTTACAACGATCGTACTTTTAGGAATGGTTTACAAACTAATTGAAAAAATATCAGTAAAGCTGGATTATTTACCGTTTCTCTCTCTAAATTACTAAATCAATAAATAACATTTCTCATTATCTTTAACTATCATTTATATTTGAGCCAAGATTACTAAACTTTACCTACATATCTACCTCTACGAAGCCCGTAGATCACCCACTTCTTATGTTGGAGGGTAATTAGCCGAATAAGCCACGCTGGCCAAATGGGTTGGCATAGGGCCTCGTATCAAGTTTTCCTTCTCTTCCAGCTAGTTGATTTGCTTCTTACGTTTTTCTAGTCGCCTTATACGACACCCTCGATACCCACGTATGGGTTGGTGACATTGTGTATTCTAAATTCATCACCTCAAGAACTATTTTTACATAACTACTTACCTACCTGTACTTGTTTCATGTTGCTATTACTGACAACCGTATATAATATTAATCTCGCAGACACTCGAAGGTTTAAGTTTAAGACAGTATAATAAAATCGGAATATAAAACTTCCCCATCGGACGCTGGGATATAACGCGGGATGTGAAAGTCAACCAAACCCAGCACGCTTGGTGGTAGGATCTAATGGTCCGCCCGGCTAGCTACCACCCTCACATCTAAGTCCAGCGCCAAGCAGTTTTATTATGTTCCGTTGTGTGCATTTCCTTGAATTGCCTGTTCCATCTTTAGACCCTGGCGTTGCTTTCCATCACGCACACCTAGGGTCAAAGTCATTCAAGTCACTGTTAAAAAAAAAGAAAAAATACTAAAAGTTACTGAGTCACAGAGAAATGTTTCCTTGGTGTCACATTGTCATGAAAACAATAAACCTCCTCTAAAAATGGCGTAACCAAAGCTACCGGACAGCTACGACTTGCTACGGCTATGAAAATTCGTAGCATTTCGTAGTTGTTTCGTAGTCAACAGCGAAAACGAGACGAGTTTTTGAAACGAAGAAGCTTTTGCTTTTGCTACGGGAATATAATATTGTGACATATACGTAAAAGGACCAAATAAAGTGAGCCTAGGATTTTCGTGTATTTTTTTTCACAGTAAATTTATTAAATGTAGTTTGTGAACTCATCCAAACTATTTACATATAGTTACATAATTTTTAAGTAAGCAGAAATTCAGAGGAAATGTTTGCACTTTCCACACATTCTACTTTTGAATACACCAGGTCTAACCTAGCAATCAGTATTGACAGTAGTAGTAGTAGATTAGAGTCTTCCTGCACTTACCGCAGTCGGTATTAATTCATGATATTATTTTTTTATGATATATTATTTATATGAATAGCGGCCCACCCCGGCTTCGCACTCGTGGACATTTATTTTTTAATACATCCTTGCAATTAAAATAGCCTATATTAAACAGTGATAATCTAGCATTTAAATGATGAAAGCTGGTCCAGTACTTTTTAGCCAATTCGTTACAAACATATTTACATACAAATCTTTCCTCTTTATAATATTAGTATAGATATATTCTTGAAACAAAGTGTATTTACACTTTGTATCATGAATATTATTTAGACATTAGCTTAGTGACATCACTACGACAGAGATTAGAACGTAAACACATTTAGGTTGGGCGCGTGGGAAGCAAATCTCATAAGACAATACCAATACTGACTGTAACTTAATATCGATATTTCACGAGATTTCCATAAAGGACTTACCTTTGGCCGTTCCCATTCATTTAACCGCCGACACGATTCGAACCCTTGTCGTGACTTTGTAATGTGTTAAAATCGTAGATTGCTTCCGCGTGGTGACGGCTTCAGAATACATAATGTCACCACCCCATTCAATCCTAAGGGTAAGAGCTAAAAGGAAATGCCGATTACCTATAACCGGATTGGTTATCAGGTTTTCGCGTTTTTCACCATTTGGCTAATTACCAGTATTTATACGTTGAGATTACCATGTCTACCAACTACAGAGTCTCTTGCCTCCTTAGGCTGTGCGTAAAGAAATGGATGGCTTGTGTGAGAATTTTTGAATTTAATTTGACCAAGAAAGTGAGCGCTAGCTTAAATTTCGTCACTAGATGAGTCGTCAGATGAGACAATTGTCGAAGTAAGCTCGGGTACGACACGTGTTGCCAGTGATGACATACGGTATAGAGTCATAGTCGCTCACTGACCGACCCAAAGGGCAATGGAGCTATGCTCGGAGTTTTCCTGCAAGATCCAATTAGAAATAAAGGGTTATGCAGGCAAACCAGAGTCACCAACATAGCCCACAAGATTGCCAAACTTAATAGGCAGGACACATAGCTCGCAGGACCGATGGGGCAGAAAAGTCCTCGAGTGGCGACCGCGTTCCGGAAAGCGCAGTGCTGGTAGGCCTCCCATACGGTGGACCGATCACCTGGTTAAGGTCGCCGGAAAACGATGGATGCGGGTGGCCCAGGACCGGCCTTTGTGAAGATCCTTGGTGTCTTTTGGCTGAAATGATAATGATGATAAAGACACTCACATGGTCGAAGCCACGCGCAGAAGCTAGTGGCATATAAATCTCCAATATTAGCTTTGCAATGAGTGTGACGAAACAAACAGTTCCGTGCCCATTTTATTTACAGCCAAATACAGATACAATGGCATAGTGCTTTTATTAATAAACTCCCTCGAAAAATAAGTCGTAAACCCAATTTCTTGGGTCATAAATCAGAAGCGCTATTCGCGACGCCAGTTTTGGTCCAATACTGGCTTTATGGGTTGCCAACAAACGGTTTTATGTACCGCCAATATGGCTTTAATGTTGTGTGGGACGTATATAGATTGAAGCTAGCTACGCTAAAATAGGCAGTGGATAAAGCGCGTTCTAATAATGTGTTTTTATTTATTGAATATTAGTGCCGCAAAAGAAGGAAAACTTAAAGCCTTACCAGCGTGGCACAGTAGGCTAATTTCCCTCCATGAACTAGGAGGAAGCCCGACTCAGTAGTAGGTCACTTATGGGCGGAAATGATGCAGATGATGATGATTTATTGAAATCGATCCAATGTAATCCACTTTCCATTTCGCTATTCCTATTAATCAACGCCTTAAGATGAACATGGAGAAGACGAAGATCATGTCTAATATCCATGTTCAACGTCGAGAAAGAGGTCAATCGCGTTCGGGAAGCTGCGAATGATCATCTCGTCCACAATACCGCAGTGTCTGAAGACTAAAAAGTCTTCAACCAATGTGTGTTGCCAGTGATGACATATGGAACAGAGACGTGGTCGCTCACTATGGGCTCCATCAGAAGGCTCAAAGTCACCCTAAGGGCAATGGAGAGGGCTATGCTTGGAGTTTCCCTGCGAGATCGAATCAGAAATGAGGAGATACGCAGGAAAACCAGGTTCACCGACATAGCCCACCGGATTGCCGAACTTAAGTGGCAGTGGGCAGGGCACATAGCTTGCAGGACCGACGCCCGATGAAAAGAAGCAGAAAAGTCCTCGAGTGGCGACCGCGTTCCGGAAGGCGCGGTGCTGGTAGGCCTCCCACACGGTGGACCAACGACCTGGTTAAGGTCGCCGGAAAGCAGTGGATGCGGGTGGCCCAGGACCTGCCTTTGTGGAGATCCTTGGGAGAGGCCTATGCCCAGCAGTGGACGTCTTTTGACTGAAATGATAATACATCAACGCGTTGTTGACTCTCCCCCAGAGTGGGGGCCTACCCACTAAACATCCCGGGGTGCTCCAACTCGCGTCCTGTTGCGGCATTGTGGGATCTGTACACAGTACCACGCTGGTTGGAAACCCTTTTTTTTTTTTTTTTTTTTTTGTTTTCGCTGGGGAAATGCTTTATGCATACCACCGCACCCCGGGGGAAAGGTCGGTGATTATGTGGGACTCCGACAAGGGTCGTCTACCCAAGCGTCGTTTACCCACTAAAACCCCAGCGGCATACCCTCACACGACGCGCTTGGGGCGCCACAAGTTCGCGTAAACGCATTCTACTGTGACGCCCCGGCGTGGTGCCCGCAACGCGGGCAAGCGACTATCAGAGAGGGCGTCCCGGTACACTGGGACGCCCTCAGTCATCGAGGCTTTCGTCGGTGGTGGCTCCCCCGAACCACCACCGGCCTCCTAGGCGAGGGCAGAAGGGGCCCGCACCGTCACGAACCCCCCTCCACCCCCGCCTCCGTCCGCGGCGCGGGTCACCCGGAGCTCCCTCCCTTGCGACCCGCCCCGCTGCCCCCTTTTGCGACATCGGCCCCGCAGAAGGAGGCCCGTCAGCCCTCGGGCCGGCGCCAACCAGAGGACACCGGCGCACCGCAGCCGTCCAGGGCCCGCAGGGAAACCCTTAGGACAGGGTCCACCGTCAACCCAGGTCCCCGGAGCCCCCGTCCAGGGCTCGCAGCGAGACACTGGGGACAGGGTCCCCATCCACCCAAGTCCCCGCAGCCCCAATCTACCGCAGCGCACCGGCGATCCGTCCCGCAGCTCCCTTCTGCGACATACGGCCTCGCAGAGGAGGCCCGTCAGCCCTCGGCCGGCGCCAACCCGAGGACGTTGAGTGAGGACTCGGTTTGACGGCCAACTAAGTTGAGCGCCAACCCGAGGACCTCATGGTGCGCCGCAGCGGTTTACGACTCCCAAGGCAGCTCTGAGGACAGAGGAGTCCCCGGAGCCGCAACCCGCCACGACGCTGGGTGCCGCTCTTCGTCTCACCTCTCCCCGTGGGCCCGCCCGGCATGGGAGGCCCTGGCCGGTATGGCCCCACGGATCATTGAGGCACTCAAGCCCCCTCACCACAGCAAGGTGGCAGCACAGTCGAGGGGGTGGTTGGAAACCCTGTGCCAACCCGTCTGGCAACGTGGCACAGTAAGCTAATTACCCTCCCTGTGATGAGAGGAGGCCCGACTCAGCAGGGGGTCATTTATGGGCTGAGTAGTAGTAGTAGATTTGTCAAATACGAATAGCAAGCCCAAATCATCATCATCTCACCGACAACTTATTCGGGCTCATCATGAAGGGATATTAGCCTACTGTGCCGCGCTGTCATAACGAGTTACCACAAGGGTTTCGTATCAAGTTTTGCGTCCTTTGCGGCTAGGGTTTAAGCCTTGTCATCTCCTATTGTCGGCTCTTACAACACCCTCAGGAAGGAATGAGGTGGTGACATTATGTATTCTAAATTTGTCACCACACGGACTATTAAGCCTATACCTATACAAACGACAGCAGCCAAGTCTGGCAGGTCGATCCGGCGACACTTTGTCTCGCCAAAAGTCCATGAAAACTCGCTCGAAAGCTCGCAAATTTATTAGTATCCAGATCTCCATTTTGCCCTTCAGCTGACACAAATCTGATTTCCAGATCTAATAACGGGTTACATTTAGCATTAGTTGTGGCCACTAAGGGTCGTTGCGTAATTGGGAAGGACTAAGAATATTAGCCTACTGTACCACGCTGGCCAGATAGGTTGGTACATGGTGTACATCATTATCCGGTGACGGAACACAATGTGTCACCATCCCATTCTAAGGGTGTGCAAGAGCCGACAAAAGGAAACGACAAGGCCGACAACATAGCCGCAGCAGATTCAAAACCAGTCCCATGTGCCAACCCGTCTGGTCAGCGTGGCACAGTAGGCTAATTACCCGCTGGATAGCCCACCGTCCGCCGGTATAGCCTACCGCGAAGGTGTGACGTCCAAGTGCGCGGGACATCGCACGGGAGAGGGTGCCCGAAGGGGCTGCCGCCTGCGGACCACGGTAGCAACGTACGCGGTACCCGTGGTCCGCGCGTGAGGGCGGGTGTCGGCGCACGGCGGGTTATTTTAGTGGGTGAGGGCCCCACACTACCCCGTAGTCTCCCCGGACGCGGGATGTGCGGTCAGGCAGTTTTTCCCGCAAAACCAAAAAAAAAAAGGCTAATTACCCGCTATGTAATGCGAGGTGGTTCGACTCAGCAGTGGGTCATATATGGGGCGAATAGTAGTACTAGTAAATGACCTATATGTACTGACACCTTAGGGCTTTCGTCGTCGGGGTTTGTATCAAGTTTTCCTTCGCTTGCGGCTAGGGGTTCTGTCTCTACAGAACACTTACAGTTCATTTAGTCACCACTTATGATACCCTCAGGAGGTAATGGGTCATCGCCTGGTGTATTCTAAATCTTACACTACACGGATATATTCGAATAACAAAATCACCAAAATAATAAAAATTTTACCTTCTTATAGATTTTAATTCAAGTTATCTTCTAACTCGTGAATCTATTTCTAATTTTAAATCTTAGTATGAATTGCTGCCTTGTCGAGTCTCATAAATGACACCCAGTCTCGTAACCTGGTCAGTCATTCCAGGTTCTGTTTCTGTTAGGGTGCCATCCATAAATTACGTCGAACGAATTTTAGGACTTTTGGACCCATCCCCCCGTCCTTGTCGCGGGTTGTCACATTTATATAATCCAATGTTTCTAAATTATTAGTAAAACACATTTTTTACATTTTTATAACATTTGTGACGTCACAAAATTGACGTGATTGTCACATTTCGGTGATACCCTCCCTCCCCATTAACGTGTGTCGTAATATATGGATGACCCCTTGAACACAAATTTACAAACATAAAATTCATGAAACACATTCCGCGATACAGGTTACACCTTTATAGTGTAGGTGTTTTTTGTCGAATATACTCGTAAAAATGATTCGAAACTTTTGGTAATTCAACATACATGCTAACGTGAGAAATATACAAATGTTAGTAGTTCATGATTAATCTAGCTCGTCATGTTTTTCACTATTGTTGTCATAGGCTTGTAGAGCACGCCTTTGTTAGGTTCTACTGAAATGGAATTAATGCCTAGTGTTATTAGCGCAGATTAATGTTAGTTATGACTGATGATTACTGAGGATATAAATATGTAACACAATGCCCTACTTACTAATGGAATCCCCATTCCTAAGTAGGGTATTGTTTTAGAGATAAAATGTATGTTGAACTAGCGGCCCGCCGCTTCGCAAGTGTATTTAAAAAATAAATAAATAACCTGTTACAGTTAGTCTTATCCATCATACATCCTATATATTAAAAAATGGGGTACTCGGGGACGGCCGCGGTAAAGCTATTGCATAGCATTTTTTATCAGCTTATGCAATTATAATGTTTCTTTTTTTATTTTTACAGTTTTTTTATTTAAAGTGAAGGACATTCATTTTATAATATATGTTTATAGTCGAGTTGTATCTTATGTAACTAGATGGCGCTGGCGACAAGTTGCCCGCCTATATTAATGTTAATAGTTCAAACTATATCTTTATGAATAATGAATATGTGTTATTGTAAAGTGTATGCTATATTATCATTATCACAAGTCATGGACTTGATAATAATACTCTATTTTTCACGACACAGACAAGGTGTTAATTATGTCTTAGGTTTTCACGATCTTTGGACATTGCAGTAAATTATGTCTTAACGGTTTCGTGTTCTTTTATTTATATCCCAACGTTTCAGACACTGCACGTTGAGATTTAAATAAAAGAATACGAATAGAATCGTTAAAACATCGTTTCTCGCAGGTTGTTAATTATCATTAAACAAGGTTTTCTTAGTTTTTATCACCGTCTGACTCAAGACTCCAATCAAACGTTTTCACACAGCCACAAACACACACACACACACACATGCGCGCGCATTCGATTTGAAAAAAGTAATACCCGCACTTGACTATTCACCCTGATTAATAAATACATATTTATTGCTATATCAAAAAGTGTAGTCAAATAAAATTGTAAAAGGGGTTTTTACAAACTGATTAATATTTAAGGGCTGTCAATTTATTTAAAAAAGTATATCGTGGGAATTATTCTTGTTCTAAAACTTTGTACGAAGAGTCGCTTGTTAATAGGCTTGGCATTATTATTTTATTATTTATTGTGTCACGCAGATACGCCGTCAGGGGCATGAATTAAAGCCGCCATTATGGCCGACAGGAAATTTGCACGCCTGGCGTTTTGGGTGCGTATTATGCCATCAAATTACGTTGAACCGCGAAATCCGTGGCCGGCTACCGCTATAGGTGTTGATAATTTGAAGATTATTATCAAATAATTATATAGTGAATGTTTGTTTTGTTTAGCAGCACATAATGTGATGTTTACTGTACACAGAGATATACCCTGACTATCTCGGATAAATTAATGATTTTTCAGTCACTCTATAATTTATTAAATTATTTAGCTTAAATTAAATTTATGTAATGAGATGTAAGATAAAGTCCTCGAGTGGCGACCGCGTTCCGGAAGGCGCAGTGCTGGTAGGCCTCCCACACGGTGGACCGACGACCTGGTTAAGATCGCCGGAAAGCAGTGGATGCGGGCGGCCCAGGACCGGCCTTTGTGGAAATCCTTGGGGGAGGCCTATGTCCAGCAGTGGACGTCTTTTGGCTGAAATGATGATGATGATGATGAATGAGATTTTTTATCACTACATAGTATAAAACAAAGTCGCTGTCGTCTGTCCGTCCCTATATATGCTTAAATCTTCAAAACTACGCAACGGATTTTGAAGCGGTTTTTTTAATAGATAGAGTTATTCAAGAGGAAGGTTTATGTGTCAATATTGCACCCGTGCGAAGCCGGAGTGGGTCGCTAGCTGATTTATAATTGTATCAAAGATTCGAGATGAATGACAATTTATACCTAAATGCCACGTCATCTATCTGTACTAATATATAAAGCTGCAGAGTTTGTTTGTTTGTTTGTTTGAACGCGCTAATCTCAGGAACTACTGGTCCGATTTCAAAAAATCTTTCAGTGTTAGATAGTCCATTTATCGAGGAAGGTTATAGGCTATATTTTATTTTCAAAAGAATTAGGGATCCGTATGAAAAATGCGATTTTGTAAACCAAGGTGTAAAATCGAAAACCTATTTATGCGTGCGCTGCAAAAACTATTGACAATAGAACAAAATAATGTACTACGGGTTTGTAGGTCTTATAAAGATCTACAAAAAAGTCGAGAGTACATATCTAACTATCATAGTTTAGTCACAATAACCGATTTTATGTTCATGAAAAATATGCACGGGTTCGAAGCCCACGCGGGCGAAGCCGCGCGCAAAAGCTAGTGTTTAAATACGAATAGGTAAACTTACGTAAACTTTATATATTAATTTATTGCTAAATTAATACCTATATAAAGTTTAGGTAAGTTTCATAAAATAAGAAGGATTTGTTTGTTAAATAAATAATACATAGATTTAACACGGTCAAAAATATAAAAATAAATAAAACGTCAATAGAAATTTAAAAAGGTTTTTTTGCTATTAACAACCAATATATGTACTTAAAGTATGGTAGCGTTTCCTGCTAGCTTCATACAGGTTCCAATCGTAATATTTAAATAGTTGAGCCAAGTTGTTTGTTCGCGATGAACTAATAAACCGATATCAACCATGTTTATTTTTCTTTGTAATTTTTATTACGGTTTTACGGTATTCGTATGGATAAGATAGAACCAACTTATAATAAGTCTGCAGATAAGTGAAGTCTATTTCGTCTTTCAGAGCAATTTATAATATTCATGAATCTTTGAGAGAATTACACAACAATCTAGACGATTCGGAATCCAGAAAATTCTGGAATTCTCGGGAATTCTTGTAATAATTTTGTATTAAACATAGACAAAAAGGCTTCAGTACCGTAGACCATATTTTAACGCTACGGCAGGTTATACAGAAGACCGAGGAGTATAACCTGCCCCTTTGTCTGGCGTTCGTGGACTACGAGAAAGCCTTCGATTCGATCGAGACGTGGGCAGTATTGCAGGCTCTCCAGAGGTGCCAAATCGACTATCGGTACATCGAAGTGTTGAAGTGCTTGTATGAAAACGCCACCATGTCAGTCCGACTCCAGGACCAGACCTCGAAACCGATCCAGTTGCAGCGAGGTGTTAGACAGGGAGACGTGATCTCTCCGAAACTGTTCTCCGCTGCACTGGAAGATGTTTTCAAGGTTCTGGACTGGAAAGGGCTGGGCATCAACGTGAACGGCGAGTACATCACTCACCTTCGATTCGCTGACGACATAGTCGTAATGGCTGAGACCATGGAGGGCCTCACTACGATGCTCGATGGCCTCTGTGGAGCCTCCGAACGAGTCGGCCTTAAGATGAACATGGAGAAGACGAAGATCATGTCTAATATCCATGTTCAAGCCACTCCTGTTAACATCGGAGGTTCTACCCTCGAAGTTGTTGATCATTACATTTACCTGGGACACACTGTCCAGTTAGGTAAGTCCAACTTCGAGAAAGAGGTCAATCGTCGGATCCAACTCGGCTGGGCAGCGTTCGGGAAGCTGCGAAAGATCTTCTCGTCCACAATACCGCAGTGTCTGAAGACAAAAGTCTTCAACCAATGTGTGTTGCCAGTGATGACATATGGAACAGAGACGTGGTCCCTCACTATGGGCTCCATCAGAAGGCTCAAAGTCACCCAAAGGGCAATGGAGAGGGTTTCCCTGCGAGATCGAATCAGAAATGAGGAGATACGCAGGAAAACCAGGGTCACCGACATAGCCCACCGGATTGCCAAACTTAAGTGGCAGTGGGCAGGGCACATAGCTCGCAGGACCGACGCCCGATGGGGCAGAAAAGTCCTCGAGTGGCGACCGCGTTCCGGAAGGCGCAGTGCTGGTAGGCCTCCCACACGGTGGACCGACGACCTGGTTAAGATCGCCGGAAAGCAGTGGATGCGGGCGGCCCAGGACCGGCCTTTGTGGAAATCCTTGGGGGAGGCCTATGTCCAGCAGTGGACGTCTTTTGGCTGAAATGATGATGATGATGATGATAGACACATTGATTCACAATTATTGTGTACTAGCTGACCCGGCGAACTTTGTTCCGCATTATATATATTTAAAACAAAAAGAAAGTTGGGCATAGGATACCTGAGATTTTTATCCCGTCCGTATAAAACCTTTTTTTTTTTTTTTTTTTTTTTTTTTTTTTTGAGAGTGGAGAACCCTTTTTACGGGCTTCCACCGACATCGGACTTGACGTCGGCGGGGTGTGTGAGACTCGGTAACCCCGGGTGTTATGGGGCCCCCTACTCACTAAACTCCACTCTATGTCCCGTCTCTTACCCCGTCTGGTACTGCAGCGCCGTAGGGACCTTAGTTCAAACTTCGACGTCCACGTTGTTGCAGGTTATAGGGGTGTTGGGGAGAATGGTCTCGGCCCAACCAAACTCTTGCACCTTATGAAAAGGTGCCAACTTCTCTGGAGGCACTTACGATGTCTCCTGTGACGCCATGCCCGGGACATCCGGCATGGTATCGTCCGCCTCAGGACCCTGTATCCGCTGGCGGGGGACGGAACCCTAATAGGCCCCCGCCCGGAGGCCCGTGTCAGGGCGGTATGCGGCGATTGTGGGCGAGACGACGGCGCCCCGTGCGCGCCCGGCGCTGTAAAGAGGCGCCGGGGGCACGTTCCCGCTCCCGCTCCGCGTCCTCCTTCTTCCGTAGAACGGATTCCGCGAAAGTGGTGACAGCCTTCCACGATCTCTTGTTGCCGAGCATCTTCCTCACCAGGCTCGGGAGCGAGAGATCGTTGCCCACTACTGCGACCAGATTGGCTCGCTCAGGGGCCCATGCCGTACAGCGCTCCACCGTGTGGCGCGCGTCATCTTCCTCTGTGCCGTCACAGTGGTGGCACTCTCCCGTAGGCTCGCGGCCCGCAATCCTGTGCAGGTACCTGCCAAAACAGCCATGGTTTGACAGGACCTGCGTTAGGTGGTACGGGAGAGTGCCATGCCGTCTCGATGTCCATTCTTTGAGGACGGGTTGGATTGCCTCGATCGTTGCAACTCCCGCCGTTGGCTCCCGGAGCATTCCGGACCATTGGGGGATTAAGTCTCTCTTTTGCTGGGCTCGCCAGTCCTGGACCTCTTCCCAAGTGGGGGGTTCGCCTCTCGCCCGGGCCTCTGCAACCCGGAAGTATACAGTCGCCAGGACCCGGGCTTCAAGCTCCCACGGTGGTGTACTGGCGAGCGCAGTGGCCGCAGTGAACGAAATGGTCCGGTAGCCACGGACGATTCGTTGGGCCATTGTTCTCTGTGGCTTCCTCAGAAGGGCAGTGTTATCTCTATTGAGGGCGTCAACCCATACTGGCGCTCCGTAGAGCGCCATGGAACGAAGGGCAGTGGAGTATAATCTCCTGCACACTTCGTTGGGGCCTCCTATGTTTGAAAGCAGGCTGCTGAGAGCACCAGCGGTGTTCAGGAGCCTGGGGCCGAGTCTCGCAAAATGTTCCTTAAAGTTCAGCCGGGAGTCTAAGTAGACTCCCAGGTATTTAATAGCAGCTGTTATTGCTATCTCGACCCCACCCACCATGATGGAAGCATTGGCGGGTGGCTTTCTTCGCGGGCCGTGAAAGCACACGGCCTCGGACTTTTCCAGGGCCACCCTGAGACCCAGTCCC
Source organism: Clostera curtula (assembly GCA_905475355.2). NCBI lineage: Eukaryota > Metazoa > Arthropoda > Insecta > Lepidoptera > Notodontidae > Clostera > Clostera curtula. The sequence continues at coordinate 12,760,615 of FR997800.1, read as the reverse complement.
CTGATTCTGGAGACCGTGAGGGCTACGCCAGCGGTGGCACGAATCGCCGCGTCTCTATAATTTGAGCCCCGGGCAGTAACCAGCGTGTCATCTGCATAGCAGGTGATGGACACGCCGGTTATCATACGGCCGCGCAGGGCCCAGTCATACCCGATGTTCCACAGGAGTGGTCCTAGGACAGACCCCTGTGGAACACCGCGCGTGATGGGTTTGGTTATCCACCCCTCTCTTGTAGGATAACTGATCCTCCTATCTGATAAGTATGCGCCCACAATGGCGCATAGATAATGTGGGAATCGGTGATAGCGGAGGGCTTCCATAATGCACGCCCAGGGGAGTGTGTTGAAAGCGTTAGCGATGTCCAAGGACACCGCCATCATCACGTCACCCTGGGCGATTGCATCCTCCGCCATCCCTTTAACCCTTAAGATGGCGTCCACCGTGGATCGCTCTTTGCGGAACCCGAACTGAACATCTGACAAATTGGGGCCTTCGCTCTCCATGTGTTGGATGAGACGACCAGCCACCACCCTCTCAAAAAGCTTCGCCATCTCATCCAAGAGTACAATGGGGCGGTAGGCCGAGGGCGACTCCACGGGGCGGCCTGGCTTCTGTATGAGTACAAGCCGCCCGATCTTCCATTGCGATGGAAACTGCCCCTGCCTCAGACACGCATCTAGCAGTTTGCGCGTCCTCTTGTCCATGCACGCTAGCGCGATAGCTAATGCGCGCCCGGGGACTCCGTCAAGGCCAGGGGCCTTGTGTTTGGCCTTGGCTCGCAGAAGAGCTCCTTCAAATTCCCCATCTGCAATTGGGGGAATGTTTCCCTCTGTGAGGTCAGAGGTTAAGCGAGGCGCCACGGAGGGCGGCCGTGTGTCATCTGCCTCAGGGAACAGAGTGGTGACTATCTCCTCCACATGAGTGGGTTCCAGGGTTTGTGTTAGAGGAGGGGCCCAAGCCCTCAACTTTTGGCGCACCATTTTATATGGGCGCCCCCATGGGTCATCATCTAGGGACTGTATGAAGTCCTCGTAGGCCTTTGCTTTGGCTTTACCTATAGCAGCCGAGAGGGCCTTGGAGTGTCCTCTGTAGACTTCATACAGTCTATTTTCCTCCTCTGGGTCTCGACGGCGTCGACGGCGATAGTGGGTGAAGACCCGTCTGGCTGCCACACAGACGGATCTTAGCCCTGCAATCTCTTCTGTCCACCAGTAGAGTTGTCGCCGTGGCGCCATCGGTCTTGTCCGTGGCATGGCTGCGTCGCAGATCCGAGTCAGTTTTTCCCTTAGAATCTCGGTCTCAGCTGGAATATTCACTAGGCCAGTTAGGCTGGCCCAGGACTCTACGAGCGCAGCCGTCTCGATCCGATCAACGTCCATCTTCCTAATAGCCCATCGGGGCTGATCCCCGGCCATGGGTCTATTTGGGACGACTAGTTGCAGGGCGGAGACTCCAAATCGGACATAACGGTGGTCCGAAAGGGTCTCGACGCCCACCAGCACTTCCCATCCAAAGACTCGCCTTGCGAGGCCAGAACTCGCAAAGCCCACATCCACTATGGATCCGCCGTTATGTCGCACGCAGGTAAATGTGTGACCCCTGTTGATGGTCACCAGGCCCATATGTATGGACCACTCAAGAAGTTCTCGGCCACGCGCGTCCGTGACGGGGGATCCCCATGCCGCCGACTTCGCATTAAAGTCTCCTATTAGTAGGAGGTGGCGCGGTCTTCGGCTCCTGATATGCGTCTCTATGCTCCTGAGGTACTCCTCGAAGTCGGTAAGTGGCCTATTGGGCGAGAAATACCCGCCAACCACGAGGAGGTCTCTAATTTGAGCAGCGATCCAACCCTGACCCTTAACCACCCTTGAGAGTGGAGGGATTCCAGCCGATAGTCTTGCCACCAGGGCGACCTTCTCTCCCAGGTCCGCAGCCCAGTCTGTTCTGGGAGGGATCCTGTATGGCTCTGAGACGACAGCAATGTGGATGTTCCACTGCGCCATGCTTTGCAAGAGGAGATCTTGAGCGTGGGCGCAGTGGTTTAAATTGGCCTGCAGTAAATGGGTTTGGTCCATAATTAGGTTGTCGTCATATTCCCCTCGGCCGGAACCCCTGCACCTGCGGGTCCGGGAATGGCGGGCTGTGTAGGCAAAGCACTAGCCGGCGCTGTCGTCTTCCTTTTATTGGGATTGGGGGTCTTGCATGTTTTGCGACCGCACACGTGATCTGATTTGCGTCCCGCCGCCGCACACACGGTGCAGTGCGGCTTGGCGGAACATTCGGCGGCCTTATGGCCCTCAACTCCACATCGATGGCACAGGTTGCTGCGGTCCGTGTCTGAATGGCAGCACGGTCGGACATGGCCACTCTCCATGCACCGGAAGCAACGTAGCGGGCGTTCGGGGAGCAATTCAACCCGTGCCGTTGACCAACCTACTCTTAGTCGGGCCAGAGCCACGATCGTTTTAGCCGCAGAGATGGGACAGCGTACCCATGCCGTTCCCAGCCTAGTTCTGGCGTTGCGTTTGATGACACCGCATGTCACAGCAGAAGAGTCACACTGGCCGAATCGAGAAACGGCAGCGATGACATCTTCTGCTATCACTGACTCGTCAAGCCCCATGAGCCTCAGTTCGGCTGACTTGGTGGGCCTGTTGATATTGGCCAGCGAGGAGTCGAAGATCTCCTTCAACTTGTCGACAAGGATGTTGGCCTTCTCCTCGCTGGCAGTCCCCGGGATCTGCATCAAGCAGGCGCCAGTGACTGTCGTCTTAATCCGGAGATCAGGGATGCCGAGGCTATCTATATCAATCCGTTGACGGGCTTCTCGGATGGCTTGACCATAAGTCATCCCTTTTTCCAGTGCCTCTGGTTTTAGTGTCAGAGACACTGCGGCCATACGTGGCACCCTTAGCTTCCTGGGCTTAGGAGCTGTTTGCCGGCTGGGGCCTCGTCCTCTTGATTGAGGGCGTGGCTCCCTGGTGCGTTTCCGCGCCCGAGCCACAGTCCAGCCCTCATCATCAGGCTGTCGTCCCGAGAGGACTGCGCGTTCAGCATCCTCAGTTCGGCGGGCCGCCGCGCTTCTTCTCTTAGGACGTTTGTGACGTCTAGATTGGGAGGCCTGAGTGGGAGCCTCCGGTATCATCCGCTCTTCAGTGACGGGCTCTGACACGCCGCCGACTGGGGTTACAGGTAGATGTTGAGCCTCGGAGGGCTCGACCACTTCCATAGCCTCTACCGGGGGCTGCGTCTTGGGCACTGCTGACCTGGTTGGCGCTTGAGCCACCGAGGCAGGTGCAGCAGTTTTAGTGCGCACTGGCAACCTACTGGTCCCAGGTTTAGGCGTTAGGGTCCTGGGTGCAGGGGCCTTCGCCTGGGGCCTGGGAGCGTTCTTCGTGGAGGTGGGCTTCGGAGCCGCTGCCACCTTTGCATAGGTCGCCACTTTCGGGGCTGCCGTCTTCGGGGCCGCGATGGTGACCTTGCGTGTCGTCGCAGTTATTACGCGAGATGCGATAGTGCGCGCAGGGGCTGCTGTGCTCGCTGGGATATTCCCTCTCAATGCAGCTGAACTGGCTGGGAGTGCAGCGGCAAACTCGCTTAGTTGGGCCTGGGCTCTCTCTCTCCTTGCTCTATCGGCCGCCAGCGGCGGGCGGATTGGCTCTTGAGGTGGGAGCCGCTCCGCGAGCACCTCGAGACGGGCGTTTACCATCGTGCCCATCTCAATCATGAGCTCACGACGGAACTCATCTTTCTCCCTTGCGGAATCCATGGTTGTAGGAGGCAACCTCTTCTCCATCATCTCCATGACTTGTGCTATTTGCTGACGGAGGGCTGAAACCTCCGCCCGCAGTTGTGCGTTTTCCAGTTGGAGACGCCTATTCTCCTCTGTAGCAGTCAGGGCCGCCAGATTTTCGGCGGAGTCACTGATCCTTTGCGTGGCGATCTTAACACCGCCCACAAGTTCCCCTTTCAGGTTTTTGGACTTTTTGGCCACTCCCCTTATGTACTCCACACTTTCTTTGATGTTTGCTACACTTTGAGCGGAAGTGAGGGGGTTGGCGTCCATCGCTCGGAGGTCTGGGGCGGAACCCGACCACACCTGGCTACTCCTAGTGGCGTGGCAGAAGGCTACCGTGCCGGCAACCAGTTCTTTTTCTGCCTCGAGCCAGAGTACCTCTTTCTCAGCCGTGCTCTTCTCTGCCTGAGCCTTGGACAGCCCGGCGGACTGTCCGGTTGTGGTAGGTCTACCTCTACCACGTTTCTGGCCTGCTGGTTCGCTGCTTGAAGCAGCCCGCGGCACCTTAGACACCTCACCCTCATCAGAGTCCGGGTCCGACGAACGGCTTTTCCTGCATCGTTTACTCCCGGCTCTGGCAGTGGTGGAACGTGAGGATTTGGTGGAGCTGGCGATTGAGGCATTATCGTCCTCCCGCCCCTCACCCTCACACACGTCCATGCTGGGAGACTCCACTGGGTCTCGACCTGCTTTAATCAGTACGTCGTCAATGATGACGACGGGCTGCTTCGCCTTGTCGGCGGTCACACTCGCGGCTAGTGAGCCAGCTTTCGCTTTCTCCACATCTGACGCACTACCGGCGTTCTTCGTCCTAGGGCCAGATCCGCGGTTGAGGATCATCCTCGCAGCACTTTGTGTCGCATTACTCATTTCAACTTTCTCAGTCTCGCACGTTAATGGCTTTCCTTCACTCACAGTCTGCGTTACCGACTGTGAGGTCTGGTCCACCGAACTCCTAGTAATCCTACCTCGGCCTTTCGTGTTGCGAAGAAGCGGGATACCGCTCTTCGTGGCCTTCTGCACACCTACCTCTCCTCCTCTCTCCACACCAACCACCGCAGAGGCGGTGGAAGAGACGCGCGTTTTGCCCCCCCCGTAGTACGTGGGGCAGCCTCCCACGCTGTTAGGCGCAGGAGGGTGGGATTCCCCGGCCGCCAATGGCTGACCGGGACCCACCCGGGGACCAGATTTGAACGTGCGTGCTTCCATGGTTTTTGGTTCTAACTCCCGACTCGTCAAGAAGGATGAAGGCGAAGATCAAAATAATAGACTGAAAAGAATATGCAAAATAACAACAAAACAAAACCAAGAAGATAACCAAGACAAAACAAACAAACAAAACGAAACTAAAAGACAGATTAAATAAGAAAATAAACGAATAATAAAACCAAATAAAACAAACATATATACTTTATAAAGGGTAGCGCTGCTCTTAGTCTCACCTCTCCCCGCGGGCCCGCCCGGCATGGGTGGCCCTGGCCGGTATGGCCCCGACGGATCACTGAGGCACGCAAGCCCCCCCACCACGGCAAGGTGGCAGCACAGATCGGGGGGGGTCCGTATAAAACCTACTTTAACAAAACGCAACTGACAGCGAAACGTTAGTTGTCTTTAGTTTAATATGGTCGAAAATTTGACAATTAGAAATATTGAATTCGACTTATTTATATTGTTGTAATTCACATAATATCTTTATAACTTGTAGCCTATGTGTTATTCTGATGTATGAGCTATATTTTTGTAAAGTTTCATTAAAATCCATTCAGTAGTTTTTACGTGAAAGAGTAACAAACATCCATCCATCCATCCATCCATCCGTCTATCCATCCATCCATCCATCCATCCATACTTACAAACTTTCACGTTTATAATATTAGTAAGATTAAAATAATTAATGTATCTACGAATGATAGGTGTGTATGGAGACTACCACCTAGCTTGGGACAGGGGCGGTAAGTTTAAGAACCATACAAACAAACACTGTTTCCATATATAAAAAATAATCAGGTCATTTGTTGAGGAGTTAAGACGCGATAGACATTCACACCGTGTGGTGACGGATTTAGAATACATAGAGTCTCCACCCTATTCCATCCTGAGGGTGGACAGGAACTGCCTCGTTGGTCTAGTGGTTAGATGTGCCGCCTTTGGATAAACGGGTCCCGGGTTCGATTCCGGGGTCGGGCAAGTGTCTTTGTGTAAACCAGAGGCACTGGCTCGGAGTCTGGGTGTCATTTCTATCTATAATATGTATGTATTTACAAAAAAAATATGTATATAAGTAGTTTATCATCCATCTCGTTACCATAACACAAGCATTAAATTGCTTAGCTTGGGACGAGATGGCGTTGTGTGAAATGTCCAAGGATATTTATATTTATTTATTTAAACATAAGAGAAGGAAATCTTGAAATGAATCCCTATGCCAAACCGTCTGGCCAGCGTGGCACAATAGGCTAATCACCCTCCCCATGTATGGAGGAAAGCCGACTCAGCAATGGGTAATTTATGGACTGAATAGTAATAGACAGATACGTCAAACTTTCATAACCGAGGGGTGTTCTTGTCGAAGATTAAAATGAAATAAATCACTATCACTACATAATAAAATACAAAGTCGTTGCATCTGTCCGTTTCTATGTATGCTTAAATCTTTAAAACTACGCAACGGATTTAGATGCGGTTTTAATAGATAGAGTGATTCAAGAGGAAGCTTTATATGTATAATACATGCATAATATTGTAGAGAAACCCTAATAAATTTGGATGTTCATCATTGCACCCGTGCAAAGCCGTGGGTCACTAGTAAAGAATAAAACGTAACGGGAATAAATTGGCCGATAGCTATAATTATCAAAAAACTTAACATTTATTGTACAATCAACATAATGTCCGATTTCCTAATTTGTAAGAACGCCAGGCAGTACCGCCCAACTTTTCCGTTTCTACCTGATAGCATAACAAAGCAAATTAAATATTTGCCGAGTCAATATTTGGGCTAGTGCTACCAGTTTCTGGGTTAAAACAACAATGGATTTTTTAGGGTTCGATGATAAGAGGGTTGAAATCAATCTATAATGGACTGGATTGATACAAATATTTGTCATTGAATCCAACTAATATTTTGTATGAATAAACAGCGCAGCGTCTATAACATAACCCAATGCCGAGTCCGGGTTTTATCACCATCATTATCAGGTCACAAATGACCCACTGCTGAGTCGGGCCTCCTCCCATCACAGGGAGGCTTTACCACGCTGGCCAGTCACGCACAGGATTTCGATTCAAGTTTTCCTTCTCTTTCGGCTAGGTTTTCGTCCTTTTCTTTTTGCCGTGTCTTACTAAACCCTCAGGATGGAACGGGGTGGTGACACTAAGTATTCTAAATACATCACCACACGGACTCCTCCAAGTTTGTATATTCTTGATGTCTTAGCTAATCAACGTAGTTAGCCATTTATGTTTTACATGACTTTGAATGAATCCTTAAATCATGGCAGTAATACGTGTTTTTGGAACAAAAAAAATTAAATTCTATGTAGTACCTATGTAATGAGAATAGTAGGTAACATGCGCAGGAGTAAATCGGAAAAGTGGTTTAAATTTTGAACATTCGTCATCATCATTTCAGCTCATAATATAAATGATCCACTACTGAGACGGGCCTCCTCTAAATTCATAGAGGGAATTTAACCTACTATGATACGCTTATAAGATGGATGGGCACAGGGTTTTTATTAAGTATTCTCTTGCAGCTAGGCGCAGCACTAATCGCCTCTTACGAAAGCTTCAGGATCAGTGTCAATCCTGAGGGTGTCGTAAGAGGCTCAAATGGCACGAGCACAAGAGGCACCACATAGTTTGGTGACATTGTGTATTCTTAATCCGTCACCACACGAAATTATACCAGTATACCTATCAAAATTAATTATAATGTAAATTTCTTTTGAGTATAGAATACTAGCTGACCCGGCGAACTTTGTTCCGCATTATATATATTTAAAACAAAAAGAAAGTTGGACATAGGATACCTGAGATTTTTATCCCGTCCGTATAAAACCTACTTTAACAAAACGCAACTGACAGCGAAACGTTATGTTTTCTATAGTTTAATATGGTCGAAAATTTGACAATTAGAAATTTTGAATTCGACTTGTTTATATTGTTGTAATTCACATAATATCTTTATAACTTGTAGCCTATGTGTTATTCTGATGTATAAGCTATATTATTGTAAAGTTTCATTAAAATCCATTCAGTAGTTTTTACGTGAAAGAGTAACAAACATCCATCCATCCATCCATCCATCCATACTTACAAACTTTCACGTTTATAATATTAGTAAGATAATACTTTTTATGGCACCTTAGAACATAACATACAGAAATGTTTACAAAGAATACAAATCCCCAAATAATGGATTACAGAAAAAGTGGTTCCAGTGGCGACCTTTTTACTAAGAAATCTATATACTATACATATATATCTTATACTAGATTGTTAGTGTTGAAGGTTATATTCAGTTTCTCATTTCATTTTCAGCACTACGAAAAAATATGGAAAAACAAATTTCTCTTTTTAAAAGTATACATTCTTTTATCAACATATTTTTTAGTAGAATGTAGTATTTGTTAATAATTTCACCAAAGCATTGTAGCAAAATCAATCTTATCATTACATGGATATTTAGTTCCACTCAGTAAAATCCCAAGTGAGTTTTGTTTTTATTTCGAACCCCGTACCACATTATTTCTCTCCCGTTTGTCGGTAAATGTGTCGCTAATGTACGAAAAGAATCTAAAATTAATGAGTTGGGCACGCGAACCACAGTTTGTCATGGTAGCCTTCAACTTTTATGGTGAAGGCATGTTGTTTCTGGGTGTGGTTCGTGAGGGATCTATTCATGAAAATGTATACAATTCTGTAGCTATGTGAGCTAGTTTAAATTACCAAAAAGTACGTGATATATATGTATTGTTGTGATCAGTGAACTAGTAATAATAATATTACAGATATTATTATATAATAATATTATTATAGATATTATTATATAATAATTTTATTATATTATATTATAGTAATAGTAGTTAATATTTTGTATTACGATTTTCGGTCCGCGGTCTTATCGGCCTACAATCCTGCAAGCTATGCCCTGCGTGGTAATCACAAAGTTTGGCAATCCTGTGGGCAAAGTCGGTTATCATTCTGCGCTCTTTTTCATTTTAATTTTGTATCAATATCGCCTTCCAAATAATAACATTTCCGTTACTCAATACTCACAGATATCTGATAAGCTCGTCACTAAATGCCTACAAAACAAATTTAATATCCGTAAATGTCACGATAATGTCGATTTGTATTCATCGTATTTAACATATCGTATTGCTCGATGTCTTTATGTGCTTAGATGTCACAATATTGATATTGATATAATAGAATTGATGAAAAAGGGTACAAATATGTACAAGTGAAATAGCACATCAAATGGTGGAATATATTATTGTAATACATATATTAACATATATTTTTCGTAGAACACGTGGATTCAATTGACTTGAATGTTGAGATGGATAAAAGCAAAATTATTTGATCTTGAGACACATACTTAGATATTTTAAGTATCTTTGTTGGAGAATAAATTGAATGTTATGTTTTATTATAAAACTAGAAATAGTTCAGTGGGGAATCTTGAGAGAAGCGTATGTAGCCTATTTAAAAGTAAGTAAATTGTACATCAGTCTAAAATACTGATGTGCAATCTATTATTACGTATCTTCTTCACAACAAATATTCGTTTTATAGCATTATAAAATGGTCCAACTCAATTTTTTTTAGAGTTTGTAGTCATTTTATTACCCTTACAATGTAGTATTTCAACTAAATATTTTTGGCCTTAATTCATTGCCAGCAAGTGTATTACAATAAAATACGCTAAACAAAGAAGTTGCACGTTCAATACAGGTTGCGCGTATATTTTCAACTCTATGAATATATTTCGATGATATATGAGCAGCTCCAATGGAATATTTCCTTATGTATGGGTTAACCATGTGCGAACGGCATAATCGATTTAGGTATCTAGTATTTTTATGTGCAAAAAAACTTACTCAATTTAAAGACAACGCAGATGAAGTCACAGGTATCATTAATTAGTACAATCGAGAAAATATTATAAATAAATACCTACCTAAATCAGTTTTTTACTTAGGTAATGTGACACCGGTATTAGTCTTAAACTTACGAACTTACGACGTGCAGCAGAGCTCCCTGTGAAGATATGCTTTAGATATTAATATTTCATTTTGTATTTAGTTTTATGTTATATGTTTTTATGTATATTGTTTTACATCATAGTAGTTGGCACAATGGGGCTGATAGCACAATGGTAAAAGGCCATCAAAACTCGAATAAATAATAAATATAAGTCCAACATTAATTAATGTTATTTACATTATTATATTGGTATAAATAGACAATTATGTTAACATAGTTTTATTTTTAATTAAATAAATTTAATTGTTCAGTTTCTGTACCTAACTTTAATCTATATTAACATTATTTTTTATGTTCATAAGCAGTCGGCAGTATAAGAAATAGGCAGATGTTGGCATCTGCCTATTACTATGTTAATAGTAATACGTTAATACTAATATCACGACATGCCTAAGCGAGAAGTTTATCAAAATCGAGACTAGCGAGCTAAAGTCAAACAAAACAATGTAGCGAAGCCATTACTCGAGAAATTTCTCGACGAGCGAAGCTGCAGAAATTGAACCGTCGTCGCTTATAGTAACGAATAGAAATTTAATGATATGAATTGAACATTTCGTTTTGAATATTCATACATGTTAACTTTATCATGAGGAAATTTGGCAACGGTAAAAGAAGTGAGTAATATTGTTTTATATTTATCATCTGCCTCCCAAAGATTGGAATGATTTGGTAACACCGTGTATAGTAAATCGAACACATACGGAGACTATAGACACGATTAAAATTATTCACGGATGGAATGATTTGGTAACACTGTGTAAATCGAGCACATACGGGAATTATAGATATTATTAAAATTAACCACGTTTTTTATTGTATTGATATGTACTACTGCATAATGTTTTTTTATTGTTACAAAGCAAAAATTTTTATTAAATTGGCATATCATATTTCTTTTCAGATTTTGATCCTTTTAAGGGAATGTATTGCATAGTGCAGTAATACAGAATGTGTTGAATGTGTGTTGTTTAAACATGTAAATTTAAATTTAAATATGTTTAGTAGATGATTGAAAAATTCATTATAGTTCTCATTCAAATCGTCCTCGAGACCATTTTGAACTTTTGTTTTTATTTTTGTAAAAGTTCCGATTTTGGCCAACAATAGAAAAATCATCGTGTATTTGCACACGATTATGCATGTACATGCTTAATGCTAAACAAGTATTGAATTTTCGCAATAAATACTCAGTTGCTGCATTGCGAGCCGTCGCTTGACAGGACATTGGATGTTGTCTAGTACTGTTATTCAATAGTAAAGGGAAAATAAACTGCTACTGCCTACTTGCAGTCTTATCTAATACTAGCTGACCCGGCGAACTTTGTTTCGCCTTAAAGGCAATAAATGAGCAGATATTTTATTTTATTAACTTCAATTTTTTATCAGGTTAAATATAAATAAAACATCTATGATTTTAATTATACTTTATTGGCCATCTATTTTAGTAACTGCACTTTTCAGTGAATCACCTTGTGACAGACGACATTTTTCGGTTTATTATCAGGCGCATGAACAAATAACGCAGATGGTCTTCTGACCCGGAACATGCCACATATAATTGATCTTGGGAAATACATGAATTTTCTAGATTTAGGCCACAAACTTTCCAGGATTGGCCCTGTGATTTATTAATGGTCACGGTGAACGCACGACGTATCGGAAATCATTAAAACTAAAACGGTATATCAGTTGATATCGTCGGGATCCTCGGATGAGAATTTCCTCACCTTCCAACTTTACTTTGAGTACATTCCATTGTTCATCAATTCACTTACCACCAAACGCGTTCCGTTGCACAGGTTTGGTGGTTTTGGTTTATATTTTTTTCTCTTTTTTTACACAGTCATTTTATTTGAATTAATGCAGTGTACCCATGATTTCATTCTGAATTATGTTAGTTACTTTATGTCATCTACATATCTATTCTTAGCCGCCAAAACAGCTCGCTTAGTCAACCATTCATTATTTTTGTGTTTGTGAGTTCGTCCTTCGATGAACAGAAATTCTGAGAAAATAAAATCAATCCACATATTTCGATGATTTGAGGCAAGCGCTTATTTCGGCGGCAGCAGTCGATCTTGGAATTAGAGGCAGTGTTTGGCAGAAATAGCCAGACAGTAAAATCATTGCGCCTCCAAAACATCTCGAGTCCTTGCGTAGGTGTTCGGTCGGATCGGATAAGTGCTTCCAATGCACGTGTATACGCTATTGTACATTCGTCACAGATGACGATTTTCCATTTTGATAAAACTTTAGCCGCTGAGGAGTGTTTTTTAATATTACATGGCATCTATAGGTCCAATGCGGACGCAAGTATGCAAGCAGTAATTAGTGCTGCCACCGTATCGAAACGTTGCTCGATCCAAATTATGTAGTACCTACTTTATAAATTTATTTCTTTTTAAATTATCTAGTTGTTGATCTCTTAAATTTGCTCCACGATTTTGCATTCCCAACCGATCCGTTTCACGGGCTGCCTCGATTTGCTCTTGTGATTGAGAAGCACGGATTCAAGCCATACTAATGCGGTGATCTTCACGTGCATTATTTAGTTCTTCTTCATTGTTCGGCACAATAAGCTAATATTTACTCGAAAGAAATACATCAACCGGTCAACTTCAAAATTTCTAATTGTCAAATTTGTCAAACTATAGACAATATAGCGTTTAGCTGTCGGTGAAGTTTTGTTATTCCAGCAGTTTCATTTTGATAAACTATGTTTTATATCCCGGAACGGGATTACTCACATTTACACTTTCACGTTTATAAGTATGATTTTGTGAATTGTCCAACATCTATATATTTAAAAGAAAGTCGGACATAGGATACCTAAGATTTTTATCCCGTTCCCGTAGAATGTGATATAATACCTACGTGGTATAACAAAGCGCAACTGACAGCGAAACTTTATGTTGTCTATATTTAAATATGGCTGAAAATTTGACAATTAGAAATTAAAATTTAACTTAATATCGCTATAAATTTACACACAATATCTTTATAAATTGTAGCCTATGTGTTATTCTGATGTATAAGCTATATTATTATAAAGTTTCATTAAAATCCATTCAGTCGTTTTTACGTGAAAGAGTAACAAACATCCATCCATCCATCCATCCATCCATCCATCCATACTTACAAACTTTCACGTTTATAATATTAGTAGGATATATTGTATGCACAATAGAATTCTCGTTTTTGTATTTTAGAAGATTTGCTTACATACTAGCTTTTGTATGATTTAATTAAAGCGTTCTTTTGACTTAAATTTTTATTACTTCACTATCACTACATAGTATAAAACAAAGTCGCATTCTTCTGTCCGTCCCTATGTATGCATAAATCTTTAAAACTACGCAACGGATTTTGAAGCGGTTTTTTTTAATAGATAGAGTGATTCAAGGGGAAGGTTTATATGTATAACCCACCCCCGCTTTGCACGGGCGAAGCCGGGGCGGGCCACTAGTGTATTTATAAATATGGACGAGTATATTTTGAGAAGTCTCATAAAATAAATAGTAAAATGTAAGTATTTTTTTATTAGAGCATTAATAAATTGAACCGTCACTGAACTTAATCAGAGAATTAGTCTACTCGGCCAAAATTATTATTAATAGTTTCTCCTGCATCTGGTGGAGTTACGTCCAGCTTCCCTTACTAATCCCTCCTGAAATTAATATGATAACTTTTGGGATTTCAGCTAAATTTTAAACACCTGCGCAGAACAAGAAGTATCTACTATACGAAATAAATCTCGTAACTACTAGAGTTGGCAGCTAAATCAATTTAAGCCAACTTATGAAATAGTGACCAGTGTTTACACACAATCCCTATTTGTATTCGCGTATTTGGCGTTCAGCCCCATATTTGACGAATAAGACGCGACATACTGACACATACTGACTAAGTGTGTCGACAGTCGTAGATTTTATAATGACAACCAGGATAGATCCATGGGATAGTTAGCTTGTACATTATGCTAATGGTATATTAATATTGTTAGATATATATACCTTGTTTTAATTAAATCCATTCAGACTTTAGTATTAGCAGAATGTTTGGATTATTTCTTGGAATTCACTACTAATTCAAACCATTATCAAAATCAATTTGCTTATAGGGTTATGAAGCTAAAGCCCTTGAATCACAAATTAGTTGTCAATTACATACACAATAGTTGTGTCCCACTTAACCTCAGACTTGACAACAATTAGACAATTCATGTGCCAATCTCCTATCTAAGAACCACTAAGTGCTAATAGGCTCATTGAACTGATAGCTATATACAGGGTGTAACAAAAACCCTAAAGCCATAACAAAGAATTCATAATACTACTGACTCGTCGTTAGTGTGTGCAAATTTTCAGGAATCGCAATGCACCTTTTTATGTTGGTCACTAGCTAGTGTATTAGATTGAGAAATAACCACAGAAAAGGCAAGAAACAGCATGAAACTCATATTACTAAGCTTGTAAAATAATAAAACGATAGCTAGTTAGTTAGTATTCACTGAAACTCATGTATTGTAATAAAAATGTGGTATAGAAAAACGTCCTCATCTCGCTCTTTCAAGATAGAATAACATTTTAAACATTCAACTGCTTCTTTTGAATAGCTCAATGACATCACTTCGGATGGTATAAGGTTTATGTTGCACCTTGTATAGTTACATAAATATTATCTAGATTGATTCATTGTCCATGTGGTGACGGATTTAGAATACATAATGTCACCATCCCATTTCATGCTGAGGATGTCGTAACAGCCGACAAAAGTAAATGACAAGGCTGCAAAGCTAGCCGCAAAAGAAGGAAACTTGACACGCTGTGCCAACCCATCAGGCCAGTGTAGCACTGGCCAATTACCCTCCATGTATTGGGAGCAGGCGCGACTCAGCAGTGGGTCATTTATGGGCTGAATAGTAGTAGATTGTAGGAAATGATTTCTTGACGGTTCTGATCTTGTTTTGTCGGTATATAAATGCTCGCAACGGCAACCGCCATCCAGTCGTCCCGCGACCACGGACACTGCAATGTGTATGAATCGTTGGAATTTAAATAAAAGAAAACGATCAGAAACATCAAGAAATCATTTTCTGCAATGTGTAAATACCGTGAAAATCTAAGACATCATTAAAGTAGTAGATTGATTAAGTAGGTTGTCAATTAATGTACTGTATTTATGTATTAAACGTCTGCTGGCTTACTGCTAGTTATTTGATGGGTGGGCATCACATTATCACCAAATCTCCTCCATTCTTCGAAGGGCACGTCAAAGCAACAAAATAACACGTCAACTTATAAGAGTTTCGTGATAAAACCTGCATAAATAAATTCCTTTTGAATTTAAAGTTATCTTAAAGTTACAAAAATCTGTAACTGAATAATTAAGCTCTATAAAAAAGACACTAATTGCAGTGGAGATGATTTTCTTTGAGGAGTTTTAAATAGGTCAAACAGAAATTAACGCTCTAGTAAGAATGTCTACCACAGTGGGAACTCAAACAAGGCTATATTTGCAGTATGTGCCCTGTAAAATTCTTTGCCATTTTGGATTCTCTGAATTGTGGTGACAGATTAAGAATGTACAGGGTGACATTTAAAATTCGTTCTAGTAATCCTTAAAACTGTTTATGTAGTGATATGCCGAACTTCTGACTTATCTGTCTGTTGGATGGACATGCGCTCCCTTTGTTTGCAGGGTTTACTAAATAATTTATCAATATTCTTTTATATATATTTGTGTTAAAAAGATCTGACTTCTTTAACTTTAACGGTTGGCGCAGTGGTTGAGCGATCGACTGCTGCGCAGCATGTCGCGGGTTCGATTCCTGCACGCAAGAAATATTTGTACGACCTTCAAGTATTTGTTCCGGGTCTGGGTGTTTTCTATCTATAATATGAATGTATTTACAAAAAAAATATATTTAAGTAGTTTATCATCCATCTCGTTACCATAACACAAGCATTAAGTTGCTTAGCTTGGGACGAGATGGCGTTGTGTGAATTGTCCAAGGATATTTATTTATTTATTTATTATTATTTAATATTTTACCAGTCAGCCTGTAGAAGGCCGCAACTGCCGAGTCGGGCCTTCTCCGACTACATGGAGGGTAATTAGCCTACGGTGTCACGCTGGCCAGACGGATTGGCATTAGGTTTCATATCGAGTTTGTATTCTCTTGCGGCTAGGTTTTCGGACTTACTATTTCCTTTTGTGGGCTCTTATGATACCCTCAGGCTGATATGGGGTGGTAACACCATGTATTCTAAATCGATCATCTCTCCTCCAATTACTACTTACTGCCACTTCTCAACCCATAAATGACCCACTGCTGAGTCGGACCTCCTTGGTGACCTAACCCATGAAAAGTATATTATAAACTAAATCCGTCACCACAAGAACATAATAACCGGGTCATAATCAACTATCATATAAATGATTAATAGTTGTGTTAATGACGCAGATATTACACAAAACACATTATACATCTTTAGTCTAGCATCGGGCTTTCCCATCGGTGAGGAACTCGAGAGATGCGCCTGATATCTGCAAATGACTTGGATCGTTATAGTGGTCCACTGCCTGTACTAAGCATCTTGTTTGTAGAATCCTTTGTTTACTTTTTTTAATTAAATGCAACGCTTGAATACCGTCACATTTACAATTGTAAGCATTTTTCTTGGTAGGTGCACTCTCGCTGTATATCGTCGCGGTGGTTCATTGAATAATAATACATAATACATCATTTTTACAGAACTTTAATACTGTTGATTCTTGATAGAACTAAAACAATATGTTCTTATTATGTTCGTTTTAATATAGTAGTATAAAAATGCTAGTATAATCTGACGATTGTGAACGCCATAATTGGTTTATACAATAAAGCATATTTCTATTCTATTTAACCCATCACTCATTCCAGATGAAAATCCATTGCACTCACTTTCATACACGTATCGGAAAAACTGCTCGTACAATTCACGTCACGACTCGGACAGCCGTATCTGCTATTGAATACCCGCCCGTAGTTAGACACCATTTTATTTTATCTCCCCGAGAGCGGGAAAAGAATATTTTTACTCTTTGTCGTTGGTAATTGAATTTCGTTAGCTACTACGGTTTTGCGGTAATATAAAGGGATTTTTCGAACATAGTTCAGTTTGAATACCACAGCGAAGTATCTGGAATATCTCTGTGTGGCGTAGAAAGTTTTAAATTTTTCAGACCACTGCATGTTAAGTGGTTACGAATGGTTTGGATTTCATATAGGTAATACATGGGTATATTTTAAATAACTGGCGTTGTGCACTACTTGCGTCAATACTAAACATTTTAGATTGAACTTATTATTTTTTGTTTTATTAGGGAAATCGGAAATCAAATTTAGGGAAGTTTAGTGTTTCTGGTGAATAACCAGTAAAATTAAGTTTTAAAACATTATAAGAGGGATATAATTGGCAACGACTTAAGCTATAAGCAAAAATAAAATAAGATATAAAATAGATACAGATTTCCAAACATGCCAAGCAGTTTTCTAAATAAGTCAACAGTTCAATACTGGCTGACAATTAAAATAAGACAAATTAGATGGTTAGACCTGGGACCCAAATCTCACTTCCTTCGAAACCATCTCGAAGTCATGTTTTCGTTTCGATCCCTAATCAAGTATTGTAACTCAAAATTGTTTTATCGAATATCCTATTCTCATCACAAATTAAGCTTCAAATATTGATGTTCGTATGAAAGCATGATACAAGAGCCGTGTGCATTCCTTTTCTCATTTTGCTTTATCTGGTTTTAAAACAGCATCAGCGACTTATTTGAAAATATTTTTTTTAAAAAGACTACACAAACAAACACTGCACAACACATTTCATAATGATCAGTATAGGCAAAAAACATTGATTGTTACTTTTACAAACTCAGCGTCGCTTATTTGAAATGCGTCAACAGTGGTTGCAATAAAATTAATTGACTATTCGTTGTAGTTTTAATTAATAAATAAATAAATATCCTTGGACATTTCACACAACGCCATCTCGTCCCAAGTTAAGCAACTTAATGCTTGTGTTATGGTAACGAGATGGATGATAAACTACTTATATACATATTTTTTTTGTAAATACATATTATAGTTAGAAATGACACCCAGACTCCGAGCCAGTGCCTCTGGTTTAGACAAAGACACTTGCCCGACCCCGGAATCGAACCCGGGACCCGTTGATCCAAAGGCGGCACATCTAACCACTAGACCAACGACCAATTAAATACAATAAAAAATAAGTAAATAAAAAAATTAAGATATAGATAAACTATCACGGTACCTATCAGCGCTAATTGACAGTTAGGTAGATTCAAATTCTAAATTCACGTCACGACGGCTCCGGACCCGTCGAAGCGAGTCGAAGGTTTTTCATGATTTTTCGAGATATATCAAGTTCGATATGTCCAGAGTAACTCAATAACAATTTAGAATTCAATCTTTATCACGAGTTTGCAACTATTTCGAATGTATGAGAATAAGGACCCTGCTTGTCAATCTCGTAAGAGGTTGACAAATTACAACCAATCTAAGAATATGTTTGTAACGAATACAATGAACTGAAACCTAATTAACAAATAACATGATAATATACAAACCACAACTTATAAAGAAAGAATGAATTTAAAAAAATATATTATTCATGGAGTATTGTGTCCAAGATCAGAACAGATTCGGATAAGCGACTGCCCAGGTTTCGAGCGCCGCTATTATTTTTCTTTCTAAACCTTTTCTTTATTGCTTCCCTTTTTACGCAAGACAAGCGAGATTTTTACTTAAATCACAGAGTTGTCCCGATAAACGAATGTTTATGTAAATGCAGTCGTTTCTCCACCACAGCACAAAATGGCGTCGTATTCTACACGATCCTGCACTATTTCACATTTCCAAGTCGTTTATAGACTTTTTTCAAGCACCATCTTCAACTGATCCGACTTTAAATATTGCTGATACGAGTATAAGCTCCTAAGTGAGCAAGAAAGTAGAGTATAAGCTAGACAAACTTACTTTAATATATTGAAGTATTGTCAATAAATCGCAACATACATTTTACTGCCAAAATTTTGATAGTGTTTTCTTGTACACTTATTCCAAAATCTGGTACATGTTAGCATTTCCTATAAATAAAATATTGTAACACAAATAATAGTTATGAGGATGATTTCTTAGGTTTTCGCGATTATTACACATTGAAATTAAACACTTTTTAACGGATTTATCGCGTGTATATTACATTATTTAATTCCCGACGTTTCGAATGCTTTGCAGCAGTCGTGGTCGCGGGAGAGTAAAAACGTCGGGAATTAAATAATGTAATATACACGCGATAAATCCGTTAAAAAGTGTTTAGTTATGAGGAGTTTAATTATCTGTATGGTGCGAATTAATAATACCCTGTATCACCACCACAATAAATCCTGAGCGTGTCGACTCGTCGGCTCCAAAAAATTAAATTTAAAATTTAAATAAACCCCCGAAACATGGACCTAAGTTCCCTTTAAAAAGTAAAAAATAAAAATAAAATACATCGCGTTGGGGGACCAGGGGTCAGGTAATAAATAAGTAGGAGCGGTCCCCCAACGCGATGTATTATTTTTTTTTACTTTTTAAAGGGAACTTAGATATATAGTAAATTTTTAATTTAATTTTTAATTTCTGCTTTTTATAGGTACACACTTATTATGATGTAACTTTCACCCCCCATAACTTTTAAAGGACTCAACCGATTTTCATCAGACATGTCTAAGAACACTCGCCCGTAACTCACCTGTCATACAAAAAAACTGTATTGAAATCGCTTCATCCGCTCGCGAGCTACGGAGCCACAGACAGACAGACCGACAGATTACGTCAAACTTATATACTCGTAAAATCTCTTTTTGCGTCGGGGGTTAAAAATGAAATGGCAAGGCCTACAACCTAGCTACCGGAGAAGGAAAACTTAATACGAAGCCCTGTGCCAACCCGTCAGGCCAGCGTAGCACACTAGACTATGTAACTAGAGGAGGCTCAAACCAGGAGTGGGTAATCCATGGGCTGAGTATAAAGTATTTATATGAAAACGTGTCTCGCAACGATACATAAGAGTTGTTTAACTTAAACACCTGTTGATGTGTAAGCCTACAAAATGCATATGGCTTGCCAGACAACATCCTAAGCGAAGGACTTACTGAATCGTATGGTAAGGATAAAATGTTGTGTCGGTTTTCCCACCCACAAGTAGCCTGTTTTCAACTACTTTAACGTTCAGCGCTAACATGTTGATCGTTTTGTGAAACCGCCTCGCACACAGGTTTAGCAGCTTTTAGCTGAGGCTTAATGTAATTCTACATATTCTGTTCTATTTTCAATTTGACCACAAACTTTGACAATAAACAAAAGAGTATAATTTCGTGTGTGTCAAATACATAGTAGTGTGCGTAATGTTTTTTTTAATGTAACTACTTGTATGTAAACTTGCGTCTTTTAAGTATCTTTATATTAATAAGTGATGAAAACTCTTTGTACCCCTTTGTCCATTTATAGATTTTACAGAGAAGGAGTGCAGAATGCAATTTTTTTAAAGTATGTGTTACTAACAGCTTAAATTAAAAAAAAACCATTATGCACACTACAGTGTATTTGATACACACGAATATATACAATAAACTATTGTTAAAGTTTGTGGACAAATTGAATAACAATAGCTTAAATTAATATTTATTATATTAATATACTAGTTAAATAAGTTATATTTTTAGGAGTGTTCTCGAAACTTCATTAAAACACTTACATAGCTAGAAACGGGTGCTTTATTAAATATAGAAAAAAGAAACAGATATAGTTGGAAATGAGCTGATGACTTTGGAAATAGCTGGACCAAATTTAGCTCAAAGATATCTAAGAACCATCGATAACAACCCAGTTTTTTTATAAAATAATTACTGCATTAAAATAAATATTGCGTAATTACTCCATTCGGCAACTACATTGCCACAGACATGCAAAAAAAAATATTTTCTCTTCAAGTATATGTCGGAGATAGCGACGGCAGAGCGATAGAGTCGTCATCATCTTGACTTGGTACGAGGTTTATTACTTGTAACTTTATAATTCACAATATTAACCACAGTATCAATAACAATGTTCAGTTAACACACTTAAATAGACAAACCGACAGGTTCGCAACGGAGAAGTGTCTCGGTCCGTGTCCCAACGTCGACTGACTGATCGAGCCAACCTCACTTTCCATTACGATTCTGTCCACGTGCCGCCATTGCAAAACAACTGACGTCACCGCGTTTGCCGCACTACTGTGTCAACAATCAATTGAGAAACTTAATAAAACGATATCGTTATCCACGACACGGCCATTCTGACGAAGCACACGTCCTCGTGTGTACTTGTAACAAAATAACCAACTGAGGCACATTTTCACGTTCGGCCAACCTGATGGTAATGGTCCGTAATCGTATCTTACGAATAAAGTTAACAGAGATCACGTTAGCATACAAATAATTTCAACAACTTTAACACGAAAGGTTCCTCTAAGCCCATAATCTTTAAATCTCAATACTGATACTTTAAAACAGTAAGTTTAAAGCAAAAAGTACACAACACATGGCCCAGCTGTCCCAGCAGCTAGTGACAATTCACGTGTCACCCATATCGTCATCGCCAGCTTGTTTGTCGAGTACTCCACTTAGGTCGCAGCCTTGTCGCTCGTGTACTGCACCATGTCTCGAAACAGGTCATGGAACCTCTTAGTAGCTGCAAACTGACGCGTAAGTCGTTCCTTAGCTTCGCCCCAGGTCTTGCACAGAGGATAAGACTTCGATGCCCATTTGCGAGCGAAACCATCCATTTACTCGTTCCTTCGTTCGATACGTCACAGCTCTTCAGAATCTATGCGCAGCGCCATCCGCGAGTAATGCCACGGAGGCGGCATAGATGGCGCTAGTAGTACTAAAACGTTAACTCAATACGCCACACGACCATCCTGACAGTCAGCGCGTTCTCGCGCGTCTTTCATTGTCGTTGTGTGTGAAACGTAATAAAAGGAAAAACTCGTACGGTTATCGGGGTGCCCCGAGTCACAAAGCGCCAAGCTTTCAATGGTCAACTGTACGCGAAGCACGTAGCTCCCGACGTTAACAGTACGGGCTACACAAAACACGGAGTTCCGACGTACAGCAACGGAGCTACGTGAAGCGCGGAGCTTCCAATACACTATAGCAGCGTTACACGAAGCGCGGAGCTTCCAATGCACTATAACAACGTTACACGAAGCGCGGAGCTTCCAATGCACTATAACAGCGTTACACGAAGCGCGGAGCTTCCAATGCATTATAACAGCGTTACACGAAGCGCGGAGCTTCCAATGCACTATAACAGCGTTACACGAAGCGCGGAGCTTCCAATGCACTATAACAGCGTTACACGAAGCGCGGAGCTTCCAATGCACTATAACAGCGTTACACGAAGCGCGGAGCTTCCAATGCATTATAACAACGTTACACGAAGCGCGGAGCTTCCAATGCACTATAACAGCGTTACACGAAGCGCGGAGCTTCCAATGCATTATAACAACGTTACACGAAGCGCGGAGCTTCCAATGCACTATAACAGCGTTACACGAAGCGCGGAGCTTCCAATGCATTATAACAGCGTTACACGAAGCGCGGAGCTTCCAATGCACTATAACAGCGTTACACGAAGCGCGGAGCTTCCAATGCACTATAACAGCGTTACACGAAGCGCGGAGCTTCCAATGCACTATAACAGCGTTACACGAAGCGCGGAGCTTCCAATGCATTGCAACGGTGAACTTAGCAAACTTCCACATGCCTCTCGTTACTCGCCGCTGCTGCAGGCGCTGCTCCGAACTGCTTGCGCCTACTGCCGCGCCAGCTCCTCCGCTGTTGCCACGTGGACACTTCGTTGCCAAATGTCCGGCGGTGCCGCACCTGAAACAGATTAAGTCCGACCGCGGCCTCGGTCCCGCAGAGCTTGACGCCGAAGTGACAGCACTGGCTGCCTTGCCTTTCACCTCGCCTTTGGAACGGCAATCGGACGGTCGGTGACCTATTTTACCGCAGTTGTGAAATTTCACCGTTGCCGACTGAAACTTCGATCGCCTGAAGTCTGGATCTGCTGTCCTATCGCCTTATGTTTATGCTCTCAATCTACCTCACCGATGCAAATCAAGGCATATAATGGTGCCATAATCTTGGAAAACTGATATAACCTGCCGAAAATATGACGCTAGACCGATGATCTGTCAAGCTAAACAAGCACAGCAATCTAAACTTCGTATCGCAAGTAATTAACAGGTAAACATGTAAAAGAATTTCAAATAATATTTTCTTACACCGGTCAAAGCCACACTATCGTAAAGTCGTATACCATACAATATACCCGAGTAATAAAATGGAAACTGCTCACCGGAGTGACGTAAAATTGCAGCTGGTGCGCTTACTACAGATCCACTCACTATTCTTTGACCTGGCTGACCGCAGTACTGTTGCTCGCCTTCCTGCTGCTCCGCTCAGGGCAGTTAGACCCATAGTGTCCTTGTCCATCACAATGAAAGCAAGTGATCCCCACTTAGTTAATCGCCGCACTATGACTGCAGCTTGTGATCTTCAGTTTAGAACAATCTTCATGTAGCTTAATGTCTCCTTTATAGTGACAATGAATCGCCATTATCGGTTATTTCCATCGCGTACAGAAGCACACACATTATCACTACACTGTTTTCTCCACGTGAGCTGACCGAGTTACATCCCACTTCTGATGTCGGAGATAGCGACGGCAGAGCGATAGAGTCGTCATCATCTTGACTTGGTACGAGGTTTATTACTTGTAACTTTATAATTCACAATATTAACCACAGTATCAATAACAATGTTCAGTTAACACACTTAAATAGACAAACCGACAGGTTCGCAACGGAGAAGTGTCTCGGTCCGTGTCCCAACGTCGACTGACTGATCGAGCCAACCTCACTTTCCATTACGATTCTGTCCACGTGCCGCCATTGCAAAACAACTGACGTCACCGCGTTTGCCGCACTACTGTGTCAACAATCAATTGAGAAACTTAATAAAACGATATCGTTATCCACGACACGGCCATTCTGACGAAGCACACGTCCTCGTGTGTACTTGTAACAAAATAACCAACTGAGGCACATTTTCACGTTCGGCCAACCTGATGGTAATGGTCCGTAATCGTATCTTACGAATAAAGTTAACAGAGATCACGTTAGCATACAAATAATTTCAACAACTTTAACACGAAAGGTTCCTCTAAGCCCATAATCTTTAAATCTCAATACTGATACTTTAAAACAGTAAGTTTAAAGCAAAAAGTACACAACACATGGCCCAGCTGTCCCAGCAGCTAGTGACAATTCACGTGTCACCCATATCGTCATCGCCAGCTTGTTTGTCGAGTACTCCACTTAGGTCGCAGCCTTGTCGCTCGTGTACTGCACCATGTCTCGAAACAGGTCATGGAACCTCTTAGTAGCTGCAAACTGACGCGTAAGTCGTTCCTTAGCTTCGCCCCAGGTCTTGCACAGAGGATAAGACTTCGATGCCCATTTGCGAGCGAAACCATCCATTTACTCGTTCCTTCGTTCGATACGTCACAGCTCTTCAGAATCTATGCGCAGCGCCATCCGCGAGTAATGCCACGGAGGCGGCATAGATGGCGCTAGTAGTACTAAAACGTTAACTCAATACGCCACATATATATACTTCGACACACGATTATATATTTACCTAAAAGTGTACATGGAAAATATAATAAGACATGCCTGTCTTTTGTGCAGGAAATGTAAGGTAAAAATAATTAATTACGCCAAAAGCAATTTATTGACTTACTTATAGAGCCACAAACATATATCAAAGGCCCTCTGAACATCGTTGTTGGTCGGGGAAAATAAAAAGGAAAAATAATACTGCGAATCAACGGTCCGCTTACGTGCTCTGAAAGCCGATCTCATTTCGGTCATATTGAAGGGAATTTTATTAGGTTAGTTGAGTAAGCTAAGCAATGTAAAGTGACGTAGCCTTGCGGATAGTTCGGAACGCAGTCGATCTACAGGTAAAGCAATATCTAGGTTTGATGAATGTTGCGTTGCATAAGTGCCCACCATTTGTAAAATCCGACCTCCATGTAGAGGATAATTTCGTCGTCGTCATTTCAGCCCTTAAATAACCCATTGTTGAGTCGAGCCTCCTCCAAATTCATGGAGGGAAATTAGTCTACTGTGCCACGCTGGCAAGACGGGTTGGCACTGGGTTTGTATCAAGATTTCCTTCTCTTTCGGCTAGGTGATCTGCCTTTTGCGTTCTTTTAGTCGCCTCTTAAGACACCCTCAAGACGGTATGGATTGGTGACATTTTGTATTCTAAACCACATGGACAGAGTGTAATTTACGCCGTCAAGTCTGGCTGGCGTTCTACTATCTACTACTAGTCAGCCCATATGATGACCCACTGTTGAGTCGGGCCTCCTCTTGCATAGAGGGTACTAAGCCTACTGTGCCACGCTGGCCAGACGGTTTGGCACAGGGTTTCGTATCAAACTTCCTTCTCTTACAGCTAGGTTTTCGGCCTTGTCATTTCCTTCTCTCGACTCTTACGACAGCCTGTGGATGAAATGGGGTGTTGACACTGTGTATTATAAATCCGTCACGTGAGGTGACGGACGATTCTACTATCTATGGTAGTCAAAGTAAGTTGTACCATGAAACTTACGGATTATTTAACCAAATGATATTGATAAGCTACCACATTTAGATAGATTCAGTAAACCAAGGTTAAATGCAACTTCGCTGTCCTGGTTAAGGAGGTGGTTTTATAATGGCCTGAACCAAAAAACGGCAACCGCAAATGGGCCCGTTATCTGAACTTGTTACGTTTTGTGGTGCTTGCAGATTTAGGAGCCATAATTATGTAGACTAATGTTTGGGTAATGGGTTCTCAACGTATCATTATCTTGTCTCGTTGGTCTAGTGGTTAGATGTGCCGCCTTTGGATCAACGGGCCCCGGGTTCGATTCCGGGGTCGGGCAAGTGTCTTTGTCTAAACCAGAGGCACTGGCTCGGAGTCTGGAAACATGACATGTATATACAAAAAAAAAATGTATATTAGTAGTTTATCATCCATCTCGTTACCATAACACAAGCATTAAGTTGCTTAACTTGGGACGAGATGGCGTTGTGTGAAATGTCCAAGGATATTTATTTATTTACTGTTTTATCGTTGTCCTTAATTAACTTTAGATTAACTCCTCGTAGCTCTTAAGTCGAGTCCGTGTGGTGACTGGTTTAGAAAAAATAGTGTCACCACTACATTTTACCCTGCGGGTATAGTAAGGACTTTCAAAAGGAAATCACAAGGCCGATCTAGCCGCAAGAGAAGGAAACCCTATGCCGTCTGGCCAACGTACCGCTCTCGACACGAATTTACCTACTCCCTAACTCAAGCGTACGCAAAGAAGTTTTGCTTCAAAAGGCACTCGATTTACAAAAGCCAATATGCTTCTAAAAGTTTCTCTTAAACTAATGTACTATGTGTATGCTTCTTAATAATGCATTACCAAGTATGTACACCTCCTAATACTAAATTGTATCGTCTTTAGCTTAGTAAGTAGTTTACACTATCTAAAAGTAGTTATTAAGTGAATAAAGGGGAGTTGTTGACAGTTGAACTAGCGGGTTGTCTTCTTAATAAGGTCCCTAGAAACCATCAAACATTACACTAATAAACAAGGCTTTATACATCACCACCAGAAAACAGATATCCTGTTCACCGTGGTAGAATCTATAAAAGTGTTCAACTCCGAATCTCGCGAAATATAATCCAGACACGTAGAACATTGATGAGTAGCATTAGAGCAGAGATAAACAGGAAAGCAATATCGTGTCTACGAAAAAAAAAGCAAAGTTCATAATTAACTAGCGACCCGCCCCGGCTTCGCACGGGTGCAATGATGAACCTCTAAATATATTAGTGTTACTCTACTTTATTATGGATGTAATATACATAAAAACCTTCCTCTTGAATCACTCTATCTATTTAAAAAACCGCTTCAAAATCCATTGCGTAATTTTAAAGATTTAAGCATACATAGGGACATACAGACGACAGTGACTTTGTTTTATAATATGTAGTGATAGTAATTTTGAATCAGCTCAACTGCTTATTAATATATTTTAAAAAGTATGGGGGAGGCCTATTTTCAACAGTGGACTTCTGTGGATGATATATAGAATATAGCGTCCCATTTATTTTAATAAAAATCAATTACTACGAGTAGCTTACGTCCTCGGCTGCGCTTGCGTTTGTTTGGAACCTGTTCCTAATTCAACGATTTGCATTGAACTCCATGAAACTAAAGAGAACTCAAATAAAACAATGGCTCATTTTCTTTGGAGTCTGTATTATGATTTCATAAGGCAATTAATAAAAGCTTTATACTTATAGCAAATACTAACTGCAGCACTACTTTATACTTGTACTAGCTTTTGCGCGCGGCTTTGCCCGCGTGGGCTTCGAACCCGTGCATATTTTTTATGAACATAAAATCGGTTATTGTGACTAAACTATGATAGTTAGATATCTGCTCTCGCGGACTTTTTTGTAGATCTTTATAAGACCTACAAACCCGTAGTACATCATTTTGTTCTATTGTCAATAGTTTTTGCAGCGCACGCATAAATAGGTTTTCGATTTAACACCTTGGTTTACAAAATCGTAATTTTCATACGGATCCCTAATTCTTTTGAAAATAAAATATAGCCTATAACCTTCCTCGATAAATGGACTATCTAACACTGAAAGATTTTTTGAAATCGGACCAGTAGTTCCTGAGATTAGCGCGTTCAAACAAACAAACAAACAAATAAACAAACAAACAAACTCTGCAGCTTTATATATTAAGTATAGAGTATAGATTGGTTTACACATGGTGATTGACGGCAAATGTCAGTGTGGTGACGGATTAAGAATGCATGGTGTCACCACCCCATATTATCCTGAGGGTGTCATAAGAGCCGACAGAAGTAATTCGAAAATTGAATAAAACCTCTAACTGTAACCTCTGTCCGCCTGTGGTGTCCGTGTGTTTTCGCCTCGAATGCCAAACGTATTCTCTACTAGCCGACCTGTAGGTTTTGAATACAACGCCAAATCAAAAAGGGATTTTGACCCAAAAATTATGTCATTACCTTTCTGGACAGTGGAGAATACCTAATATTCTTCTCCATTTCTCGACACGAATACTGGGGATACCTACAAAATATTGTATTTTCCCACACCCGCGGTAACTTTTGTACAAACAATAATTATTTCCGCAAAATCTTTTATGAAAACAAATTGAAATTGCTTCGCACAGGCATCTGTTTTCTAAAGAATAACAAATTCTGTTTACCCATTCATAAACCCTTAAATTATTATGGGCATTAATCAAGGGCAACATTGTTATGAAATACTTTTGCGTCAAAACAATAAGCAGTACCTTAGCCTGTGAAATTAGCGTGTTTACATCTTTTAATAATTGTGTTACACTAGCTTTTTTGGTGACTTCAAAGATTCGGTATTGTTGGACAACATTATAGTTCTTATACAATAAAATACTTTCGATATCATAAAATATATGTCTTAAAATATATTTATGGCTACTCATAAACATATTATAAGTGTATATACTATATATTTTAAGTGTTTAAGAGTATATACTCAGTGATTAAAATAATGACGAGGTTTATTTTTGTTTTAAAAAATGTTACCTCTACTCAAGGTATTAACGCATCCCGGGAGCAGTTTACAAACATGTAATTCACGAACAAATTGACACACATACTCAGAGCAAGAGCCTCTGGGTTACACAAATACACTTGCCCGACCGCGGAATCGAACCTGGGTCACGTGATCCAAAGGCAGCACATCTAACCCCTAGGGCCTAGACAAACAATGCAGGCAGATCCTAACTTTCAGAGAAACAGGCAATATAGGTTTCTGATATAAAACATTCGATCTAGCAAGTGTATTGCCAAAATCGAGGCATATTTGCAGATTGTAGTAATTTGTATTCGTTTTTTAAGTGTACCATACGTGTCAACTGACAATCTTTATTATCAAAGAACAATATGGTCGAGAACAGTGTTAACAAACCTTTAAGTTACGATTACATAGGAATAATGTAGGTGTTAAAATAAAATTTTAAAATATGTTATTTAGACGAAAACTACCCAAAGATCTAATCAAAGTTACCTGTAAAACTGTAAATTGCATAAAAAGCCGATTTCTTAATATTATACGACTATGTGTATAAAAAAAACCCGCGTAATTAGGTGCGTAATTGTCATTCATTGCGTTATTTCCTTACCATAAATAAATGTGTGTAATTCATATACTAATACGTGCACCAAAAAGCTACAACTTATTACTAATACGTGCACCAAAAAGCTACAAGGTGCAAAGCAAGAACTATACGTACCCCTTTTTATAAAATTGCGCGGAGAGAAGAGTATGAAATTTCCCAAATTTCCAGTTTTTATAGAGATATTTGTTTTTAAATTATGCACAAAAAAATATATTACATCGATAAAAACCATGTATATGGCACACAGACGCACATATATACTCATTTGTTTATTGTTAACTAGCGACCCGCCCCGGCTTCGCACGGGTGCAATGATGAACATCTAAATTTATGCATGTATTATACATAAAAACCTTCCTCTTGGATCACTCTATCTATGAAAAACCCGCTTCAAAATCCGTTGCGTAGTTTTAAAGATTTAAGCATACATAGGGACGGACAGACGACAGCAACTTTGTTTTTTATTATGTAGTGATGATAGTGAAGAAGAATTGAAAATAGAACTTTAATTTAACATAAATGTAGTAGAATTCCGATCGCAGCGCGACCACTAGTCCTAATATAAAGTTGAGAACCGCCCCGTTATCTATAACAAAAGAATGAAGTGAGTATTATCTTCACGCCACGTGTAAATAAAAGGGATTTTTGCTTCATCCTTGATTTCAGTGATACGTGCCAAAACTTGGAAAAGGGTATTCAGCGTAAGCAAGGGTATAACTTTCATCTGTCACTCTATTTCTTTTCACACATTTATAAATAGTCTGGCCGTCCTCTTTACATTTCTGTTATTAAGAATATTGTGCCCGTCGCATTGTTGTCATCTTCATCGGCATCTCAGCAATTATAGACTTATATAACGCGCTGGCCAGACCAGTTGGCACTGCTTGACGTAACAAGATTTCCTTCTCTTTTGACTCTCTCTTAAGGAATGATGAACTGGCACTATGTATTCAAAATATGTTGAACAAATTAATATTTTTAATTAATTAACACACAACCAACCAATACCTGATAACTTGAAGAAAATATACTCGTATTATGGGCACACTTGTCCGTGTGGTGACGGATTTAACATAGATAATGTCATCACCCCATTCCATTCTGAGGGTGTCGTAGGAGCCGACAAAAGGAAATGAGAAAGCCGCAAGAGTACGAATACTTGATACGAAACCTTGTGCCAACCCATCTGGCCAGAGTAGGCTTAACAGTGGGTTATCTGTCTTTCCTTTTCTTGCAGCTCGGTTTTTGGCACTGTAATTTCCTTTTATCATGTCTTACGACACCCTCAGGATGAAACGGGGTGGTGGCGCTTTGTATTCTAAATTCGTCACCACACGCGTGAACGGAATATCACCACATTGTAAACAACAAACTTAACAATTTACACATTTCTTGTAGGTTGTCCTAGGGAGAAAATTCACCAAGTGTTAACCTGTCAGGTTGACAGTGATAGAATTACTTAGCCAGTTAGTTGAAGTCAAGCTCGCTGGCGCGTAAACTTCAGTTCGATCACAGGTACCGCTAATACTGAAAGTAGTTGTAGTGTCGTAGTGTGCGTAACTTATCAACCCACACATAGTTATTTGACTTTATGTTGTTTATACTGCGTCTCTGTTCGACTGAACTATCAAAGAATGTGGATGCTTGGAGTAGACCAAGCTAGGTCTTCAAGAGGCTCAGCTCGTATACTACTACTACTCAGCCCATAAATGACCCACTGCTGAGTCGGGTTCCATCACAGGGGGGGGGGGGGGGTAATTAGCTTACTGTGTCACGCTGGCCAGACGAGTTGGCACAGGGATTGTGAATTTACTACACATAATGTAACCACCCCATTCCATCCCCATGCCGTAGGACGCGTTTAAAATAAATCACATGGCAGAAAACTTTGCCGCAAGAGAAAGCTCTCTAGATAGCGTGTCCCAGTAGGCTAATTTCCCTCGTGTTGGGGAGAGGCCCGACTTAGCAGTGGGTGCAGTGCTTCTACGGGCTAAAAAGTAGTTTATGTATAACGTTTGTGGTGTATAAAACTATACTATAATAGCAGCTATTCGTGATTCATGCCTGTTTTGTTTCATTTTCAATTATGGATGTTTATTTTTTATATAGAATATTAATGATCAGTTAAAAATATATTTGTACTCACATAAACACTAACTTAAGTAATAAAACAAGACTAAAAATACCAATTAACCTAAAACTTAAATACTAAAATATATTATTTAAAGGAGTCCCTTTAGGCAAGGTTCCGAAGATACTGGCAGCGTTCCCCCTTTGAATCGCTAGACTGATTCTTTGTCCGAGGTAGCTACCAGCTCTTCGGTCTCCTGTGATGTCGACTAACCTTTTTGCTATTTCCTTAAAAAGGCTTATAGCCCTAGGACCCCACGGACCAAGGGTCTCGACACCGAATGGGACAAATTCATATTCGGAGCCTAGACCCCTGTATTTGTAAGCTTTAGCTTTTTCAGCCGCTTCACAAGCCGCATTTGTTGGTTCCATGTAGATGGGAAGGGGCCAGTGTGTCTGAACAGGTTGCATCCCACACCGACCCATCTTCCATGGAATCAAACTCATACCGTCCGGTCTCTTACCATCGTCTCTTGCAATGCCAGTCGGCTCAAGTAGACTGGGCACGTTGACGGAGGTAAGGGACCGGCGTATGATATCGTTAAGTGCGGCATGTCTCGAGAAGCGGCCTGCACTTTTTTGGCATGACAGTCCGTGATGTCCTAGCTTGTCGACATCACTGCCACAGGGACATTTATGAGGAGCGCAGACCGGAACCCCAAGCCGTAGACAGGTTGCGATTCGAAGCGTGTCAGGCTCAAGAAATGTTCCTGTTTTTGACGAAGGGTACGCGTGAAGCCAGTAGCCGGCCTCGTGCGTACCCACGGCCAAAAGCCTAGCACGAGTGATCAGTTATGATGAAATTTTGACCATTACTTAATCGGTAACAGGTGGTACCGACCAACAAATATAAATAGTCAGTTTATTACCGCGCTATGTGGATTTTCTCATACTTAGCACTAAGCTCAATAAAACAATATTTAAGCACAGCGCTATGGTATCAATTTGGCTAAATGCACCATAATGCGTGAATTTGACACCGGTACTCGAAAGCTCCCTCAATATACGGGGTTATAGACGCTAACTTCAATAAGACACCATTAATAAATCATCTCGACAGGTATTGCCTCCTAAAACACCGGCGTAATTACGTCACACCAACTTCAATATTCAAAATAAACACACAGCTAAATGAAGACAGACTGCGGCAGTTCGAGTATGTATAAACGTCTAGATTATTCAGAATATCGAATGTTCGAGATTATATATATATTATTAGAGATTATATTATATATTATTAGAGTTCTTCCATGCTGATAAGTGAAATCGTTGTGTCTGTCTTCTGATGTAATAATATCGGTCTATGCCTTTTGGTTTTGGCCAGTCCCTGGTTTGATTCTGTGGTCTTTGCTGTCGTGAATTAGATGTATGAAAACAGTCTTGTTATAAAATGTAGGTGGTCAAAAACATGTAGCGTTATATTTAAATGCATATGAAAGTGTATATTAACAACTAGCGACCCGCCCCGGCTTCGCACGGGTGCAATTATGCATGTATTATGCATAGGTATAAACCCACGTCTTGAATCACTCTATCTATTAAAAAAAATCATCAACCGCCTCAAAATCTGTTGCGTAGTTTTAAAGATTTAAGCATACATAGGGACGGACAGACGACAGCGACTTTGTTTTATAATATGTAATTATATAGAAAAAAGTTCAGTGAGACTATGTTATAATTTTTAAGCTTGTCGACAAGAAATTAACCTTTCTGAGAATAAATTATTAAAATAAGTTATAATATACCAAAGAGTAAATTGGTGTACAGTGTGGTAACGGATTTAGAATATACTAGCGACTCGCCCCGGCTTCACACGGGTGCAATGATGAACCTCTAAATTTATCAGGGTTTCTCTACAATATAATGCATTTATCATACATATAAACATTACTCTTCAATCACTCTATCTTTAAAAAAACCACTTCGAAATCCGTAGCTTAGTTTTAAAGATGTAAGCATACATAGAGACCTAGCGGCAAGAGAAGGAAAACTTGATACGAAACCCTATGCCAACCCGTCTGGCCAGCGTGGCACAATATGCTAATTACCCTCCATGTAGTTGGAGGAGACCCGACTCTGGAATGGGTCATTTATGGGCTTAGAAGCAGCTGTGTAGTGTAAATCCAGGATGTATGCCTCACGCTTTTAACACAAACACTTAGCAAGAACTATTAAGTTTAGCAGACTAATGCTGGCAATGGCACAGTGTTGAATGAGCACGCTAATAGAAAATAACATAACGAATAATCCATCACCGATAAACGCGGAGGGCTGCAATCTGGGTTAAAGTATAGATTACTTAACCCATAAATTGTCACGTAAAATGCGTTCGAAGCTACATATTTCGGCGGATATCATACTAATCTCTTATGATGTTAATCAGCATAAACACAGACTAATGCTGGCAATGGCACAGTGTTGAATGGACACACTAATAGAAAATAACATAACGAATAATCCATCACCGATAAACGTGCATATGCGAATATATGTCCACGTGGAAAGAAGTATTTGATCGCACAAAATATTAAAATGAAACATTTGTCCGAATCTCACGGTAGGACTGTGATCTCTTCGGCAAACAGTTCATGCCGTCGATCCGGCCGATATCAATTTTGAAGGCTCCATTGCACACTCCAAATATATGAAGGGTTACCGGGGAAAGATATTCACAAATTCCAGGACTGATTATTGGAATTTTACAACGTTTAATCGTACCTGTTCTGCAGGGATAAATGAAAATATACTTCACCAGTTAATAACGAATTTATGGAATAGGTACATCATATAATTTTAAGAGCAGATTTAACATTGCAGGTATTTTGTTCCGTATCCCATTTATATTAAAAAAACATTTCCTTAAACATAATATTAAAACGTGATATTATATTAAAAACAACATCACGTTCTTTACTATAATTTACATTAACATACTTAAAAATACGAATAATTAAGAACAAACTAAATCTTAAACTTAGTAATATTAATTTATATTTATGTTCTTTTATGTATTTTATCCCTCCATGAATTTGGAGGAGGCCCGACTCAGTAGTGGGTCATTAATGGGCTGAAACGAACGAACGAATGTATCCTAAAGTGGATGTTGCAAAATAGATTATAACTGAAAAAAAAGGCTTTCTTGATGAGAATTATTTTAAACTAGGTGTACCCTGCGCGAGCTGCTACGCCACGAACTAAAATAAATTTGAAGAAAAGCCATTACACTAATAATATTTTTTTTGTTCAGAATCCTTCGTGGGCTCATGCACCCTGGTGAAGATCATCACATGATGAAATACGTAGCTTACGATTTTATAAAAGACATACCGATAAACATTAATTTTTATATTTAAAAATTGTTACTGTGTATATAACAGTTACAATTTTATTTTAACAAGCAATTTACGCTTCTTTTATCTCCCACGCGTTTGTCCCCATTTCACTGGGGTCGGCACCGTTCTAACCTGATTTGTCATTTTTCGCGCTACTGACTACGTGTAATAGCCATTGATAATGGAATAGCAGCCGGGACCGACTGCTTTACGTGCCCTCCAAAACACGGAGGAGGTCAAATATTACACACAAATGTTCGACACCCCTCCAACATCCATCAAAGCCAGATATTGCTTAACCTGCAGATCGGATCACTACGACCACCAAATTATGCATTTTTTTTTATATAAATGTTACTCATATCTAATTTTAATAACTGCCTCGTTGGGATAGGGGTTAGATGTGCCGCTATAGATCATCGGGTCCCGGGTTCGATTCCGGGGTCGGGCAAGTGTATTTGTCTAAACCAGAGGCACTTGCTCTGAACCTGGGTGTCATTTGTGTTCGTGAATTATATGTTTGTACACTGCCCCAGCTTTTCCACAGGAAAAACGTTTTGTTTAAAAAAAACTGATATTAATTATAATAGATAACAATAATAATTAGTCCGTAAAAATGGCATGCAGTGTTTATCTGTTCGGCATTTTTATCTTGAATTTCTTTTTATTAAACTGATACTACTTCTTAGTCCGTAAATACCCACAGCTGAGTCGGGCCTCCTCCAACAACATGGAGGGCAATTAGCCTACTGTGCCATGCTGGCCAGACGGGTCGGAAAAGGGTGTCGTATCAAATTTTCCTTGTCTGCTGCTAGGATTTCGGCCAATCAGGATGAAACCCTCAGGATGAAATTTGGTGTCGACATTATGTATTCTATATCCGTCACCACACGGAATGTTAACGATAATACTTCTTCGACTTACAATCAGCAGATCTTAAATTAAGAAAAGCAAAACAAACCCCAAATAAAAGCGACACATTAGGTAAACTCAAAATAGCGGCGGATTTTCTCAATTTCGTTAAAGGAACCACAGTCATTTGTTAGTCGACCCCTCACGCAGTTGAAACAAATTTCAGTTTGTTTTCAAGCGTTTAACATTCTTCATGGGGCCTAATTTACACAGGCGGCATACAAAACCAATTCGTTCTCTTGTTATTTTTACGAGGATGAGTAGGTATGTGTTTCACTGAGCGAGTAGAATATTACGTTAACGATTTTTACACAAATGTTTGTAGGTACTCGTATTTTCGTAGTATACTGCAAGTGTTTACACTTTCCGGGTGGTGACGGATTTAGAATACATAGTGTCACCACCCCATTACATCCTGAGGGTGTCGTAAGAGCTGACAAAAGGAAATGATAAAGCCGAAAACCTAGCCAAAAGAGAAGGAAAACTTGATACAAAACCCTGTGCCAGCCCGTCTGGCCAGCGTGACTCAGTAGGCTAATTACCCTCCATAAGTTGGAGGAGGCCCGACTCAGCAGCGGATCATTTACGGCTGAGATGTAGTAATAGAAAAAGAAACGGAAATATTTAAAGATATATAAAACGCAGCAAGTCACTGGAGTAAAAAAGTTACTGCACAATATCCGGGCGGAGATGCCCCACTAAATAATTAAGCAAGACTCGCCTTAAGAGTAGCTATTTATAGTCGAAAATGATGAGGCTATGATAGACAATTTAATCTGACCAAATGCGCTTGCCTGTCAACCAAAGTTGTCCGAGAAAACATTAAGGAGGTGAGAAGTGGACGAAGTTGGACGGCCGTGGCAAAGTCGAACTTAATGCCCGGTGGCGTCCATTAGGGAAGTTTGGGTGAAGTTGCACTTCAGTTGTGAGTGATTATAACATATTTGCACAATCATATTGACCAAATTATAAATTTAAGGCTATCGTCAGTGCATAATTTCAGGCCACAAAGTACCTTTTTCCGGCTCTTCTCTGTAGTGCAGCATTCCGAACCGGTGGTAGTTTCAGCATGAATGTGGAAGGACGCAAGGGTTGTGGGAAATCTAAAGAGATGGATGGATTGTAAGAATGAGGAATTGTGTATGAAAGTTGTGACTGTAGATATGACGACTGATAGGTGTGTATGGAGACTACCACCTAGCGTGGGACAGGGGTCGTAAGATGATAATGGTAACTTTAAATATGACGATTTATAAGAGTTTTGTGATAAAACTCTTCCTCAAAGTTCCTTTTCAGTTTGGGTTTCGGGGTTAAAATCTTTGATGGCCTGTGGTACTCAGATTTACCCACGCTCGTGATGCGAGTGGCCCACTAAACATCTCCCGATGTACCATCGCACGCTGATTGCCCCGTGGGTCCTGACTCTATTTCCACGGGGGGGGGGGGGGGGCATAAAGTACCTACTGCTAAGTAGGACCCTCTCAAGAGGGAATCCATTATGATGCTCAGTCGCCGAAAGCGGGGGGCGCAGAAAGCTAGTAGTAGCGTCTACTACCGGTTCATCATCATCATCATCATTTCAGCCAAAAGACGTCCACTGCTGGACATAGGCCTCCCCCAAGGATCTCCACAACGGCCGGTTCTGGGCCGCCCGCATCCACTGCTTTCCGGCGACCTTAACCAGGTCGTCGATCCACCCTGAGGAAGGCCTACCAGCACTGCGCTTTCCAGAACGCGGTCGCCACGATTTCTACTTTAGATACCGGTTACATATCTAAATATATCAAATGCCTAGTTTGAAAATACCTCGCTGTTTGGTGTATTTCTATAGATGCGCGTAAAATCCATTCTACTAATGTTATTAATAGAATTTACTTAGGTAAAAGTTTCGGCATCCAGTTGTTGGTCGATCACGCAACTGACTATTAACTTAGAAAAAAAAAAACAACACATAAATTTCTTTATGAATCGATGTCGCTAACTCCTGGCTTGTTTACAATAGGTAATATATAACACATAGCTTTAATGCATAAAAGATTTTAGGTACTCAGTAGTTGTTTTATTTTAATATTTTTGCAATTACTTTTGGTCGTTCTTCATCTTGGTAATAAGTGTCAAAATGATTTATTTCTTGCTTACTTTAGTCGAGCGAGAAAAACGTTCCATTTCCATGGTATCCATTTGTCCCGTTCTTTTTGTTTCAACTTTTCTAATCTAGTATTTTAAAAAACTAGCTTACCCGGCGAACTTTGTTCCGCTAAGGCGGATAAGGCAATAAATTAGCAGTTTTTGGGTTCAAACAAAACATCTAATATTTCAATGATTATTTAATGGCCATGTATTTTGACACAGGGCTGCATAAAACAAAGTGGCTGTTGTCTGTCCCTCCATGTATGCTTAAATCTTTAAAACTGCGCAACGGATTTATTAATTTTTTAATAGATTCAAGACGGAGGTTTATATGCATAATACATGCATAATATTATAGAGAAACACTGATAGATTAAGAGTTTTCTAATGTGACGTCATTTTTTGCGCTTACATTTCAAACGCTGGCTGGGCCCCACGAGATAAATCAAAATAATGTACTACAGTATTGTACACACTAAAAAGGTCAACATAAAAAGTCCCCGGTGGTATTTGCTATATCTTAAGGATAACCCACAATAACCATTATCCTTTACATTTTACGGGAAAAAAAGGCTTATTTACGAAGTGATTCTAAGCAATACAACATTAATCCTTACCCAATTAAGTACCTTACATACATTGTCCATTTAATATAGATCATTACAGATTATATAATATATACATTACAGCATGTATTTTAAATGAAAATTTACCGAAGATATTACAGATTTCAAATGCAGGGACATAAATGCGGTATACAAGGACATTCTGTAGTAGGTAGGATATTTAGTATCAGCATTGCACCCGTGCGAAGGCGGGGCGGGTCGCTAGTTTTCAATAAAAATCGGTTGAATATGTATAGGGCAAGCTTCATTCCTGATCTCATCTCTTCTTTTCAGTTTGCGTGATGCGTGATGATATAGAGTAACTTCATACTGACAAACTTTCAACCACCCAGTGCAGTGGTTTATCCACTACAAACAATTTAACAAACATTACATAAATCAGATCTTTGATTTTATAATACTAGTAGTAGTAGGTATACGGATATAGAAAAATAACTTTTATTTAGATGTTACAAACAAACACTCCAAAATAATAGTAAGTAAAAGACTCAATATTCATATTCATTAAATACTTAATAATGATTTATTTCCTTGGCATTTAGAGGCTGTCAACAGAACGACTTGGTCTTGAAGTTGAAAGAAATGCTCATTAATAACGCTGATAGGTCGCCCACTGTCACAGACAATGCTTATTTGTTATCAAATTAATCCTAAGATTTATAAACAAGCTGGGATTTCAAACTGGTGAAACTAATTAGAATGGGCAACATTTTATCACAGTAAACCAAATCTAGTCTTTATTGGCAATATATTAAGTAAAGATGATGAAATAATATTGTTTTTGGAGCTTGTATATTCCACATTATTTGCTACTACTATTCAACCCACAAGGTGGCCCGCCTCTGTAGTGGGTAATACTACAGAGGCGGGCCACCTCCAGTTACATGGAGGGTAATTAGGCTACTGTGCCACGCTGGATTGTCACGGGGTTTTGTGTCAAGTTTTCCTTCTTTTCATCATCGTCATCATCATCATCAACCCACATAAGTCCACTGCCGGACATAGGCCCCCCCTAAAGAGCGCCATAGCGCCCTGTCTTCAGCTTGACGCATCCAGCTGCTGCCCGCAACCTTTCGCAGATCGGTCAAATCTTTTACGGCTAGGTTACCGACCTCATCTTTTCATTTGTCGGCACTTACGACACCCTCAGAATGGAAAGGGGTGGTGAAGTACACGGACTGACATTATTTGCTAAACTAATGCAAAATAGCCAAAATTGAGGCATGCCTGACCCGATTTTCATAAAACTTCTCTAAGAAGTATTTCCTTGAGCTGTTTCGTCAAAATCGGGTTCCAGCGCTAAGAAATCTTCTTTGAAATAAAAAGAAAATATTGGTATCCGGTTCATAATCCGTACATTCTTGTAGAAGCTACGATACCACAGAATAACCCACAACACGTCAACATTATAACACCTCTTTCTAAATCTAAATATCACAAGAAGATGATACAAAACGATATTTGATCAAACTCCTGAGGGAGATGATCACGTGGTGAAAGATGTAAATGTTTTAAAACAAATTGTTGGATGATAAAAGATCGTAGTTCTCATAGTGGGAAATGTAATCGATCTACAGGTTTAGCAACGCTGGTCTATCACAACTGACATCCTCCGTTGTTGGTCAGTCGAACATCTATGGCAGTCAATACTAGAAGCAATAATAGATAGATAGTGGAATGGGATGGTAACATTATATATTGTAAATCCGTGAAATTTAGGTATTTCAGCTCCTGTGACACATTTCACTATCATCAGCTGTCCTCTGTCCGTCCATATGTATGCTTAAATCTTTAAAACTACTACATAGATAGTGTGGTTCACGAGGAAGGTTTATATGTATAATAAATGCATTATTGCACCCCTGCGAAGCTGGGGTGGGTCGCTAGTATATTATAAAGCTAGAATCTTGAGAACATGAAGTAGTTGAGCACAAGTTGATCGCCTTAAGAGCTCAGACGCTTGCTCGGTGGCCGTAAAGGCCAGATGCTGCCGTCAGCCAAACAAAAAACCAACTTCAGAGTGTTCTTAAGCACCAAAACTACGTTAAATGTTTTTGCTTTAAAACCTATTTGGTTACGAATTGAATTTAAAAACGCCTCATTGTGTAGAATGTGTAGGCATTTTATTTCGTTGGCAAACCTTTTTTGGCAGAATATCGACCGGCCCATAGATACCCAGTGCCCCCCTATTAGCGAAGAGGCCCACTTTGGAGGTACGGGCTCCACTAATCAAGGCAAGGCCCCCAAGGTTGCGAAGCATGTTTTCCCCTTAGGGTAGTTGAGGATCACCGTTGGTTGTAGCGAGTAGGTTGGGGCGCTAATTTAAATCTGTTCCCTAATCCCTGTAGTCCCTGCAGGAGTCTAGAGAGGATAGCCGGGGTATGAGGACCCCGGCTATCCTCTCTAGACTCCTGTGAGTGGGATAGCCGATGCGGGGCGTGTAGGGTTTGTGGTTGGGTGTCATTTCTATCTATAATATGTATGTATTTACAAAAAAAAATGTATGTAAGTAGTTTATCATCCATCTCGTTACCATAACACAAGCATTAAGTTGCTGAGCTTGGGACGAGATGGCGTTGTGTGAAATGTCCAAGGATATTTATTATTATTATTAAATGCAAGAGGTCTTGGGTTATGGATTTGGATAACACTATGTCACCTACTTATTGCGTCCTGAGAGGGTCGTAAGAGGCGACTAAAGATGCAGACAACCACGTCTAGAGAGAAAGAAAACGTCTATAGGCCATGATATTTATATATGAAAGAGTAACAAACATCCATACTTACAAACTTTCACTTTGCTCTTGTGGATAGATTTTCTGCCTTGTAACTTCCTTAGTCAGCTCTGACGACAGCCTCAGGAAGGAAGTAGACGGTGATACTATGTATTCTAAATCATTATTCTATTCACGGGCTGTTTATTTATTTATACAATGTGTAGGTATGTTTGTACGGGGCTCAATAGGCCAATTGTCCTCTGTCCAATTGAAAGAAACCTGACTGAGTAAAGGGAAAAAAACACATTATTCGGCTAAAATGACGTGAAATATTTATTTCTCTAAAGGTGGGTACTGACCAACGTTACGAGGTGTAATGTAACGTGTTACACAGCGAGCATTCGTGCAGTCAGTACGTCGTGTTACGGGGAAACCAGCTACCTACTGAATGACGTACCTACTGACTGCACGAATGTTCGCTGTGTAACACGTTACATTACGCCCCGTAACGCCGAGCAGTACCCAGCTTAAGAAGCCAATTTTAGTGGTTTTATAAAACTTCCGTAATCAAATATGCTTCGTATTACTAGCTGACCAGGAAAACTTCATACCGCCAAACAGACAATTAATGTTCTGTTAACTTTTATTGTAGCTACACTTTTGAGGTATGATTTTATTAACGTAATAAAATGTATACAAAAAAATATAATATTCAATGATTTATTTGGATACATAATATAAGATGGTAATACTTATATAAAGAATATAACATTTTGGATCAACGGGTCCCGGGTTCGATTCCGGGGTCGGGCCAGTGTCTTTGTCTAAACCAGAGGCACTGGCTCGGAGTCTGGGTGTCATTTCTATCTATAATATGTAAGTATTTACAAAAAAAAAAATGTATATAAGTAGTTTATCATCCATCTCGTTACCATAACACAAGCATTAAGTTGCTTAACTTGGGACGAGATGGCGTTGTGTGAAATGTCCAAGGATATTTATTTATTTATTTATTTATTCATTTTATTGGCTTGCGTAATTGAAGCTAAAAACATCACCCTCCATTTTTGGGTAGTCGGGTAAAAGTGGCATTTAACATAATTCAGCGTGACAGCATGTTATGTTATGCATGGAGTAAACTAACCCGACTTTGTTTTATCTATAATAATATATTTATACGTGAAGCATAAACTTTGTACCCCTTTTTACGAAAATTACGTGGACAGAGGAGGCTGTAATTTCCTACACTCATAGTTTAAACTAGCTTTTGCGCGCGGCTTCGCCCGCGTGGGCTTCGAACCTGTGCTTATCTCTATGCATATTTTTTATGAACCTAAAATCGGTTATTGTGACTAAACTATGATAGTTAGATATGTGCTCTCGCGGACTTTTTTGCAGATCTTTATAAGACCTACAAATCCGTAGTACATCATTTTGTTCTATTGTCAATAGTTTTTGCAGCGCACGCATAAATAGGTTTTCGATTTTACACCTTGGTTTACAAAATCGCAATTTTCATGCGGATCCCTAACTCTTTTGAAAATAAAATATAGCCTATAACCTTCCTCAATAAATGGACTATCTAACACTGAAAGATTTTTTGAAATCGGATCTGTAGTTCCTGATATTAGCGCGTTCAAACAAACAAATAAACTCTGCAGCTTTATAATATTATATTATAGATAGAGAAGGAGTGCAGAATGATCATATTTATTTTTTAATTACGCATAAAAGGTACATTAAATTAAATGTAAACTCACATTAGTATTATCACAATTATAAGTTTCAATGAACACTACGTGGGTTGGCCGGCTGGGTGTCTAATGGGAAGGGTCAGACCAAAACCTAATTTAATTTTAGGCTAATTTCGATGTCCAAAGCCTAATTATTCAGCCACTGAACTCGGGAGGGGCATGTAGCATGCGACACTTACATTTAATATTCCATTCCCATTGGAATAAGCGTGTTCTAAATTTAAACATGATATCAATGAAATGTGTTTGTAATGTCAAACTGACAGTATTTTACTGACATTATATGAACGGGCTCGATCAAAAGGCTCAAAGTCTATGCTCGAAGTTTCCCTGTGAGGTCAAATCAGAAATGAGAAGATACGCAGGCAAACCTAAGTCATCGACATAGCCCACAGGAGGACATAGCCCAAGGATTGACAAAGTTAAGTGGCAGTGGGCAGGGCACATAGCTCGCAGGACCAACGCTCGATGGGGCAGAAAAGTCCTCAAGTGGCGATCGCGTTTTGGAAAGCGTAGTAGGCCTCCGACACAGTGGACCGATGAACTGCTTAAGGCCGCCGGAAAACAATGGATGCGAGCGGCCCAGGACCGGCCTTTGTGGAGATCCTTGGGGGACGCCTATGTCCAGCAGTGGACGTCTTTTGGCTGAAATGATTATGATGATATGAACGGATTTTAAATACACGTGTCACACACCCATACCATCACGAGGGTGTCGTAAGAGGCGACTAAAGGAATGCAAGAGGCAAATCACTTAGCCGCAAGAGAGGGAAAACTTGATGCAAACTCTGTGCCAACCCGTCTTGCCAGCGTGGCACAGTAGCCAACTGTGCCCCCAATTACCCACCATGAAATTGGGGGAGGCCGGACTTAGTAGTGGGTAATTTATGAGCTGAAACGATGAACGACGATACGAATGTGTACTTGTGCTATAAGATAAATGATTAAAAAATATATCTGCAATCTTGGACACAGTTTTCACTGCTGTTGTAGTATACGAGTATATGTATAGCCCATTTTATAGGTATTCATAGTAACGTAAGTTCTTTTTGTTTCAGTACAATGCCAAGAAAGTGAGCCCTCGTTGAAAATTATGGCTAAGTCTTCAGTCTTCAACATAAATGAAACCAGAGGCATATTTTGTAAAGGCAAAAATGTACAAGAAGTAAGTTCTACTCGTATTACTAACTTTTGTATATCGGTATTATCGAACTAGGTGATTTTTTTCCAGACAACCTTTCATATATTATGTCACCACCCTATTCCATTCTGAGGGTATCGTAATAGCCAACTAAAGGATCTAACTGTAAGAAAAGGAAAACTTGATACGAAACCCAGTGCTAACCCATCTAGCGAGGGTGGCACAGTAGGCTAGTTTCCCTCCTTGTAATTGGAGGAGGGCCGATTCATCGGTGGATCTTTAATG
Source organism: Clostera curtula (assembly GCA_905475355.2). Lineage (NCBI taxonomy): Eukaryota > Metazoa > Arthropoda > Insecta > Lepidoptera > Notodontidae > Clostera > Clostera curtula. The sequence continues at coordinate 12,716,096 of FR997800.1, read as the reverse complement.
GGCTGAGACGACAACAACAAGAAGTAACAATAGGTGATTACACAAATACCCTTTTTTTTGTTACGTCTTGTGAAAGAGAACTGATCGACACTAGTTAATTCTTGTTTATAAAATTAACTTCAGCCGGTAGAGTGGTACGACCCAGCGGGCAACAAGGTAGAAGAACGATCATCGGGCAACAGAATATACGTGGAATGGAAGAATGAAAGCGACAGCATCGTCCGACCTCTCATTCTTTCCAATATGGTGCTCACAGACAGCGGCAACTGGACCTGCAAGTCTGGTGACATCAGTGAGACTAAAGAAATAATTGTCGGTGGTTAGTATTTTACGTAATTTCTACCACAGAACAGAAAAGAACTGAATTTTGTTTTTTTTCGTTTGGCTGTATGTGGCTTTAACTATATTGGTAAGTATTCGTAGTTCTTGTGATTCTCCATGTGATGATGGCTTTAGAATACATAATGTCACCAATCCACACTATATTGAAGGCTGAATAAAGCAAGAAAAAGGAATATTTGATACTAACCCGTTTTGCATTCGCACAGTAAGCTAATTTCCCTCCATGAATATGGAGGAGGCCAAATAATGATGAATGTTCTTATTTTATTATCACCTGCCAGTCGTGGTGCCTTAGAGTTTCTTGCCGGCTCTTCTCTGTGGAATGGCATTCGAAACCGTTTGTAAAAACTAAATGGTTAATTATGTTTAATTCTTCTTTTTAAATTTTAATTACTGTGTTTTGATGTTTGACTATTTGAATGCAATTGCCAGGAATTATTAGAATAAAAATCTAATAAAAAACAAAAAAAATATTTTGATCTTGCAATATTGAATTTTAGCTGTTTATTATTTTGATGTAAATTAAAAATACCTTACATACTTGCGTACTAACATACGAGTATGTATTCACAGCTATGCGTTTCAATTATCTTAAATGCTGTAGGTTTTGCGTCTACTTATAGCACATTAAATATTTGATTGATTATTGTTTTACAGAAAAATGCAAGATTGCAGACAGTGATGTAACTGAAGAAGGTGAAGAAGATAAATCAATAAGGTTTTCATGTAAAGCCAAGGGCCATCCCCCTCCTGTGTTTACATGGGCCAAGGAGGTGTTGAACGATGAAGGAAAAAAGGAAAGAGCTACTATCAAAGGTAAGGATCACAAGTACTTTACGGTTTCAACAAAGTGAGAACTTTCATCTCGAAATGTTTTAGAAGGCCATAGAACGTTAATGTGTATTTATTTGCTGATAAGGTTTATACTAGATCCATGTTCAAGGTATTAGAAACATTAGTTTACCGCTTCAATTTAGTGATATGTGTAAAATTGGTAGCAACGCACGGTACAGTTTCTTGAACTCGACTTAAGCTGAACTCAAACTATGGGACGCGATTTAAAGGCTACGTGATAGTTTGGGATACACCTCACCAGATACCCATAGGTCATCTTACCCATATATCTGACTCCTTGCACAATACCGTACCGTCGCTCGTTGTACACATAAGTCGCGGCTGTAATTCGCACCCGATAGTTTCAGTTCAACTTAAAATTTATACAACTTTACTCTTTCATTGATTGAATGTGTGTGTTCTCACGAAGATATATCAGTATCTTATTTTCTCATGTTCTACAAAATTTTCAGCTACAAACAAGAAGTACGTCATGCGGGCAGATCATTCTTTAGAAATAAAGAAGTTGAATCACGCCGACGTTGGTGTCTACTTCTGCAAAGCGACGCAAAAGGCGCTCTCACATTTCGCTGAGAAGACCATCCATCTGACAGTTCGTCGTAAGTTTACTTATTTTGAAGAGCTATTACTAGTTTATATAACGTATTTAGAATACACGGTTAAGGTCGCCGGAAAGCAGTGGATGCGGGCGGCCCAGGACCGGCCTTTGTGGAGATCTTTGGGGGAGGCCTATGTCCAGCAGTGGACGTCTTTTGGCTGAAATGATGATGATGATGATGATTTAGAATACACAATCCCGTAAGAGCCGACTAAAGTGTGTCAACCCGTCTTGCCGGCGTGGCACAGTACACGTACCGACTTGTTGGGTGAAGATGAGGAGAATAATTGATGTTCACCAGGGTTTAAGGTGGATGCTCCAGGGTGACCCGCGAAATTCAAATTTTCTTACGTTTTTTGCAATTTGCAGGTCAGTGCTAGGTTGTATGTTGATTAAAATGTTATTCGCGGCTGTAAGACGTATGTAGTTATAGAATTATAATCATCAAAATCATCAATACAACCCTCCAAGCTCATAAAGGTGCAAGAAAAAAATTTTCAACGTCAAAGTCATTCTTGCACCTTTATGCGCTTGGAGGGTTGTATTGATGAGTTTGATGATTATAACTCTGTAACTACATACGTCTTACAGCCGCGAATCAAATGTTCATCATCATACAACCTAGCACTGTCTTGCAAAAAACGTAAGAAAATTTGAATTTCGCGGTCTACCCTGGAGCATCCACCTTAAACAGTTAGCTTAAAGTCTGTATGTATAACCGATTCCCTCAAGAGGCTTATTTCCCTCCATGAATTTGGAAGGGACCCGACTTAGTTAGGTCATTTATGGGCTAAAATGATAGTAATGATGATGATAACAAGTATTAAAGCTGCTATGGTTCTTTTGTTTGTGGAGGTACCTAACGCATTATAATATTTTATAAATATGAGCGGACTAGTTGCTCCTAGTAGAGACGCCTAATAAAGCTCAGTAAAACCCTTATCATAATCGGTTTAAAATTTTACCCAAAACCGGAGTTTGGACTGATTCGATTAAATAAGGGGCTATTTTTTTCTTCTCCAACTAATGACGAATAAGAAGACTAGGCTAGACAAAAGAGATGGGCGATACTTTTGACCAACACCATGTATGTGTGTGTATTGTTAAAACTGACGTAGACTAACTATACTCAAAGCAAATAATATTGATATTTTAGATAAACCAGTCTTGTATAACCCTGAAACGCTGACATACTACACTGATACGTACAAAACAGAAGAATTGTTTACAGTCCTGAACGTCACGTGAGTACTTCATTATTGTGTTTACGGTCGTTTAAATGCCTTATTTGACTAGCCTAGTAAAGTTAAATCACTACTTTAATTTGGTGTGTAACATAAACAAGGCTTTTATCATCTTCGAGTACTTAAGGTGAATGTTCCAGGGTAGCCCGCGAAATTCAAATTTTCTTACGATTTTTGCAATTTGCAGGTCAGTGCTAGGTTGTATGTTGATTAAAATGTTATTCGCGGCTGTAAGACGTATGTAGTTATAGAATTATAATCATCAAAATCATCAATACAACCCTCCAAGCTCATAAAGGTGCAAGAAAAACGTTTTCAAGCTCAAAGTCATTCTTGCACCTTTATGAGCTTGGAGGGTTGTATTGATGAGTTTGATGATTATAACTCTGCAACTACATACGTCTTACAGCCGCGAATCAAATGTTCATCATCATACAACCTAGCACTGCCCTGCAAATTGCAAAAAACGTAAGAAAATTTGAATTTCGCGGGCTACCCTGGAACATTCACCTTAATGGTGCTACTAAACTTTACTGTAATTAATATCTGTAATTTTAACCTAAAACCTTATTATAGAGTTACAAGCACATCTTGATCACGGGGCCTCGTTCAATTCCGAGCAAGGAAAATATCTCTGTGTAAGCCAACCCACAATATCCTGAGGGTGTCGTAAGAGGCGACTAAAAGAGCCTAAAAGGCAGTACACCTTGCCGTATCAGAAAGAAAACTTGATACAAACCCTGTGCCAACCCGTCTTGCCAGCGTGGCACGGTAGGCTAATTTCCCTCCAAGAATTTGGAGGAGGCCCGACTCAGTAGTGGGTCATTTATGGGCTGAAACGAGGACGACGTCTGGGGTAGTCTTTTTTAAAGAAGAAAAACGTTCATCGCTATATTCCTCTCCTCATATTCATTCAGGATATTAGTATTATACGTTTCGACGTTCTAGCTAGGATTAGTGGTTTTTGTCTTTTCCGTGTATCATCAAACCAATAAGTAATACCTGGTGTACGCTTAATTTTCAGTAAATACATAAACTGCACTGCCATTGCAAACCCACCACCCACATATAGATGGTTCAGGCGAATCAATGATTTCGACGAACCCATCTTGGACCCTGATGTGGTAAGTATTTCTATAAAATACTAGCAAACCCAGCCAAGCGTTGCTGTCGCTGTTATGCTATTAAGTCTTAGCTTATATTAAAAGTTTGTACTTTTAACATAGCGCCATTTGTTGAATGCTTACCCACCCAGGCAACAGATATTGCTATCTCTTAGAATCGTTTAGAGCTAACGTATATTTGTGACTGTCAAATAATAGACAAATATCACTACATAGTATAAAACAAAGTCACTGTCGCCTGTCCGTCCCTATGTATGCTTATATCTTTAAAACTACGCAACGGATTTTGAAGCGGTTTTTTTTAATAGATAGAGTAATTCGAGAGGAAGGTTTAAAAGTATAATACATGCATACATTTAGATGTAAATCATTTCACCCGTGCGAAGCAGGGGCGGGTCGCTAGTTATGCAATAGAATAATATTGCGAATTACGACAATAAATTGAGATGTAAGCTATCCGATACACGGTGTGCAAATTTTGTTACAATCGGTTACGTAGGTGTCCATCGCGGACAAACAACGTGAGACGTATTTTTTATACAGAGTTGATATGACAAAGGGGCATTAAATTACACTACGTATACTTTATGTGATAAGTATGAATTCGAAACGGTACAAAAAAAAATACACGTGATTTTTCATGGGGGAAGGAGGGGTAGTCTTAAACCTCACAGGGAGGGAGTGGTTAGAAAATGTTAAAAAAACATCACGTGATTAATGGACCTAAGGTTAATAAACGATGCGTTAGGCATAAACATCTGTTAGGAAAGATACATCATGTTCAAATCAGGCAAAAATTTAAAAAATCATTTGTGGCTAATCTATTGCTCCAATTTAATTGATTTTTGGTACAGAGCGTGGAAATGATACCTAGTATAGGCAGTTAAAAAATATGCCCCTATGTCGTATCAACCCTGTATAATTCTTAAGATTAAGATAAGCTAGTTCATGATAAAATAAATACATATTGACGCAATAAATTATTTAAATTACAATTTAATAGAAACCGTTTCCGTGTGGAGACGGATTTAGAATACATAGTGCCACCACCCCATTCCATCCTGCGGATGTAATTAAGTTTATTAGTTATATAACTAATTACACGAGACAAATACTCTAATAGTATATTTCATTACAAGTGCGGAAAGGCTGTCATTGCAAAGAGTTCTACCCGAGCCGAGGCGCAGCCGAAGGCGAGGGTTGACAGTCGGAACAAGTTGCAATGACGGTTCCGCAAGTGTACTGAACGACTATTTTTAATACAGTTGCGAAAATATTAAGCAATTTAATAAAATAATAAAAACACAATAAATTTAACTAACTAATCATTTATGACTTATAAAAAAATGGCGCCAACCGTAGAATATAAGCAGAGATAATTTTTTTCACCCATTCTAGTAGGCAAAAGCAACTATACAGCCTATATATATATAACTATACAGCCAAGTCTTCAGTAGAATTTTTTTAATGATATGAATTGAAAATGAAATTTAATGAGATGAAATGAAATAAAACCGTACCTAACTCATTCAATCAAATCATTAAATCTGATATTGAAACAAATTAGTAAGTAGTTTATTTTTAGAAATACACGTATTTGCAACTGGATTAAAACATATATTTCTTATTCAACAGATCCAGACATCTGAAGATGGAGTTAGCTCGGTGTTGCTGTTAAGGGTGTACAACCAAAGTGATCTGGGAGAGTACAAATGTACCGCCAACAATACTAGGGGCTCAGAATCAATTATTTTCCACGTCAGAATGGGGAACAAGCCCAGCGTACCAGACAGTGTAAATATCAATAAAATTACCTAAAAACTTTTGTCAGACGATTGTTACATAGTAAATAAATAATAGTTTAAAAAAAAAACTAAAAAATACGCTTTTATAGAAAATCTAACTAAAAAATACAAAATAAATTTTAATAAACTGAATTAAAAAGAGTGTCACAAGAAATTTTTTATTGTAAAAGCGTGGGGTTGGTATCAATAGTTCTATATATTTTATGAACTGATATACAGGGTGGTCAAAAAGTCGTGGATCACGCAACCAGCGCAACCAGCGGTTAGATGGGGTTATCAGCAGCAAAAAATTGTTCTACGGGAGGTCCCTAAGGTCAACCCCTGCAGAGTTATAATTGATTTTGTGTTTTTATGAGAAATTGTCCTTTTTTTACTAAAACTTGATAAAATTCCACAAAATCTACACACTGTATCTTTTTAAAATTTTCAATAGATTGGTACTGATGAGCCCTTTCGTTAGACATGCTATTTATGGTAGTTTATTGGGTGTGTTAAAGATAACATAAAGTTTTCCGAAAGACATAATTCTTAAATCAAAACTTGTTACTTACTTCGGACCCCACTGTGAAAAAATTTACCTAGTGCAGGGGTCTTTTGTTACAAGTTCGTATCTAGTTTAGAGTTTAGACCTTCGTAGATAAGATTATGGGCGAAATCATTATAGAACACCGTCTTTATTTCACACATATAATATCATTACGTTATTAAATAAAATAACAAATAACTATAAGATAGAGACGAAGAATGGAAACGAAACCAGCCGATCATCTCTTTCTATATATGTGGTTTAGAATACACAGTGTCACCAACCTATACCATCCTTAGTGTGTCGTAAGTGGCGACTAAATCTGCTTTCCTCCTATCGAAATGATCTCTTTCTATGGCCAATTTATTCTGTTTCCAGGTATGCTTCATCGGCTCCAACACGACTACAATGACGTTCAAAGTGACTTGTCCATCCTGCATTTACGATGTTGGTGGCCCTGTCGACCCCAGCAACCTCACTATCACTGGTAAATTTGTAGTAAAACTAGCTGTTAACCACGACTTCACCCGCGTGGTATTTAACAATGTGGAACACTCAGTAACCGTGGGCTCCTGAAAAGCGGGGGGCTGTCACTAAAAGTCTAATCTATAATCGAAATATTTTCTATATTTTCAGGTTTTGATATCAGAATAGTTCGCTACAAAGAAAACTATGAACCTGATTGGGATGAAGCTGAACTATTTGAATTTGAAGCGACTAACGCAAATGGTAGGTAGTTGTTACTAACTTACGGCATCCATTTTCTACTATACATTTACATAAAGATAAAATAATTAATTAAGAAAATAAAAGATATCCACAAACTATAGCGTTCAAAAACAATATTAGGTAATAAACCTCCCTTCACAATCGTTCAACAAATTATAGGCATAACAGTTATTTAGAGCGCGCTAGCATTTTAAAACTAGTGTGACATTGGCAATAATGTATTTTAGTCTAAGTTTTTAAAGTATATTTTTATACACTGGGCCAGTAAATGACTAGTCCAAAATTCGGTTATAACTTGAATTTATTTAGGTGTTAACAGGGAGGTGGTCGTGAGCCAATTGAATGAGATTTGATTCTATACAATGCAACTGGGGTAAAAATCTTCCACGGATTGCCTCTTCAATCATCGTTTTGCTTTGAATAATATGTAAGGCGCTCCGCCGCAACATATTCCCCGCCGTTGAAAGCATCCGCTTTCAACACTTCAATTCTTCAGCAGTAGGCAGTGGGCACAGGCGAGTGAAAGGGCGCCGCACACAACCTCTTGATGTTTGCACTTCTGCAACTCGAGCCAAACCATCAGGCCCAGGAAATAGCCGAAGAACTCTCCCCAATCGCCAACATAATGGGGGCGTGTTGTCTTCCGCTAACAGCACCATAGTGCCAATTTCGAGCGTAGCCTCGCCTTTACGCCATTTCGTTCTCTGCTGCAGCTCGGACAAGTATTCCCGTTGCCATCTATTCCAAAAATGACGTCTTATGGTTTCCAATCGCTCATAGCGATTTTTGGGGGTTGTGACTCTTTCTTCATCTGTGTTGGGTGCAGGCAATGCGGTTAGTGGCCGACCAATGATGAAGTGTCCTGGGGACAAGGAGAGGAGGTCATCAGGCGAGGAAGAAAGGGGGCATAAGGGACGACTATTGAGAATCGCCTCTATTTGTGCAAACAAAGTTGTGATCTCCTCAAAAGTTAAGTGAGTGTTGCCGATAACTCTCTTTATGCAAAATTTCGCCGATTTGACCCCGGCCTCCCAAAGACCACCGAAATGGGGAGCGTAGCTTGGTATAAAATTGAATTTAATACCCTGATGACTTGCAAAATCAGTCAGGTGATCCTTGGCCTTATCTATAAAAATGCCAATTTCCTTAGACGCGGCAACAAAATTGCGACCATTATCGCAAAAAATCTCTACAGGCTTACCACGACGTGCAATAAAACGCCTCAGAGTCATTACAAATGCGTCCTTGGTTAAATCACTGACCGCTTCTAAATGAACACATTTGTACCGAAAACACACAAAGATACACATATAACATTTAATTAATTTTGATCCTCGTCCCCTTTTACTTAAAATCATAAATGGGCCTGCAAAGTCTAATCCTACTGTTAAATATGGAAAATCTGGATTTACTCGTGGGGATGGTAAGTTACCCATTTTAGGGCATAAGGTTTTGCCACGTAACCTTCTACACCGAACACAATTATTTACGGTGCGGCGGGCAAGCAACCTGCCATTCACTGGCCATACGGTTTCCCTAACCGTTGCTAGTAACAACTGCGGCCCCGCATGTAGGTTGGCAATATGCTCTTTGGCAAAATACAATTTGGTTAGCCTATGCGACGCGTGCAAAAGTATAGGATGCCGTTTTTCATAGCTACACGCAGATGCATCTATTCTACCACCAACACGAATCAATTTATCCTCGTTTATAAACGGAGACAGTGATAAAATTTTACTTTTAGCAGGCAACGGTTTATTTTTTATAAGTAAATCGTATTCCTCGAATGAATCTCGCTGCGCGATGCGACACAACGTATGAAAGGAAGCTAATAGCTCCTCAGACGTAAACATGCCTACACGCTTATCATATGGATGACTCATGTTAAACAGGAATCTGCGCACATAACCAAGTGTGTGTAAAAGTTTGTTGAATGAGGAACAGTTTTCAAAGCTAATTAATGGATCGCTATTTACAACTACGCTATGCGACTTAACCTCAGGTAAATTTTCCATTCGATTTACGTTTATTACTGGCCAAACTGATTCATTTTGTAAGAGAAAGCTTGGGCCATTCCACCATATGGCTGTTAACAACAAATCTTTGGCATCTATTCCTCTAGAAATCAGATCAGCAGGGTTCATAGCCGTAGGAACGTAACGCCATGATGACGCCTGAGTTAATTCACCTATTTCACAAACACGATTGGCGACAAACATTTTTAACTTCGCCGGATCGGTATTTATCCAGCTTAAAACAACACTAGAATCGCACCAGTGGACTATTCTTCCCGGCCGGTGCCGGAGGGATTCCAAAACCAATTTACAAAGCCTGCTTGCCAATAATGCAGCCACCAATTCGAGACGAGGTACGGTAGACGGTCTTAGAGGCGCCAGTTTCGATTTAGCGCAGAGCAACCTAACCATGACGTCACCATTGCTATTTACCGACCTTAGGTATACACATGCACCCATTGCACTAAGAGAGGCATCACTGAAGGTGTGCAATTCTATTTGGTTAGGGTTGTCACACAAAGTTAATCTCGGGATTTGAAATGTATCTAAACAAAGCAAATTTCTTGCAAATTTGTCCCAGTCATTACGCAGTTCTTGGGTGACAGGCTCGTCCCAGTCTAACTTTAGCTGCCACATTTTTTGTAACATCATTTTAGCCTGAATTATTACCGGACTTAAAATACCTAAGGGATCGAAAATTTTAAAGGAGTTTGACATTACAAATCTTTTGGTTACGTCGGCCTCTTTATCTATACAAAAACCCTTCATTGGAAAATATAACGTGTCGCTAGACGGAGTCCATCCCAGACCAAGTGTATTGGAGGAGTCACTAAATGTTAAATTTTCTTCATTAAGATTGAGATTTTTAAATATCGATGGATTATTCGTTTTGAATTTTCTTAAATTAAAACAACCCTTATATAATGCGTTAGTGACACTTTGTTGTATGTAAATTAATTGCTTTTCATCATTTGCACCCGTGATTAGGTCATCAACATAAAAATCTTTCTGAATTATATTTTTAATTAAGTTGTCACTATGCTCTTCACCTAGTTGCCATAAACAGCGAGTACTTAAGTAGCTCGCGCTCGCGGTGCCGTATGACAACGTATTTAGCTCTAACGTTTGAATAGGCTGAGACTCATTTTCTCGCCATAAAATTCTCTGTAAGCTACGGTCTTCTTCATTTACGATTACTTGCCGATACATTTTCTCAATGTCGCCGGTCAAGAGATACTTATATTGTCTGGCTCGTATGAGAATTGCAAAAAGCGAATCTTGTAGGGTAGGACCCACCATCAAAATATCGTTTAACGAGTAGCCCGAAGTCGAAGCTGCCGACCCGTCAAACACTACCCGCAGCTTAGTGGATTCACTTTCCTGTTTAATCACGGCGTGGTGACACAAATGGTATGCTACAAGTGGCTTGTCGTTAACTAAAGATAAATGTCTTAACTCAAAGTATTCGTTAATGAATTTAGTGTATTCAGCCTTTAGTGTCGTATTTTTTCTGAACCGTTTTTCTAAGCAAAGTAAGCGCCGTTTTGCTAGACTATAACTATCCCCTAGGCAATCCGGCGTGTCCCTTAAAGGTAGTTTCACACAAAACCTACCTGTAATTTCTCTACGAGTGTTGGCAATAAAATGCTGCTCACAAAATTTTTCGCCTTCGCTCATAATACGTTTTTCGGGAAGCTCTTCTATCTCCCAGAACTTGGCAAGTGACTTTTCTATGCCACACTGGCTCGCAAGAGAACTACAAAAAGCTTGTTTAATTTTAGTAGCATTGACATGCGGACCTATCGGACCAGCGACTATGTAGCCTAGCTTTGTGCTTCTTAAATTTGGATTTTTAAGACCGACGGACCGCTGCTCTGTATCTAAAATTTCCCAAAATAAGTCAGCTCCAATTATGATATCAACGGGACCTGGCTGATAAAAGTTTTCATCTGCAAGCACTATATTTTTAGGTAACTTTAGTGAATTTATATTAACCGTAGACTTTGGCATTTGTCCGGTCAGTTCCTTTAATACAAGACACGAACAACTAGTGTTATACTTCTCATCTAGAGAACTTAACTTAATGTTACAGCCCTTCGTCAATTTGGAAGCAACTGTATTTCCTATTCCTATGACCGTTAGACAGTCACTTGGGAATGTTTTTAAGGAAAGTATATTTTTTATTCTTTCGCTAATAAAAGTGGATTGACTTCCACAGTCAAGCAGTGCTCGAACCTTCACGCGCTGCTGAGACAGTGGATTCGAGACAATAACTTTCGCGGTTGACAACAACACTTGTGTTGAACTACGTTTTGAAAAGTTAACCATGGTTTCATTATTAGAATCCGGTTGCTCATCTAACGTAGCGATATTATGATGTTCAGACGAGGCATCGGGGCGATGCAGCAATGAGTGGTGCGTTTTGTTACACTCTCGGCACGGACCCATTCGACATGCACTCGAATGGTGACCCTGTCTAAGACAGTTGGAACACAACTTATATTTGTGTACATCCTTTAATCGTTCACCTACCGCCTTTCCTTTGAAGGTGGGACAATCGTAAATTCTATGATTTTCATTGCAAATAATGCATAAATAAACATTAGACACTTTAGTATTATTAAATTTGCTTGATTTAGTACTAACTGATAATGATCTGACAGGCATACTTTGATTATGTTTGCTAAGGGTATTAGGTGCACTATTGTTACGGACACTAGTTGACTGATTTTTTGGCAGTCCACTATCACGCTTATTGCGATTTAAAGACTCCAGCACATCTGCGCGGTCAACCAGAAATTTGTAAATTGATCTAATGTAGGAGTTTCCTGTTCTAAATTATTTCGGTATTCCTCCCACTTAGTGAGGGTGTTAGCGTCCAACTTTGATGACGACATAAAAATTATAAGCACATCCCAGCTTTCTGTGGGTTGCCCTAGACTGGATAAAGCACGCAAATTTTTATTTAGGTGGTCAACTAGAAATCGCAATGACCCCTCTGATTCTCGTTGGATAGGCCTCACATTATACAATGAACTTAAATGATGATTTATTAGCATTCGTTTATTGTTGTAGCGATTGCAAAGCAAGCTCCACGCTTCCGTATAATTAGCAGAAGATACCTCCAAGTTCGAGATTATTCTCGCGGCCTCACCCTCCAGGTAGGATCGTAGATAATGGAACTTGTGTATCGATGTCATATGTGCATCATTGTGTATCAAAGTCTCAAATGTGTCACGAAACTCTAACCAGCGAAAATATGCCCCATCAAATTTGGCTATTTGGAGTTGAGGCAACTTTAGACCAGGGAATTGATGGCTGGATGAAAAAAGATTTTCATGTGTAGAAGCGCGCCTTTGCTCGCTTTCTAATTGAGCGTATTCATCTAGAATATTTTTTGCAGTGGCGATATTTAAAATGATATCTCTATCGATATTGTCACGCTCATCAATTTCCTGGTCCAAATTAGTCTCATTTAAAACCTCAATCTCATTTTGCAAGTCATCTATTCTGACGGACAATGCCTCGAACTTTATTAATTTTAGTCTTAATTCTGTTAACTGTATACTGCTTAACTCGGTTACCTTAGAAACAATGTCTAAATAATTCTTAAATTTAGTGATTTGACCTTTGATAGACGCGCGTTTAGTCATCAACTCTCTTAAACGACCTTTGTCCGACACGTATTCGTTAGGCATTATGCGCAAGAAGATATAAAACTCAACAAGTCAACGAAAGCACTGAATGACTAGCTAATAGATATATTGTAGTTTTGAATAAATAATGAATGGCTCACGCTCCTCAGTTCAATGGTAGTTATCGGGCGTCCCTTAGCAAACCGGTTCTGCTCGGACAGCTGTTTGCATTCACGGCGATTAAACGACAATCTGAAATTATTACAACTTATGTTAGAATATGCCGTCAATTTACCAAGTAGAAGTTGTAGGAATGTAATTAGTAATTATTTTTACAACTATGTATCTTTAAGATCTTTTTTTTTTAACTACCTGATAGTTAGGATTATAAATATAATTTAAAATTGGTTTTAACTTCTTCAAACTAAAATGTACAATAAATATAGATATAAGCTTTATGATTTGAAAAGGTTCAGTTATATTTAAAAATCTACCACCCTACTCTACTGATTCTACTATTTTACCAAAGCCGCACCAATTGCACAATTACCTTTCTTTGCACTAATAGATTTGATTCTCTACAGGCTTGGGAATTGTATTTAAGGATTTTAGTGAATAGGACAGTTAGGAAACACAGGACACTTATCTTAGCTCAGAAGTCTGATGCACGATGTGAGACTTTCGCCGACTCACTGCTCGTTACAGCTCAGGACTCGTTGATGATCCTGCTGGCTGCGCCTTATGGCCACACCTTCTAAGCTTCGACGCCTTTCTTCTCCTCTTCAAGCTGCCACTGGATCCTCCGTCACGCCGGGGGTGCAATTTTCTCCAGATATTTTCAGTTTGATGTCCTTTCTTCTTTTCTTCTAATCTTCTTTTTTTTTTATTATGTTCCCCTCATGGGCCACCAGCATGTATATTTTTATACACTGGGCCAGTAAATGACTAGTCCAAAATTCGGTTATAACTTGAATTTATTTAGGTGTTAACAGGGAGGTGGTCGTGAGCCAATTGAATGAGATTTGATTCTATACAATGCAACTGGGGTAAAAATCTTCCACGGATTGCCTCTTCAATCATCGTTTTGCTTTGAATAATATGTAAGGCGCTCCGCCGCAACAGTAGATATACATTAAATATATAGAGAGACCGAAGAGCTGGTAGCTACCTCGGACAAAGAATCAGTCTAGCGATTCAAAGGGGGAACGCTGCCAGTATCTTCGGAACCTTGCCTAAAGGGACTCCTTTAAATAATATATTTTAGTATTTAAGTTTTAGGTTAATTGGTATTTTTAGTCTTGTTTTATTACTTAAGTTAGTGTTTTGTAAGTACATATTACTTAAGTTAGTGTTTATGGAATAAATAATTATTTGTCAAAATATATTCACATTGCGCAAAATAGCAAGTATTTCTACTCTTAAAATTAAAATAATAAATAGAATACATAGTGCCACCGACCCATTCCATCATTAAGGCATCGTAAGAGCCGACAAAAGGAAATGACAAGGCCCAAAATCTAGCCGCAAGAGAAGGATATCTTAAAGCGCAACCAACCCGTCTGGCCAGCGTGGCACAGTAGGCTAATTACGCTACATGCAATACGAGGAGGCCGACTCAGCAGTGGGTAAAAGTAGTTACTCGGTTCGGTCCTATATTCGGTATACTGTAAGTACGAGTGAGGACTTGTTATTGGCCGTAGTTAAGGTGGATGCTCCAGGGTAGCCCGCGAAATTCAAATTTTCTTACGTTTTTTGCAATTTGCAGGTCAGTGCTAGGTTGTATGATGATGAACATTTGATTCGCGGCTGTAAGACGTATGTAGTTACAGAGTTATAATTATCAAACTCATCAATACAACCCTCCAAGCTCATATAGGTGCAAGAATGACTTTGACGTTGAAAAAGTTTTTCTTGCACCTTTATGAGCTTGGAGGGTTGTATTGATGATTTTGATGATCATAATTCTATAACTACATACGTCTTACAGCCGCGAATAACATTTTAATCAACATACAACCTAGCACTGACCTGCAAATTGCAAAAAACGTAAGAAAATTTGAATTTCGCGGGCTACCCTGGAGCATCCACCTTAAACGGAAAGGATCCAACCCACGCTATGGCCGAAAATGAGTTATGTACTCGTATACCAAAACACTCTTTGTAGTAAAAACTTTTAAATCACGAAAACAATCCAAGTTAAATTCAAACGAAAAATGAAGTTATAGTCCTGAGTTACCAACCCACATGTATGGCAGGTCAAACGCGATCTGAACTTAAAACTTAAATATCTCAAAACTACCTCTGTGTGGGTTGGATCCTTTCCGTTTAACTATGGCCAATTGGCTTATTGTAACCAAACTTAAGTATGCTTAAAACTGCAGTAGCTGTAAGACTGCTATGCATTAGTTAAATAAACCAAACAAAAGGATAAGAAAAGGCAGAGTAAATTTAACTAAACAACGATTACTGCATCGTTGGTCTAGTGGTTAATTGTACCGCCTTTGGATCAATTGGTCCCGGGTTCGATTCCGGGGTCGGGTAACTGTCAGTGTCTATACCAGAGAGGCACTTGCTCTGAGTCTGGGTGTCATTTGTGTTCGTGAATTACATTTTTGTAAACTGCCCACGATACAGTTTAAACCAGTGCAGGCGTTTCGAATTATTGATTAACAGAAACTACATTCGGACAGTTCCTTTCGATAACATTTCTGTTTCTCCAAAATTCAGAAAAAATCACTGTACCTTTTAAAAATTACTGATATTATGATTGAATATGTTGCTCTTTTACAGATACTATCTTCGAGGTGGGCCCGATAGCCAACAGTACGAAGTACTACGCTCAGGTGCGTTCGCGTAACGCAGCAGGAGGCTCTGACTGGTTGGACGTCCCACCAAAACAAGGAGAAGAATTCATCTATACGACAGATGCAGCTATCAAAGCTACGGCTACACTTGTACTAGTAATTACAGCTATTGTGTCAATGTTTTTCAATTAAAAACACTATTTTATCATCTCACGAAGAAACAATATTATTAACCAACAAGCCATAAAAGCAGGCTCTGAAAATATTAGAGCTTATTTGGACATTATTTGGGAACAGCAGTCTTGGGACTCTTTATCTATTAATCAAATGGTTCGCTTCTTTTGTGAGATGATCAAGATATGCGCATTTGGGGAGCTTAATTCTCACATCAATTAAATATATTAAATATAGAAAGAAGCCGCAGAAATGAAGCTAGTTAGCAACATCTAACTAATACCAAACCAAAGCAGTTTTTAACTCATTATACTTTGAGGCATTAATAATTAAGTCCCCGACATTCCATAATGTAGATAGATAATATTTAATTAAACGTAATTGTCTGTATAAATATGAGAATTAATAATTAAGTGTTCAATTTCATTACCAAATATATAACGGCCTGACGTTAAAAAATAAATAGTGTCTGTTACAAAGCGATTATATTAATTAGAAATATAAATGTATTTAATAATTTGAAATACATTTGTATGGAACACTATGTTCTGCCTAGCCATCGTTTAACCATATTCAAGTATTTCTACTAAAGTTTATTTATAGAAATCTGTGCAATCTTTCGAATTAATAGAACCTATGTATATTATTTGATGTATCGGTCAAAAAAGAAACGGTATAAAAAGCATTTAAAACGTATGAGATGTATTTGCGCAAATTATTAATATGTTATAATTAAGTTGCGGAATTATCGAACAATGTTGCCGCTTCATAAAAGTGTTATGTAATAAAAAAAACTGTTTTATGAAATTACTAATACGAAGAGGTGCTAATAAAACAAAAGATCTTTTTAAACAAATGTTATGTTTGCCAGTAGGTACTGTTAGAATTTAGGTTCGATTTTTAAACGTGGAGTGGCATACAAACACGCGCGTTTGTGGTTATTGTGCCCAATGGACATTTGCAACATCACCTATCGACAGAGTTGGAGTTAACCCTATAAAAATTCAAAGCATGATCAATCTCTGGTGACCATAGTCACGCGCAAGAACACGACACCACCCAAGAGTCATGTTATTTGACTGTGGTACTCTGTAAATGATTGGAGGTCAATCCAAGTTCTGGCAGCTCCTGTAAGCAGGTGGATATATGTTTCGCACTACCTCTGCAAAGCTTTCCACCAAAATTTTATTTTATAATTAAGTCCGCATAATTGTAAATATAACTAAATATTAGTTACGTTATTTTTACTTTAGTAATATATTTATATATAGCTTAAGTTATTCCCCTCTATGATTATGGAGGAGGTCCGACTCAGGGGTGGGTCATTTAAGGGCAGTAATGTTGATGATGATTTCACGTAAGGAGTCAAATAGGCAGATAACACTATATTTGGAGTTACAATGTCTCGTTACATTTTTATTTGTTCTTTTTACTGAATAAATAATTATGGGTAAATTCTCGGCTACTGTTGTTTTATAAAAAAAATATTTCCTAATGAAAAATTAAATAATATTATTTGTTTAAGCAAATAACTGATTTAACGCATACTTCAGGTCTGTCTCAATTTTTCAAAGCAAATTAAATGTTATTAACCTCACATTAAGCATAATTTAACTAATTCACGTTAATTAAACATTTTACTTAACGAACGAATCTGATTATTCAACATAAAAAAATGGTTTTTTTTCTCTAAAAATATCCTGATTCCCTGTGCGAATATTGTTTATACAAAAATTTTGAACTTTCATGGTGACTAAAACAAGCCTGTGCAATTTATAAATGCTATCAAAATAACAAAGTAAATCCCACGAAAGCCTTATTCCTCCGAGATAATGTTCCAAGATAATCCTAATAAGTTTGTTATTACAGACAAAAAAGAATAAAATTCTAATCTCTCACAGATTTTCTCTTTTCTTTCTCTAAGACACTATTGTGAAAGTACCTTACAAATACGAAATTAAACGTGTTGACAATATGTCTGATGATTTGCGCATATAAGTTTGTATATTTAATCCAAAATTCATTACAATTTTACTCTTACACCAGTTTCCTTATAACTTTTGTCAATTGTGTATGACCAGCTTTAGAAGTTTTGCAGGAAGACTGATAGTCTTATTGATTTTAATATTGTACCAATGATTTCTTTCTAGTATTATAATAAGTTTAGCTCCTAAGATCCTGAGAGACGAGGTAAATTCGCCCATTTGCGGTATTCTAAAATGCCACCATATTGGTTATACGGTAACAAAAACCCTATCTGAAGAGAGAGCATAGAGCCAATAAAAAGAACCAGTTCTGTTTATAAAATATTGTTTATGTTCAAGTATGAGGTAGCATTCCAAGTATTCTTTTGTTATTTCTTTCGTAAAAACATCTGAGAATGTTACGCCATTAGAACCCGCAGAAATAGGTGCCTTTACCTTACTATTGATTCAAAAATGATGTTATATTGGGAATAATTAGGGAAGAATATATTGGGAAGAATAGTTTCAATAAGAAACGGTTAAGATTTTACTAGCTTATGAAGCTTTATATCACTGGAATTTGTACATTTATATTTTCCTCAACCAACAATATTCTTAACACAGTTTCATATCATTTGCAATTAGATTTCATTAATATCTTTAATTAGTTATTAAATTTAGAATAAATTAGAATAAATTATTTTTCTTTCTTTCTTTCTTTCTTCTTTCTTTCTTTCTATCAGCCGCGGGATAACTCGCGTGGGCACGGATCTGGATTTTTGATCTTGACAGTGTAAAAAATTTGAGTAAACATAACACCTTTTAATTTTACAATGGCAACATCCACGATATGTACAACCCGTGGCAAATACTTTCTTGAAAACAATCAAAACCTTATGGTAAAATTTGGGTAGGTACGGCTAGTTTTAAAGGAATGGGTTTTTGTTCAGCCTCTTTTACATGTATTAATTATGAATTTTATACAAATTACGTTAGGTTCACAATTGTTTGTCTCTGATATAAAAACAATAGGTTGCACTCCGGGATTGCCGGCAGAAGTGAAAACTTATTGTTGTACATACTTATCGAATTGCTTTATTTATCAGTATAAAAGACTATCATATATATTGTTAATCGTATATCATATATATTGTTAATTGTTGCGCTATCCTAAACAGAACATAAAATTTATGTTACTTAAAAATTTTACACTTCAGAACTATTGCAATGATTTATTACTATTATATTACTTACCCTATTACGCCAGTAGGGCGGCGGTCTACTCTCCCTGCGTCTTACGAAATTTAGATCAGGTCACGTGTCCTGACGAGAGTTTGACTTTTTATACCCATCCTGAGAAAAGTGCTCAACGCCGCTAAAGAAGATTTCACTTCAATAAAACTTCATATAATTATGGAGTCGTAAGGATGCCGCTTAAATCGTTAGTAGATAATAACACGTCTGAAACCCTTATGAACTAGTCGCCAAATCATATGTAACTGTGTTACTGTAGAAATACAAAAGTTGAGGAACTATAATAAAAAAGCAAGCTTCACTAATTATGCTTCAATGATTTATTTATGAGCCAGTAAAACAAAATGAAAATTTGTATGTGGTTGGTCAATATGATTTTGATTTATGAAATGTTTAAGGCTGTCGATGTACACGATTCTGGTACATAAACTTGTGTGTATAGGAACTAAATTCGGCTGATTTATAAGTGAATAGTTATAATCACGATTGTTATGTTACTTATTACACCGGTGTTTCTGCCTCTAATAAAACGATTTTTAAAAACATTTATATTATTTTCGTCCAACCAAGTCCACTTTTGAGTAACTACCAACTAAGTAATAAAGAATAAAGGAAAATAAATTATAAGATCCGTGTAGTGACGGATTTAGAATACACGTGTCACCAGCCCATACTATCCTGAGGGTGTCGTAAGAGGCGACTAAGGGAACGCAAGAGGCTGATGACAGCATAAAATATCTCGCCGCGTGGCGACGGATTTAGAATACATTGTGTCACCACCCCATTTCATCCTAATGGTGTTGTAAAAGTTGACAATAGGAAATGACAAAGTCGCAAATCTAACCGTAGGAGAAGAAAACTTGATACTAAACCTTGTGCCAACCCGTCTGGCCAGCGTGGCACATTAGGCTATTTAACCTCCATGTAATTGCATGAGGCCCGACTCATTGGTAGGTCATAAATGGGCTGAGAGAATAGGTTATAAATATCTTGAGCAAAAATCTGTCCCTGGTGAGAAAGGAGGAGCAAATCACGCGGTTGGTTGATGTTATGTGCGGTATTTTTGGTTCAAAATGTTTTTAAACTACTCAGTAGGTATATACTCGTATGAAGGTTCAATATATTTTAAAAAGAAAAATTCTTATAAAAATTTAGGTCTGGAATTATTTTTATTAGTCTGTCGGTCTTAACTATGCGTTAATAACTCGGTGGTGGGAAAATTTAAATACAAAGAAACTTTCAAATATTTTAATAGCTCAATTAAACTAAACAATGGTAATAAATAAAGAAATCGTTTAATTTCGCCCAACAATTAAAATAAAAGGGATAAATAAAATTTTTCTCAATGATGAACAAAGTATGTAAATCAAGGAATCGTGTAATTATGGGAACTGGATTACTTTTCGAGAAGTATTTGTTAGCTGGGAAAATGCAAATTACCACGAAAACAATGAATACCTGGAAATTACGCTAATCACAAATTATAAAAATAAATGTACATATAATTAACGTAAGCCCTCACGTAGGTACTAAAATTAATTAGCGTTCTGACAAATAAATTTCACAAGTAAACTAATGAATATTACAAATATATTACTTATATATATTAATATATTACCAATAAGCTAATCATTGAACTAATAACGGTTTCAAACAAATATTCAACCACAAACAATCAAGTAACATCAATAAATATTCCAAAATGTAAATTTAAGTAGGATGTAACAAAAACCAAAAGAACTTCTTTCTATGAATGATACATTTTGCTTTAAAGTAAGCCTGTTAGCGTTTTACCTACTTCCCTATTCATTACGGGTTCAACATTGTATAAAAACAGCTCTATTTTCGAAATTTTATTCTTACATTTTAGCTCTTGTTAGGGGTCATAGCACAGTAGTAAAAAAGACTCTTTAAAAAAAGGTAAAATACGTCTTATCAAGACGAAGAGTTCGCACAAGACAAAAGAACATCATTGACAAATATTCATATTATATTTATAACATCCATTATTATATAATAAAACGCTTAAAATTATCTAACCAATCTCATTGCGAACATGTATATAAATGCCACGATTAATATACCACCAGCGAAAAATATGCCATAAAACGTACTGGAACTATTGTCAGTACTGATAACGGGAGCTTTTGAAATTTCAGTTGAAGTTTCTGTGGAGGTTTCAGTGACTTCAGTCTCGGTAGTGATGACCTGTAAAACAGTGATTTTTTGCATAAAAATTTGTCACCTGAGAAGCGAAATTTCTAGGACGAGAACGAAAGAAACAATGATAAAAATTGTTATATTGTCCAAAAGCTTAGACCATAAACTTGTCAAAAGGGGATTACATTTTTAGCCATGCGAATGTGACAAATGATTATAGATCAGAGGATTATACTATATTCAACCTTGTCTTCATATAAAATAAGTATAGTATTAATCATCATAGTCTGATACACTATAAAAAATCTAGAAATATGGTATGTGTGAGTCTTCAAAGAATCTTCAAATTATTTGAATTTATATTCTTCTTCTCCATACAAACGTCAACTTTGCCAACAATATTATCTGCCCATGTTATTTTCTTAAAAAGTGGCACTTAGCATGCTTATTAATATATGTATGGATTCTGCATAAGATGATGAAAATAATACCTGTTCTATCACTTTGAAGGCACTCAAAGTTGTTACAGATACCGGTTTTGACCATAGTGAGCTGCCAACGCTATTCCTAGCACGCACTCGAAACCAATATTTCGTGTTTGGCTGCAAGCCCTCAATTGAAACAATTGCATCTAGAAAGTAAAATAAAGGTGTCATTATGTGAGCCTATAAATTACCCACTTCTGAATCGGACTTCCTCCAAGTTCACAGGGGGAACTCAGCCAAATGTTCCATGATAGCTTTGACCCCAAACCGGCTAATTAAATATTGGCCTTCCTTGTTGGTCTAGGGGTTGGATGACCTTTCCCCTCGACTGTGCTGCCACCTTGTCGTAGTGATGGCTTGAGTGCCTCAATGATCCGTGGGGCCATACCGGCCAGGACCTCCCATGGCGGGGGGGCCCACGGGGAGAGGTGAGACGAAGAGCGGCACCCAGCGCCGCAGTGTATTGGGGCTCCAGGGACTCCTCTGTCCTTAGAGTGGCCCTGCAAGTCCTGGACCACTGTGGTGCACCAACGCCCTCGGGTTGACGCTAACCCGAGGGCTGACGGGCCTCCTTCTGCGAGGCCGGCAGATTACTTTATTGGTCTTGACGCAGACACTCCGCGTCTCAGGAAAACAAAAATCGCTGATCCTGATTATTATTATCCTAGTAAGAATAACGTGTCAAAAAGTTTAAAATATTGAATTGTCATCGGTCCTTAATAAGTATGCCAAAACTCGAGTTAATCCGACGTTTTGAAGGGAGTTAAAATCATGTTCAAAGATTCCGTTACTTATTAACATACGTCTGAAGCTAATAAAAGCGTATTAAAAAGGTGTCTAGGTGTCCTAATAATCTAAGTTTTCATGTATGAACCCCGCGATGCACGAGCTTCGTTGACAAAAAACTGAGTCAAAATCAACAACCAACTATGATAGTCTGTCGATTTTGACAACTGCACTATAATGTTAGTTCGGGTCGTATGCCACACGCACTCGTTTTGACACTAGCACTTAGCAAGAACTTTTGAAATAAGCAGATTAATGCTAGCTATTGCATCGTGGGCAATGGAGAGGACTATGCTCGGAGTTTCCCTGCGAGATCGAATCAGAAATGAGGAGATACTCAGGAAAACCAGGGTAACCGACATAGCCCACCGGATTGCCAAACTTATGTGGCAGTGGGCAGGGCACATAGCTAGCAGGACCGACGCCCGATGGGGCAGAAAAGTCCTCGAGTGGCGACCGGCCTCCCATACGGTGGAACGACGACCTGGTTAAGGTCGCCGGAAAGCAGTGGATGCGGTCGGCCCAGGATCGGCCTTTGTGGAAATCCTTGGGGGAGGCCTATGTCCAGCACTTAGACGTCTTTTGGCTGTAATGATTATGATGATGATTGCATCGTGGGTAATGGGCGCGTCGATACAAAAATTCCGAGTTTGGGGCCTAGACCGGTTTGCACAGTATATATTGAACATTTCAACCCCTAAATGACCCACTACTGAGTCGGCCCAACATTTCAACCCCTAAATACCCACTACCCACTACTGAGTGGGCCCTTCTTCAAATCCATGAAGGAAAATTAGCCAGGTGTGCCACGCAGCCACAGGGTTTAAACAGGGGCGTAGCTACCGCCGTATCTGCCGTATCAATTATACGGGGCCCCCGGGGCACGGGGGCCCCCGACGTGCGTAAGCAAACATTATTAAAAACTTCCCAAATTTTAATTATTTCAGAATGACAAAAAGTAAACAAAAGTGATTTCTTTTTTCTCACGTGGCGCGTGCGTTCCAAACTTGGCAACACCCTACATCGGTTATTTTGTTTTACACATATTTTTTTTCTTTTGTGAGACATCTATAACCTTCTTGGGCCCACCAAATATTTTTTTATACGGGGCCCCACCATGGCACGCTATGCCCCTGGTTTGTATCAAGTTGTCCTTGGCACTACGCGGTCTGCCTCTTGCCATCCTTTAGTCGCCTCCTACGACACCCTCAAGATGGTACAGTTTGGTGACATTATGTATTCTTAATCTGTCACCACACGAATATATAAATAATAAAATAAATATCCTTGGACATTTCACACAACGCCATCTCGTCCCAAGCTAAGCAACTGAATGCTTGTGTTATGGTAACGAGATGGATGATAAACTACTTATATAATTTTTTTTTTGTAAATACCTACATATTATACATAGAAAACACCCAGACCCGGAACAAATACTTGTAGGTCGTACAAATATTTCTTCCGTGCGGGGATCGAACCCGTGACATGCTGCGCAGCAGTCGCTCAACCACTGCGCCAACCATGTCGTCATATAGATTATGTGTAATCAAAACTCTATAGGCACTCCGAGAGGATCGATAATATTACTGATATAGATTTAGTAATATCCAGAAGATGTTAATATACCTGTATTAAACCAACTTACTTTTGTCGACTACAGATGGGTATTTTATGAGTGGACTGATTAATGGCCAATTCATATCACTTGGCGTTCCATCGAGCTGTAACACCTGTACATCCATTTCTGAAATTATATAATAGCTAGCATTAATCTATATTGAGGCTGCCTCTGCCCTTAGATAACCGACTACAGACTTCGACCTCCTCCAAATTCTTGAATGGAACTTACCCTACTGTGCACGTTAGCAAGACGGGTTGGCACAAGGTTTGTGCTTCTTGCGATCCTTTAGTCGGCACTTACAACACCCTCAGTATGGTATGGGTTGGTAATCTTGTGTATTCTAAACCCATCACCACATGATACCATAATCGCACCACCGTTTAGGTGATTCAATGGAAATATTGTATTTGTCCAGTGTTCAGTACTTCATCGATATTTGTGGTGACTGATTATGATTACATGGTGTCACCACCCAATACCGTCCTGAGTATCGTAAGAGCTGACGGAAAGAAATCCATGTCCAACTCGTCTGGCCAGCATGGCACAGTGGGCACTAGCCCCCACGTCATTGGAAGAGGCCCACGTCAGCAATGGGTCATTTATGGGCTAAGTAGCAATATTGGGTAATTGAAATATTAGTAGCAATTACCAGTTATTGGGAATAGCATGTCCTCCCAAAGTGCATTGAGCGTTACAGAATTGTGCGTAATAGTAGGAATTACGACCTGAAATAAAAAAGATTTCATTTTATCAAAATCTGATATCATTTTGTAACGGAAACACTTTGTAACGGATTTATTGCGTGTATTATTGTAACGTATATTGTAATGTGTATTATTGCGTATCATCTAATTCCTGACGGTACAATGCTTTGCAGGACATGCAAAGCTAACGACTGCGAAAACCTAAGACATTTATCTCCAACAAAAGATGTAAAATACAGATATGCAACATCAGGTATCAAATAGTGTACTCCTTCACTTATAGGAGACCACAGCATGCACAATAAAATAAATAATAAAACATAATAAATAAATATTTATCATAATAAATAATAAACATCATTAGGTAAATAGATTTTTACAATACTATAGCCGTATTCTGTGTTATTATAATATCTCTCTCTATCTCTTCCTCTCTCTCTCTCTCTCTCTCTCACACACACACACACACACACACGCTCTAAAAGAGATATTTCTGTAAAATAACTATGCAATGAATATTCTACTTACAATTGTATAGTACTGCCTTAGGTCGTATATTAAATACATACTTTTTACGACTTAGACAATTATTACTACACGAAGACGACAAATGTATATTGACATTACCATCTAAGTGCAATCTATTGCATCATGGTGCCATGTTGTCGAGCCTCCTCCAAATACATGAATTGTAATTGACCTACTGTGCCACGCTGAAAGTTTTCCTTCTCCTGCAGCTACGTATTCGGCCTTGTCATTTCTGTTTATCGGCTTTTACGACACTCTCAGGATGGAATGGGGTGGTGACACTATGTTTTATAAATCCGTGACTACACGGTGCAGAAAATTCATTTATAAATGTACAAGGGCAAGCTTAACACATACATCAGTTTTCTAACACCAAAATCGGGTGATAGAGATATATACACAAAAAAACTGAAATACAGAAAGGATAGGTCATATATTAGTAAAGATATACAACAATCCGTAAACCTTGCACATATCTTGGAATTTATCGTCTTGTTTGCAAACTTCAATCAATCACAACACGACCTGGAAAGAAACATATAATTTCTTATCATTGTTCTCCCCTAAGGATGCTCGATCCAGATGCGTTGTATTGTATCGATGTTTTCGTTCGCGATAGTGTGAAATCCGTTCCAAATTGTGTTACGTCATTCACATTAATTCGAACTATACAAACCAGTATCGCCAAAATATTAGATACTACTGATTTCACTGATTCAATTGATATGAATGGTTTCGTAGTAGGCCATAATTTGTAGATAAAGAACGTCGTATTAATGTTACGAATAAATATAACATCATAAATAAAATTTAGTTTATCTTTTGTAGAATTAAATACAAATTGGTCCAAATTATCGATACGATCCTCATTGCACATGTATCGATCCACCAACGGACAGAAAGCCATTGTAATTGATACAATCTAAACAAAAACAAAAATCGGGTGGATGGTACTCCCTTGTATCGATCTACACAAGTATCGAATCGGATCGAATGGATATTCGAGTAGGGATCTACTCTCACTCCAGGGCCCCGATAACAAGGTCGACGATAAATTACTGGAAGACTTCCTTATGAGTGCCATACATTGAACCGCATCAGGCGTCACCGTCCATTTATCGGGCCTGGAGTACCCTTGCCTGGAGCTTCATAAAAAATGGACCATAATGTCTACAGCTTATAAGATAAATTTGACGGGGTCTTCAAAGGTTCAATTAAAATGGTGTCAATTCGTGTAATCCACTTTAGGCCTAAGCACATATATATTCTACCATATATACTGTTTTCGATTATAGCACTGTTTATATCTAAAATTAATTTATTAACAGACTAGCTTTTACATGTGGCTTCGCACACCTGGCTTGGAAACACGCGCTTATCTTTGTTTCCATCTGCCGGATTGTTTAACAGTTATTACTATTTAACATTTATTACACTAGACTGCCTCGTTAGTCTTGGGGTTAAATGTGCCGCCTTTGGATCAACGGGTCCCGGGTTCGATATCGGGATCGGGCAAGTGTATTTGTTTAAAACACAGGCACTTGCTCAGAGTCTGGGTGTATTCGTGAATTTCATGTTTGAAAACTGCCCCCGCCATACAGGTGGTCCTAGTGCAGGGGTTTCGTATTTTAAAAAATAAAAAACATATTATTACCGGTCCACTCATTTGGGTAAAAGTGTCGTAAAATACGACGTGTTTTTTTTTAATAATCACAAAACTCTAGGGTTATATCCTATAGGTAGGAATAACTAACCTAACATGTATGGTCCAAAAATGCATATTTTCGAAGAAATCATCAACCATAAGAATAATCGACATTAAACTTTGTTTTACATTGTTTTCACGTAAAGGTGTTTTAAATTAATAATTACCCTTTGTCGAATTATAGTGTGTGAATAATGAAAACAAAACAATATTTTTACATACATTAAACAATTAATTGAAAAATAATTCATTTGCCAGTTGATTCTTGATATAATAATTGATAAAAAAACAGGTGAAATAACCTAAAGGCTTTCTCATTACAGGGACTTTTTTCAGCTAAGCCTGTTCAACCCAACAAACTAATCGCCGTCGTCGTCGTTTCAGCCCATAAATGACCCAGTATTGAGTCGGGCCTCCTCTAAATTCGTGGAGGGAATAGCCTACTGTGCCACGCTGGTAAGATGGGTTGATACAGGGTTGCAAACAAAGTAATGTATGTTTATAAATGGTCTCTGTAAAAAAAAAATACAGATGAAGAAGTGATATACCTGACTACATATTTTACACATTAAACCTTTTAGTTTATTTAGGTTAAAAACCAAACACACTTTTTCGGACTCGGCCATGGACTTTTTTTATACGTCCATGGACTCGGCGTATTAATTTATAATAGTAGTCAGTAACCCGATTTTCATCATGTATCTTGGATTTCTGTATTTATTTTTCGAGTTATGGCAATATCGTGACCAAATGGTGACTAACACAAAAAAAAACTTAATTTTGTATGAAATTGTGCATACAGCATTGTTTAAAAGTCTTATCTACTCTTTTGTTATGTCTATAAGGTTGTTACACTCTGTTGATAGATTGTTTCTCACCTCATTCGGTTGCCTAGGTTTTTCTGTTCTCTTGACGAGAAAGTGCTTCTCGGCCGTCCCGTAGTCATTGGTAGCCATACACTTGAAAACATGATCATAAGTCGTAGGCCCAGCCACTATAGTAATCGTCGCGGTATTTTCTTCCTCATTAAACTCTATTTGCTTCTTGTCAAACTCCAGTAAGCTATTATCTAATACTTTGAACAACCTGTACGTAGGCGCAGGGTAACCGTCCGCATAACATTCGATGAAGACCCTAAAAAAATTACATCTAGAGTAGAATTTTTCACTATAAATGACTACATCTACTTCATCATCATCATTTCAGCCAAAAAAACGTCCACTGCTGGACATAGGCCTCCCCCAAGGATTTCCACAAAGGCCGGTCCTGGGCCGCCCGCATCCATCGTTTTCCGGCGACCTTAACCAGGTCATTGGAAAATAACTAAAATAACTACATCTACTTGTCAGCCCATAAATGACCCACTGCTGACTCGGGCCTCCTCCAATAACATGGAGGGTAATTAGCCTATTGTGCCACGCTGGCCAGACGGGTTGGCACAGGGTTTCGTTTCAAGTTTTCTTTCTCTTGCAGCTAGGTTTTCGGCCGTATCATTTCCTTTTGACGGCTTTCACGACGCCCTCAAAATTGCGATACTCTTTAATCTAAATCCGCTACCACATGGGCAATCGCCGTGTTTAGGTTGGGTTTTGGGCTGCACCATATACTTCTGATCAAACAAAAATAAAATAAAATTTTATATTGAGCACTTACTGTTCATTATTACGACCATATACGTTCACATATGTTTCATTTGTAACATCAAAAATAGGTGCATCTGTAATTAAGACATGATGTTACAATTGCGTTAAAATTTAAAACGCTTCCTTTGGCTATACATACTCGTATATTATATCTATTATGTTAGCGTGTGTGATTAGGACACGTGTTTTCTCACCTGGCGAACTTACTCTCACTATGTTGTAGAGTGTTTTGTTGTAATCAAGACATATCATTCGAAAAGAAGCGTTTTGTGATAAAACCAACTTGATTAAAGCCTTTTTTAACTCCCGACGCAAAAAGAGGGGTGTTATAAGTTTCACGCGTCTGTCTGTCTGTCTGTCGGTCTGTCTGTTTGTCTGTCTGTCTGTCTGTCGCACCGTAGCTCGCGAACGGATGAAGCGATTTCAATAAAGTTTTTTTTGTATGAAAGGTGAGTTACGGGCGAGTGTTCTTAGACATGTTTGATGAAAATCGGGTGAGCCGTTTAAAAGTTATGAGGGGTGAAAGTGGGGAAGAATAACCGAATGTCTGCAAATATAATCGAGTGGGGTCTCAAATGAAAGCGCATCATGTGCAATTTAACAAAATCTACATTATAATAAGTATGTACCTATAAAAAGTATAAAATAAAAATTAAATTAAAAAATTTAATAAACCCCCGACACAATAACCTTTAAAAAGTAAAAAATAAATACTTCGCGTTGGGGGACCAGGGGTCAGGTAATAAATAAGTGGGAGTGGTCCCCCAACGCGAAGTATTTATTTTTATTTTTTACTTTTTAAAGGATATTGTGTCGGGGGTTTATTTAAATTTTTAATTTAATTTTTTGAGTTGGAATATGAAATAAGTAGTTCGTAAAGGACTTTTACATCTCTAGGATACATATTCCATATTCCTTTAGTTACATACTACTACTGCTCAGCTCATAAAAGTTCCAATTTCTCCTCGATCTACATGGAGAGCAATTAACGTACTGTGCCACGCTGGCCGACGGGTTGGGTTAACTTTTCCTTCTCTTGCGGCTAGGTGATCTGCTTCTTGCGTTCCTTTAGTCGCCTTTTACTTCACCGTCAGGATGAGATGGGGTGGTGACACCAGGGGCGTAGCTACCGTCGTATCTGCCGTATCAATTATACGGGGTCCCCGGACCTCGGGGGCCCCCGACGTGCGTAAGCAAAAATTAATAAAAACTTCGCTGAACACCTGTCAGACCTGTCACTATTGTCCATAGAGGTAGAAACTTTAGAAAAACTAAAGTCATCATCAGCTATAAATCCTACTAATATTATAAACGTGAAAGTTTGTAAGTATGGATGGATGGATGGATGGATGGATGGATGGATGTTTGTTACTCTTTCACGTAAAAACGACTGAATGGATTTTAATGAAACTTTATAATAATATAGCTTATAGCATCAGAATAACACATAGGCTACAATTTATAAAGATATTGTGTGTAAATTTATAGCGATATTAAGTTAAATTTTAATTTCTAATTGTCAAATTTTCAGCCATATTTAAATATAGACAACATAAAGTTTCGCTGTCAGTTGCGCTTTGTTATACCACGTAGGTATTATATCACATTCTACGGGAACGGGATAAAAATCTTAGGTATCCTATGTCCGACTTTCTTTTAAATATATAGATGTTGGACAATTCACAAAATCATACTTATAAACGTGAAAGTGTAAATGTGAGTAATCCCGTTCCGGGATATAAAACATAGTTTATCAAAATGAAACTGCTGGAATAACAAAACTTCACCGACAGCTAAACGCTATATTGTCTATAGTTTGACAAATTTGACAATTAGAAATTTTGAAGTTGACCGGTTGATGTATTTCTTTCGAGTAAATATTAGCTTATTGTGCCGAACAATGAAGAAGAACTAAATAATGCACGTGAAGATCACCGCATTAGTATGGCTTGAATCCGTGCTTCTCAATCACAAGAGCAAATCGAGGCAGCCCGTGAAACGGATCGGTTGGGAATGCAAAATCGTGGAGCAAATTTAAGAGATCAACAACTAGATAATTTAAAAAGAAATAAATTTATAAAGTAGGTACTACATAATTTGGATCGAGCAACGTTTCGATACGGTGGCAGCACTAATTACTGCTTGCATACTTGCGTCCGCATTGGACCTATAGATGCCATGTAATATTAAAAAACACTCCTCAGCGGCTAAAGTTTTATCAAAATGGAAAATCGTCATCTGTGACGAATGTACAATAGCGTATACACGTGCATTGGAAGCACTTATCCGATCCGACCGAACACCTACGCAAGGACTCGAGATGTTTTGGAGGCGCAATGATTTTACTGTCTGGCTATTTCTGCCAAACACTGCCTCTAATTCCAAGATCGACTGCTGCCGCCGAAATAAGCGCTTGCCTCAAATCATCGAAATATGTGGATTGATTTTATTTTCTCAGAATTTCTGTTCATCGAAGGACGAACTCACAAACACAAAAATAATGAATGGTTGACTAAGCGAGCTGTTTTGGCGGCTAAGAATAGATATGTAGATGACATAAAGTAACTAACATAATTCAGAATGAAATCATGGGTACACTGCATTAATTCAAATAAAATGACTGTGTAAAAAAAGAGAAAAAAATATAAACCAAAACCACCAAACCTGTGCAACGGAACGCGTTTGGTGGTAAGTGAATTGATGAACAATGGAATGTACTCAAAGTAAAGTTGGAAGGTGAGGAAATTCTCATCCGAGGATCCCGACGATATCAACTGATATACCGTTTTAGTTTTAATGATTTCCGATACGTCGTGCGTTCACCGTGACCATTAATAAATCACAGGGCCAATCCTGGAAAGTTTGTGGCCTAAATCTAGAAAATTCATGTATTTCCCAAGATCAATTATATGTGGCATGTTCCGGGTCAGAAGACCATCTGCGTTATTTGTTCATGCGCCTGATAATAAACCGAAAAATGTCGTCTGTCACAAGGTGATTCACTGAAAAGTGCAGTTACTAAAATAGATGGCCAATAAAGTATAATTAAAATCATAGATGTTTTATTTATATTTAACCTGATAAAAAATTGAAGTTAATAAAATAAAATATCTGCTCATTTATTGCCTTTAAGGCGAAACAAAGTTCGCCGGGTCAGCTAGTCATTTAATAAATCAGTATGCCGAAAAAAAGGCAAGGAGTGTGTCATACGTATTTAATTTAAATTGTTTGAAAAAAAATTGGAAGAAGTGTATGATAGATAAGTATGATGAATAAATATTTCTATCAATTTTATGCACACATTTTTTTTCTTTTGTGAGAAATCTTTACCCTTGACAAGGGCCCGTAATTGTTTATACGGGGCCCCACCAAGGCACGCTATGCCCCTGGGTGACACTACGTATTTTAAATCCTCACCACACAGACAAATCATCATCATTATTATTTCAGCCAAAACACGTCCATTGCCGGATAAAGGACTCCTCCAAAAATCACCACAAAATCGGGCCACCCGCATCCATCGTTTTACCGGCGACTTTAACCAAGTTATTGGTCCACCTTGTGGGAGTCCTACTAGCACTGTGACACGGAATTATGAGACATGATTCTAAAGTCTCTATTCTCAAAGTCTAGTAATTTGGCTGCCTATCTTGCAAGACGGATTTTACCGAGTCGGGTAGCTTAAACCTGGATGCTTCAACATAATGTAACTTACAGTTTACGTGCAAGGTGATGTTCTTAGATTGTGTAAAGTGGCAATTTTCATCGGTCGTGCTTTCTTGTACGCTCTCGCAGACATATACTCCGCCATCCTCACTTATCAAAGAATACACGGTCAGCTGACTTTCATATCCTTGCATGTAGTACTTGGTCGAAAGTCTATATTTCGATGAATCGTCATCGTCTGTAAATAATTCAATAACTTTACCTCTTACTCCTCAGCCCTTAAAAGACCCACTGCTGAGTCGGGCCTCCTCCAATAACAGGAGGTAAATTCACACGGTAAATTGTTTTCTGTGCCACGCTGGCCAGACGGGTTGGCAAAGGGTTTCGTTTCAAGTTTTCCTTCTCCTGCAACTAGGGTTTCTAACATGTAATTTCCTTTAGTCGGCTCTTAAGGCACCCTCAGGATAAAATAGGGTGGTGCCATTATGTATTCAAAATTTGTCATCAGACGGAAATATCTGACAATAACTTTACTCTAATCGTATATGCTATAATAGCTCGCAGGACCGACGTCCGATGGGGCAGAAAAGTCCTCGAGTGGCGACCGCGTTCCGGAAGGCGCAGTGCTGGTAGGCCTCCCAAACGGTGGACCGACGACCTGGTTAAGATCGCCGGAAAGCAGTGTATGCGGGCGGCCCAGGACCGGCCTTTGTGGAAATCCTTGGGGGAGGCCTATGTCCAGCAGTGGACGTCTTTTGGCTGAAATGATGATGATGATGAATCGTATATGACAATTTGTACGTCATGTATATTTTTTTACATTTGTTATGATAGTGACCATAGTGTGATAGCTCTGCCAGTTGTTTGATGGTGTCCATCATATTAATAGCTGACCTTGTTCCAGCTGCAATTAGACGATACATGAAATTAATTGCGGCAGGAGGTCTAATCAATTTAGTTAGTAGAATTATTACTACTAGTATTAACAGGTGAGTAGAATTATTACTACTCCGACCATAAACGACCCACTGTTGAGCAAGGCCTCCTCCAGTTACATGGAGAGTAATGAGCCTACTGTGACACGTTGGCCAGACGATTATCCCAGGGTTTCGTATCACGTTTTCTTTCTCTTGCGACTCGGTTATCGGCCTTGTCATTTCCCTTTGTCAGTTCTTAGGACACCCTTAGGGTGGTGTGGGTTTGTGAACTTTTTAATTCTAAATCTTTCACCACACGAACAAAACTTGAATATAATCTTATGTACTTAGTAACTACTCGATGTTTCGTATCTCAAGATGATGTCAGCACTTTTTTCTTAATCGAAGTTACAAAAGCCACAAATCCATTGAGATAGGATGTTGTAAACCAAAGAGTAGTAATACGTAGATTAATAATGGTTTTATACAAACATTTTTTCAAAGTTGTACACAAAGATGTATTATTGGCTGAGTGCGCGTCACATAATTAGTTCAGTTTACGAGCACACATATAATGTTAATGCAAACTTATTTGAATAGTTATTTAGTCCGAATACTAGTAACAGAATGAAACCACGTGGTGACGGATTTATAATATATTGGGTCACCACCCAGACAGGCGACTACAGTTTTACCCAGTCTGACCCATAGTTTCATCAAAATTCAGCAGTTTGGTTATTAAATTGGAATATGTGATAATTGTTCACATAGCTCCACATACACATAGGATTATTTTGTTGAAATTTGACTTAGATGCAAAACATACAGTTGGATCCTCTAATATAAAAAGCTTTTACCTACAAGGAAACCAAGTTCAAAAATCATTACATAACCAATAGAGAATTATATGAAGCCGATATCAACTTAATTGACACCAACGTTAACAACTCTCTACACTATTACTATATTATTTTATTAAATGGATGCTCACAAATAATTTGAGAATTTCGTGATTATACTCGTGAGTATTTAGTCAAGCATAAATTATCACGGAACGTTACAAAAGAAATTAGAATAGGTACATAATTTATCATTTATTATATTTCAACTTCCCCACAAAATTATCATCAACATTAAATCGCATTTGAATTGAGTAGAATTACCAACAAAATTAAGAATATTCAATTGTCATCATTCATTCATTCATGTGATCATTCATATTCAATCAATTTGGTAAAGCTTTTGTGTCTTTTTTCATACCTGAAATGACTTTGTCGTGTCTGTACCAAACCAACTTTGGTTCCGGGTTGCCATTAGCTTGACAACTTAACGTGATTGAACGACCAAGTTCAGATGATACTTCAGCTGGAGTGTTGACAAACTCTGATGGGTCTGTAAATAACATCTTTGTATCAAATTGCGTCATCCTAAATGTTATTTCCTTGATAAGGCAAGTGTAGGCGAATCCACTGGGCACAAACTTACTAATTCAATAAAGTTGTATGAGACGATAAACCTGTTTTTACTTGTCGATTTTGACAGTTTTTCGGGATGTCAATTTCGGGATGTATACCAGACGCTTTTGATACAAGCACTTAGCAAATACTTTTGAATTTTGCAGGTTAGGTAATGTTAGCAATTGCTTATTATCGGATGGGCAGGTTGGAGGGAAATAGCATGTTTGGGACCCATCTTACGAACGCCTAACGTTTTGAAAAAGGGATACAGTGTTATTCTTATATCACATTGCGTTAACAAATTATTATACTGCGTACCTAGTGCGAGTTGTTTTCACTCTATGCGATCTAGTGCAAAATAAATGCAACTTTTGCATATCCAAGTGGATTAACTCTATCGATCGATCGTCGATTGTCTGAAAGATATTTTAAAGTAATTTGAATATAACTACTTCACTTTCTTATAATCTTTGTATATAAATTGTTGTACTGTATATTCCCTGTAATTTACGGCAACTTTAAGAGTATATTAGGCGGAACGCGGCTGGGGTAATTCGTAAAGTCCTTTCCCATAAAATTAAATTGGATAGCTCTAACAAAGGCTCTAATTTAAGCGGTCATTGCACACGATATCCCACCTTTCTTAACATAATTTTCCATCTAATGATTCCTTTTACTACTTACCAATAACACACACAGGTACGTCTTTCAAAGACGTTGCACCTTTGCATGTGTATATTCCCGAGTCTTCAACTTGGATATTACTAAAAGTCAGCACTTGAGCTGGACTGCGGCCTCGGTGTGAGGGCCCTGTATAATGCTCTTGAACATATATTCTACCGCTTGATGTCTTGTTCACGGGGTTACCTTTTGGGTCTTTCCACTCAACCTGGAAAATACTATAGAATAAGTACGCCATACATTTTGGAATAAATTTACGTATAAAATATTTGGTGCTACAAGTCTCTAATACCCATTGTAATTATAGTACATAAATATGGAACTATATATGTATATATAACTAGCTGTTGCGCGCGGCTTCGCCCGCGTGGGCTTTGAACCCGTGCTTATCTCTGTGCACATTTTTTATGAACATAAAAGAGGTTATTGTGACTAAACTATGATAGTTAGATACGTGCTTTTTTGTAGATCTTTATAAGACCTACAAACCCGTAGTACATTAATTTGGTTCTATTGTCAATAGTTTTTGCAGCGCACGCATAAATAGATTTTCGATTTTACACCTTGCTTTACAAAATCACTCATACGAATCCCTAATTCTCATGAAAAACATAAAACATTCTTTAAAAAAACTTGAGTTTCTCGTGCATGTGTTTATTCAATATACCGAGGGATTTTTAGGATAGTGAAAACCTGAAAGTCATTTGAACCCTATTTCTTTGTCGTTGAAGTGTTTCATGACACTGAGAAAAACTTTGTCAAACTACATTTTTTTTTCAGACCGTTCACATATTACGTGGTACCACATACTCGTTTGTTATATTACACAGAAAAGTTACAATCCTACTTTAGCTAATTTACAGACAAAAAAGGATTTTACCTGAGTGTTGTCTACGGCTTTACAACTTATAGTTTTAAGATCGCCAGCTTTTATGAAACCATCTTCCCCATATACTATTCCCTGGATTACCAAATTGTCGGTAGCTCCATATACTGCAAACATATTAAATAATATGTAGAGCTTGCCAGGCCAACACCAATGTGTGAAATTATACATGGTATGAAATTCTCAATTTTGAACCACTCGATCATGAACGGAACGTATATTACAGCCGGCGTATCTTGGCGAGTGTGAACATAGGCTCTGCGAACTTAAGCGCATGTATACTCGTGAAGAAAACTGTGATTATCATTTTATATTATCTATTATAGTGACCAATTCGTACAAAAAAAATATATAATAAAAGTTTTCTTCACGAGTGTACTTGCGCTAAAGTTCGCAGAGCGTATATTCAGACTCGCCAAGATACGCCGGCCGTAATATACAACGTAATGTTAATATGTATTTATTTTGTCATAGGTGGCGAACTTGCATAGCCAAGCAAATTGACTTACTGCGATGGAATGGGTGAAAAAACTCACACTAAGTAGACATTTCCAATATTTACTGTATCTTACATTTGGATAAGGGCCCCCGCGCATTTAGGCGGCCAGTCGCGCGGCCTGGCCGCATAATGCGCGGATTGGTCGCGGCGGCCAATAGGCCGCGTATGTGACGCAATGTTTTTCGTTGGCCGCGCGACCAAAACTTGGCCTGGCCGCGTAATGCGCGCAGCTATATACATCGTATAACAATTAGTTGGCCGCAGCGACATGGCCGCGCGGCCTGGCAGCAAAATGCGCGGAGGCCCTAAGGGAATATGCAGAAAATAATTTGGCAACCTCATCCACGAGTTACATTAGTTTTAAGGGTTGAAAGGTATGTTACATTACTTAGGTATACCTAGGCTCTTTAGTCCCAAAATAGGATGGGATGTTCAAACGGTAATTAAAAATAACCCATCAAGTATCAATACATCCTAAACGATAACGCTGCATAAAACTAGATTCACTGCCTGCTAAAAAAAATTAATCCATGGATACATATATGTTTCACACATGAAAATTAGTGGTGCGCCAAGGTCGCTTATTAAAAAGCGGCGTATCTTGGCGAGTGTGAATATAGGCTCTGCGAACTTTAGCGCATGTACACTCGTATAGAAAACTGTGATTATCATTTTATATTCTCTATTATAGTTAATTTTATTTTTGTACCAATTAGTACAAAAATAAAATTAAAAAAATATATAATAACAGTTTTCTTCACGAGTGTATATAATTTGCCAAATCAGTCCAAGTTTAAGAGTTTAGAAAAATCTAGCATCGATTTTGAGAGGACCCTACAGAGGGGAGCCGATAATATTCGTATTTCATACATATTTCTCATTTCTTATATTACATAGGTAATAAAATTGTGGATCACTTTGACTACCAAAACAATTAACTCAAATAATTAATACTCTGCCCATAAATGACCCACCGCTGAGTCGGGCCTCCTCCCATCACAGAGATGGTAATTAGCCTACTGTGCCACGCAGGCCAGACGGGTTTGCACAGGGTTTCATTTCAAGTTTTCCATCTCTTGCGGCTAGGTTTTCGGCCTTGTCATTTCTTTTTGTGGTCTTACGACACCCTCAGGACGGTAATGGGGTAGTGACACTGTGTATTCTGATTCCATCACCATACGGATTACTCAAATAATTAAATTCAATAAAAACATACCTGTTCTATAAAACATATACACAAAAATAAACACACATAAAACACGCTTCATTTTCGCTACGATCGAGAGAAAAATAGGAATGCAAGAGTATACTTTTTCAATACCACGCTTGAATGAATATTTTACTTCTGCGAAATGCACATTTCCCATTAACATAATCGTGATGCCTACAACGATATCAAAACGTAAATGCGCTGTTCATAGGTGTCTGCGTACCAATTCAGTAATAAATGAGAACAATTAATTAGGACTAATAAGTATGTCGTCCGGGAGGAAGCAGCTAGTTTAAATTTTAACGGGAAATTAAAAAGGTTACATACTGTGCTCCCATAAACACATATGAACGTACTAACTGCCTTGTTGCTCTAGGGGTTGGATGTGCCGTCTTAAGGTGGATGCTCCAGGGTAGCCCGCGAAATTCAAATTTTCTTACGTTTTTTGCAATTTGCAGGTCAGTGCTAGGTTGTATGATGATGAACATTTGATTCGCGGCTGTAAGACGTATGTAGTTACAGAGTTATAATTATCAAACTCATCAATACAACCCTCCAAGCTCATATAGGTGCAAGAATGACTTTGACGTTGAAAAAGTTTTTCTTGCACCTTTATGAGCTTGGAGGGTTGTATTGATGATTTTGATGATTATAATTATATAACTACATACGTCTTACAGCCGCGAATAACATTTTAATCAACATACAACCTAGCACTGACCTGCAAATTGCAAAAAACGTAAGAAAATTTGAATTTCGCGGGCTGCCCTGGAGCATCCACCTTAAGGTCAGACCGTCAGAGGTCCCCGGTCCGTCTGCGTCTTTGTGTAAACCATAGGCACTTGCTCCGAGTCTGGGTGTCATTTGTGATCGTGAATTACATGTTTGTAAACTGCCCCCGCGATATAGGTTATAGCTATAAGCAAGTGCAGGAGCTCCGTTTTTTTTTAAGAAATGTGTTCCAATTAATATACCAGAGATGGTCAACCAGTTGTGCTCTATAGTAACTAGAAAAGTTGAATATCGAACTAGTGTAGTGTTTTTAAAAAAAATCTCGCGAATACTTTATTACTTATGCCCATAGATGACTCACTACTGAGTCGGGCTACATGGTCTAGAATCCAGTTAAATGTAGGGTAATTAGCCTACTGTGCCACGCTGGCCAAACTGGTTGGCACACTGTATCGTATCAAGTTATCCTTCTCTTGCAGCTAGGTTTTCGGATTTGTTATTTCCTTCTGTCGACTCTTACGACACCGTCAGGATGGAATGGGAAACTATGTAATCAAGTCACCACACAGACAATGACGTGAATAAGGTCACCAGGACACTACCAGAAGAAGTTTGGTCTGGCAAGTAAAAGAATTCACTTTTACTCTACCAGCTTCTTTCTTTCTCTTCTCACAATAGATAATACTAGGTACTAGTACTCAGCCCATAAAGGACTCACTGGTGAATCGGGTCTCCTCCAATTACATAGAGGGTAATAAGCCTACTGCGCCACGCTGGCCAGACGGGTTGGCACGGCTAGGTTTTCGGCCTTGTCATTTCCTTTTGCGGTTCTTATGACACCCTTAGCATAGAATCTTCTTCTGAGTCGGACACTCTTGTCAGAGCGGTCGTGGTTGCACTGATGAGGCACATGAAGAGGCATTCCTGGCGATGCGCTTCCAATTCTGACGATTTAAAGCGTTCCGCGTACATTGGACTATGGTGGACTCAGTCGCTTTGGTTATTATGTCAGTCCAGCGGGTTGGTGATCGGCCGCGTGATCTTTTGCCTTCCACTTGGCCCTGAATCACCAGTCTCTCTATCGCGTCCTCCTTTCTGGAGATATGGCCAAAGAACTTCAAAACTCGTAGCAGCACAGTTGACGAGAGGCGGTCTTTGATGTGGAGTTCTTTGAGGATGGATGTATTGCTGCGGAATGCCGTCCACGGGATCTTTAGGAGGCGTCTCCAGCACCACATCTCCAGAGCATCGATTTTACGGCGATCCTGCAATCTCAGAGACCAAGTTTCGGCTCCATAGAGAAAGATTGGAAATACAAGGCATTTCATCAATCTGATTTTCGTATTCTTGGTAATTCTCCTGTCTTTCCAAATCTTTCCCAGCCGTTCCACTGCCGACCTGGTAATGGCGCACCGTCGTCTGATCTCGTCGCCACATCCTCCTGTATTTGAGATTGTAGAGCCGAGGTAGTTATAGCTCTTTACAACTTCGCAGTTAGCTATGCTGTGTAAGCTTGTTGCACTTAGTTCAGCCCGGTCTACTATCATCATCTTTGTCTTGTCTCTGTTGATAGCAAGTCCAAATTTGAGGCTGGTCGTTTCAAGACGAGTCAGTAGGTTTTCCATATCGTCTCTAGCATAGAATAGGGTATTACAAACGTCCATATGCTATTGTGACTGCTCATCATCAGGTGGGTCTTATGCTTCAGTAGGGTGGCGCTACTGATAGTAAAAAAATCCTACAACTACTCAGTCCATAGATGACAAACTGTTGCCATTTACATACAAGGTCATTAGCATACTGTACTACGCAGGCCAGACGGGTTGGCACAGTTTTCCATATCTTGCGGCTTTTGACCTTGTCTTTTTCTATTGTCGCTCTCAAAATGGAATAGGGATATGTATTCTAACACGGAATAATATTTATAATGTGTCGATATTCGTATTAATAATATGATTGTCATAACTTAAACTTATGTTATTGTAGTGCAAAAAACAGCTGCAATAATACATCCGCAAACATACTTGTCTCGACTCCCCGACGAGAGGGGTTAGAAGGTTAAGTTCACGACAATAAAATGTAAACAAATACGTTTCTTATTACAATACTAAACACATATAGCACAATAATATATGTGTTTAATATTGTAATAAATATCACACAATACCACCAACTGCTTCTATTCTGAGGGTGTCGTAAGACGCGGCTAAAGTAAAAACAATATGCTGGCAGCCTAGGCACTAGAGAAGGAAGGAAGACTTGATACAGACTCCGTCCTTACCCGTCTGGCCAACGTGGCACAGTAGGCTAACTTTGGAGTGGTACCTACCGCAGCAGTGGGTCATTTTAGGGTGGTGATGAAGAATGATGAAGGCAATGCAGCCTTAAAAGAGGTAGACAATAGTGAATAGCCATCGCCCGAACTGGAAGTCTTAACTGCTACTCCTGCGTCCCCTGATTACATTTTTGGTTTATTTTTAATGCTAATATGATAATAATAATGTTTTATAATTGTCAACAAATTAATAAAAAATACATAGATAATGTAAAGTAATATAGTTTACCAACAGCTTAGAACGTTTTTAAAAAATTCTCTCCTATTTTACATAGTTACAATAACCTTATTTTATATTAATTATAAGAACCTGTTATATGGGATCCGGAAAGCGTCAACTGAAACTTGAATATTAAAACAATACAAAATAAACGTGCATACAAACGTCATTGGTTCAGTGTAAGGTTTTGAAAAATGAAAAGTTTTGAAGTTAGGATTTAAACTTTACAAGTTTATTGTGAAACTATCTGATCCCACAAACGTTGTTTTGCCAGATAATTAACATACCGCGACACTCCGTTTTTTTTAAGTTTCGTTAAATCCATTCTTAGCTGACCTCTACTCGGTGAAAAGAATATTCCTACCAAATTTCAAGTCTCTAGGTCTTATGGTTCCAGAGATATCGTGATGAATCTATCTATAGAACAGCAATATAAAAATAGATTAATGAACATCTCCTGAATCATTCGAAATCCTATTTTAATGTTAAGACGTTCTTGTACTAATGTTTAGTGTTGAGATGTTATGTTTGAGTGGTTCCGGGTAGCATGTTAGTTGAATGATATTTCATTCAGAAAGTAATTGTTTATTTGCATAGAGTAATAAAAAAAAATACATAAGACTTAAACTTAAAAAAAACATGTTTAAACATATTAATATGTAAAAAAATATATATAATAATATAAAACTAATTTCAATAATTTAATAAATTACGCCCATGTGGTAAATTGCCTAAAATGCTGGCAGCATTTCCCCTTTGAATGGCCAGGCTTATCCACTGGCCGAGGAAGCTGCCAGCCCTTGGGTCGCCTGGCACCTCTATAAGCTTTTTTGAGAGCTTTTTATAGAGGCCCAATGCATTAGGATGCCACGGTCCCAAAGTTTGTATAATGGAATAAAAATTTGTTCGTCGCCGCCCCTATATTTATGAAATATGGAAAGTTCAGCCGTCTCTGCCAAGTCAGTTATTTAATAATTTGTGAAAGAATAAAAGATCCAAGGTTGTACGGCGACATTCAAGAGACGCCAGTCGAAAACGTTAAAGTCTTTCAAAGTAACGTCTTGTTCTATTAGATACTATATATAAAGGCTTAGTGACGGACTACTTCTTTCTGCAGTCTTTTAATGCTTTTGACGTGTGTCTGTTAAGTAAGATTTCATACAGCACTAAACAAAATCAAAATTAATTTGATCAAATTGGTGCATTACAGTTGTTTTGACAAGAGCATTAATAAAATAAAATTTACCATTTTAAACTGAAAATCACGTAATAAATTTCTTTTGCAGATCATAAACTATATCGATACCCAAAGGCTGGTAATCAAATGAAATAACTTCGGCAAGATTTATTCTAAACGAAGTATAACTACTTTAAGCACTTGCAAGCTTGTTGTATTTTCTTGTGTAGGAATTTCATAAATTGTTTGTCTAGCTGGAGTAGATCTCAGTCTTGTAGAGTTTGTATAACGCGTGTTAGTTTAAGGTCATCAGTGAATAAGTAGGGTGTAAATTGTTTAAAAAAAAGTTCCGTGTCGTACGAGCTGACAAAAGGTTGATAACCTAGCCACAAGAGAAGAAACCCTTTTTTCGTCATAAATCCTCGTGGATACCCGGTATTGGGGACTGGCCGGGTTATGTGGGACTCCGGGGCGCGTGGAGATGATAAGTTTCGCCCCAACCTACCCACTAAAACCGAAGGCGACCTTCGACTGCCCGAAACAGGTCCACGTGTTTCGCTCCCCCGTTGGGAGAGCATGCTCCGCGACCCTGGGGGCCTCGGCCTGCCTCTTCTAATGGAGCCCCATGCTCAGAGGCGAGAGGCTCCCTACGGCGCCGATAAGGTCGCGTCGCTGCTCATCCCATGCACGGCACACCAGCTCCAGGGTATGCTGCGTGGAGTCCACCGTTTGATACGAAACCCTGTGCCAAACCGTATGGCTAGCGTGGCACAGTAGGCAATAACTGTGCCATCGTGATTTGGCAATAACTCTTGTTTGGCGTCAATCGATTGGAACCACAAACCGATCCCTGACTCGACTTGAATAATAAAATTCTCAGGTGACGCATTAAGTAAACGAGTTAAGAATAATTTTAATTTTTATCTACGTGCTATTTGCCACGACAAATTTTGAACAGTATTATACTGTTTTACACTAAATTATACTTTTTACTGTTGAACAAAAATAAAGTATACATAATACTGTTTCCAGCATCAAAATGCATATTACTTAGACGCTCACACATTTTTTCAGTAATGAATGCTAAGTGGCGGGAGGGTAGAAACAGAGCATCTTTTAATTTAATTAAAAATGAGCTCCTTATTTATTTTAATTTCAGCTATAAGTGTGGTGAGGCAAATACAGTTTTTAAAAAAGATTATACATTAGTAAGTTGTGCGAGAAGCTCTAAAAATATGTATTTAAAATAAAAAATAAATTATAACATACTGTTCATTTTTCTAAAATGCTGTTTTATATTCATCATAGAGCTGAATATATTTTATTTCTTGTAAAAAAAGTTGGCAACCCTAGTTACACTCTCGATTTTTAACATAACCATAGACGGACAAATTTTGAAAATTTACGTTTATTTTGACAGGTTACGAAAGCCCCCCTCGACCGTGCTGCCGCCTTGTTGTGGTGAGGCTTGCGTACCTTTAGGGTCCGTTGGGGCCAGACCGGCTTAGGGTGACCCAGATCTGATGCCGCTAGTTGCAGAGGAGCG
Organism: Clostera curtula; assembly: GCA_905475355.2. Lineage (NCBI taxonomy): Eukaryota > Metazoa > Arthropoda > Insecta > Lepidoptera > Notodontidae > Clostera > Clostera curtula. Next base: position 12,672,066 of record FR997800.1, on the reverse strand, counting down.
GCCAGGCAGGCAATGTCCCGTACGTGCCTCGCGATGGGTTGGGGAGCGTCCAGAGCTCCCCATCAAATCGTGGAGCTCGCTTGTACTAGCGGGCCCCACGCATTGAAGGCCCCATCAGGGTCGCGGCCTGCTCCCCATTGGGGAGTGAACCCGTGGCCCTGTTTCGGGCAGTCGAGGGAGACCGTTGGGTTAAGTGGGTAGGTTGGGGCGCAATTACCATCTTTCCGCGCCTCGGAGTCCCACATAACCCAGCCGGGATTTAGAGGTCAGGTATCCATGAGGATTTCCAAAGAAAAAAAAAAGGGTTAGCAAAGTCAAATCATCTATTTTCCATAATTATATTTTTATTGACAAAAATAATATAATGCAAAGTAATATAGTTTACCACCAGTTCGGAACGCGACCCCTGCTGTGAAGAACTGGCAAGAAACTCAAAGGGATTGTCATTATTTTTTTTATTTTTTTGCCGTCCTATATAATGACGTAAATATAGATTGTCCCGACAAATGCCATATAACAGCTGTTCTATTGGATCTGGGAGGCGCCAACTGAAACATGCATATTAAAACATCACGTGAATGACGCATCTGGTGTTGTACCTCCATAGGCGATGGTATCTCCTTACAATCATGCTTACCATGCTTGACCAGCATACGTACCAATATCCAACATTTCCGTGATTGTGACGATTGGATCAGGATCTTCACTTCACTTAGATGTGAGAAGCGGATCATTAGATACTACCACCAAGCCTGATGGGTTTTGTTAATTACCAGCGTACGGTGGGGAAGTGTAATATTCTACCCCGACCCCAAACGATGAAAAACATAACATTATACAACCAAAGCCATCCAAAGTGAGAGCATAGAACTTTCCAGAGGTTTGTCCCCATTTGTTGCAAAAAAAAACGAGAAACGGCTAGCGGGTGGATTAGCTGGCCCCTGCTAACTAATTACCCTGTAAATGTCTAAATCGCGATGTAGGGTTTTTGGTTCTTCTCGCGTTTCTGCGCAATATGTCTTAAAGCTGATGATGTAGCAATATATTCTCTAATAATTTTTTTAATGTCCTCATCTCAGAAGGAACCAATGTGCCTAGAAGCGAAAGTGACCGCAAAAATATATTATTGCATTAGCCCATTCCATCCTGAGGCTGTGGTAAGAGCCGACAAAGGGAAATGACAAGGCCGAAATCCTACCCGGAAGAGAAGGAACACTGGTTACGAAACCCGGTTCAAACCAAGCCAGCATGGCACAATAGGCTATTTACCATGCATGTCATTGGAAGAGGCCCGACTCAGCAGTGGGTCATTTATGGGCTGAGTAGTACCTAGTAGTAATGTCGTAATAAACAATGGTTTAGTGGTTAGATGTGCCGCCTTTGGATCAACGGGTCCCGGATTCGATTCCGGGGTCGGGCAAGTGTCTTTGTCTAAACCAGAGGCACTTGCTTGGAGTCTGGGTGTCATTTCTATCTATAATACCTATGTATGTATTTACAAAAAAAATATATAAGTAGTTTATCATCCATCTCGTTACCATAACACAAGCATTAAGTTGCTTAGCTTGGGACGAGATGGCGTTGTATGAAATGTCCAATGATATTTATTTAATATTTATGTCGGAGATAGCGACGGTCTGAGCGATAGAGTCGTCATCATCTTGACTTGGTACGAGGTTTATTACTTGTAACTTTATAATTCACAATATTAACCACGGTATCAATAACAATGTTCAGTTAACACACTTAGATAGACAAACCGACAGGTTCGCAACGGAGAAGTGTCTCGGTCCGTGTCCCAACGTCGACTGACTGATCGAGCCAACCTCACTTTCCATTACGACTCTGTCCACGTGCCGCCATTGCAAAACAACTGACGTCACCGCGTTTGCCGCACTACTGTGTCAACAATCAATTGAGAAACTTAATAAAACGATATCGTTATCCACGACACGGCCATTCTGACGAAGCACACGTCCTCGTGTGTACTTGTAACAAAATAACCAACTGAGGCACATTTTCACGTTCGGCCAACCTGATGGTAATGGTCCGTAATCGTATCTTACGAATAAAGTTAACAGAGATCACGTTAGCATACAAATAATTTCAACAACTTTAACACGAAAGGTTCCTCTAAGCCCATAATCTTTAAATCTCAATACTGATACTTTAAAACAGTAAGTTTAAGACAATAAGTACACAACACATGGCCCAGCTGTCCCAGCAGCTAGTGACAATTCACGTGTCACCCATATCGACATCGCTCCAAGCGATACGACCAACACTTTAACTGGAGTCCACGACTCCCAGGCCACACAGGACCATACAAATAGTCTCTCTCGAAACCCGGGTCCCCGCCACACCACTAGCTGCCCATCGCGCTCTGTACAACTCTGAGAGTTGCAGTTACGACTACAGACTAGTGCGTGTAGTGCGACCTAGCCAAGGTATGTGTTCTTATTTACTGTTGGAGGCATCCTCCTCACCATCTTCATCAGACAAATTTAACTCAACGGACACACTGCTTAGAGGAATCCTCCTTATACAGTCGTGAGCGTATTTTTATGTTCTATTACCGGTCAAAGATTTCAGCAAATAACGATCACCATCAAGTAACTCCACATTTTTTTTTTAAAGGTCCCTTGTATTTCGTGTCTAATTTAGTTGGGTTTCTCTTCGTTCTGAATTTAAACTAAATTACCAACATCAAACTTTACCACTTTAACTTGTAGTTTTATCAAATTTTACTTTTTCGTAACTGGCACTCTTTTCTATGTACGTGGCCGCTTGCTCTCTTGTCTTACTAATGTCTACTGCCGGTCCGGAATCATTCAAAGTTAATAGGTTAAATGGTCTAGCTAAACGTCCTATCAGAAACTCGAGTGGACTCGCTTGTATTACACGGTGGACAGAGGAATTCAAAACTAATTGCACGTCTTCTAACGCTTCATGCCGGGACCTATCAGACGCTTCTACCGCGGTCAGCATACTTTTTAACGCGCTCATTGTTCTTTCTACTTGGCAATTAGCGCGACTTGACTAGCTATCAAACGTAAAGAAACACCGTGAAACTGACAAAAAAACTTTGAATTCTTTGTTGGCAAAGCATCGTCCCAGATCTGCAATAACTAACTGGAGCTCCAACTAAAGACGCTTGATTTAAGGGATTTAATTGTTCTAGCCAAATCTATTCTCAGGGTATGATATAAGGGAACAAATTTTGTGACCGCATCAATTAAAACTATGACGTACTCCTTGCAATCGCTTTTTCCACTTAATTTGCCAGTTAAGTCAACGTGCACAGTATGCCACGGGATACTTATGTTAGGAATTGGATGAAGTCCCGAACGCACTTAGCCATGTGCTCGAACCAATAGTGATCAACCCTTTCAAGAGTCTTCTTAAATTCAAGGTGCATACGTGATTCGTGCACGTGGTTAATTACTGACCAGCGGAAGGCCCGGGGAACAATTGGAAGACACCGGGTCCGATTATTTCTCTGTACCTTGCGATGTAGGACACCTGAGCGCATGTTGGAAATGTCGAGTGGTAACAGATGATCTTACGAGCTCGAGCCATACGACGTCCCTCACGATAACTGATTTGAAAATCAAAGGCCTGCACCAAGGCCCACCTAAGATGCACACGTGCGGTGCTGTCGGTGTTCCAGGGCAGAATGAATAGAACATTCATCCACTCCTGCGATGACCGAACCACTGACTCACTTCATTCGCGAGCGAAACCATCCATTTACTCGTTCCTTCGTTCGATATGTCACAGCTCTTCAGAATCTATGCGCAGCGCCATCCGCGAGTAATGCCACGGAGGCGGCATAGATGGCGCTAGTAGTACTAAAACGTTAACTCAATACGCCACACGACCATCCTGACAGTCAGCGCGTTCTCGCGCGTCTTTCATTGTCGTTGCGTGTGAAACGTAATAAAAGGAAAAACTCGTACGGGTATCGGGGTGCCCCGAGTCACAAAGCGCCAAGCTTTCAATGGTCAACTGTACGCGAAGCGCGTAGCTCCCGACGTAACAGTACGGGCTACACAAAACACGGAGTTCCGACGTACAGCACCGGAGCTACGTGAAGCGCGGAGCTTCCAATACACTATAGCAGTGTTACACGAAGCGCGGAGCTTCCAATGCACTATAACAGCGTTACACGAAGCGCGGAGCTTCCAATGCACTATAACAGCGTTACACGAAGCGCGGAGCTTCCAATGCACTATAACAGCGTTACACGAAGCGCGGAGCTTCCAATGCATTATAACAGCGTTACACGAAGCGCGGAGCTTCCAATGCATTATAACAGCGTTACACGAAGCGCGGAGCTTCCAATGCACTATAACAGCGTTACACGAAGCGCGGAGCTTCCAATGCACTATAACAGCGTTACACGAAGCGCGGAGCTTCCAATGCATTATAACAGCGTTACACGAAGCGCGGAGCTTCCAATGCATTATAACAGCGTTACACGAAGCGCGGAGCTTCCAATGCACTATAACAGCGTTACACGAAGCGCGGAGCTTCCAATGCATTATAACAGCGTTACACGAAGCGCGGAGCTTCCAATGCACTATAACAGCGTTACACGAAGCGCGGAGCTTCCAATGCATTATAACAGCGTTACACGAAGCGCGGAGCTTCCAATGCATTGCAACGGTGAACTTAGCAAACTTCCACATGCCTCTCGTTACTCGCCGCTGCTGCAGGCGCTGCTCCGAACTGCTTGCGCCTACTGCCGCGCCAGCTCCTCCGCTGTTGCCACGTGGACACTTCGTTGCCAAATGTCCGGCGGTGCCGCACCTGAAACAGATTAAGTCCGACCGCGGCCTCGGTCCCGCAGAGCTTGACGCCGAAGTGACAGCACTGGCTGCCTTGCCTTTCACCTCGCCTTTGGAACGGCAATCGGACGGTCGGTGACCTATTTTACCGCAGTTGTGAAATTTCACCGTTGCCGACTGAAACTTCGATCGCCTGAAGTCTGGATCTGCTGTCCTATCGCCTTATGTTTATGCTCTCAATCTACCTCACCGATGCAAATCAAGGCATATAATGGTGCCATAATCTTGGAAAACTGATATAACCTGCCGAAAATATGACGCTAGACCGATGAACTGTCAAGCTAAACAAGCACAGCAATCTAAACTTCGTATCGCAAGTAATTAACAGGTAAACATGTAAAAGAATTTCAAATAATATTTTCTTACACCGGTCAAAGCCACACTATCGTAAAGTCGTATACCATACAATATACCCGAGTAATAAAATGGAAACTGCTCACCGGAGTGACGTAAAATTGCAGCTGGTGCGCTTACTACAGATCCACTCACTATTCTTTGACCTGGCTGACCGCAGTACTGTTGCTCGCCTTCCTGCTGCTCCGCTCAGGGCAGTTAGACCCATAGTGTCCTTGTCCATCACAATGAAAGCAAGTGATCCCCACTTGGTTAATCGCCGCACTATGACTGCAGCTTGTGATCTTCAGTTTAGAACAATCTTCATGTAGCTTAATGTCTCCTTTATAGTGACAATGAATCGCCATTATCGGTTATTTCCATCGCGTACAGAAGCACACACATTATCACTACACTGTTTTCTCCACGTGGGCTGAATGAGTTACATCCCACTTCTGATGTCGGAGATAGCGACGGTCTGAGCGATAGAGTCGTCATCATCTTGACTTGGTACGAGGTTTATTACTTGTAACTTTATAATTCACAATATTAACCACGGTATCAATAACAATGTTCAGTTAACACACTTAGATAGACAAACCGACAGGTTCGCAACGGAGAAGTGTCTCGGTCCGTGTCCCAACGTCGACTGACTGATCGAGCCAACCTCACTTTCCATTACGACTCTGTCCACGTGCCGCCATTGCAAAACAACTGACGTCACCGCGTTTGCCGCACTACTGTGTCAACAATCAATTGAGAAACTTAATAAAACGATATCGTTATCCACGACATTTATATTTATTTTATGAACTCTGAGACTACCTATGTCCTCATCCGAAAACGCTGACCGTAGCCATCTGAGTCTATCGGCATTGTTTCAGACAAAAAGAAACTACTTACTAGCTTAAAACTATTGACACCGCTATTGCACCGATTTAAGCTAAAACTATAAAGTTTCAAAATATTGAGCAAACGAAGATTAAATATGCATGGACCTTTCTAGACTTCTCCAGAACTCTAGAATTTATCAATAATGCCTCGATAAGTAAGTTCGTTGGGACTATAAATAGTAGGTAGTGCCCTTCCAGTGTAAAAATTAAAGGAATCATTTAATTACAAACAAATTGATACCGCGTTATCTTCACGTAACATTCATTGTCATTAAACTTGTGTTGCACAGTGTTAGAATAAATTAATGTATTTTTTTTATCCAGAAAGTTTAAGTTTCTTGTGGTAAATTTTGGTTGATTTATTGTTTCTAAGATGTTTTGTCCCTAAGCAACAGGCTTTAACCGCAAATCACAATGGGGCGCAATTCGGAATGTTTGTTTGGATAATATTGTGCACATTTACACTTCGGAGTTTAGAGCATTCCACTGTTTCCTTCCAGTTCCTTTAGTTAGTCAGTCAGTCTTGCGCTGATAGCCGTGTGGTTTTGACGTGCATCGCGTGTCAAACCGCGAAACCGAGCATCGTATCGAAGTTTGTTCCGAAAATAAATAATTATCTTCCATAATAAAACGTGGTGCACAGAAGATAATTCATAGTGAGTGAAGTTTTAATTTATAGATAAAATTAAAATATTATTTTCTCCAATATAGCGATGTTGTATAATCGTTTTAGGCAGCGATGCAGTGAAATTCTATGGCTACTTTCATTTTGACGCGGAGAGTAAACGTGACCCACATTTCGCACAGAGAATTTTGTTATTGGACATTTTACTGTTCCTGGCTTTCTGTACCTACCGATAGTAGTTTTAATGAGCAAATATAGGTAGGTTGTTAGTGAAAAAGATTACGTATTTCAGAGGTTAAAATGATAAAACTATTGTTTTTAAATAAACTTGTAAGTAAATGATAATTGTAGTGTTCGCCATATTTTTTCTTTTCTTTAAATTAAATAACCTACTAAAGGGATAAGAGGGAAAAAAGCATCCATACTCTTGCGTACAAACGTTTAGATAAAATAATAGTGCATAGTGTTTATTTTTATGATAGCTAAATTCGATAGATATGAATGAAAACACGAGCATTTCACTCAAACCTATTTTATAACCTTCACTCAACAAAAAACAACGGTTACTGGTAACAATACGTCGATTGTAATTAATTATGTATGTCTTTGGCAACATTGTTGGAATTCACCGATTTCGATATCATTTTACTTTTGTTCGCTTTAACTTGTTCGATAATAATTTTCTGTTCTGTTCAGGTTCCTGAAATCCTTTTATTGTCTTATGTGTTCTTGAGACGTTTATGTACACATACAAAACATGTCAAGTTGAACACATGGAAATATCGGACACACTTATACAAAGACAGAGCTTGTTTCAAAAGAAATCTCTTCCAGCAGGCCCGGGAGTGGACACATTAAAATAAAACATCTAGGGGTGTAGGTAGTGTATACATACATGTACATACATGCATACATATAATTTATATAAAATATATATAATATAAATAGAGTCCTATAATGAAATTATATATAATAAAATATAACTTATACTTTAGGCACAGAATGCGGAATGCTACTTTCTTTTTGCTTTCCTTCAATCTCCTCAATGTCAAATAAAATTCAGGACGGAATGACATGACATTGGTAGACAGTGAGTGCAGTTTTAGCACGCACCATATCGCATGTCATTTCATTTTGTTGGTTATGCTGCATGTGTATGCTTGTGATTGCTTTCACTAATCTGTCAGACATGTTTGTGTGGTACAAATCACTGTAACCCTTTTAATTATAAATAGGAACAACCATGGAGTTTCTTGCCAGCTCGTTTAATGACATTCTGAACCTAAATTATTTTATTAAAGGCAAATATTTGAAAGTGTTCCTATGAATAATCTTACTTAATCAAAAACAAATGTGTTCTAAATCAGGCAACACTTTTATATATTCTCTAATATGCAGTGAAAATATAGTTTTAAAATTCCTAATTGATCAATGATGTAATTATTTTCTTTGCCCAAAAATACTTAGGTATTCAATGTCATCAGTGTAAATAATTAACCATTATGTAAATTTCAACATGACTGGCTTCTCGTGTCAATACTCTTATATAACTTACTGATTCTAGAATGTCTGTAATTGACCTTATGAAAGTATTTACATAAATGTAGGTACTATGGTGTGGGCGAGTATGTCTTATGATCCGTTGGGGCCATACCGGCTTAGGCTAGACGAAGAGTGGCACACAGAGACGCGGTGGTTTTTGGCTCCGAGGACGCCTCTGTCCTCAGAGTTGCATCGAGAGCCTTAAACTTCCGCGACAAAAGCGGGCCAGGGCTGCCGCTAGAAGCGGAGGGGCAGCCAGGCCGGGGGTCAGAGCTGCTGCCGCTAGCTACGGAGGGCGGCCAGGTAGGCGGGCACTTGCAATGTCCCGTACGTGCCTCTTGATGGGTTGGGTTAGATGTCGTAAGAGCCACCTAGCCTCAAGAGAGAAAAACCCGGTGTCAACTCGTCTTGCCAGCGTTACACGGTACAGGCTAATTTTCCTCCATGAATTTGGAGGAGACCCCGACTGTGTTGGATGGGCATGTCGATAGAATATAGCAAGTTTAGGTCCCAGCAAATCAATTGCATTTCGCACTATTCAATAGGGATGAATTAAGTATGTTGAATGCGGATTCGTCCCAGTAACACATTACTCCGAGTACTTACATACCAGAATGGGCTTAGTGATGTCATAACTTAATAAAAGTCATCATCTATGGAGTAATATCCACATTCGACCTACTTGACGGACTGTGGCCGATGACCGCAAATTGCTGACATTGCGTTAGAGAAACGCTTAACGCGCGCCTTTTCTGTTTATTTCTCCGACACACAAAGGGCAATGGAGAGGGCAATGCCCAGAGTCTTGTCGAATCGTCTAATCAGAAATGAGAAGTTACGCAGGAGACCCAGAGGATTGCTAAAGTTACGTGGCGGTGGGCAGGGCATAGCATAGCTGGTAGGACTGACGGGGCAGAAAAATCCTCTAGTGGCGACCGCGTTCAGGAAATCCCAGTGCTGGTAAGCCTCCTACACTGTGGACTGACGACCTGGTTAAGGTTGACAGAAAACGATTGTTGCGGGTGGCTCAGGAGCGGCATTTGAGAATATCCTTGCTGAAGGTCTATGTGGAAATAATGATCATAACACTTTGTAGCTCATAATATCATCATTATCTGCACTTTCTCATCTTCTTCCATCCTTTCACCGTATTTATTGGTATTCTTCGGTGAGTCTAATTGTTGTTAAGAGTTAAATTCAGACTCTTCGTTCCTACATTTTTTATCGTTTTCCGAACACTCTGGATATTGTCTAGGCCACATAGGCTCTTTACATTATGATTCCTGATATGGTACATATTTCACCGGGTGCTACCGAACATTATGTGCTACATTCCAAAGCACCCTTTGATTTTTTATCACCTGACCCAACAGGATTAACACACAGGTAGGTAGGGGACAGGTAGCTATGAGGTAATCACGATGGATATTTGTTATAGTTAGTTCGATTATTTTCTTAGTCCGTGTGGTGACGGATTTAGAGTACATAGCCTCACCAACTCATTCCACCCTGAGGGGGTCGTAGCGGCCGATAGAAGGAAGTGACAAGGCCGAAACCCTAGCCGCAAGAAAAGGAAAACTTGGAACGGAACCCGCGCCAACTCGTCTGGCCAGCACGGCACAGTAGGCTGATTATCCTCCACGTAATGGGAGGAGGCCCGACTCAGCAGTGGGTCATTTATGGGCTGAGCAGTAGTAGTAGTAGGTTTTTTTTTTGTTTAGGCTCACTATTTGGTTACCCGACACTAATTTAGTCCATCTCTATAAGTCCTTCGAAGCAGGAGTTCATCGTCGTATAGATGTATAGATATTCAAGTGAAGTTGTAAAAGTAGCATGTGTTCTAATAGCTTTACCAGTAAGTTCATTACTACTTACTATAGGGTATAGTTACAGAGATATCGAGATGAATATAGGTGGAATTCTCATTTAAGTATACAATATTGGCCAATTTATTCACAAAGGAAAATAGGAATATTTCTTACTTCTTTAAATTTCACCCGTTGATGTATTATTCATATAGCAAAACATCGTTTGCCGTATCGGTTAGTACCTACTCATAATGTATAAAATGTTTGATTTTAACTGCAAATACGGCGGGTAACCATTATGTTTGTTGGAATAATATTTGCATAACGTATTAACTGGAATTCGAATATCAATAAAAAGTTTGGTCTATACAGCCTTAAAACCCGAAACCGAAAATTCGATATTTCCTTCATTAAATAAAACGTAGGACAACCTACTAGAGTGATAACACTGCTCATAATATGTTTAAGACCCACAGCTAAGCCCCTTAGACTGCCGAGTTCTCATCCAATTACATGAAGCATGGGTTTCATATCGAGTGTTCCTTATCTTGCGACTCTTACGACACCCTCAGTATGGAATGGGGTGGTGCCACAATGTATTCTAAATCCATTATAACACGGTCAGTAAGTTCTCTCATTACAAAGCGTACATTTTATCAAAATGACGACAGAAATAAGTACATGTATAACATACCTACATATTTACGTGAACCTATTCAACAGAACCGATGGCATTGTACCAAATCAATTGCCACAGAACTGTTTTAGTTTGCGTCTACTGGACATAGTAATGTCAGTTGTAATACCTCGAAATAAGGTTTAAATCGCTGTCTGGTAGTTATTAGTAATGTGTTGACGACCCGTACACGTGAAGCTGAATCATGTTTTCAATTGGCAGTATACAGAAATAAATTGGTTCATCGAAGAATATTATTTAAGCAGACCGCTTCAGGTCTGTTGCATAGTATATCACTACATATTATAAAACAAAGTCGCTGTCGTCTGTCCGTCCCTATGTATGCTTAAATCTTCAAAACTACGCAAAGTATTTTGAAGCGGTTTTTTCAATAGATAGAATGATTCAAGAGGAAGGTTTATATGTATAATACATCCATAATATTGTAGAGAAACACTGATAAATTTAGAGATTCATCATTGCACCCGTGCGAAGCCGGGGCGGGTCGCTAGTTTTCTATTAAGTATCACTAACCACTTGTACCGATAAATATGTTAGGGCCGTCATTTTCTCACGAAAGAATAAACGCACGTCTATAAATCTGCTGTTTTATACTCGTAAATGTTATATTTAGAAAGAAAGTAAATAAAAGTTATTATTAAACACATTATAAAAGAATAAAACAGAAGGTGGCTACGTTGATGTGTCTAAGTGGCTACATCTCGGCATAATACTACAGTTTACAGCCGGCAGCTACTTTTGTAATGTTGATTCATGTAGTATTATTGTAACTCCAAAAGTCTGTCTAGACTAATATTCCAATTGAGACTTTAATCACTGTGTGAGCTCAGTTGTTGTTTTGCAACTAATTATTTTGCACGAGCTAAACAATGTTTTAATTAGACTTTGATAATTTGGTCGCAATGTGAATTAACCCGCATTTGAATTGGCAATATACGCAATAATTTGTTTCTGTTTTATCTTAGTAACCTTTGATTAGCCTCACAAATCAGCAGATAAGCTTCAAATTAGATTTCAATTGAGTCATGTGTATTTTATAAAAGGAAATTTAATATGAAATAATGATAATTGGGATCAAGTCTATTATGATGTTTTTTTGTTGTTTAGAATGTGTCTTGATCGAGAAAATCAAAATGCTTTTTATCTTACAAAATTAAATTTCAAATAGAATAAAAATGATAACACAAAAATTAAAAAGGAAAATAATTCAATTAATTAATTTAATCATTTAGATTTAGAAGAACCGGAATAAAACTCCAAGGTTGCTCTTTTAAATAAAAGTTCTTATTTGTCTATACTTATAGAGAATTTGCTCAACCATTTAACCACGTTGGTTTTTTATTTGATATTAATTTTTATTATCAAGTACCTCAGAACAGCGACACATCTAAGAGGCAGTTACTGATATTTTCCGCCAAATTCTAACGTCATAGTCGCCCACAATTTTTAATTACGAGCGATTAAACAATAGCCAATAGGTTAATTTAAACACACGCATTACTTGACGATATTACTTGACGGTAATATCTCTTTATAAATTACTAGTGGCCCGCCCCGGCTTCGCCCGTGTAAAGTGGGGGTGGGTTATACTTACAAACCTTCCTCTTGAATCACTCTATCTATTAAAAAAAACCGCTTCAAAATCCGTTGCGTAGTTTTGAAGATTTAAGCATACATAGGGACGGACAGATGACAGCGACTTTGTTTTATACTATGTAGTGATAGCATTATGTGTCATTCTGATGTGTAAGCGATATTATTGTACAGTTTCATCAAAATCCCTTCAGTTGTTTTTCCGTGAAAGAGTAACAAACGTGCAGTCATAAATTCTTACAAACTTTAGGCGCAAAGGGATGATCCTCCAGCCAGACGAGGTGGTATGTCTGGTAGGGGGCCCCCGATAACTGTAGTCAGTGATTTCTTAACGGTGCGAATTATTCTGTAAACTTTGCTATCTCGCGGTGTACGACTTTTTGATATTTCTCGGCTTTGAAGGTGATATTTAATGATCGCGATAGTTCAGATTTTTCGGGTATATTATGTAAAGCATATAGCACGCTACAAGACTTTCGGGGTTTTAATATTAAAGGATTGGCTGGATTTACGGAATAAAATTTGAGTCACTGTCAAAGTATTTTATTTGTAAATACGTATGGATATTGTTGTAAATTGCAATTTGATTGATCATCATTTATATGCTCGCCTTGATTCCATTTTGATTCGGAATTACTCATCACCGACCTAATTTCATTGTATTTTTCCTGTGCGGTCGACGTTATCTATCGACCTAACCTTCAACATTAACATTTTCAAGGTCTATGCCTGCCAATGGATTCGCCCATACTAAAGGGCCTTTTATTAAGGACGGGTCGATGTTGAAATTAAATAAAAAAAGCTGTATATGAGAAATTAAAGATTGTTTTTTTTAAATTTGATAAGCCTATTTATGCCATTATTTATGAAATAAAGTGAATGACCATAGACAACACCGTTTGTGCGCTGAATAGGCTACAAAACGTTTCGAACAGGGACCGCGACTTTGGCCGATAAATCAGCATTTTTGGATGAACAGTAGAAATTAAATATAATGCTCAATGCAGGAAATAACTTCTTAACGGTTCTGATCGTTTTATTTTATTTCCTGCAATGTGCAAGGATCGTGGAAGCCTAAGACATTATAATGCTCAATCTCTATCACTTTCACTACATATGTAGTATAAAACAAAGTCGCTGTCGTCTGTCCGTCCCTATGTATGCTTAAATCTTTAAAACTACGCAACGTATTTCGAAGCGGATTTTTAAAATAGATAGTGATTCAAGAGGACGGTTTTTATTTATAATACATGCATAATATTGTAGAGAAACACTGATACATTTAGATGTTCATCATTGCACCCGTGCGAAGCCGGGGCGGGTCGCTAGTACTGGAATATAATAAACTTGATCAGTGTTCTGGTAACTGTACAACAATAGATACGATACAAGTTACGAGCCCGTTCCCACTACCAAATATTATTATAAACATCAGTTTTACAATATTTATTTTATATACATACATCTTCTTCTACTTCTCAGCCCAAAAATTACCCACTGCTCAGTTGGGCCTCCTCTAACTACATTGAGGGTAATTAGCTTACTGTGCCACGCTGGCTGACTACGACACCCTTAGAACGAAATGGGGTGACACAATGTATTATAGTGACACAATGTATTCTAAATCCGTCACCACACATAAATACATTTTATATACATACTCTTTATCAATTATCATCCTTCTATAAATAAATTGTCTTGTGGTGACGTATTTTGAATACATAGTGTCACCACCCCATGCCATCCTAAGGCCCGCTTTCGACCAAAGCGGAGACGAGAGGAGATGTGTTTTGAATAACCAATCGGGTTTCGTTATTCTATTTCCACCGAAGCTAAGCGGAGAGGAGATTTGTAAATAACGAAACCTGATTGGTTATTCAAAACAGATCTCCTCTCTCCTATGGAGGAAAGCTCGCGACAAAAAAAATCGCTGCTTCACCCTGGGGAGTAGCGTAATGATAATAAAGCTTTGCTCAATAAACGGGCTTCGCAATGCTAAGAAAGAGAAAGGCGCGTTAAAACAAACAAATAAACTCTGCCTCTTTATAACATTACCAGCGGAGCCCCCCCCCCCCCTTCTTCGCACGGGTATTAAACAAAAAATATATTTTTTAACTAACTTTTTTGAAAATATTCTATTGAATGTCACTCAGGAATAATGTATCATACGTTATAATGGTTCGTTGGGGCCCGCTTTGTGGTTTGGGGCTGCACTAAACGAGGCGGGCCAAGGCCCCCGAGGTCACCGAGTATGCTCTCCCATCGGGGAACAAGTCCCAGGCCCTGGTTTGGCCTGGTTATAACCCTGGGGGACAAGTTGACTATGCGTATTATTATGGTCACAAATACCCACCCACATGATCACGGGCAAAATGTCAGTTCGAAATGTATGCAATGTAATATCTAGCTGTACCCCGAGTGCGTTCCTATGCCACTAACTAAAATAAATTTGAAGGAAAGACATTTTTTTTTTTTTTTACACACAACCCCATCTCGTCCCAAGCTAAGCAACTTAATGCTTGTGTTATGGTAACGAGATGGATGATAAACTACATAAATACATTTTTTTTGTAAATACATACATATTATAGATGGAAAAACACCCAGACCCGGAACAAATACTTGTAGGTCGTACAAATATTTCTTTCGTGCGGGAATCGAACCCGCGACATGCTGCGCAGCAGTCAATCGCTCAACCACTGCGCCAACCGTGTGGTCATGGTGGCGAATTTAGTATACAGAGTCACCACCCTATTCCATCCTAAGGGTGTCGTAAGAGTCGACAAAAGGAAAAGACAAGGCTGAAAACCTAGCCGCGAGAGAATGAAATCTTGAAATCCATCAAGAGTTCAAGAAACCGACGATAATGTCTACTGACACCATCATCATCATCATCATTTCAGCCAAAAGACGTCCACTGCTGAACACAGACTTCCTAGAAGGATTTCCACGAAGGCCGGTCCGTCGGTCGTTAACCAGGTCGTCGGTCCACCGGTCCGACAACATGTTATTTCTATAATATTCATGTAGGCTGAATAGAATTCAGTAACAACTACTACTACTCAGCCATAAATGACCCACTGCTGAGCCGGGCCCCCTCCCAACATAGGGAGGGTAATTAGCCTACTGTGCCACGCTGGCCAGACGGGTTGGCACAGGGTTTCGTATCAAGATTTCCTTCTTTTGCGGCTAGGTTTTCGGCCTTGTCATTTCCTTGCGACACCCTCAGGATGAAATGGGGTGGTGACACTCAAACTCAAACTCAAAAGGAACTTTATTTACGTAGGTTTCATCACAAAACTCTTATAAATCGTCATATTTAAAAACACCATTATCATCTTACGGCCCCTGTCCCACACTAGGTGGTAGTCTCCACACACACCTCTCAGTCGTCATACCTACATTCACACCTTTCACACACTATGTGTTCTAAATGCGTCACCACACGAAATACACACGCGCGGAGGCAAAAGAGTGCGCTAGATAATGTAACTATTGAGTGAATGACAATTAACGCTTATTTCGTCAACATTCCTGAAATTTCTTAAGATACTCGCACGCGGGTTGTACATGCTCGGTTTGTTGTTTTTCTTCTTTTGTGGCGATATTGTCAGCCTATTTTTATACTTCTGACAAAAGCAAGGTTATCGTGGATTGAATGCCAACAAGAAGGTATCGAAAGCCGAACCTATTTTACTAGATCAGAAACAGGACTCAAGTTTTATTTAAGTGACTATAAAACAAAAAAGTTTCGAGGAATATAACTTTACGCGTGATGTATTATATATTACCAGATTTTTTTTAATGAAATCTCTTTATGTTTTGCTACTGTTGAGTTTTGTCAGCCTTCATTCAATTGGTCTACATTACCTGTTACCAATTCCGTTGGAGTATATTTTAACTAGCCAGCCTACACAATTTACACGGACTGGAAGGTTACTATTATTGAGTTGCTGATGTTTGGACCTTTATTTTTTTATTAACGAGACCCCGCAGTAGGTTCACCTGTATCGCGGGGGCAGTTTACAAACATGAAATTCACGAACACAAATGACACCCAGTCTCAAAGCCTCTGATTTACACAAAGACACTTGCCCGGCCCCGGAATCGAAACCGGGACCCCGTGATCTATCGAACCGAACTCGGGAACCAACTTGATTAATGTGGTATTTAACAAAAAAGTATAAAAGTACTCCTTAGTTACTCCTAGTTACTCTTTGTTACATCGGTTGCTAGTGAATGTCCGAACAAAATCGGTCCAGCCATTTCAGAGATTAGCCCAAACAAACAGACAGAATTTTTTTTGTAAACTTCACTTAGTAAAAAGCGGCTATGTTTTGATATTACAAACATACACTACATTTTGATTTATTTGTATGGATTAGTTAGGCCCAGAAGCGATCCCGTGGAGATTTTTTTTGGTTCAGTGGGTATGACTCCGTCTCCTCACAGAGGCGGAGGGGACTCCCACACAACCCCTGTTGGCCATCCCCAGGCTGGCAGGGATAGTCCATACAGGATTTTACCCCGGGTAAAAAAAAGGCCCAGAAGCGATATTGTAACAAAAGTATTACAGTACGTCGACATTTGCGGAAGTCAGATTATCTTTATTTGTGACCCGTAGTGATAACATTAATATGAACAACCTAGAATATTGCGTCTGATACGTATCAAGGTTAAAGGATACAAAATAATAAATAAAAGAGACCCTGATAAGGTATACGCAGTTACTTCATTTATACCAGAAGGCTATGAGAAGGCCAGATAGCTTTAACGAGGAATCCTCTGACAGGACAGAACCAACCGATTCTCTTATCTCTCTCTCTCTTTCTCTCCCACTCCCATTCCCTACTTAAGCCAGTATACAGTCCGCTAAGATAATTACCTACTACAGTCCGCGCCAATCCTTAAAGCCGTTCTGAATGTAGCCGCATTACGCTGCACACAACACAAAATTAGGTATCAGCGGGACGTACACGGGGCGGGGAGGCAGAGCACGCCCGCGCGCCCCATTTTTTGCCCTCAAGCGCCTCGCCACCAGCATGTGTGTGAGTGAGCTACGTTCGTATTGGTTATGAAATGTACAATGCGCAAATTCGTACCCACGGCTACATTCAGACCGGCCATATAGCTTGGCGCGGACTGTAGTAGGTAATTCTCAGCTAGTAACAACCGATTGGGCTTCAGTGAAGGGACTTATTTGTGCACTAAGTATCAAACTATAATCACTAATTGCTTTGTTTATATTAAACTAGCGACCCGCCCCGGCACGGGCGGGTCGCGCGCGCGCGTGCAATTATGCATGTATTATACATATAAAACTTCCTCTTGAATCACTCTATCTATTAAAAAAAACCGCTTCAAAATCCGTTGCATACTTATAAAGATTTAAGCATACATAGGGACGGACTGACGACAGCGACTTTGTTTTATACTATGTAGTGATGATTAACGGTCGAATTAAATTAAATTAGTGTAACGATTTGTTTACAGTCATTAATTTACGAAGTAACCGGTTCTATCATACAGCAATAACAATCAAAATATGATAAAACTACAAATATTTCTACAGCAATGCTTTGATTGCTTTGATTGCTTTGATTTTACGAGAGCGGCTTTAGTCCAAAGCCGCTCTCGTAAAATTTCGACGTAAATCATCCATGCTTATAATTTTAATACGTTGCTTAATACTGTCTACACTCAGCACATATTTTTTATGCGTATATTATTTGCTCATTTTACATTCCATTTTTAGTACGTTAAAGACTTTTATGTAAATACGCAAATCAATTAACGAGGTAGGTATAGGGGAACGATAATGAGCAGCTCTAAAAGTCGTCAATTATTTTAAATTAATCCACTTCCAACTAGTATTTGTAAACAATATTGCAGCACACTATGATATTCACGTAATAACAGTTAGATAAGAAGTCATTGGATATTGCCATTACCAATCATTGGGGCAGCAATGATGGAATTATACACAATGCGATTGTTTACATTTAGCTCAATTTCTTCCACAGATAACAAATGGATTACCAGAATGAACAACGCACAGTAAACGTTTGACTATATTCCCTTGTGGACACAGTGCAAGCAGGACAGATACGTTAGAAAGTGAAGGCGATACCGTGGTTTGGTGAAAGTGAAGTTTAGTTCGGTTTCTGTGGTGACAATGACGCCCGGTGCGGGTGTAGAAATGAGCATCTTGGGAGGAAATAACAATGTGATGCCCTTAATACCTCGGGCTACAGTGGAATTGGAGTTCAAGAACATAACATGTAGTGTCAATATGTTTTCGATGCAGAAGCTGAGAATAGGTAAGTCAAGCATTGATATTTATGGCGAGAATTTGATAATAGGTACCTACTAATAGTTTTATTTTTAAACACCAAATAGAATACAAGCTATAAATATCTAACTGGTTATAATATTAATATCGATAGAGAACAATATAATGCAAATAGATCTAAAAATTACAAACGTACAATAGCTGTTCAACCAACAGTAGATGATACAATCGTTAGGGCAACAAGATTGTCAAGGACATTTTCTTGTCGAGTTATATGTTAGGGAATTAGAGCACAATACCCGCAACGGAGTAAATTAAATTATCACTGAGTCAAGGTGAAATGACAATTATTGTTAAAACATTGATTGATTTTTCTTTATATGTATTAAGGTTTATCGTAAATCGAAGATATAAATCCGGCCAGCTTTGTTTATTTAGGCTCTCGTGTCCGGCCCGACTCAGTAGTGGGTCTTATATAGGCTGAAACGATGACGATCCATTAGCATTTCTTAGTAATGGACATATAGCGGTTTGGCAGATTGTTTTCTTATTTTCAACACACGAAAATACTCTCCAATACTATCTAAAATGCGAAATGATTCGGTGTAAGAGTCACTTTTGAATCGTAACGCTGTTTAATAATAATAACGTATCATTCCTATTTGTCTCAGAATATTTTGTTGTTTGTATTATTCGAACTTAATTAAGTTTATGGAATTGGCATAGCTAAGGTACTGATGAAGATTAATTTATCAATATGACCTTTTCATTGCAATCATCAATATCACCTTTTGTCAATTTATAGGTATAAAATTGACAAAGGTTGCTGTTGTACCTGAACCTGACATCAATATTCAATTCTGGATAATAACTACAAATTAAATTGGAAATTAGAAGTTTTGCATGATTTTAGGACAAACAACTTGAACACTATTTTTACGAGAATTTATTTATGTAAACCTTAAACTTATCCCAAATTGTTGTAATTATAATTACGTTATAACTTCGTGTTTGCGAAATTGTCCAATAAGCAACAGAATTCATTTAGTAAATAGAGAAGTTATAACTATCTATGCACAACGCTTACTACATATTTAAATATCTCACGGCAGTAGGTACTGATATACTATAACTGACTTGTTACATCACTAGTTTATGTAACTAAGCTGAGTAACAAAGTATTCCGACGCGAAGCCCTTTAATAAATCATTTGTTTTCTTCGCCATAATAATTCATCATCATAAACTATGCTGTTGGTATAGCCTGAACAAAATTTATTGAGTAAAATTATGTCACTAAGACAGATTAAACTCTTTCTTCTTCAAAGAAAAATGATTTATCTGGTTCTATAATTATTGTCTTCATAGTTTCTTTCTTTCGACTTTCAAATTCCACCTTACGTAAAAAAATACATCTCACAACTGTGCAGCTGATCTTTAAAAGCCACGAATTTATCAGTATCTTTGAATGCCCGCAAGATAACTACACAATAATTTTAATAAAAACATACATATTGTACATATTCACAGATACACTTTAAAATAATTAAAGTTTGATGTAGAGGAATTTCTTTTCAACGACCTAAGACTGATATGAGGAAAAATGGACACAAACTTCGCGAGAGAATAATTTCTAAAGCAAGATTTTTCTTTCAAAGTCGACACAGGTATCGTGAGGACTTAAAAATATGCAATTTACAAACAGAAATAGCACAGTGCTTGCAAGGCCAACACTATGGGTACCAATAGTTTTATCATAACAATTAATCTCCAAATTACAATTTCGTCATAGATATAGCATAACACCATTATCTCTATCAACTATTCTAATAAAATATACCTATTATTCATAATTAAAGATTACCATCATATCTCCGTAAACTAGCGTAAAATTAAACAAGCCGATTGAATAACAACATTGTTACATAAAGTTAATATTCCAGAACATTGAACTCTTATGTAAACCGGTATAAGAGGCTGACACACAAACCCAGATAAACTATCATATTTTATGTGGTGTCTAACTGTCATTAAAACATGCCATAACAGTCTTCTTAATAGTCATATAGTACAAACGCAACAATTTAATATATTGTGCTAAAATTGTAACTGGACAATATCGGTGCATGCCTATTGGCACAGGAGTAGATAAAGGACAGAGTGAAACCTTCTAAGAACAGCGCCACGGTAGGTACACCACTACAAGTATGACGCGCGTGTGTGCGGGAGCACTGGCGTCACGTACGCAACGAAACCGGTTTATACTGGTTCGGCCAGTGCTTTAACAAAGGGCTACCTCACCGCTCGCTGCGTCTCTGGACGTGCGTGTTTGTTTAAAATTGAAATTTGAACAAATTAGAAAGAGTGTAAATATGGTTTATTGTACTGTGTTCATGAACAGCAATCGAAAAATTAGAAAAATATTTGTTTTTAATTATCCCAAAGACCAAAGAAGACTTTTTGAAATGATGTAATAAATTTATGACTAAAAGTATGTCTCAAATTATTCAATGACAAATAGATTAGTAAACAGACTTTTGTGTGTTTATTTTAATCCTCGTGTGCCAACCCTATAAGAATAGGTAACAATTTTTCTCACTGTTTAGAAGGTTTCGCTCTGTATACTCTGCGCTATTGGCCTAGGATGCGAGAATAAAGGATCGTGATAATTTTACCGTTGCGTTTGTCGACTTTTTTCCTTCATAAAAGTATCTAATAGGGATGTACCGAATGGTTGTGTCATAGCCGTTTGAAATTTAAAAAATATGTGATGGTAATTAAATCTACCTCGCCGGTTTGGCAACAGTCTCCTCTACTACTACTACTCAGCCCATACATGACCCACTGCTGAGTCGGGATTCCTCCAACTACATGGAGGGTAATTAGCCTACTGTGCCACGCAGACGGGTTAGCAAAGGGTTTCGTATCACCTCGTCTGCGGCGGCGTGGTTCTGCACCAGATCCCACAGTGCCGCAACAGGACGCGAGTTGGAGCACTCCGGGGATGTTTAGTGAGTAGGCCCCACTCTGGGGGAGAGTCCCACACGCCCCCCCTCGGCCATCCCCGTGGCCGACGGGGATAGTCCATAAAGGATTTTACACCGGGCGAACAAAAAAAAGACAAAAAAAAAGGGTTTCTTATCAACCGGGAGGAAGGCGCGCTGCGTTCCGTGCGTGCCTCCCAGCGGTGGAATGGGGGGAGGCTACTATAGCTAACCCCCACGTAATCGGAGGGGCCCGTCTCGGAGCTTGGGGCTCCACTAAACGAGGCGGGCTGAGGTCCCGGAGCATGCTCTCCTATCGGGGAGTGTATCCCGTGGCCCTGGTTCGGACATTCGAGGATCGCCGTCGGTTTTAGTGGGTAGGTCGGGCGCAATTTACCATCTTTACGCGCCCCGGAGTCCCACATATCCCGGCTAGTTCCAACGGCTGGGAATTCATGAGGATCTCCGACGTAAAAAAAAGGGATTCGTATCAAGTTTTCCTTCTCTTGCGGCTAAGTTTCTTCCTTGTCATTTCCTTTTGTCGACTCCTATGTCACAGGATGTACTCAGGATGGAATGGGAAGTCACCACACAGATTTTTTTTTATCAATTCTCATCAAAATAGATTTAGTGGTTTTAAGGTAAAAGAGTAACAAACATGCATTATTACAAACATTCGCGTTTTTAATATTAGTAGAATTACTACAGTTCGAGTGCCATATACAAAAGCTAAGGTACTTGTATACTGTAATGGAGGCAAAATATAAACGTTTTTAGGATTGGGCAGGCTATCCATATCGTGTATGCACATCACGCAAAACCACTACATGCATTGGGATACGAGTTTGTCGGTTGTGGTAGGTTTAACTTAAAACCGGGTATATTTTATACGCTGCACAAACCGCACAACTGCAAAACGCTAACCCTTAGGGCTGCCTTTGATTTAATAAGTCCCGGGTTCGATACCGGGGTCGGCCGAATGTCTTTATGTAAATCAGAGGCACTGGCTCTGAGTATACCTAGTGCAGGGGTTTAGGTTTATAAAAAAAACACTAACTGTAGAAAGATTTTTAGAAATTCTGAATATTTGAGATCAGAAATAAAGTCACGGGCTGAAACTAAATATGGAAGCGTCATTTTATTACCTAACGAGGTTATTACTTTGCCCCCTCACTTAATTGTGACAGTTTCTTTGCACTAATACATCTGTAATATTGTTTAATAAATTATTATGCAAAAAGTGTCAGTCAGAATTTGTACCTAGATTATTCAATAGGCTTCCAATTTCAACTTTCTAAGGCAATTCCCAATATTGGAATAATGGTCGTTAACTGCTTGTATAATAATTAACAGGTTTTATGTCCATGTACATTTCATGGATTGAAGATCGCCACAAATTTTCACATAGTATAATGTTAACTCAGGACCCACATAGCTGTGAGGACACTAAGCAGCCCCATTTTTAGAGATACTCATGTCGTAAAGAGAGGTGGCTTATCCGACTTGGTTAAACATGGGGTTTTTCAACAAGAACTTTGTCTTTCCATTGGGGCAACACATATCTAAGTTAAGTGGCCAGTAACACCACTGGATTCGTTTTTGTGGGTTTATCCAAACTCAGATCGCAGAATCTCAGAAGGACGATTATGTAGTCAGAAAATTTTACGAAATGTAACTTTAACAGACCCAACATTTTCATAGTGGATTAAAATTATTTCAATACAAATTTCTAGTGAAATTGAATTCATTGTAACAATTTCCACACACAGCATCTACTACGAATACGTCAAAAAACTAAATGATGTCTTAGGTTTTCACGATCTTTACACATTTCCTGCAAAAAACTAAATGTCAAACTGTCATGTTGTTGGTGCTGATGTTGAAAAACTCGATACAACAACACTTTGATAGACTAAGGCTGTGTCCACAGTCGGCAAACTGTTAGCAGCCGACTGAGTGAGCCGCAAATTTGTGGCGATCTGAGATTTTAGCTAGCTGAAAACTCAGATCGATTTTCGTATGTCGCAACCGGACAGTCGGGACACGTAACGCTGCAAAATGCGTAAAGTGAGCGCAAAACTAGCAAACCGTAGACACTCCATTTCAAATATATGGAAGGGAACTAAGTACTAAACCGATACGCCGCAAACTCAGTCGGCTGCTAACAGTTTGCCTTAGACGAGGCAACTATGAGCTTGACATTGACAGGTCATGTTCATCACATGTTACTACTAGCTCCGCCCCACGGTTTCAATTTTATCGTGAAATATAAATTCTTATTGTATTTATGGTCCACTATTTTGGCGATAATGGCTTACATATAAAACATAGATATATGAAATCACAGCCTTTTTTTAGGACTCAGGAAAATAAATTCCATTGTAAATTATTGTATACGTGTAACTCCAACGGTTTTTGCGGCGCACGCCAGAATAGCTGGGATATGGCAGATTTTTTTCTACTTACTTATTTACACTTCGCTCGTTCGTATCAGCCCACTACTTTCTCGGGACTAGCTCGTAACGTTAAAACTATCGTGCAATAACATCATCGTGTGAACTAGCCATTATTTATGTTGCTACCATAGAAATATACGGACTGTCAATGTTGATGTGAAGTGGTAATTTTTTTTTATTCATGCTCTGAGGGTTTTTGAGCAGTGTTTTTATCTAATAACATTTTAGTATGTACTAAATATTTTAGAAAGTGGATTAAAGTGCCAGTTATGTGGTGTTTTGTTTTCACACATTTTTATTATCAGTATAGTCCATAGTCCAAGTGTTATTACAACTTATCATCATGACTTCTGATTATATTTCAATATGACTGTATTGTTACAGCCCATTAATGACCCACTCCTGAGTCGGGCCTCCTCCAAATTCATGGTGGGAAATTCGCCTACTGTGCCACGCTGGCAAGACGGGTTGGCACAGGGTTTGTGTCAAGTTTTCCTTCTCTTACATTATCGTTATATTTTCGATAATGCACACTATATCTTGATAAATTATAGCCTATGTGTTAGTATGATGTGTAAGCTATATTACTGTTAGTTTCATTAAAACAAAATACATTTAGTAGTTTTTGAGATAAAGAGTAAAAAACTTACATTCTCACGAAATTTCGTGTTTATAATATTAGTAGGATTCTACCAAAGGGTTCGTTAGAAAGTCACGTGGCCACAGGCCCTATTCTCACCTTGCCATATCTAGCTGCTATCGCCAGCTTGATGGAGCGACCTGCGAACGGTTGCGATCTGCGAAAGGTTGCGGGCAGCAACTGGATGCGTCAAGCTGAAGACAGGGCGCTATGGCGCGTTTAGGGGAGGCCTATTTCCAGCAGTGGACTAATGTGGGCTGATGATGATGATGATGAGGATCATCGCCAGCTTACCACAGATACCACTTACTCCATCTAACAGGAGGCCTCATCCACTGTCCTTAACGAGTTGCGGTCTCCGTTCAATAAACTTGTGACCCAACCATTATCTGTTCTTGTTTTTATATACTCATCAGAAAAATCGAAACACTTCCCTTTTTATGGTTGTTATACAAAATACGAATCTTATGAAAGTTTAATTTGAATTTAGAACATTAACATTAGGATTTGAAAACCTTTTAATGTTCATTATAAAACGACATTTGACATGTATATTCCTGAATATACCTATACATTTTTCTGATAATCCTTACAAAACATAAACTTGCAAGGTGTTTCCATTTTTCTGATGAGAAGTGTATGTTCAGCGCACTGCCACTACATCTTGCTAACTGTACATCCCATATCGATGACTTTAGTCTTAAAAAATACAAAACCTGATTTGTTGCTTATTGCATGTAAAATTATTTTTTAATAAAACAAAATTTGTATACCCCTTTACGTTATCCCTTTACGTTCTACACAATGTATTTGACCTTGAATGTGCTTGAAGATGATAGGTCATTCGCTTCAACATTCAGGTAGGAATCGGATCATCAGGTCAGCAACTCCAACGACCTTCAACGATACCTGGTTGTTAATTTATATTATCAAAATACAATAACAGGGACGTTCATTACGTGCACAACGTGTTTATTTCAAAATTTATTGTTAAATTCTAAAATTTATCAAATCGACATCTTATCTCTTTTTTTTTTTTTTCTTTATTTATTTAAAAGACTTTTATACATGCGTATATGCCAGTCTTATGGTACCTAGCTCCATGATTTACAGCTACGCCTATATCTAAATATTATAGAACATGTTGTATATTTGGCATGCCTCACTACTGATGGGATTGGACAATATATCTTGATAGATACCTAGTTGTGAAATATTTAAACCTAGAGTTTGGACAATTTGTAATCTCTGTGCTCGATACCGTACACAATCCATCAACAAATGGTGTATATCTTCTGTTACGCCGCATAAATCGCAATTCGGTGATCTTATCTCTAATATATAAAATTCTCGTGTCACAGTTTTCGTTGCCATACTCCTCCGAAACGGCTTGACCGATTTTGATGAAATTTTGTGAGCATATTGAGTAGGTCTGAGAATAGGACAACATCTATTTTTCATCCCCCTAAATTTGGGGGGGGGGGGGCAATTATGTTTATTTTTTAGAGAAAATTTTTTGCTTTTATTTTTTAAGATTCAGCGTACAAAAATACAAACAACCCTAAATTTTCACCCCTCTACGATCAACCCCTATTTAATTACATGGCAAAACAACGTTTGCGATAGGAGATGTTGTATAGATAGATTGAGTCATCAAGATATCTCTGGAACCATAAGACCTAGAGGGTTGCGCGGGGGTTGCGTGGTGTGGGGGTAGCGCGGGGTGGGGGTTGCGCGGGGGATGGTTAATTATTTGGCAAAACAACGTTTGCCGGGACAGCTAGTACTTAAATAAAATTCTCGTGTCACAATGTTCGTTCCCATACTCCTCCGAAACGGCTTGACCGATTCTCATGAAATTTTGTGAGCATATTGGGTAGGTCTGAGAATCGGACAACATCTATTTTTCATCCCCCCGAGTTTTTTTGTAAATAATTATTCATTCGCACATATTGCTTAAATAGAGCATCTATCGAATTGTGCCTATCAGATAATACCTTGTTGGTCTAGGGGTTGGATGTGCTTCTTCCGCGCCTGGAGTCCCACATAACCCAGCTGGCGTTCAGCGGTCGGGTATCCACGAGGATTTCCAACTTTAAAAAAAGGGGTTGGATGTGCCGCCTTTGGATTACGGGTCCCTGGTTCGATTCCGGGGTCGGGCAAGTGTCCTTGTGTAAACCAGAGGCACTTGGTTAGAGTTTAGACCATAAGACCTAATGACTTGAAATTTGGTTTTGCGGGTTTTGCGGTCCGTTTTTTATTTGGCAAAACAACGTTTGCGGGATCAGCTAGTATAAATATATTTGTGACCAACCAGTAGGGTTGCCAACTATACTGTTTTCAACAGTATTATACAGTTTTACACTAAATTATACTTTTTACTGTTGAACAAAAATAAAGTATACAAAATACTGTTTTCAGCATAAAAATGCAAACACATTACTATGTTTTATACTTAGACGCTCACACGTAGATAGAGCATAGCTTAATTTAAAAAAAAAACATTTATTTTAATTTCAGCTATAAAAACATTATAAATTAGTAAGTTGTGCGAGAAGCTCTAAAAATATGTATTTAAATCAATAAATAAATAACATACTGTATTTTTTTCTAAAATACTGTTTAATATTCTTCGTAGAGCAGAATATACTTTATTTCTTGTAAAAAATGTTGGCAACCCTACCAACCAGTAAGCGCTCATACACACGAATGGCATGTTGCCAATGGCACAGACAATTACAGCCGTCGACGCGGGTCGGCGGCAGCCGTCGACGGCTGCAGTTGTCTATGCCGTTGATAACAAGCCGTTCGTGTGTATGAGCGCTAACATTTTGAGGGTCACAACTACTGGAGGGTGCATCGATCAAGACACCTTAGCCTTAACATTTTAGAAACCCTAATTCGACAATTAGATAAATAATAAAATCTCTCGTCACTATCGATGCCCGTTACCACATTTAGATCAATAGATATACTAAAAAGGTAAAGGGTCAACCAAGGCTAGGTTACAATGCTATACAATAATGAAAATGGGGTCTGTTACACGTACACAGAACTTTAAGTACCTGTGGTTAAACCTTATGCGTGGCACGTAGTTTCTTCCGGCATCGCGTTAAAACGTACTGATGCTCTTAAATAGGTACTCTTGGCAAGTATCTGTCTACCTTGTCCATGTAAATAGGCTCGCAAACCATTATTTCAAGTAATTTATTTATTTCCATTCTAATATTTTGACTGCCTTGTTGGTTAAGGGGTTGGACGCGTCGCCTTTCGTTCACGAGGTCCCGGATCACCTCCTCTCCTTTGAAGTCGGTTATAAATTTGTGCTTAGTGGATAATCACGTTCGTCTTTCCGTAAAACTTAATTAGCTTCAGCCGATCGCAGCTGAGCTTCGGTTAAATGAACAAATGCTTATCTAATAAAGACTAGTGTTTGCCCTGTAGCGTTCGAAATTCGATAATAATTAATTTAAATTATAGTTCTATTGATGAGTAATATTAGCATTTTCATAAAAAAGGGTACAAAGCTTTTGCTTTGCGTATTAATATACAGATTGAAAAATGAAACATCCTTATCTGGATAACATAAACTAAAACTGAAATTCGACACTTCATAACGGATTTATGACGTGTATTTCATTATTAGAGACTAGATGACAGTTTAAAAGTACATCAATTTTCATCTAGAGATTCTTTTCAGCTCTCCATCATAGAGTAGAATTTTTTTAAATTTGTGCCATGTTACCGAGACTTGAGACTTGTTTTAAGAACAAGACCGGGCTAAAGTCGGGATAAACGTTACAAGATTCAAAAGATCGCGCATTGGTCGGCTCCGAACGAAACAAATTTTAGAAATCTTTGTAAGCAATCGTCACTTCTGTTCGCATCAAATCACCCGAATCGTGTGCGAGACCATTTTGATTCTAAAGGCATTTATTGATCTGCGCGCTTAATTGGTTTATTACCACTAAATTGCATGCATGTTTCACTAAAATCTTAATGTCTGGTACAGGGATTGTCCCAATACGCAAGCTAGTTACGCAAGTTTCAAAAGCCGATAATAAATATATTATGTCCTTGATAAAGTTAGCAGCGAATTACCCCGCTTCTTAAAAAGGACAAAGCATTGCATAAGTGGGCGTCCGAAATAACATAATTCGTAAATCAAGACAAATTAATAATTTTGAGCATGACCACATGACTGAAATGGTTTGGCGACACTATGTATAGATGTATTCTAAATCCGTCACCACACGGCAAATGCTTCGCCTTAGGGTCAGCGCCGACCACCTACGGAGTGGCGGCGAAGAGACTAATTCAGTAACAATTTAAATTCAACGTAAACCGCTTCAGAATACGACTGTATTTAGAATACGCTCGCCGCGCTTTAGTCGCTCGCCGTTATTATATTTCGTTGTACCAAATACAGTTGTATTCTGATGCGTTATATGTTGAATTTAAATCATTACTGAATTAGTCTCTTCGCCGCCACTACGTTGGTCGGCGCTGACCCTTAGTGATATCAAAAATCCATCTAACCTTCTAGAAGCTTCTTAATTAGCTACCCCTCATTTGTTAATCATGAAAAATTTTGAAATGGCACCGTTTTACTTGCTCGTTAGAGCGTACAGGGGCGTAGATTGTTACTACTCGCAGTAACAATACTGCGAGTAGTAATAATATTTATGTTTAAAGTGTTTTCTACCGTTGTGCACTACCATTTCATTTTAAAAGATCACAGAACCACTTTCCATAAAATAATAAAATTAATTTTGTTCAATATTTATAAATATGGATAAGACAAAGACCATATATGTATCTTAAAAAAAATATTTCTGCATGACCTTTATAGAATCGTAAAGGCATTTGATCATGTGATGATCTTGAGCAAAGTGTTTATCATGAACCCACGAAAGTCCCTGAAAGAAAATAAAAAATGTGTTACCTATCTCTTTTCTTCAAATTTGTTTTAGTTAGTGTAGCAACGTAGGCACGATACAGCTAGTATTAGATAAAAAATCTTGGGGATAACTGACAGGGGTTGTTTATTGTCGAAGGCTCTCGTTTAGATGCTTTAGTACCTATACTGATCATGTAATTGGAAATAATGTTCTTCTAATGTACAGTGATGTTTATACACAGTATGTGACAGAATCCTAACAAGTTATTACTATTACGTTTTTTAAGTATTTAGTTCCTTGGTGTTCAAGTTATCATGCTCACTTTTATGACTCTTGGCAGTGGTGGCGTTCTCTTCGTCGTTTAAATAGTTGAGGAGGGTGATAGCTGCCACATGCGTCATGCTTGTGAGCAGGTTCTGTTGCTGCGGGTCAGTTGGCTAATGCATTAAAGCAAAGATACTATTATTGACTAGGTGTTGCTGATGTTTGGTCCTTAGCGACTATTGCGTGAGTTTGCTCCCACAAATCTGTTTATCCCGGCCTTGAACTTATAAATGGTGCTCAGCCCATATCTGACTCACTGCTGAGTCGGGCCTCCTCCAACTACATGGAGGGTAAACCTACTGTGCCACGCTGGGCATACGGATTGGCACAAGGTTTCGTGTCAAGTTTTCCTTCTCTTACAGCTAGGTTATCGGCCTCGTCGTTTCATTTTGTCGACTCTTACGACACCCTCAGGATGGAATAGGATGTCCGATAACCGCTTAAGCTACTCCTACGTCTTAATAATTTCAAAATTACACACCAGCCCAAATAAACTGTAAATGTTGACTTCAACGCCATCTCTCGGAACAATGGCTGAGAACAGACCGTATCTTCCACCTTAATAAAATCTGACAATACCTATCTACGTGTTTCGTTGAATACCAAGTCAAGTCAAAATATGAATCTCGAAAAATTCTTTCGAAGGAAATATGTAATTTTATGAATCAATCAATCTAACGTACAGGATACCGATAACAACGGGAAAGGGATGTGTGGTAGGAATCAATCATTTATTAAAGCGAAAACATTAATAAAAAATAAATAAAACTGTTTTCGCAATGAACAATAATCGGCTTATTATGGTCGGACCTAGAAATGCGGTTTTAATTGCACACCTTGTAGATCGCACTTAGACCTATATTAAAAAATACAATATGCGTAGTCTAAGGGTTGGATGTGCCGCCTTTGGAATACGGGTTTCCGGGTCGATTCTAGTTTCGGGCAAAAACCAAATCCTAATCACATTACATAAGATAGCTTACTCGTATATCTGCATGACGTCGTAAATTAGCTGCGATTTGAATTTCATTTTAAACGTAACTGGATCACATGCCAACTTTGTAGTACGTTTGTACAATGTTTGATTAACCTAATACTGATAAGTAATGAACGAAAACAATGATAACGTCATTAGATAAAACATCGAATTCAATAATTTAAATTAGCAAACGCTGACAAATTTAATTAGACATCCAACACCGATCCGAGCCGACCAGCCCCGATCCGAACGGACCAGACTGCCCTTTTGGGGTGGACTGCCCTTAACATTTAGGGGGATGAGAAATAGATGTTTTCTGATTCGCAGATCTAACCGATATGCACACAAAATTTCACGAAAATCGGTTGAGTCATTTCGAAGGAGTTCAATAACAATCACCGTGACAAAATAATTTTATGTATTATATTAGATGTCATATCTGACATAATATAATAAAACTACACGGTCCCAAATTGAATAACATTGCATTCAAATTCAAATTCAAATTCAAATCATTTATTTTGCTTGGGTCACGATGGACACTTACAAAAAGTCAACACAATATTCATAAAGATTCTATATAATACAAATGATCTACCGTCTACCACCAGTTCGGAACGCGACCACTCTTGAGAAGAACTGGCAAGAAACTCAGAGGGCTTGTCATTATTTTTTTTTGCATTGCGGTCCTATTTCTTATGTATACATATATACAATAACATAATTGAATAACGTAAAAATACTGGCACTGAACAGCTTAGTCCCAAGCAGCTGTGTCATTCACATAATCAGCAATGCGGTAATACGCTTTTTTGTAAAGTTTTGTCTTGACCGTCTTTTTAAAGGCATTGCGAGGCAAGTCTCTAAGTTGCATGGGCAGTTTGTTATAAAAGTGTATACATTGACCCATGAATGAGTTACTTATTCTGCGGAGACGAGTACAATGGACAGCAAGATTATTCTTGTTTCGTGTATTAATATTATGTATATCACAGTTTTTTCCAAAGTTATTAATATTTTTATGTACATACATCAAATTTTCAAATATATATTGAGATGGCACAGTTAGAATATTTATTTCCTTGAATGTATCTCTGAGAGAAGTTCTAGGAGCAAGGTTGTATATAGCCCTTACAGCCCTTTTCTGTAATATAAATATGCTATTTAGGTCTGCACCGCATCCCCAGAGAAGTATCCCGTAAGTCATGATACTGTGGAAGTAACTGAAATAAACTATTCTAGCCGTATCAACATCTGTCAAAAGTCTAATTTTTTTAACAGCAAAAGCCGCCGAGCTAAGTCTATTACATAGCTTTTCTATATGTGAGCCCCATTGTAGTTTATTATCAATGGTTATGCCTAAAAATACGGTTGACTCAATCGGTTCCAATATTGTTTCATTCAGTTGTACATTGGTCTGATTCTGAACAACATTGGGCAGTGAAAATTTAATGCATTTAGTTTTCTTTTCATTTAAAAGCAAGTTATTCATATTAAACCAATGGACGACTGTAGAAAATGCATTGTTCACTTCGTCGAAATTTTGTAGCTGTCGTTTAATTTTAAACAACAAAGAAGTATCATCCGCGAACAATACAATACCGTGGTTATTTCTTACATAATAAGGTAGGTCATTAATGTAAACGAGGAACAAAAATGGACCAAGAATCGAACCTTGGGGCACACCAATAGTGACCATGGATCCATGTGATTTTATGCCATTGACATCAACTTTCTGAATTCTATTACTAAGGTAAGATTTCAGAAGGCTGAGGGCCTGTTTGCGGATACCGTAATGGTGTAACTTCCTGATGAGGATATCATGATGAACACAATCGAAAGCTTTTGACAAATCACAAAATACGCCGAGTGCATCATGTGAATCCTCCCAAGCCTCAAATACGTACTTCAATAGTTGAGTTCCAGCATCAGTAGTAGAACAATTTCTCGTAAATCCGAACTGGTTTGGATGTAGCAATTTGCAACTATTGAAGTGCGTTAGTAGTTGCAATAAAACTAGTTTTTCAAAAATCTTGCTAAGCGTTGGTAGTACTGAGATTGGTCGAAAATTAGAAGGATCTGAAGTACTACCTGATTTAAATAAGGCTACTATTTTACTGTGCTTCATGAGATCAGGAAATTCACCATGTGCGACACAATCATTGAAAATACCTGCTAAGACCGGTGCGATTACCTTAATTATAGGCGAAATGGTTTTAACAGACATTCCCCACAGGTCTGCAGTACTTTTCATGTTAAGAGAATTAAAAGCGCTAATAATATCTTTGTTGTTAATCCGAGTAAATTCAAAGATTGTGTTACACTCATCGAGACTGTTTTTCAATAGTAACTCAGCGGATGAAGGAGAGGACTGTAGCGATTCTGTAGTTTTAATGGGAATGTTTGTGAAGAATTTTTCAAATTCAGTCGCAACTTCTATATCCGCTTTAATGTCCCGATTATTAACTTTTAGGTGATAATCCATATGATTATCCGTATTTTTACCGCTTTCACTATTTATAATTTTCCACGTTGTTTTAATTTTGTTATCTGCATGAATTATCTTATTTTTTAAGTACAATGCTTTTGCAGTCAAACAAGTTCTCTTAAATACTTTGGAATATTTTTTAACATATTCGTGGAATGATGGATCGCAATTATACACCTTTTCACCATATAAGTCAAACAGCTTCTTTCTACTCTTATATATACCAGCCGTTGCCCATTCACAAAATGTTGCCCGGTTATTTATTGATAGTATTTTCGGTTTAAAGATCTTGTTAAACTCCCTACTGATCAGAAGGAATAATGAATTATAAAGATGGTTGGGATCATTGTGACTAGGCAGCCCCGGTAGACTTTCAGCAATATTAGATTTAAACTGCTCAAGGCGGCTTGCATTAATAGGAATGAAACTGACATTTCTCTTATTACCGTAATTAGGATGTCTACTAAATGATGCTAATTGAGCACAATGATCTGAATCAAGGACGTTGGTGATTCTACTCTGAATTGGTTTGATGGATGTAAATATGTTGTCAATACAGGTGGCGCTTGTAGCAGTCATCCTAGTCGGTTCAGAGAAAACATTGTACAAATTGTAACATTTTAGCAAGGAGATAAATTTGCATGTTACAGTTGATTTTTCTAGTATATTTATATTAAAGTCTCCACAGACTATAATCGTTTTGTTACAGCGAGATACTATAAACAAAGCATCTTCCAATTTCCTTGCAAAATCATCGTATACCGCGCATGGGGGCCTGTACACACTCAAAACAATAAGCTGCTCAGTCTCAATACAAGCAATCTCAATGACTCGTTCAACAGAGAGGTTGACAACATCCTTACGTTCCTTAAATTTATATTTATTACTAATTATGATAAGCGAACCACCACGTAAAATATTTACTCTGCTGAACGAGCTCGCAACCTGGTGGTTAGAAAAATTGAACATGAATTGGGTGTCTTTCAACCAATGCTCAGTAATACAAAGAATATCTATATTATTACAATTCATGAACAATTCTATTTCTAATTCCTTGCCTAACATTCCTTGTATATTTTGATGCACCAGGGTAAATAATTTATCTACGTTACAGTAATTATTGTTATCATAATAATTCACATTCTTGCAAGAGTTTGTCTCTATTGTCGTTTGTCGTAATTTAAATAATTGCTATTTAAAATGTCAATTTTTGAGGCACCATCAGCTTCATTGATGGATTACACAATTATTCTTTTTTTTTGTTCAAAGCCTTCGTGGTCTCTTGCACAACACTTTGCTAAAGATCATCACATGATCAAATGCATAGTTTACGATTCTATAAAGGACACAAATATTCGTAGACAAACATTCATTTTTATATACCTAAAAGATGATATAATAAATCGAATTATTCAAAAAAGAAGTTATGATGTTTTTATTCCTTTACTATAGATGCATTTACATACGAACATGGAGTAGGAATCAGATTTAAATTACTGGAAGCATATAAATGGTGCTACTTATATTTTATTGTATGAGTACCAATAGCGTATGTATTTATAAACAATAATATGCTATTTACAATCTGCACGTAAACGGAAGAATATAGGTACGCTGTGCGCGCTGGTACGCCACTAACTAAAATAAATTTCAAGGAAAGACATTTGGTACACAATTTTTTTTCAGAAACCTTTGTTGGTTTTTGCAAAACACTTTGCTGAAGATCATCACATGATCAATAGTTTACGATTCTACAAAGGACATACACACACACTTTTATTTTTACACATATAGATGTAGGTACATCTTCATAATCAATCCGCTCTGCCTAGTTCAAAAAATTAAATTAAAAATTTAAATAAACCCCCGACACAATAACCTTTAAAAAGTAAAAAATAAAAATAAATACTTCGCGTTGGGGGACCACTCCCACTTATTTATTACCTGACCCCTGGTCCCCCAACGCGAAGTATTTATTTTTACTTTATAAAGGTTATTGTGTCGGGGGTTTATTTAAATTTTTAATTTAATTTTTATTTTATACTTTTTATAGGTTATTGTGTCGGGGGTTTATTTAAATTTATAATTTAATTTTTTGAACTAACAAAATCTACATTATAATAAACATACTTATTATAATGTAGATTTTGTTAAATTGCACGTGATGCGCTTTCATTTGAGACCCCACTCGATTATATTTGCAGACATTCGGTTATTCTTCCCCACTTTCACCCCTCATAACTTTTAAACGGCTCACCCGATTTTCATCAAACATGTCTAAGAACACTCGCCCGTAACTCACCTTTCATACAAAAAAAACTGTATTGAAATCGCTTCATCCGTTCGCGAGCTACGGTGCCACAGACAGACAGACCGACAGACAGACACGTGAAACTTATAACACCCCTCTTTTTGCGTCGGGGGTTAAAAAGGAATGGAAAACGGATATCTATGTAATCTTACTTTAATCTATGTAACATCAGCATTTTCAGTGAAAGTCGAATAATTTAATTTGTTTAAGACACAATGTACTTTAAATATTGTATCAATATATTATTACTACATGGATGGTAATTAGCGGCTGGCGATCGGCTCCTAAGACACCCTTAGGATGGAATGGGGTATTAATATAAAATAAGTATAATTAATAATAATGTGTAAATATAAAAAATTGCATCAATCCTCGTTTCAGGTCAACAACATTAATGACGGGCCGGTCCGAATCGGCCAACCTCAAAGTTTATGTAGGAAAAAACAGATATGCTCAATATCTGGTGTACATGTACTACAAAATACAACACTATTGATTTTTTATTAAAGCATAACGTTACTCTTTACGTTTAAGGCTGATTTTATTGTATTGTTATAAGCCAAATCGCTGTATAGGCGCCCATTATGTCTTCGTTTAAATGAATGATTGTACGATCTTCGAGCAATAAATATATTGTGCAGGTGTCATTTGCAAGTCAAACGTTTGAACCTGATGAATAGTCAAAATGCGATCGGCATGTCAATAAGCAGTATTACGTACTTGGAATCGATTCGGTTATTGGCAGCGATGGTTATACACGATGCGAGATTGCTGCTGTTGTGGTTTTTTCGTTGAAACATCGAAGGTTTTTCGAACTAAGTTTGCGATTTAATTGTGGATTGAAAGAACTGATCTGTATCATATCCAGGTGGTTTGAAATTCCCACGCAAAATACAAACATGAATTTAAATTATAATAACGATGAGCTTTAATTTTAAAGTATTTTTAGGTTTTTTAATAAACCACATGGCTTACCATTACATGAATATAATAATTGCGATTCTAATTCGAGTAGTTACAATGTCTGACTCTGTACGATTCAAACTGTGGCGATTCAGTACATATGCTTTCTTTCGCTGCTTAATATGTACAATAAGTTTATATGATGTGTGAATTCCATCGTGCGGGTATCGTAAGAGTCGACAAAAGTTGATGGTGTAAAATTACAAACGTAGCCGCAAGAGAAAGAAAACTTGTGCCAACCAGTCTGACCAGCGTGTCACAGTAGGCTAATTACCCTCCGATTGACTGGAGGAGGTCCTACTCAGCAGTAGATCATCTATGGGCCGCGTAGTAGTAGTATTAGTGGACTAGCTCGTAACGTTAAAACTATCGTGCAATAACATCATCGTGTGAACTAGCCATTATTTATGTTGCTACCATAGAAATATACGGACTGTCAATGTTGATGTGAAGTGGTCATTTTTTTAGTCATTTTGTTTTCATTTCATCTAATAACATTTTAGTATGTACTAAATATTTGAGAAAGTGGATTTAAGTGCCAGCTATGTGGTGTTTTGTTTACACACATTTTTATTATCACTGTAGTCCATAGTCCAAGTGTTATTACAACGTATCATCATGACTTCTGATTATATTTCAATATGACTGTATTGTTACAGCCCATTAATGACCCACTACTGAGTCGGGCCTCCTCCAAATTCATGGAGAGAAATTAGCCTACTGTGCCACGCTGGCAAGACGGGTTGGCACAGGGTTTGTATCAAGGTTTCCTTCTGTTGCGGCTAGGTCATTTGCCTCTTGCGATCCCTTAGTCGCCTCTTACGACACCATCGGGATAATATGGGTTGGAGACACTGCGTATTCTAAATCCGTCACCACACGGATATGACTGTATGTTTAGTTTTAATGAAGAGGATAAGACCTGAAAAAAAATTAAGAATCGATGAATGGACAATGACTGCGGTTTCCCAGCCAAATTAAATGGGTTTTTACGAAACGCTATTGAATCACCGATTGTGACTGTCGAGAGGACGCTCGACGGCAAGCTTCCTGAGAAAAGCCATACATATAGGATATTTAATAAGATAACTTGTCTGTCATACGCAATGGCAAACCTGGGAATGAATACTTACAAATATATTCACTGTTCTTCTTATACACTATCAACACTGGTTTTTACGAGCAATTGAATACTATAACATACAAAGTAGGGTACAATAACATAAATACATTTTAAATTAATACAGCGTCAACTGGCGATGTATTTTAATAAAATGGTAATTTAATACCTTGCCCGTGCATTATTGTCATGAATTTATTCGTTATTTTTCTGTTATTTACTCGGATCAACACAAGCCTTTACATTTTTTCTGTGATTTTACGATTGGCTAGAAAGAAGAAAGAAAGGAAGAGTGTATATTAAACATGGATATTCCTATTGTGTTATAAGTTATTTACTTATTTATAGGATAGCAAAACAGGAACCACTAGAAAACACACAAGTAATTCAAATACACGGATCTAATCTAGGTTGGAACCCTTAAAGATGTACATATCATGTCATAAAGTTACATATAATAATAAAAAGCAACTACTGTTTTATTTATATAGTATAAATTTAAACATTTCAAAAATTTACCTTCTAAACCTTGTCTGTAAAGTTCCTTTTGAACTGTATAATGATAGACGAGAAGATAGCTAAATTTGGATGACTACCTACACTACACTTCAAGCGACATTTTGGGTACGTTCCACTTGGCGTTCAAAACGCCTAAAATGCTCATTCAGGCGTTCCACATGGCGACCACGATCGTTGTGGTCGCGGCGAAAACGTCATTGATGACGTCATTACTTATACTCACGCCAAGCTCACGACGCCCCATCTCAAAAGGTGGGTCGTTGTGAGCGTTTTGAGAATTTGAGCGCCAATTTTAAAAACTAAAAGCAGAAACATGGCGACAATAACAATATCGTTCTATTGTACCGAACAAGATCGGACAGGACATTATTGTAATCAATATTATGTGGTCAACTATTCGTTTTTCACAATCAAAGATTTTTAAAAATTCTATTTCTTTCTTTCTCTGAGCTGGACGAACTACTACTTTTATTTTGACACACCAACTAATTTCAAACTGCCGCCGTAAAAGGCATTTTTATTAAATACGCTCATAAATTAGTTAAATACTCCTTGAAAATTAAAGTATATACTTTTTTTTTAATAAATCATCTTAACCAATATTTAATGGAACTTATTGATACCGCTTACAAATTGTAATATAACCTCATCAACCTTTTGTTTAGTTTTTTTAGACGCGCCATTTTTATTATTTTTAAGAACGCCCAAAATGCTCCAATTCCATTCCACTTGAGTAAATGATTGTGACGCCCAGAACCAAGTGGAACGGCGAAAACCGTGGTCGTGAGCGTGGTCGTTGTGAGTGCTAAGTGGAACGCACCCTTTATTGCCATGGGATTATAATTACCTCTGTCATACAGTTTGATGGCAGACATGTAGTTTATTGGCAGTGCTCCTATTACTAACCGTGTTTCAAATGCTTATTCTATTCCAGATTTATTTTTTATTGCATCGCCATTATGTACTTCCTTAGTCGAATAATTTTACTAATCCCAGTGGTTGTTCGGTCAATAAATGATTTCCAACATAAAATTTTAGCAATGGCGATAGAATGGCGATCCGTCACAAATGGTTTATAACTCAAAAATTATATAATTATGCGTATAATAAATAATATGTACGCCCATAACGTCCAAATGACTGCACCAAATTGGATTATTCTTTTTGTTTATTGTATCCAATACTGCCAAGACAAGGTTTTTAAAATAACGTAAAAATCGAAGAATTTTTTTTTATAATTTTAAATTATGGTGGAATGAAATTCGCCAATCAAAAGTATTTAATTTCAATGTGTGTGTAATTTCAATACGCTCGATACAATTAGAGATGAACTTTAACTAAGAACAACATTTAAGTCAGGTACAAACGCTGAACACTTATTTCAAATAATAGCTATAAAGAATAGCTATGCAATGTGCCAGTAACACAAATAATAATTTTAATAACTGAATCCGTATGTATCGGAAATGAATCATAATGTATGTAGTTCCATTGTTTAAAGTAATAAATATTCATAATGGTGATAAACTCAACTTGCTTGGACAAAAGATTGGAATTTTACCGCTGACGAGAATAATAAAAATACATTATATCACCCTACTCTTAGGTCAATAACTTGTAACTTTCCCCACAAAGCAGTTTAATGCATTATAAATTGAGTGATGTATGAGCGAGATGAAATTATTTACTTTCAGTTTAATATCAGTAATCAGTATTGAAATAGTTTTATTTATATCTTTGTGAGAAGCAAAAACATCTGTCGAATATGTATACCGATCAGGGTGTAGGCATACCAGGGTATGTTCAGTCGGTTCGCCCACTAGGTCTCCGTGAGCATATGCGGATAGTCCATCAAATATGTTACACCCGCAAAAAAACACCATAAATATACTGTATATGTGTTTAATGTACTTTTTATGGGTACCTCTGAATACCATACCGCGGTTACTCCTCCGTCGTAGTTCACAGCAAATTGAGTTCTATCACTGTCACAAAGTTAGGAAAATGCCTTTAGTTAATTTTATACGATTCAGAAATTGAAAAAAGAATATACAATTTTGTCGTCATTTAAAATAATATCATCCAGTTTATTGTAAAGCCGCACGAAGCGCGACGCGGGGCGGCCTCCGACCTTGAGAACCAATAACGTCATGAAGGTCACTGAAAATCGTGGCAGTTTACTAATCAGCCGATACATGATCCACTGCTCGGGCCTCCTCCAATTACATGGAGATAATTAGCCTGGTCCCTGGTCCGTGGAGTGTCGGATTTAGAATATATTGTGTCACCACCCAAATCCATCTTGAGTCCCTGAGGGTGTCGTAAGAGCCGACAAAAGTAAATGACAAGGCCGATAACCTACCCACAACAGAAGGAAGACTTCATACAAAACCCGTCTGACCAGCGTGGCACAATAGGCTAAATACCCTCCATTTAATAAATAAATAATAAATATCCTTGGACATTTCACACAACGCCATCTCGTCCCAAGCTAAGCAACTTAATGCTTGTGTTATGGTAACGAGATGGATGATAAACTACTTATATACATTTTTTTTTTGTAAATACATACATATTATAGATAGGAATGACACCCAGACTCCGAGCCAGTGCCTCTGGTTTAGACAAAGACACTTGCCCGACCCCGGAATCGAACCCGGGACCCGTTACTCCAAAGGCGGCACATCTAACCACTAGACCAACGAGGCCTGACTCAGCAGTGGGCCATTTATGGGCTGAATAGCGGAAATTAGCCTGGCGGACGGGTGGCAGAGGGCTTCATATATATCCGTCTCTTTCGGCTAGGTATTCGGTCTTGTCAATTCCTTTTGATTCCTTGATACTCTCAGGATAGAAATGGGGTGGTGACATTTTGTATTCTAAATCCCACCCAATTTGGTGACCACACGGACACGAAGTTTGACGTCACTGACTCGTCACTGCCTGATAACGCGATAATAATGACCTATATAGCCTATACTTCAGATTAAAGTTCATCATTCTAATTCTCGCGCAAAACAGCGTGACTAACTAATTAGGTACGTTATCAAAAAAATTAAATCAGCGACTAACCAAATTGGGTCTTGGTCATAACCTTGATTTTGTGGTTTCGATAAAAAACTGAGCCGTTGCGTTTCTAATAACGGCATCGTGTGATCCAGACCGAGACGTCAGGTGATAATGAGGCAGTTAAGTACTGTATGCACTTAAGCAACGTGGGCTTACATTCCTCGCTATCCCTCGCATCACCTTGAAACCGCATGGATTTCAAGGACATGATATAACTAACTTGACCATTTTTTTCGTGTTAAATTGGAACGCCCTACGGAATTTTCTATATAAATAAATACATATACAGGGTGGTCAAAAAGTCGTGGATCAAACGAAACCAGCTGTTATATGGGGCCATCAGCAGCAAAACATTGTGCTACGGGAGGTCCTTAGGGTCAACCCCTGCAGAGTTACAATAGATTTTGTGTTTTTATGAGAAATTGACTTTTTTTTTTTACCAAAACTTGATAAAATTCGAAAAAATCTACACCCTGTATCTTTTTTATAATTTTCACTAGATTGGTACTGATGAGCCCTTTCGTTAGACATGCTATTTATGGTAGTTTATTGGGTGTGTTGAAGATAATATTAAGTTTTACGAAAGCAATAATTCTTAAATCAAAACTTGTTATTTACTTCGGAACCCACTGTGAAAAAAAATACTCTACAGAAAAGTGTCCCTGTATTACAATTTTTGGCGCATTTAATAGGGATTCTAAAAAGGTATAACACATGGCTATGCGTGGCTTCGATATCTTTCGAGGACGATCATTCGTAGCAAGGCCAGAGTTAATTCATACATAAAACTCGGTTAGGCCTACTAACCCTAACCTTACCTAAGCGTGATCGTTTTCCGGAATACAGGGTCTTCATTGTCGTTTCAGCCCATAAATGACCCACTACTGAGTCGGGCCTCCTCTAAGTTCATGTTGGGAAATTAGCATACTGTGCCACGCAGCCAAGACGGGTTGACACAGGGTTTGCATCAAGTTTTCCTTCTGTTGCGGCTAGGTGATCTGCCTAATGCGTTCTTTTAGTCTTACGTCTTACGACTTCCTCAATATGGTATGGGTTGTTGATGTGATGATGATGATGATGATGATGATGAATTGGAGGAGGCCTTACTCATCTGTGGGTCATGTATGCGCTGAGCAGTGGTAGTAGTTATTACAATAAAATATAGCGTCTTTTGTTTCTTTTTTGCAGATCAAAAGAAAATACTCAAGGGAGTTTCAGGATGCTTCAAGCCAGGAGAGTTGACGGCCATAATGGGGCCTTCAGGAGCAGGAAAGACCACACTGCTCAACATACTGGCAGGTTACTCGTAAGTAGATGATGATATCTGTGTGGTATATTTTTAGATTTAGAATACACAATGTCACTGTCAACGGAAAACAACAAGAACCGGAAATTCGAAAACGTCCGTAGGATTCCAAACGAGAGATAAATTGTATTATTTTACGCCCACATTTTCGGAAATTTATAAACTTACTGAACTCACGCGTAAAATAATAAGTAGCAATAAACAAACGACATGGTCGCTCTGATTGGTTGAATAAGTCACGTGTTCCTTCTCCGTCCTCTCCGCCGCCATTGTTCGATATTGTCTACTTGTGGCAACCTAGACCTGATACTGCTGCATCATCAGATATACCTGCTGCATCATCAGGAATCTATAGGATACCCAACTCCTTACCAAATTACAGTAGATGATCGTGTTTGGACTCATTTTAAGGGTATCAATGAATCAGATATAAAAAAGTTAGGTTACCTGACATTTATGGCTGAGTAGACTTTCAATGTAGTGAACATTGAGTGTGTACTCAGCCATAATGCAGTCCGATGTCAGGGGTTTTTTAAGTTAAATACTTATTGTATTATGTTTAATTTGTTACATGTTTTTAAGTATTTTTTTTATTAAGTAGTTACTTAGCGTTTGGCAATTCGCCAATCGCGATCGCTCGCAAATCGCGTTTTTTTTTTAATTAAACTTTAAAATGTTTGGTTTTTTTGGCAGAAGG
This sequence comes from Clostera curtula, assembly GCA_905475355.2. Taxonomy (NCBI): domain Eukaryota; kingdom Metazoa; phylum Arthropoda; class Insecta; order Lepidoptera; family Notodontidae; genus Clostera; species Clostera curtula. Next base: position 12,628,677 of record FR997800.1, on the reverse strand, counting down.
CCGGCTTTATTGTTTTTCTTTTTAATAAAACTTTTTAACTTCGCATCTCTATTTCTCTATTCTCTCTATTTCTATTGTTTTATTTTGGTAGAGTGAAGTAGGGGTCATTAGCATATTATGTGAAACAGTAACCCTGTATTATAGGTACTTACCTAGTTTTAAAGTAAAAATACTGTTACGTACTGATAAATTTATAGTTTGGCAAGTCTAATTGTACCTATGTCTATGGACACAAGCATGCCACTATCAACATCGACCAATCAGAGAACAGTGTGATATTTGCCGTATCTTGTAGAAGCGTAAAATTAAAAGCTCTACTGTGATTGGTCGAACCGTTTAGAATCTTACGAATGGATATCCGTTAGTTTATAAATTTACGACGAGACGTCGTAAGTTTATAAATTTCCGAAAATGTGGGCGTAAAATAATACAATTTATCTCTCGTTTGGAATCCTACGGACGTTTATAAATTTCCTAGGAAATTTATAAATTTCCGGTTCTTGTTGTTTTCCGTTGACATCACCAACTCATACCATCCTCAGGGCTGTTTAGTAGGCACTATAGTAAAAATAATCCTGTAAAATAAACTAGTTTTTTTTTAATCGCAACCCCTGCATTAGGTAGAATCTATGTCGCGGGGGCAGTTTACAATTATGTAATTCACGAGCACCAATGACACCCAGACTGCAAGTGTGCCTCATTTAGACAAATACAATTGCCCGACCAAGGAATCGAACCCGGGGCCCGTTGATCCAAAGGCGGCACATCTAACCACTAGACCCAGTTACATAAAAACCACTGAGTAATTGTCATTTTACTTAGCCTGGCAATAAAGAATAGATTGTTTTCTTATAACTGCTAGTTTACCTCGATGTAGCATTGGGTATTGTTTATTGAGCATTAACTAGCCATTAGGGTGCTAACTAAAGGTACTCATGTCAAGGCTTCAATACGAGATTAAATGACTGCACGTCACGATACCAGATGATTGAAAAAACAACTTTACTCTTAACTTAACCAAACTAGCTGACCTAATGAACTAGCTATCTCCTAATACACAATGATTTGAATGATTTTAAACATCTGTATTAGTCGACTAAAAGTTGAGAGTAGTGACTAAAACTCGACACAAGAAATAATCAATAATATTTAGTTGTAATCCATAAATTAAGTCACACGTTAACATGCCACCGCAAGATTAATTCCCTCCTTATAATTAGAGGAGGCCAGACTCAACCTTTTTTACGGCAAGATATGATAATGACGAATGGTGCAAAGCGTGTAATATTAAACGAATTCAGTTGGTACATTTATGTACAAAGGTATATGAAATAATTTATCGTCATGCTCTATCGCCGATTAACATGATCGCTTTGCTAATTAACAGGCCGGCAAATACGTAGTAAAATACCATGTATCTACCAATCCTTTTCCCAATTTTATTAAGATGCAAAACGCTGAACTCGTGGAGATACAGTCAGGACCCAAGGGGCAGACAGCGCGGTAAAGTAGACCGGGGGATATTTAGTATATTTAGGGTAGCAGGGCGCTTCTCCCTACACGCGTATGGGAGAACCTGGGTCCCACTCTCCCCTCCCCAGGTTAATGTGGATAGTCAAGCAACGCTTTTACCCTCGCAAAAAAGGTTTCGATCAGTTGGACATGATTTGATAATCGATATTTAAATTGAGCTACGGCGCCAAGTCGTGGACACTCACAGAGAGACTAGTCCACTAGTCGCTCAGTAAAGTAGAGTTAAAGTCGCTCAGCGTGCTATGAAGCAATACTATGCTTCCAAGCACTCCAGCTATGCTTGGAGTTTCTCTGAAATATAGGCTCCGTAACGAGACTTTCCGACAGAGAATAAAAGTCACCGACATAGCTCAGAGAATCAGCAGCCTGAAGTGGCTGGTGGCTGGTCATATCTATAGAAGAACCGACAACCGCTAGGGTAGACGAGTTCTTGAGTGGAGACTGCGAATCGGCAAGCGTAGTGTAGGACGGTACTCTGCTAGAGAGAGCGACTATCTGCGAAAGGTTGCGGGCAGCAGCTGGCGTCTAGCTGAAGACAGAGCGCTATGGCGCTCTTTAGGGGAATCCTATGCCCTGCAGTGGACTAGAGTGGGCTGAAAATGATTTAAATTTTGCTGTCTACCCCCGCAGATCTAGTCGGAATGGGTAATCATGTGGTTAGACCTTGCGTCCCGGTTTCCATTATGGTACGTAAAGCCGTCAGTCCCGGCTGCCATTCCACCATCTATGGCAGTCTTTACACGTAGTCAGTAGTGTGAAAACTGGTAGCTGGTCTAACCATATAATTACCGGTTGTCCCACTAGATAGGTCGCGAAGGGCAGACGGCACTCGCTCTGTGTAAATACTTATAGTCATCCAACTGTAGTACTTACTTACTTCTCAGCCCATAAATTACCCACCGCTGAGTCGGGCCTCCTCCCATTACATAGAGGGTAATTAGCCTACTGTGCCATGCTGGATGGACGGGTTGGCAAAGGGTCTCTTTTCAAGTGTTCCTTCTCTTGCGGCTAACCTTTCGGCCTTGCCAATTTCTTTTATCGGCTCTTATCGCCCTCAGGATGGCATGGGGTGGTGACACAATTTTTCTAATTTCCCACTCCAGTACTAGGCACAATTAAGTTGAGATAAAAACGAGGAAGATAACTATCCGCTAAGATACGACTTCTCATATTACTCAGGAATCTTATAAAAATGTCTTCTAACAGAACACGAGGTGCGGGTGGAGAGATAGCCGTGAACGGAGTGTGCTCTTGTGCATCACAATCTGCAGGACGAGGAGGGGCACGGTACATCAGACAGCATGACGAACTCCGCGCCCACCTCACCGTCTACGAATCTATGTCTTTGGCAGCAACACTGAAACTCGCCGACTTCAAGTCACATGAACGAAAAGAAAAGGTTCGCTTACAACTACAGTAGCTATAGTATGATCGTTACCGCTGTACCGCGCCCTAGGTATGTGCACGGCGAGGCGGAAGAGGGTACAGCCGCGCCGGCGCCGATGTGTCAATGTGTCAATGGTGCTCTTCTTACCCCTCCCCCGCCTCGCCGCACATACCTAGGGCGCGGTACAGCGGTAACGGTCATACTATATTTGAACTATGATGTAGTCATCCAAACGTAAATATCTCGCCTAATCCTAATTATTTCCATGATACAGGTCGAATGTTGCTGTACAGATAAGATTTAGAACTTAGAAGATAAATTTAAGACAATTTCAGACAGCCTCGGTGGTGTAGGGGTTGGATGTGCCACTTTTGGATCACAGGGTCCCAGGTTCGATTTCGGGGCCGGGCAAGTGCCTTTGTGAAAACCAGAGGCACTGAATCTGGGTGTCATTTGTGTTCGTGAAAAAAACACAAACCCCCGCGATACAGTTTATATTACCTACTGCAAAGAGTAACTTTTCAAAAAAAACTATTATACATTAATAGCTATACATACAGATTATATAATAAGCTCCCTCTAATATTAAGCATAAGTGTACGATAAATTAATCGTTTAAAAAAGTTATCAGCTCTATAGTTGTGTAACTGATAAGTTATGTGTAGTTACATGGCCCCGTGTGTCGCCACCCCAAGCCATCCTGAGGGTATCGTAAGAGCCGACAAAAGAAATTTAGAGTTAGAAAATTTTAATTTTCGAAAACCTAGCCATAAGAGAAGGAACTCTTGAAATGAAACCGTGTGTAATTATCCTCCATGTAATTGAAGGAGGCCCGCCTGTGGGTCATTTACGGGCTGAATAGTAGTTATAGTTGGACATAACTTTAATAAATTTGTTCAGAAAGTATGTTTCCATGTTCTGTTCTTTTTCTTCCTCTGCAGAACAGCTTGAAAGGGATTGCAATAAAACCTACTTCAATAAAGTAAATAATGATTTCATTTAATATTTATGGTTGTTCCAGGTTTATGAAATCCTGGCACTACTGGGCTTAAGTGGCACTGCGCAGACCGTATGCAGAGACCTCTCAGGAGGTCAGAGGCGGCGGCTAGCGGTCGCATTAGAATTGCTTTCCGACCCTTCACTTCTGTTTTTGGACGAACCTACTACGTGAGTTCTTCTTCCTCGGTCTTCTTATACTTTTTTTTCGTTTTTTTTTTCTTTTTACGCTACAAATCCTCTTAAAGACCCGACCGCTAAACGCCGGCCGGATTATGTGGACTCCGAGGCGCGGAAGGATGGTGAAGTCTGGCGAGCGTAGGCTAATTATCCTCAATATAAATAAATAAATAAATATCCCTGGACATTTCACACAACTCTATCTCGTCCCAAGCTAAGCAACTTAATGCTTGTGTTATGGTAACGAGATGGATGATAAACTACTTATATACATATTTTTTTGTAAATACATACTTATTATAGATAGAAATAGGATAGAAATGACACCCAGACTCCGAGCCAGTGCCTCTGGTTTATATAAAGACACTTGCCCGACCCCGGAATCGAACCCGGGACCCGTTGATCCAAAGGCGGCACATCAAACCAATAGACCAACGAGGTAGTCAAAAGTCGTATAAACGGAGGATTCCTTACTCAGTAGTGGTTCATCTACGGGCTGAGTAATATTATTAGTTATATTATAATACTTAGTACCATTCTATCAGAGACGGAGACTTAAACAAATATCAATATCTTTGAAGCAACATGCGTTGACCCATTGATTGTAATACCTGATTCGCCATGCATAATCATTATTCAAATCAAGCAATCCACTCATAAATAAGATGGAAGATATGCATTTGTAAGAAGCATTGTTTTTTTTTTTTATGTAAGATCAGGCAGATGACTGCTTTCCGCCTGATGTTAAGTGGAAATGCCGTCCAGAAGTGGGGATACCTAGTGCTAAACTATAAGCTGTGAGCTCTGGCACCTATGAAAATCTATACAAATAAATAAAATTGAAGTGTCTGTTTGTAATAATAAAATAACCACTTTTTACTAAATGCGTAAGTATGTGTAAACATACTTAAACATACTTAAAAATTTAAATTTTTGTCTGTCCGTCTGTCTGTCTGTTTGTTCCGGCTAATCTCTGGAAAGGCTGGACCGATTTTTACGGGACTTTCACTGATAGATAGATGATGATATATTTGACTAGCTTTCATAAGGTAACATCGCACCCGTGCGAAGCTGGGACCGGCCTATAATAACAATAATAATAGACACGAATATTTTACAAATATTTTTTTTTATCACTGCGATGACTTTAGTTGCCTTGTTGGTCTATGGGTTGGATGGCCCTTTAGATCACGGGACCCCGGTTCAGTTTCGGGGTCGGGCAAATTATTTTCTGTAAACCAGAGGCACTCATGTATATCAAATAGCCCGTGTGGTGACGAATTTAGTATACATAGTATTGCCACCCCTTTTCATTTCATCCTGAGGGTGTCGTATGAATGGATAAACGAAATGAAAAGGCCGAAAGCTTTGCCGCACAAGAAGGAAAACTTGATACTTAACCCAGTGCCTACCTGTGTGGCCAGCGTGGCTAATTGCCCTCCACATAGTTAGAGGAGGCCCGACTCAGCAGTGGGTCATTTATGGGCTGCGAAGTAGTAGGTATACCAAGCGTGGGGGCTGCGACTCATTAGGGTCCATTTCATTACGGCCTCTCTCGGTCAAAGTAAACAGACATTTTCTAGGCAAACGTGTACTATCTTAAGACTCATCTTCGCCTTCCATCAAGCGAGATTGAGGTCAAATATATCCTATTATTTAAAAAAGCGTCACAGAGCATTCCCCTATTGGGGAGTGAAACCGAGGCTTTATTTCGGTCAGTTCAGGGATGCCGTTGGTTCTAATGGGAAGGCCGGGGCATGAAGTTCGATGTTTCCATGCCCCGGAGTCCCACACTGCTGGAAAATATGCAAGCCATGTGTTCATCTTAAATTATTTACAGGGGTCTAGATTCATCTGCATCAACGTCACTGATAGCACTTTTGAAAAACCTAGCAAGAGGCGGCAGGACACTGGTCGCCACCATCCATCAGCCATCTGCACTTATCTTTGAGAAAATTGACAAAGTCTATTGTCTTCAAGCTGGCCAGACCTTGTACAATGGTCCCAGAGCTGCCTTGGTCCCGGCGTTGGCCAGCGCAGGCTTGAGATGTCCCCCGTATCACAATCCAGCTGATTTCTGTAAGTATTAGAATATGAATTTAATAGAATAAGATAATTTTCATTTCAGTATAAAACTTTTTATCAAACAACTAGTTCATTTTTCTTCACTAATGATACTACAGTTTGTTTCCCATACTACACGTCTACGCGTGTGCTTATTAGTAGGCGTAGATTATAAGCAAAAGTATAATAATAATTAAAAAAAATTGCTACTTATATATATTTTTTTACTATATATTTTTTTAATTACAATAAAAAAATGCAAATTCATTATCATTATCAGTATCATCAGTTTCAGTACATAGTATAAAACAAAGTCACTGCTGTCTGTCCGTCCCTATGTATGCTTAAATCTTTAAAACTACGAAACCTATTTTGACGCGGTTTGTTTTAATAGATAGAGTGATTCAAGAGGAAAGTTTATGGATGTATAATACATGCATAATTGCACCCATTAGTATATAATAAAACTAAGTTGATAAAATGTGCGTGCCGATATAACTTATAAAGGAGTCCCGGCACGATAAAGGGACTTAAATAGTGTGATAGCCCTTTATCCCCCCTCAAACAAGAATGGGGCAAACAGGTGCTACAGTGGAGACCACGTACTGGCAAACGTAGGGTGGGACGCCCCCCTGCTAGATGGAGCGACGATCTGCGACGGGCAGCCGGCAGCAACTGGATGCATGGAACCGAAGACCGGGTTCAGTGGCGAGCCTTGGGGGAGGCCTACGTCCAGCAGTGGACTGAAATAGGCTGTAGATGATGATGAAACAAGAATGGTCCCGTTTTAACCTAAAGGGCGTGTTTTTAAAGATATAGGGTTTTTTCCAACCGTTCAACTAATCTAACTAATCTCTGGAACGGCTGGACCGATTTTGACGGGACTTTCACTGATAGGTAGCTGAAATCATAAGGAGTACTTTTTTAGACTAGCTTCACCCCGCGGCGTCACCCGCTGTACGACAATAACCGCGGGTAACATCGCACCCGGGCAAAACCGGGACGGGCCGCTAGTATAAATATAAAATCTAATTTGTTAAAGTATCCCAAAATTATTAAATTTCGTGTTACTAACTCTCGCTTTGGACTGTATACACTTATAATAAGACGTATAATACGATGTGTAACAAATATAACAACTAATCTGTACGACATAGCTTAAAAATAACAAAAAAAATTGACACTAATGCCATGTAATTCACAGACACATATTATGTAAATCAAAGCTATAAATTAACTGATATGACCGTAATATAAAGTTATGTGTTAAGTAGTTAATTGCAAAAAATAACACATGAATTTGTAACAAAATTATATTCAAATAGGAAAATTGAGATATTTAAATATTTTTATTTTGTTGAGATAAAGTAGAGACAAATACTAATCACTACATAGTATAAAACAAAGTCGCTGTGGTCGGTCCGTCCCTTTGTATGCTCAAATCTTTAAAACTACACAACGGATTCTGAAGCAGGTTTGTTTCCATAAATAGAGTGATTCAAAATGAAGGTTTTTAAGTATAATACATGCATAATATCGTAGAGAAACACCGATAAATTTAGAGGTTCACCACTGCACCCGTGCTAAGGCGGGGCGGGTCGCTTGTATACTATAATTCCTGTAATTATATTTATTCACGCCGGTTAAGTCACATAAGAGAACATGGGAGTCAGTCACTGATTATTTCTCGTACTAGTTTAGTTATAACTGTGTTCAAAATTACGCTCTGAGCATATTCCTTTCAGATTTTTTACTACGCCGTTAATATCCGTTTATTCCGTTATTCCGTAAACGTGGGTACAGCCTATAAATAACCCACTACTGACTCGGGCCTCCTCCAAATTCATGGAGGGCAATCAGCCTATTGTGCCAAACTGGCAATACGGGTTGGCACAGGATATGTATCAAGTTTACCTTCTCTTGGGACTAGGTGATCAGCCTCTTGCGACTAAAGGAACAGGCGCTTCGTAGACGGATTTATAAAACACATTGTTGCCAGCCCATACCATCCTGAGGGTGTCGTAAGAGGTGTTGGTGCCGCCATTAACTTTGTTTTTTTTTCAGTGATGGAAGTATCCTCCGGAGAGTATGAAGTTGATTTAGTCAAAGCAGCACGAGACATGTCCCAGTTTAGGCCGGACCCCGACGCCAGTTGGGAAATACCAACCTTACCGGCCTTACCCAGCCCAGCTTTAGGTAACTGATTACTCAATAAAAAGTGCCAATATTGCGTAGTCGACACGCAATTCGTTCGTCGTTTCAGCCCATAAATGACCCACTACTGAGTCGGGCCTCCTCCAAATTCATGGAGGGAAATTAGCCTACTGTGCCACGCTGGCAAGACGGGTTGGCACAGGGTTTGTATCTAGTTTTCCTTCTCATACGGCTAGGTGATCTGCCTCTTATGATCCTCTAGTCGCCTCTTACGACACCCTCATGATAGTGTGGGTTGGTGATATTGTTTATTCTTAATCTGTCACCACACTGACATTCGATAAGACTTATTATTACTTTCTACCAAAGTACTATTCATACTTCGCACAGTTCGAATGTCGAAACGTCCGGGCACACCGTTTTTTTTATTAGGACCTTTGTTTTAAAACGTCTTAAACAATTATCAATGATACGGTAGGCCTCTGGACAGAGAAGGGCCGCTGAAAATCTGTAATTGTTTCTAGCTATTTCTATCGTATGGTAAATGAATAAAATTAGCGCTGATGACCTTAAACAAATGAGAATCTAAAATATAAATGCAACATGTTTCCCTTTACAGCATTTAAGCCGACTAGTTTCTTCAGCAACCCAAAGCAAACGCAATCTAAGTACTCTAAAAACATATATAGACAATCTGGATTGATGCTCCAAACATGGGTTCTACTGTATAGAAACTATTTGATGACCACGAGAAATTATGTAAGTATTTCTTATGTTAATACTAGCTGACCCGGCAGACGTTGTTTAGCCATATAAAAAAGGAAACTATTTATTCCCAGAACTAACAAATATATTTACAAATAATGTGGTAAAACGCGGTCAAGCCACGTCGGAGGAGTTCGATTACCAATACCATCACGACATTTTTATATATTAGATGTTACGTAAAGTTTGGTCCTCCGTTCAGGTTGGGCAAATGATTTTGTGTAAACCAGAGAGTCGTGGTATGAGTCTTGGTGTCATTTAATTATTTTTAATTTTTAACCCCCGACGCAAAAAGAGGGGTGTTATAAGTTTGACATGTCTGTCTGTCTGTGGCTCCGTAGCTCGCGAACGGATGAAGCGATTTCAATACAGTTTTTTTTTTGTATTACAGGTGAGTTACGGGCGAGTGTTCTTAGACATGTTTGATGAAAATCGGTTGAGTCGTTTAAAAGTTCTGGGGGGTTAAAGTGGGGAAGAATAACCGAAAGTCTTCAAATATAATCGAGTGGGGTCTCAAATGAAAGCGCATCACGTGCACATTACAAAATAATATGCTCCATGAAAATAAGTTTATTTAAATTTTTAATTTATTTTTTATAATTTTTGACTATTTGAAAGCATTCGCAAGAATTTATTCGAACTAAAACATTTTTGTTTGTACACCTAGTTACCTAATAGCCACTGTCAAATGAACTCTACGGAGTTTCCCGAATGACAGACGGCACGCGCAGACACATAGTGGTAGGTTTTAGTGGGTAAACCGGTTCGCAAATCACCATCTTCACGCGACCGGGACTCCAGCCCCAGCCCTCCGGCTGGGGACCTACAAAAGGTTTCCCCCACAATAAAAAAAGAGGTTTCCTTATTAAAAATAAAATATAAATCCCTTAATTTAAGTTTGCTGCAGAGGTGGAACCAATACAGGGTGGTCAAAAAGTCGTGGATCAAACGCAACCAGCGGTTAGATGGGATTATCAGCAGCAAAAAATTGTACTACGGGAGGTCCCTAAGGTCAACGGGAGGTCCCTAAGGTCAACAACATACCATATTGAGGGTGTCGTAAGAAGTGACTAAAAGAAGGCATTAGGCAGATCACCTAGCCGCAACAGAAGGAAAACTTGAAGCAAACCCTGTGTCAACCCGTCTTGGCTGCGTGGCACAGTAGGCTAATCTCCCAACATGAACTTAGAGGAGGCCCGACTCAGTAGTGGGTCATTTATGGGCTGAAACGACGATAAAGACCCTGTAGTCCGGAAAACGATCACGCTTAGGTAAGGTTAGGTTAGTAACCGAGTTTTATGTATGAATTAACTCTGGCCTTGCTACGAAAGATCGTCCTTGAAAGATATCGAAGCCACGCATAGCCATGTGTAATACCTTTTTAGAATCCTTATTAAATGCGCCAAAAATTGTGATACAGTGGCACTTTTCTGTAGAGTATTTTTTTTTCACAGTGGGGTCCGAAGTGAGTAACAAGTTTTGATTTAAGAATTATGTCTTTCGGAAAACTTAATGTTATCTTTAACACACCCAATAAACTACCATAAATAGCATGTCTAACGAAAGGGCTCATCAGTACCAATCTATTGAAAATTTTAAAAAAGATACAGGGTGTAGATTTTGTCGAATTTTATCAAGTTTTAGTAAAAAAAAGACAATTTCTCATAAAAACACAAAATCTATTGTAACTCTGCAGGGGTTGACCCTAAGGACCTCCCGTAGAACAATTTTTTGCTGCTGATGGCCCCATCTAACCGCTGGTTTCGTTTGATCCACGACTTTTTGACCACCCTGTATAATATCTCTACATCCACATTCCCCTCTTCCCAATTTCCTCAGCTTCACCAAAGTTTGACCTGAAGTGTCTACCAGCCGAACATTATTTGGCTTACTACTTAATTTCTGTCTGATATTCAATCCAGTGGGACGACAGGTAATCGTTTCATTCGACCACCTGTTAGTTTCCACTTCGTGTGATGACTGCTGTTTATGTGAAATATACATAATGTGGACTGATAGCTTTACATGCCAAGTGAAAGTCGGGTGGCACTTTAGAGTACTGTAAGGCATAGTGGATTCCCACCAGCTTGCATAGAGTTATCCATCTTGCAGGAAACCGTAGCTTAATAACGTCAACAATGGGTGAGGGCCAATGTCGAGGAAAGCATGGTATTGGCTGTTCAAGGAATCCCCGGTACTTCACAAACCACAATCCTCTTCTTACTTTAAAATACCTTCATTTGAATGCCGTGAATATTATGAAAAATTACATATCTTCAACTAAATTGGTGTATAAATATTAGCTTACGTACGCGCAAAGTTAAATACTTTCTTTAAACACAAATAGGTATTGCGTCGATTCTAACATACATATTCAAGTAATCACGCCATACACAATAAATATTAATTAATGCTTTTACGAACAGGTGACATTGGCATGTGATTTATTTGGATTTTTTCCTTTTCTTTTGTCCCTTAGACGTGTGACATCAAACATAATGAGTAATTAGGTACTATCCGCTCAGTATGGATTTCAATGCCATGCTGTTTTACTGATAGTGGTCGATAAAAACTACAATTTATTCATCACAATAACAGCGTCATAAATTTAGTTCATTTAAGTACCAATAATTACATACAAACGCCATCTATTGATGAGTTGAAGAAGTAACACATGGTTAGTTTAACACAAAAAAGTAAAAAATAAAAAATACATCGCGTTGGGGGACCGCTTCTACTTAAATATTACCTGAGCCCTGGTCCCCCACCGCGATGTATTTTTTATTTTTTACTTTTTAAAGGGAACTAGGTCATTGTGTCGGGGGTTTATTTAAATTTTTAATTTAATTTTTATTTTTTGCTTTTTATAGGTACACGCTTATTATGATGTTTGTAATGTGCACGTGATGCGCTTTCATTTGAGACCTCACTCGAGTATATTTGCAGACTTTCGGTTATTCTTCCCCACTTTCACCCCCCATAACTTTTAAACGACTCAATCGATTTTCATCAAAGAACACTCGCCCGTAACTCACCTGTCATACAAAAAAACTGTATTGAAATCGCTTCATCCGTTCGCGAGCTACGGTGCCACAGACAGACAGACAGACAGACACGTCAAACTTATAACACCCCTCGTTTTGCGTCGGGGGTTAATAAATTTCAAAGAGTGATTTAAGAAGGCCTTTGTGCTTCCTACTACTCAGCCCATCTATGGCCCACTGCTGAGTCAGGCCTACATGGAGGGTAATTAGCCTACTGTACCACATTGGGCACACAGGTTAGCACAGGGTTTCAATTCGTATCAAATTTTCCTTTTCTTGCGGCCAGGTTTTCGCCGGTCTTGCAATTCCTATAGTCAACTATTACGACACGCTCAGGATGGAATGGGGTGGTGACACAAAGTATTCTAAATCAGTCATCAAACGGCGAGAAGTGTGTTTTTAAAAATTGTCTTTGGCCACCTTCTCAAACTCTGCAGGTCTGCTCCCATTTATTGCAGCAGAGTAAAAAATAAAACGTTATTATTCTTATTCTTTCAGTCTCTCTTCATGTACCGGGTGGCAGCACATGTAGTTATTGCCCTCATATTTGGCTACCTCTACCTCGGAGTGGGCAGCGAAGCTGACTCAGTGCTGGGCAACTACGTCTATCTGTATGGCTCAATGTTACTCGTCGTTTATACTGGAAAGATGTCCGTCACGTTATCATGTAAGTTAACGATTACGATAATACACATTTTTTGTCAAAACGTTAATGCTAATTTACTACTACTATTCAGCCTATAAATGACCCACTGCTGAGACAGGCCTCCTCCAATTACATGGAGGGTAATTAGCCTACTGTGCCACGATGGCCAGATGGGTTGGCTCAGGGTTTCGTATCAACTTTTCCTTCTCTTGCGGCTAGGATATCGGCAGTGTCATTTTCTTTTGTCGACTCTTACAACACTCTCTCGGTGTAATAGGGTGGTGACACTATGTATTCTAAACCTGTCACCACATGGACAACAATAATTTATTGAAATCAAATATGTATAAGTATATAAGAGAACAATAATCTCTTTGTCGATTGCAATTTATCTGCCCTCTGTATAATTTTATTACGTGCAATGCAATACTTAACAAGTATTTTGTATTTATTGTCATATATTATTGTGATATACTATATACGGGAATACCGTATGGCGTTTATGATACTGTAGACAAAAATGGCACATGTTCACATGCCCACGCTTCGATGATCATAATAGTGCAACGAGTGCAATTCTCTAAACATTTGAATGGTTTTCTGATAATATACCCTCAAGAATTTCATGCACGGCTTTGGTATCTCTCGGCTTTTGTTAGGTCGTCGGAGGTCAGTGATAAAATGACGTAAAAAAAAATACTATCGACCTTGCTCTGACGGAGCGAGATGTGCCAGATGTCAGGGACAGGTGATTACGGTGCTACATATAATTGTATTACTATCTAAAACATATAACCTATTCGAATTCCTTAAGCTCGAAGGTGTTATTTCTTCAACTTAAATGTTCGCTTGTAGCTTACTACAAGTTTGTCAACACCATCTCTTACCTTGAAAATATTCCTTCTTTCTGTAATTGTACGTAGTGACTATGGCTGAGACTGTGTGCTTACACACATATAAATCTCGTTTGAGATTGAATGTGTGCCTGTGACTGGTAAGAGTATCAATGTCATTGACTATTAATTTTCGGAGCGTTTTTCTAGTTCTGATCGGAGACCTAGTGACATTTTTGGTTGAAACTTTCTCAAAGAATCCCAGTACATATCGTTGTGCCTACTTCTGCGTCCAAGAGCCTATTGCACTTGTAATTATTTTCTCATGCTTGTTAGTATCTCTAGAGGAACCATCTTAGCTCAGGTTTCAAGTATATTCCCCCTCGACAGTGCTGATACCTAACCGTGGTGGGAGCTTGCGTGCTTTCAACATCCGTTGGGGCCATAATTGCTCAGGTTGCTGCATGCCCGGGCGGCCCAAAGAAAAATGTCAGACGAAAAGCGACACACGGTGTAGCGGTTCGGGCTCCAGGGTTTCCTGTGTCCTCAGAGTTACCCTGCGAGCCCTAAACCGCTACGGTACGCCAGTGTCCTCGGTTTGGCGGTCAACCTAGTTGGTCTACAAGCCGAGGGCTGGCATGACTTTCTTCTGCGAGGCCATTATGTCGCAGAAGTGGGTGACAGGGCGGGTGGGAAAGGAGTTAGCTCCGGCTGATCCCAGTTATCCGGAGTGCCCTCCGATAATCGAAGCCGTCCCAACGCCACAGTAGAATGCGTCCTCACGAAGCTGTGGCGTAACAGACGACACGTGTGAGGGTATACCGCTGTGGTTTTAGTGGGTAGTCGAGTATTCCGGGGTCTTACATAACTGCTGACTCCACCCCCGAGCAGTGATAAGCATTAAGCATTTCCCCAGCGTCACTCGTCTGACCTGTGTGGCCGACTACCATTATTTACACGGAGCAATTGCCGTCAGACCTCCGCGACCCATCTAGTGGGACCACCGGTAATTATATGGTTAGACCAGCTGTCAGTTTTCACGCTACTGACTACGCGTAACGACTGCCACAGGTAGTAGAATGACGGCGTTTCTTGATAGCCCTAAGCCAGGACCATTGGCCAGGATCATTGGACCCTTAAATAATCATTAGCCGCGTACTGACTTAGCGAGGCAGCCGCGCGAGGCAATTCCTCGGTATGTCAGGACGTACCTCGCCCGAGGCAAACGCACGCGCTGCGTCGCCCGAGCGTGCCTCGGCCCGAGCCGAGCGTTGTCGGTTTTTGTCCATGCTCAAAGGTGCCTCGGTAGGTTTGCCGCGCTCACTCAAGACGGTAGTGCTTTGCCTCGCTTGTTTAACGAACACGGAATCATAGATAATGATAGATAGAAGATAAAAATCAATATATAGGCGACTACTATGGGACGCGCAATGTCCTGATTATACAAACAGAGGACTGGAAGAAGGTGCGTGGAGAAACATAAACCGAGAAATAAACATTCTAATAACTAGCTTAACAAAAATATGGAGTCTTTGTTAGGATCATATAGGAGCAGAACTAAATATGCGCTACGCTCGCGTATCCTCTGTACGAGTTGTGAGTAACTGAACTTTCGAATCATTCCACTCTGGCTCAGCCTCGCTGCGGCTCGGCTTTGCCGCGCGAGGCAGCCTCGGTCTGTATTAATGCAGACCGAGGCTGCCTCGCTAAGTCAGTACGCGGCTTTGACGTTTTCTATTTATTTGTAAGTTATTTACATAGTTATTGACTTTATTTTTATTTTTTTCAGTTCCACTAGAAATGGAGATATTAAGAGGCGAATACTTCAATCGATGGTACAGTTTAGGACCGTACATCGTATCGATATTAGCAGTGGAATTGCCATTCCAGGTAAATATTATATTTCTGTTTAGCCTTCTGTGCCACGCTGGCCGGACGGGTTGGCACAGGGTTTGGTTTCACCCGGGGCGGGGTACGGGGATGTCTCGGCCCACACGGGATCTGAGGGGAAGCGACGTCCTGCCGGGTGCTCACGGCAGGAAGTCGAGTGCTCGTAAGGAGCTTGAGGAGAGGAGGAGGGCCTCCTCGTCTGCGGCGGCGTGGTTCTGCATCAGATCCCACAATGCCGCAACAGGACGCGAGTTGGAGCACCCCGGGGAGGTTTAGTGGGTGGGCCCCACTATGGGGGAGAGTCCCACACTCCCCTCGCTGGCCATCCCCGTGGCCGGCGAGGAAGTCCATAAAGGATTTTACCCCGAGCAAAAGAAAAAAAAAAGGTTTGGTTTCAAGTTTTCTCTTGTGGCTAGGTTATCGGTCTCTTGTCGGTTCTTACGACACCATTTACATATTCTAAAACCGTCACCTCACTGAATATTATCCTATGATAACCACATCAGTAAATGGCTGGCACATTTTTTTATAATGATTTTACATTACAGATGATATCTTGCGTCTCGTACGTGGTTCTCTCGTATTGGTTGACGGAAAACCCCTTGGAACCGACACGAGCAACCCTCTTTTTAGCTACAGTCGTTGCGACGTCACTATGTGCTCAGGCGTGGGGATACTTCATCGGCTCTACCACTCCTACCAGGGTAAAGTAACTTTATATGACCTCTTTATATAGGGTGTAACAAAAACCCTATTGCCATCTGAAGTGAAGGGATAATCATCATGACGACACGGTTGGCGCAGTGGTTGAGCGATCGACTGCTGTGCAGCATGTCGCGGGTTCGATTCCCCGCACGGAAGAAATATTTGTACGACCTACAAGTATTTGTTCCGGGTCTGGGTGTTTTCTATCTATAATATGTATGTATTTACAAAAAGAAAAGTATAATAAGTAGTATATCATCCATCTCGTTACCATAACACAAGCATTAAGTTGCTTAACTTGGGACGAGATGGCGTTGTGTGAAATGTCCAAGGATATTTATTTATTATCATCATTTCAGCCAAAAGACATCCAGTGCTAGACATAGACCTCCCCCAAGGATTCCGTGAGTCCTTAGCCAGCCACATCCATCGCCTCATTTCTGATTCGACCTCGCAGGGAAACTCCAAGCATAGCCCTGTTCAATGCCCTTTGAGTGACTTTGAGCCTTATGATGGAGCCCATTGTGAAGTGAAGGCATACCTACATCCTAATTAACGTCATTGTCAATTTAAGTTAGCACCCACTCCAAATGGTTCATTTTTGGTTATATTTCGCTATTAAGTCTTTATAGCTGTTTACATTTTCTGTTAAAAAGTTTTTAGTTTTTTGTACACATTACTCGGAACCAACAACTAGTACCTAAATTGCCCAAGGACAACTAGTAAGTTGGCTAAGGACAAATTGTTTGGTCCATTTATTTCAAGTTTTATAGCAAACTACTGAACCGATTACGATACAAATTGAAATGGGACCACACGGGACGCACCAGTGTTCAAATAAGAATCATCAAAATCGGTTCACCCAGTCGAAGTTTCTGAAGTAACAAACAAAAATACCGTCAAATTGAGAACCCACTCCTTTTTTGAAGTCGGTTTTAAATATCCGTTTCCTCCGAAATGCGGCTTAGAGTTATTGTAAATACTATAATAGATGATTGGTGTGTTGTAGTCTTAGTGCGTCAGTGGTTTTAACACTATCGTCCAACTGGCGACCGAAGTGGTAAGGAAAAGGAGTTTTACTAACTCGGACAAAAATTTAAGATCATGTCTACTAAAATTGTTCTTACACTTTTTTCTCTAACATTTAGTATTTCTGAGAAAAAGCCATTCGAAAGTTAGATGGAGCTGTTTACCCCTATTTTTGGGCTGATTTGACCGTCTATACGCCCCTAATAATTTATGTTAGATTTAAATTGCTTATTGGCCATCTGGCTAGATGGTAATAAGTATGATGGAGTCTTTACAAGAATACTGTCTATCGGCCACAGAAGTCCACTGCTGAACATAGGCCTCCCCCATAGATTTCCACAATGTACAATCTTGTGCAGACCGCATCGACAGACACCCAGCCGTCAATTACTACAAAAAAAAATGACTATCGATCCTTTGGTTACGGCTGTAGGGTTATGGTTAATTGTAATGCAGTAACTTAAATTAATGATTCTACATGCTGTTAAAGAAGTATCGCGTAAAATAGCTTACGTACTATTTTTTTATTCTCTCTTGCAGATTGCAGTGTTCATTGGACCGGTTCTGGCCTGCCTGTTTTCTGTGTTCGGTTTCTGCCTGGCCTTGGCAGACACACCTTACGGTTTCCGATGGCTGCACTACATTTCCTACTTCAGAGCTGGTTTCCACGTCGCTGTGCATTCCGTTTATGGCTTCAACAGGACAAGGATGCATTGCTCTAAAGGTACTTAATAATAATTTCTATGTTTAAATATACATATTAAATATACATCCTCATCTCGCCCATAAAATACCCACTGCTGAAGCGGGCAACTGATATCCTCTATTCTATATCCCATTAGATGGAGGATAATAAGCCTACTGTGCTACACTGACCACACGGGTTAGCACAGGGTTTCGTTTCAAGATTTCCTTCTTTTTCGGCGAGGTTTACGGCCAAGTAATTTCCTTTTGTCGGCTCTTACGACACCCTCCGGATGCAATGTGGTGGTGACACAATGTATTCTAAATCCGACAGCACACCTTCAGTATTTTTGACAGCCAAATATTAATAAATAGTCTGGAAGGTTTTTACAAATCTTCCAAGAGATTTTATGGACTGTGCGTCTATTAAAAGACATTAAAATAAATAGGGTAGTATATTAAAGAATACCACGCCTTCTCCATTGGACTATGGGCATGTTTACTTCAAGTTAGTTGCCCATAATTCAACAACATGTGTATTAAGATCCTCCAGGTATACATAAAGAGGTATAAGTACCCTTATAAAAGGTCGTGGCTCTAAAACGTCATACAACCAGACTAACCTCGAAAATAGTCTCTTTCTGGCAAAATATAACAGAAATGATTTGTCTTATTTCAGAGTACTGCCATTATATTACACCTAAAGTGTTCCTCAAAGAAATGGATATGGAACACGTAGACATCGGTGGCAACATGACGTTGGTTCTATGCACCACCGTCCTCATGCATATCTTCACCGCTGCCGCTCTTTGGTACAGACTAAATAAGAGATGAAAAGTAAGGACCGTCGATTAACAGTAGGTCATACTATGGAATAGGAAAAGACTATACTGTGACATGGATCAGTAGACGTATAAGATTAACAGTGACCGTTCCGGTACGGTACTTAAAATAAATAATTGTTTTAATGTACATCATAATTATACTTTTGTTTGTGCTGTCTTCATTAATAACATAGTGTAGTTGACTTATAGTTATTTCATTGTTGGTGTAATTAACCCATGACAATTTGACTTGTGACACGTTAATTATTAAGATCAAATTGCATCACTTACTAATAAATTTATCAAACGGGTAGTTATTTGTAACAAATTTATATGTATATATTTATATGTGTTTATATATTTAGTAGAAAATAAAATTACACTAAAAATACCTATTCTGATATTGACTGTATTGACACACACCATGATGATGACAGTCATAGAAGCCTAATAATAAAAAATCTGTACGATAATGATGTCCTTAGGGAGTCCAAATTACGTAAGGTACTTGAGAAAGTCTTATTTATTTTTTGTGACGCGTAGTATAATTTTAATCAGATACTGTAAGGTAATTAGACAAATTTATCATTAGACTTTGTGACAAGATTAATGTGCAAGTACTTAGCTAATATAATATTCCACCCAATGTTTTTTTGTGATTAATTGCACGGCCATTCCACAGTATACCAACCAATAAATCATTACATTTTATGCAAATTCAAAAACACTATTCAACATAACGGTGACTAATGAAAATAAACCTTAATATTAGTATTGTAAGGTAAATTATATTAATTTAATATTCCTGTACATTAAATGAAATGACGTGCTTAATTATTTAGAACATAAGATTAATTAAAATATATAAAATAAGTTTGATGTTGATATGTTTTATTTCGTCTTAGTGCAGTTTTTAATGAATTTATGTTAATTTAACTACGAATAGGTAAGTACTTAGATCATGATATGGCTATTATCAAATATATTGCAATTAATTTTGTGTTTATTTCAAAACAAACATAACAAATAATTCTGTCTTGTCTTTTTTTCACATTATTTACAGATCGTACAAAATACTTCTATTAACCTATTTACAACACTGCGATATAACCTTGTAATACGCGCTCTTTGATTTAAAAAGAAGGGTAAGGTACAGAAGGAGATAAGATGTGCGAAGGGTGTGTAGTTTGTGGGATATTTAATATTAATTGTAATTATATTTTTGGCGGCTGGAAATTTCTTATAGTTATGTGTACTTCGGTTTCCCTAGATTCTGTACAAAAGAGCTTCCACAGTTGGTTTCACCAACAAAATATTCGGTACTTAGTAGCAAATGAGAGCTTTTAGATTAAGACTAGGTTAAATAAAAAAGTAAAATTAATATAAAAAGAAATTACACACATTTATTTAATTCCCGACGTTTCGAAAGCTTTGCAGCAGTCGCGCTCGCGGGTGAGACTAGATGAGAGTTGTCTATAAAAGTGTGTTAAACAGTTAAATCTACTGCCTTTAAAATTATATTAAGTACACACAATAAATCCGTTTAATCGTTTGTGGATTGATTTACGTACAGTCCTCGCCAATCTTTATGGCCGATCTGAATGTAGCCGTGGGTACGAACTTACGTACATTTCATAATCAATACAAACGTAGCTCACTCACACTAACACGAGGGTGGCGAGGACGCTTGCGAGTGAAAAACTGCGCGCGGGGGCGTCCCGCTGATGCCTGATTTTGTGTTTTAATTTTGCGCAGCGTAATGCGGCTACGTTCAGAGCGGCCATAAAGATTGGCGCGAACTGTACGTAACCATTTTGTAATCCAAGTGTATCGGTGTTTTGTGGGTGGGTATTTTCCCAGTCCACGCAGCTACTAAGTTTAAGCGGTGGTTATTCGCCATGCCACATGTAAGTGCGTTAAAGTTTTGACTTCTTATAAATTTTACCTCACTTTTAATAAATGATTTTACTGTTGCTTGTAATTAGAGCATTTTAACACCACTTACCTTTATCATAGTAGCTCTATTGGAACTAAAACAAATAATTATCTATGGCATTTTAAATTCCAGGTGACACTAATCATTCATTTTAATGTTTAACTTAAAATTTACGAGACAGACAGACTTGCCTCTAGATTTAAATTTAGAATATAATCAGTGCAGTCAAGTTCTTGGTGCTACAATATCTTACCATAAGTACTTTTAAAAAAGGGGGTTTTTTATAGATATTACTGCGACTACTGCTAAGCCCATACTACCAATCAGCCCAATGATGAGTCGGCCCTCTTCCAACTACATGGAGAGTAATTAGCCTAAGCCTAAGCTTTTCTTCTCTTGAGGCTATGTTTTGGGCCATTTCATTTCCTTTTGCCGGCTCTTTTAACACCCTCAGTATGTGTCAATGAGGTAGTGACACTGTGTATTCTAAATCCGTCACGACACGGAAATTATTGTAATTTGATAAATATATTTTTATCTAATATATATGAGTAGTTTTGTTTACCAAAATATTGTAAGTAAATACGTTTAAATAACTGTTGTGTTCTGTGCTGATATAATCCCTTGATAACACCATAGTAAATTGTAAGACTGGACTGATGATTTATATATAACTTACAATAATAATAATGACGAAAATGAAGAAGAATGACACATCAGACTAAAAACTACAGGATTTAGGCGCTCAGGGTATGGTACGGCTAATTCAGCTACAATAGAATCATTACATAGTAAATAGATATTATAAGCAGTCATTAAATACCAAATAGAACAATAATTATTGTTGTACATTGTAAGTTTTATGTAAGCATTACTTATTATTGCAGTAAATGATTTAGGGTTCATTCATTAAATAAAATACATTTTCCAGTGAGTTGTCTATTTTTCCTACCCTGTACATTTACCCTACTCTTTTTTGTTTTTGCTGGAGAAATGCTTACTTAAGACAGGTGCCCGACGCGGGTGGGGTCAGCGTTTGTGAGGGACTCCGGCGGTATATCCTCATGTTTCGTTTGGGTTTTTTTTTAAGAGTAACTTTAATGCCTTTGACCCTATGCTTGCGTGATGGAAAGCAACACCAGGGTCTAAGGTGGAGCAGGCAATTCTAGGAAATGCCCTATCAGCCACCGGCTCTCACATACACACGACGAAACACAGTAGAACTGCTTGGCGCCGGACTTAGATGTGAAGGTGGTAGCTAGCCGGGCGGACCATTCGTTCCAACCACCAAGCGTGCTGGGTTTTGTTGACTTATACGACACGCGATTTTTCCCAGCGTGCGGTGGGCAAGTGTAATATTCTCACCCGTCCCCACACGGGTGTAAAAATGTCACATGTTCATTCTAATGTGGCGTCCTGACAGGTTGTGAATATCGGACCGCATTCCGGGACTTCCTCATTCAATGGGGGTTCGAAGGTAGGCATAACGTCACGTTCCCCTCCTCCAAGCCACGGCAAAGCAGCAGCACAGAGGAAGGTTTCCAACACTGAGTTCGTTGCCCAAACATTTCTTTTTTTTTCGTTGGAAATCCTCATGGAAACCCGCTTGCTAAATGCCAGCCGGGTTATGTGGGACTCCGAGGCGCGGAAAGATGGTAATTGCGCCCCAACCCCCACTAAAACGAACGGTGTCCCTCGACTGCCCGAAACAGGGCCACTGGTTTCACTCCCGGACAGGGAGCATGCTCCGCGTGGGGCCCGCTTTTACAAGCCATATGCTATATAAAATAATTATTTATTAAAAAAAAATACCATTTCCATGTAGCGACCGCATGCTACATACTTTACACAATTTACCCGAAAAATCTGTACTAATTGCATCAAGAAATATCGCCTACAAATGCGATAATCACGAAAAAGCCGTACACCGCGATAGCGAAAATTTCAAGAGCAATTCGTAAGTTTAAGATATCCCCGATTATAGCTATCGGGGGATAGGCGCTGCAACACCTAGCCATTTGCGCCTAAATACACATTTATAAATCTAATAAAATGTTATTTCTATTACCGCTATTGGTACTACTTACCTATACTCACTAAACATACACCCGGTGCCCGTCCCGCGCCGCCTTTGAGACAACCAGAGGACACCGGCGCACCGCAGCCGTCCAGGGCCCGCAGGGAAACACTGAGGACAGGGTCCACCGTCTACCCGGGTCCCCGGAGCCCCCGTCCAGGGCTCGCAGGGACACACTGAGGACAGGTTCCCCATCTACCCAAGTCCCCGCAGCCCCAATCTACCGCAGCGCACCAGTGATCCGCCCCGCAGCCCCCTTCCGCGACATACGGCCTCGCAGAGGAGGCCCGTCAGCCCTCGGCCGGCGCCAACCCGAGGACGTTGGTGCCGCTCTTCGTCTCACCTCTCCCCGTGGGCCCGCCCGGCATGGGAGGCCCTGGCCGGTATGGCCCCACGGATCACATGAGGCACTCAAGCCACCTCACCACGGCAAGGTGGCAGCACAGTCGAGGGGGGTCCCGCGCCGCCTGCCTTAAGGGTCCCGACTGTGTCACCATGGGATCTGCCTTATGCTATTTGATCATGCTATTGGCCCCTCTAGTTACATGGAGTGTTATAAGCCTACTTTGCCAGACGCGTAGACGGCCAGACGGGTCAGCACAGAGTTTCGTATCAAGTTTACCTTCTCTTGCGGCTAGGCATAAAGGCCTTGTCATTTCTTTATGTCTGCTCTTACGACACACTCAGTATGTATTCAAAATCCGTAAGTAATTCTTATTTTTAACCCCCGACGCAAAAAGAGAGGTGTTATAAGTTTCACGTGTCTGTCTGTCGGTCTGTCTGTCTGTGGCACCGTAGCTCGCGAACGGATGAAGCGATTTCAATAAAGTTTTTTTTGTATGAAAGGTGAGTTACGGGCGAGTATTCTTAGACATGATTCTTAGATTCAAAACGGGTGAGCCGTTTAAAAGTTACGAGGGGTGAAAGTGGGGAAGTATAACCGAATGTCTGCAAATATAATCGAGTGGGGTCTCAAATGAAAGCGCATCACGTGCAATTTAACAAAATCTACATTATAATAAGTATGTACCTATAGAAAGTATAAAATAAAAATTAAATTAAAAATTTTAATAAACCCCCGACACAATAACCATTAAAAAGTAAAAAATAAAAATAAATACTTCGCGTTGGGGGACCAGGGGTCAGGTAATAAATAAGTGGGAGTGGTCCCCCAACGCAAAGTATTTATTTTTATTTTTTACTTTTTAAAGGTTATTGTGTCGGGGGTTTATTTAAATTTTTAATTTAATTTTTATATTTATTTAATCTTCATGTACAGTAGCGGAACATAAGCTTGCGGCATTCTCTACCAGTCTACAGTATCTAGCTGCATTACGCTGCGCTCAACACAAAATCAGGTATCAGCGGGACGTACACGGAGCGGGGAGGCAGGGCACGCCCGCGCGCGCCGTTCTTCACCCGCTAGCGCCCTCGCCACCCGCATGTTAGTGTGAGTGAGCTACGTTCGTATTGGGTGATATTGGTTATGAAATGTACGATGCGGAAATTCGTACCCACACGCCTACATTTAGACCGGCAATAAAGATTGGCGCGGACTGTACCTTTGGGAGTAATCTGTGCTTTGGGTTAGGAGAGAATATTAAGGGGGACAAATAAGAAATAATTATTTAAAGTAAAAAATGCTTTAGAGGTTCATCATTGCACCCTTGCGAAGCTGATCGCTAGACTAATTGTATAAAATGCTTGTATCACAGTTATAGTGTTTAAACTCTTCCGAAACTATTATACATATATTCTAACTAACTATATTATATATTCAGTAGGTATGAGAATTGGTTGTTATCAAATTTTTACACCCCTAAGTGTAAAGGTGTAAAGACACCGCAATTTTTTTTTGACATTTTTTTTTGTTATTTCTTTATTGTTATTTGTTACAACCCTAAATGTTCACCCCCTACGATCAACCCCTATTTAATTACATGGCAAAACAACGTTTCCGGGTCACCTAGTACTATATAAAATATACTACTATAAAGATATACATATTTAAGAATCTTCCCCACTTTCACCCCTCATAACTTTTAAACGGCTCACCCGATTTTCATCAAACATGTCTAAGAACACTCGCCCGTAACTCACCTTTCATACAAAAACTTTATTGAAATCGCTTCATCCGTTCGCGAGCTACGGTGCCACAGACAGACAGACAGACACGTGAAACTTATAACACCCCTCTTTTTGCGTCGGGGGTTAAAAATATCATTCAAGTTTTTTATTTAATGAATCTGAGGCGGTACGAAGTTTGCCGGGTCAGCTAGTATGAAATTTATCTATCTAATCGCATTTTTTTATATTTAGAGTTTTAATTTTTTTTCTAGGAACACGCATAGTTGTCCGGGATCCCCGGTACATTGTTTTCACTTGATTACTATCAAGCTAATTTTTCGTGAAGAGACGCCCAACATTTTCTTGTCGATAACTCATGATTGTGGTAGTTAACGGAGGTAGCAAGGGTGAAATATGTTGATTTTATGATTCTAAAAAAAATATAACTATCCGGGTGCTACGCTCAAAAGTTGTAGTTGTTGTAGGACCGGGATAACGTACCACGCAACTTGTAGGACAATATGACGGTTAAATAATATAAATATTTACTAAGTAAATAAAAAAAACCAGCTGGTTAGTAATCATTTTTGATGACCTCGTTATCCATACATATTGGAAGTGGGGGACCCTTTGATCAAACCATACATTATGTAGGTAGGACAAATACATTTTCGAATAATTTTAATAATGATCATCAGATATACCAAAAAGAATAAAAAAAAATTAAATCATAAATTCAACATATTATAAAAATTAGCTTGATAGTAATCAAGTGAAAACAATGTACCGGGGATCCCGGATTATAGACGGGGATGAACCGAGAAACAACGAGAAACTCGTCCGCCAGGTGATTGGCAGTGGTAGTGCACTCCGTGTGGTGGGTGGCTTGGCTCGGCTGGCGTCTGGCGTTAGTTAGTTAGTATAATTCGACAGCGCGTCTGGGTCGGCCGCTACGCAGCTGACGCGCGATCGAAGTGCCTTTGTTTACGTGTTCTTTGTTAATTATTAAACTATATTTCAAACATATGTGCTGCGTACATAAGTGTGAGTGAAAGTAATTAAAATGTCAGTATTAAGTGAACATTCTTCGGAATGTAACTCTACTTCTCAGGATACAAACTCAACTTCGGTATTGGAAGATAGTTTTCATTTATCATTCGAAGACGTAAACTTCTCCGTGACAGAACTTGCCCGAAGAGGGTGGACATGGAGACGAGGTATTTATTTACCACACAAATAATATGTGCTCTATTCATAACAATGAACAGTAAAGGAATAATTACCACACATTCTTTATCTAGAACGCGTAATTAGGTTACTGATAATGTTATTCAAACACAAAAGTACTAACTTAATCTTAATTTTTCATAACTTAAGATTAGGATGTCTTAGAAATTTATACAGTTACTGTGTAACGTAACATGGGATATTGGCTCAGCTGATTTCATAACTGTTTTAGGGTTACCGCATAATATCAATTATTAATGAAAACCAATTTTCTTTAAAATCTTTAACTAATAATTTTAAACATTTTGTTATTTTTTCATAGTGTGTCTGTCTGCTATTAACGCCAGTCATTTGTAAAGTAGATTAATTTTGTAAACAGTTTAGAAATGATTGCTCATTGTAACAAAAGTATCTCACAAAAACATTAATGATTATGAGAATTATGTTGTTTAAAAAGAAGTATTTGGTAAACAGAGTAACTAGAAGTAGGAAGGGGATATACTGTGCTCAGTGACATAATCTACACACTTATAAATGTCATAGCGGCTATTTAATTAATAATTTCTAAACCAACTTCCATCAATCCCCAATTTTAATACTAACGTAATTTCCATTTTTCGGTTTTCCTAGATATCGTTACCATTATGTCAAAATTAATTCATTTGTCTTTGATAGAGCTATTTTGCACTTACAATAGACTGGTTTTCAAAAGCATAGAGGCATAGCCAAGCCGGCAATGCGGGAGGCAATAGACCTGGAAGCCAAGCTACATCTGTCTCTAAATTCAGTAAATTGGTTGGATGGGCGCGGTGTCCTTAAAGCGGATGCTCCAGGGTAGCCTGCGAAATTCAAATTTTCTTACGTTTTTTGCAATTTGCAGGGCAGTGCTAGGTTGTATGATGATGAACATTTGATTAGCGGCTGTAAGACATGTAGTTAAAGATTTTGATGATTATGATTCTATAACTACATACGTCTTACAGCCGCGAATAACATTTTAATCAACATACAACCTAGCACTGAACTGCAAATTGCAAAAAACGTAAGAAAATTTGAATTTCGCGGGCTACCCTGGAACATTCACCTTAATTTAAAACAGATCACCTCCGTGCTTCTGAGGGCTGATTAAGCCGTCACTGTCGGCAATAATTTCTACCATCTATAGTAGTCGTTTAACGTTGGTCTAATATATTTATTGTGTGTCCCACTATGTAGTCGTCGTGTAGTTTCGATACTGAGGGTGTCGTAAGAACCGACAAAAGAATATGACAAGTCCAAAAACCTAGCCGCAAGAAAAGGAAAACTGTAGTGTAGTATTTACCCTCCATGTAACTGGAGGAGGACCCGCCCCATCAGTGGGTCATCAATGGGTAGTAGTACACTAGGGAAATATAAGCGCAAAGCAATTTAAGAAGGAGAAGGTTATCCTATGCGTTGTTGGTAACCCTATAACAATGAGTCGAATAGTCCAAACCCGTAATCTGACTGATAATGTTAGTAATTAAGAAAAGATAAAAATGTATTAAAATTAATATCAATATATGATACTGTGCGTAATCACGCGGCCATAGTGATATATTTAGCGGTGCGATAGTGTTCAATAGTTTTTTTTTGTTTAAAAAACAATCATTTAATTCACTAACACAAATGACAACCAGAATCTGAGCAAGTGCCTCTGGTTTAGACAAAGACACTTGCCCGGGCCCGGAATCGAACCCGGGACCCCGTGATCCAAGGGCGGCACATCTAACCCATTAACCAACGAGGCAGGTGTTAACTAATAACCGCAAGGTCAAAGTAGGTTAATCGGGCAATTATTTTAATATTATACACGTATGCAAACATATATTTAAATTTTATTTATATTATACACCCTGTTTATTTATGGGTAGGACGCAAAGGATAGACGGGAAATACTCTGTGTAAACACGGGTAGGTCGCCAAATGGGACCTGTGCCGACCAAGAAAATTAAGAAGAAGGCGAAGAACAATCAGATACTGTTTATTTAAGAATAAAATAATAATAAAATTTACTGCCTCGTCGGTCCAGGGGTTGGATGTGCCGCCTTTGGATCACGGGTCACCGGTTCGATTCCGGAGTCGGGCAAGTGTCTTTGTGTAAACCAAACGCACTTGCTCCGAGTCTGTGTGTCATTTTTGTTCGTGAATTACATGTTTGTAAACAGCCCCCGCGAGCGCGATACAGGTTATAACTAGTGAAGGGATTAGATTTTTTTTCTTGTATTGTTGGAAAAGCCTTGAGCAACGATAAGATATGAAATTAACAGACGTACGAAATACTCGTTCGTAATCAGACTCTAGACTTGGGATTAACTTAATCTTCTGCAATTACAATCGCATCTTCGTTAACGATTCATTGATTATAATTATTTAAAATTAGTCTCTACTATTCCTATCTCGGCTTAGGCCTCCTCCGTCTCTGTGGAGGTAAATTAATCTGGCCAGGCGTGGCACATGGTTAGTTACAATTATGTTTTTAGATTGCGGCTTAATATTCTGTTTACTTACCTCCTTCAATCGCGCCCGTGTTTTTCAGTTAAATATATTTGTTTTAATGTAATAAATAGAACTTGGAATTGTCCCTTTTTTGTACTATTGAGAACATTTTTAACAATGTACAGACCACATTTAAAAAAAAATGACGCTGTTACACTAGAAGTAACTATTTCAAACACTGCGATTAATCAATCTAATATTACGCTCAAACAGAACCGAATTTTCGTAGCCTTTTTTTAAATCGACCTTGAATGTACAATTGAAATTACCGATTTAGTAACATTATAGTGAAAGATAACCTTTGTGTAAATGAGTCATAATTAATTACATGAGTTAACTTACATTTGACACACCTAAGAAATAAATAATAAACACAGACCGTTGATTTTCGCGGCAAAAAATATCCTTAATTTTTATGAAAAAATAATGTTGAAAATATGTATGTTTATTAATTTCCCGTGTATTTTATTATCATATACTTAAATCACATTGATACTAGTTCGAAAGATTTAGTTATTTTTAAACTAAATTATCTAAAGGTTATCTTGTTGTGCCAGTATGCCGATAATATATTAAATATTTTTTAAGTCAACATTTGACTTCAAATAGATTTATTTTCATTGGTTATTTGTCGCTATTTGGTGTCGTTTACATTTTTTTTTAATATTCATACAGTACATGGTGGCTAAGTCTCTATTTACAGCATGTAACAATACCGTACAGTCATACTGAGAGGAGTTATAAATGAGTTTACTCCTTTCTGAGACCGTTCCATCGGAAATGAGCCCTATACATATCTATCCTGGTTATTAAACAAAGCATCGTGCGTATTTCTCCAGATTTTCTTAATACCAATTATATAACCAGTTGGTGCCTGAATTATTAAGAAACTAGCGACCCGCTCCGGCTCCGGCATAAAAATCTTCCACTTGAATCACTCTATCTATTAAAAAAAACCGCTTCAAAATCCGTTGCTTAGTTTTAAAGATTTAAGCATACATAGGGACGGACTGTCCACTATCCACTGCTATCCACTTTGTCCACTGAGTCAGGCCTCCTCCAACTACAAGGAGGGTAATAGAGTGATTGTGCTACTGTGCCACACTGGGGCAGACGAGTTGGCATAGGGCTTCGTACCAAGTTTTCCCTATCTTGCGGCTACGTTTTCAGCATTATATATTCCTTTTGGCGTCTCTTACGACACCCTCAAGGTGAAATAGGGTGACCATACTTATATTTTAAACCCGTCGCCACACGGAATAGCCATAATGTACTATTTTAAACGTGTTTTACTACTTTTGCTACGATAAGAGGTATTTTATTTATTTTATTTTATTTATTTTAATACTTCATGCAAAATACATTGGCGGACTTAATGCCTAGAGGCATTCTCTAACAGTCAACCATAGGGTGGAGCAGAGAATGACTTGGGCTAGGTGCACTAAAATAATAAGAATTCAGTGTAGTGAGCTAACTAAGAATAAAAATACATACACAAACAGTCAGAATATACTAAATTTATACGGTGAAGAATAATACATACAAAATAAAATAAAAATGATAATAATATATAAAATAATACATAATTATACTACAGTATTTTCGCAACGCAACCTTATAAGAATGCAGAGAGTTGGCCATTCTGATTTCAAGGGACATATTTTACATGCAGTGGAGCATGCAATCAAGTATCGGTGTGAAAGAAAATAACAAAAACATTGATGTTTGATATTGTCGCACATTATCTTATCATATTTCTTGTAGGTTATCTCTCAAGAGATTTTTGTCCATTTTACGAATTCATTCGGATTTGAAAATATATGTGCGGAATCAATTCTCATATTACGACTATTGTTCTAATGGTGGCATACATATGCAAAGGGATCAAAAAATAGAAATAAAACTAAAATAAAATGCACAAAATAATTACATTATGCAAAAATGGTGTCTGCATATAATAATTAGTTTAGTATGTATTCAACGAAAATTATACGAGTTGTTTTAGAACACATAGTGTCTCAAACAACTCATTAACATCTTATTATCATAATAAAACTAAAAACAATTCAGAAAACCTAGAGAAGGAAACCAAGAGAAGGAAACCTTGATACGAAACCCTGTGCCCAATCCATCCAGCATTATTTCCCTTTATGTAATTGGAGGAGGTCCGACTCACCAGTGGGTCTTTTGTGGAACTTTTCATACACTAAAGTTAGTTTTCCTTATGTTTTGTATCATAGTAGGTTCTGATTCACAACAACAAAGCTTGCATTCCTACTTGGACTTGCACTGCCAGTGAGGTGAAACTGGTTTTATCTCCCGTGCGTACGTACGTGTAACTGTGAATCGGTTTTTTTTACTTACCAACTACCACTTACATCAAACCAGATTATTTTATATATTTATGATACAGTCCGCCTGTGACCACGCTAGTGCAATTCTGTTCGACGGCCACTAATGTAAAAGTGTATTCAATAATTCCGGTATAGATCTTCTAGACAAACTGCTTTACGAATAACCTCTTTGACCGTGCGTACTGCATCCTCAGCTACCCCGTTGGAAGCAGGATGATAGATAAGGTGCTAAGAAAATATGTTCGATTCCATTACTAGAAGTGAAACGAGCTAATGTAGTACTAGTTAAAGGTGCACCATTATCGCTTACTAGTCATCTCGGCAATACCCACCTAGCAAAACTTCACGTAAAATATTTAAAGTGAAATGAGACGCGCCGTACTGACCACAGAATAAACTTCTATCCACTTGGTTTTGGCACCGATTAAAACCTTATACATTTTATCGTGACCTCGGTTTCACTAGCATAGGCCACAGCTCTACCGTCCTTGGTGGTGCATCAGCCTCCGCTTATACGCATGTGAGATTCATGAAAAACATCTAATACTCTAAACCTAAAACTCTGCGGTATAACAAATTCTGTGACGCCACATATCACAACCCAACTCTTCTTCTACTTCTTCTCTTGGTCGACTGACTGACTGTCTTTGACACGATTCCGCCAATATCACATGTTGAAGATAAACGTTGGGGATTTATCAAAATTCACCGGGAGTAGAGATGCGATGCGATGAGATCACAAAATAAGCTGAATTAGGTTGCCAGGAAGATTCAAGCTCTAATGTTGTCTCATGTGATTTCTTTCCCAGAAATTAACGTACCCACCTTAGTCACAAAATAAGGATCACCGCTAGAATAACGAAAACTTTGATTTTATAAGCTTCTAAGGTTGATTCGATATTTCACAGCCATATTTAGCCACACCAAATATTGAGTCCTTACAACAATGTTCCCTACCCGCGTATGTCTGTTGTGTTACAAGTTCGCAAAAGAAATATATCATCATGATCAGCCCACATTAGTCCACTGCTGGACATAGGCCTCCCCTAAAGAGCGCCATAGCGCCCTGTCTTCAGCTTGAGGCATCCAGCTGCTGCCCGCAACCTTTCGCAGATCGTCGCTCCATCTAGCAGAGGGCCATCCCACACTACGCTTGCCGATTCGCGGTCTCCACTCAAGAACTCGTCTACCCCAGCGGTTGTCGGTTCTTCTACAGATATGACCAGCCCACTGCCACTTCAGTCTGCTAATTCTCTAAGAAATATATAAAGATACTGAAGTAAACCTCAGTTGTGCTTGCGTAACACTGACTTTTTTTTATTTATTTTCGTGTACCCAATTACAATCCATATTATACTGGTAAATAATCACTACAGAGTACTGCACGAATTTTTATCTACCAATAGAATGGTTCCTGGGAAATGTTGAGTTATATAATATATTTAGAGATCAGCACGGAAGCATATTGAAATATATCTATACATTTATATAAATTAAGTTATATTTTATAATAGTAATATTTATAATACTTAAAACGGTTGATTAGCATATATGCTTAATAAGTTACTAGTATTGATTACATTTCCATAAATAGTTAAAATACCCTATGGTACCTTCCGCAACCTCGTGTTACTTCTTATCCGCACCTAAGATTCCGTATCCGCATTGCCATACAACAGTACAACATAACGCATGCAGAGACCTAACTCTGACATTCAAAATTGAGTAAAATACTTTAGGAATCACGTCCTGAAATATCTTGTCACCATAAAGCACGATACCACCTTTCGCTCAAATAATATTAAATAGAACATCATATTTGTTCAAACAATTCACTTAAACGACTACTCAGTCCATAAATGACTCATTGAACAGTCGAGCCTCTTACCATCACAGGGAGACACATTTTTTAATATACTTAATACTTTATGCATCGTGTGGACTGTGGACATAATGCCAATTGGCATTCTCTACCAGTCAACCATTGGGTGGTGCAGAGAATAGCATTGAGTAGATACACCAAAAAAAGTATCAGAATGTGGTTGAGTTGAATTAAAATATTATTTTTAATTTTATTATACGCCACATCGTCATCTTAATCATTTCAGTCAAAAGACGTCCACTGCTGGACATCGGCCTCCCCCAATGATTTCCACAAAGGCCCGCGTCCATCTTTTTCCGGCGACTTTACCCTATAGAGAGCTATACATCACATAAATACATATATAACATAATATATCAAAGCAAAGCCAGGTTTGTCCGAACATTTATCACGCGAGAACGGCTGATATCCTGGTTTTTATTTTGTTGTAATAATTGTCTCCGTCCCCAATAGCAGAATTACTATTAAAAACATTGGATAATTGGCGAAAAATTAAAGAACGTATATAAATATAGGTTTCGAATCGACAAGATATGTCCACAATATGCAGTTAATGTCGTATTTTAGATTTTTAAAACTGAAACTAATGGACCGATTCCTACAATATGATGTGATGAACATAGGCGATAGAATATTTTCAAAAAAGTATTTTATTTTGTAAAATATCCATGCGGATCCGTTACCGGTCGCTAGTATATATCTATACAAATAAATAAAATTGGAGTGTCTGTTTGTAATAATAAAATAACTAGTTTTTACTAAATGCGTAAAACAAAGACCAAAACAACATTAAACCAAATTTTTGTCTGTCTGTCTATCTGCCTGTCTGTTTGTTCCGGCTAATCTCTGGAACGGCTGGACTGATTTTGACGGGACTTTCGCTGATAGGTAGCTGATGATATAAGGTTAATTACAGGACAGTAATTAATATAATCCATGCGAATAGCAGAAAACTAATACATACAGTACAAAAAAATACATCTAACTAAATACCTACATATACATATACTGCTAGTTGTGAGAAGGAACAGCTTAAGTGATTTCAGTAGCTGTTATTCTAGATATTAAGAATATGGACGAGCTCTCTGTGTAGAGTTAATTACGGCCAATGCATTCTGCGTGATGCAACAACAATTATGTCTCGGATAACTTATTTTTTCTTTGTTGAAGGAATAAAAACCATAATTGATCGAGATTTTTTTATATACAGGAGCTAAATGCTTTGTACATGATACATAAAAAAAATACGTTGAGAATAGTGTCAGAGGAAAAATCCTTAACGCTGTGCATTTTTGAATACACATTTTGTAATAGTTAGAGAATAATTTCGCACGAGTTGCTTTATTTATCAGTATATAAGTACTGGCATTTATATGGTTTAATACAATATTTATTTATTGCGCTATCGTACACCAAAAGGACAATTTATTTTACGTAAAAGAATTAACACTTCGGAACTATTACAATTATTTTACACTCCCTCCCTTGGTCTTACGAATTTTCGATCAGGTCACGTATCCTGACGAGAGTTTGTTATTTTATAACCCAATATCTAGTTGACCGAGCTTTGCTCGGTATTTTTTTT
This sequence comes from Clostera curtula, assembly GCA_905475355.2. Taxonomy (NCBI): domain Eukaryota; kingdom Metazoa; phylum Arthropoda; class Insecta; order Lepidoptera; family Notodontidae; genus Clostera; species Clostera curtula. The sequence continues at coordinate 12,594,298 of FR997800.1, read as the reverse complement.
TTATAAATTGTGTTTTTTGGTAATTATATTTATGTACGAATTACGCAAACACTCATTGACTTCGTGTTACTTAACAACGCCATCTGCTGTTGCCATTATTCGCCAATAGATGTCAGGATTCCTAGCTAGATCGATTTGTCGCCCCCGAAACCCGAAAAAAATGACATTTTCAAAAAAATGATTCCTAGCTAGATCGATTTATCGCCCCCGAAACCCCCTATATACTAAATTTCATGAAAATCATTGGAGCCGATTCCGAGATTCCAATTATATATGTATATACAAGAATTGCTCATTTAAAGATATTAGATACATGACCTACTGCTGAGTCGGCCCCCTCCAATTACATAGAGGGCATTTAGCGTACTGTGCCACGCTGGCCTTTCGGATTGGTACAGGCTTTCTAACTCTTACGGCTATGTTTTCGGCCTTGTCATCTTTGACACCCTCAGGATGGAATGCGGTGACACCTTGTATTCTTAAGCCTTGTATTCTTATGTTGTTACAAAGTAACACACGTAGGCTCCAATAATATGTACAATTGTGAACGTCCTTTCTGTTATTGCCATTTCCTTTATCTTGCGCGGATACTGACTCATACGGAAGGCGAGCGGTCTAGACTGTATTGCTACCACATTAACAAAGCCACGCCAACGGAATAACAACATTAAAAAGATGTGTGTGTCAAACAGCCGAGAAAGAAAATGATACACGGTATGAATCTTCTTTCTAGCAAACTGAACCTGGATAACAATGTGTGCAGTAGGTGGCTAGATGCCTTTTTTAACTAAAACTGTGCCTTTACTGAGCAAAGGCATGCCTCAAATGTTTCCATAGTTAAAAAAATATGGCACACAGAACCACACTCAACGCTAGGGTGTTCACTGTTGTTTCAACCGTGTTACTGTCCTCGGTCGCCAGTAAACTGAACTGGCGGCAAGATGTCTAATGGATGCACGCGTATTTGCAGAATACCTCACTGTGCTTTTTTTAAAGTTTGGGTCCCAACCATGGACATATAAAAAAAGTCGGACGGAACTCTCGATATGACAAAAGTGAGACGCCGGCGAGTTAATTTTGGGGTTGCCAAGTTACACTTTTTTTTTGCCATTAAAACAAGTATAACATGTTAACATAATAAAAAAAAAATTCGAAATTGTTATGTTTAACTTTCACATCCTAAATGCTGAGTATTTTTTTATAGTAATGTCTGTTACTTTGATAGGTTCTTGTTCTGTTAATTTGAGAATTTCCTCTAATTTCGAGATGTGGTGAATCCGATTAAAAATTTAAAAAAATTTTTTCATTACCAACATTTTTGTGATAATATATTTATGTTGCCTTTATAATTTATTGCACACCTCTTGAGAATCACTGGTACTATAAGGTACTACTACTGGTACTAATAGGTTGTTCCTCTGCCATGTGCCCTAACTCAAACAAATACTAAAACAAAATAAAGTACTGGGTATAAAAATTTATATGACACCGACACTGACACAATACCTGCAGATTAATAATATGTACCGGCACAATAGCTATACTTAATGAACATTTAAAATTTGAAAAAGTAAGCGGCAAAAGTTCATTTTTTTAGCAAAAGAAATATTAAATAAAATACCCTAATAAATAATTAACCATTGTAAATTGATTCTATGCGTCCATGGTCCCAGCACTGTACTGACTACATCAAATTTGTTTGGCAAACGAAATCTGCGATGCGTTTAAAAAAAAAGACCGGGTATCTATGAAGATTGCCTACGTAAAATATAATACATTATATAATAACAAAACCCATTTATTGATAACTCAAGGACATTACGTCGCACAACAGCCGCACTTTCGTGTGATACAGAGGCACCGCGGTGCATAAATGCGTACAAGCTGAGTAATAAAATCTGTACTGGGGAAAAACATTCTTGAAGTATCACGAAATCAGAATAATAAAGAAAATATTAAACGCATATTCACGTCATATCACATTCTCAAAATACTATTTATATAACACTCTGTAACATGTATTATGATTGTATATATGATGCTTATAACCTGCATATTTTAAAGCTACAACCAACTAGGTAACAGAAGGTAACTTGATTAACAGTAGGACGTTAAAAAGAGCTGTCATTACCGGTAGTTTATTTTACAGAACGCAAGACAATCTTACACGGAATAAGCGGCAGTTTCAACGCTGGAGAGCTAAGCGTCATAATGGGACAATCAGGATCTGGCAAAACTATACTCATGGATATCTTAGCGGGATACACGTGAGTAAAGAAAAAAAAAATTATTAGCTTTCTTGGATTTCGAAAAATCGTTACTCCTAGGCACCAATGGAACCCAAACATTTTGAAAAAGGAATCTAATACTAATAAGCGCTGGAGACTCCCTTTTGAAGATTTTAATATTCCTTTTAGTTTAGGCCATCCACGCACTTAGAAAAAATATACCTTGTACACCAAACTATAAACACCTGTTTATATAAAAATACCATGTTTTTCTGTGGAGTGTATATTTTTGAAAAGCGAATTCCCCTATCCCAATTAAGGATTTAAAATAAATAAGTTTTGATATACGTCTACGTGAGCGCAACCGCATTCAACGGCTAGTTAAATAAAAACAAAAACATTAGTGTTACGGGTCACGACAAAGTCTGAAGGTGTTAAGAACTCTCTCATGGACGTCGCGACCTCGCCGAGTGGACGTGACGTTATTGACTAAAGATACTTTATAATTAACCTAGTTAATTTTCCCTGCCCGTATTAGAAAAACCAAGACTAGTTCTATGTTCAAAAACTATAAAACCCGCAGTAGTTTTTTACTTTTATTAAGCTTCCATTGGCGTCCAATCTTAAACCAGCAACACGTTGTCGCATGATATGGTTTTTATTTCATGCTCAGAAGAGTATTTTTTATTTTTGTCATCAGTGTTAAGTATTTAAATATACTTTTCACTTCAGTAGCTCAAACATGTAGGTTTTGCTCACTGAAAACAGTGGACAAAATGCGATTTTGCCCACTGAGTGAGACAAAGTAACTTTTTAATTCTAATTCGAAACATTGACACTATCTCTTTCCCGCCAATAGAAAAAAAAAGAGACAAAGACCAAGTGGCCAGTACCAACAGCTCCGATTTTTCTTCTTCTTCTTCATTTAGGTTTTGGCTTCCATCGTTATACCGATGATTTTGCCAATGACAAGTGTGTTGTGTTAGAAATTTCGTGTGATTATTAAAGTTAAATTAATTGGTTATAAGTTGCGTTAGTTATGAAGTTAAATGTTAGTAGGTAGCGCTATAGAAAACAATACAAAGCATTAAAGTACAGATTATAAATATTAAATTGATAGAGCAATATTATGGGAACTATATTTGATTAAATACAAACTAGACGTACTTTTAACAATTCGATTGGATGAAAGGAGTTCGTTATGGGGTTACTCCGATTTTTAATTCGTCCTCAAAGACAAACACGTTCGGAATTTCGTACTAACTAAAGAAATTTAGCAAAAATGATAATTATATCTTTTATTGTAATTCATTGAATTTTTAACTTATTGTTGTATTTAAACTAAAATAAGTATTTACTGCTTAAAAAACTGATATTTAACTTAAAAATATTTAATTATAGTTTCAAAAATGTTACGTAATATATTTCATTTCCTATAGTGTTCTCGCTGCTGAAGTGAAAAGTTATGTGTGTTACACGAGAGCAAAATTTTTCGCATCTCGTGCCTTTGAATCCCTCGCAGCACTCAGGAATCAACTTTAGAATCACTCGCTACGCTCGTGATTCAATCATTGATTCCTTCGCTTACTCGGGATTCAATATCAGCACTCGCAGCAAAAAACGACTTTGCTCTCTTGTTGCACAAATAACTATTGCTAGTTTTCGCGTAGGCGTTAAATATGTATATGGCAAAACAACATTATCGATAGTACGAGGTTTCTTATAAAACGTAAATAAATGATTACAATATACATAGATCGACTCGCATCCTTACTTACTTATACTGAGTTATTGAAATATAAAAAAAATCGGGATATCTAGAACTCAAAATATAATTTAAACATGTATTAGTTTAAGGTAAATGTTCCAGGGTAGCCCGCGAAATTCAAATTTTCGTACGTTTTTTGCAATTTGCAGGTCAGTGCTAGGTTGTATGTTGATTAAAATGTTATTCGCGGCTGTAAGACCTAAGTAGTTAGAGAATTATAATCATCAAACTCATCAATACAACCCTCCAAGTTCTTAAAGGTGCAAGAATGACTTTGAGCTTGAAAAAGTTTTTCTTGCACCTTTATGACTTTAAACTGTTTAGTTTAACAATAGATTTCTTTCCATCCAAATTCTGGCAACCCTAAAATTGTTTTACGAAACAGAAATCTTTATCTCGCAATCTCCACATATGATCTTTATGTTAAGTTGTTACCAATTGCGTAAATCTCTACTAGAGACAACTGCTATTAAATTTTACAGACACATGATGATTACTATAATCAGTGATTTTTTTAATCGGCCGACGTCATGAAACACCTGCAGATTAATAATATATCTTGCTCATTAGTTGTATCATTTACTCATGCAGTGAGCAATGCTACTTATACACATATAAAGCTATCTAAGTATCAGTAATTACTGATATGTGACGACTACTGAACATAGGCCTCCCTACACAAAGCCACAAAGGACCTACACGTTGTCGATCTTCCTCTTTCAATCTCTGATAATTCTAAGATAAAATACTCCTTTGATTAAACATCATACTATATTTATATAAAATATTAGTATCCATTTCGATATTAGTGTTATTGCAATGCATCACTTAAATAACAAATGGTAACCCTCACATGATTCTAATATACTTGCTGTGTTTAAATTTTATACATAAAATAATAACTCATTTTACACATTGCAATCAAACACTTTTTAACGGTAATATCGCGTGTATCTTATAATAATCCCGGCGTTTCAAATGCTTGGCAGCAGTCTTGGTCACGGGAGAGACTAGATGAGTGTTGTCTTCAAAATTACAAAGAAACATTACAAGAATTAACCGCAAAATCCAAACGACTCTGTCGTCGTCCCATGACTACTATCTCTGCAAAGTATCTAAATTTAAATAAAAGAACACGATCAGAACCGTTATGAAATCATTTCGTGCAATGTGCAAAGGATCGTGAAAACCTAAGATACAGTTAAATCTCTCACGTCGTCGGATGTCTACAGTCTAAGTTTTTGTTGCGCCCTGTATATGCGATTCTGCTACCTGAACGATGTCAGATAACGATACTGATTACTTATCAGGTCATGGGATTGCGTGAGACACATAGTAAATCAATAACTTGACAACAACGGAATTAGATTAAGTCTATTAAAGTTCAGTCAAACAAAAAAGCAAATCATTTATTCAACAATTCTAACTGCCAGTGTCTTTAAATCAATTTTACATAAACATTTACCACCATATTTAGTTAAAATAAAAAGTTACTGTAATAAAACGATAATCATCATTTCAACGAAACGACGTCAACTGCTGGACATAGACCTCCCCAAGGATGTCCACGAAGGCCGGTATGAGCCGCCCGAATCCATCTTTTCCGGCGCCCTTGACCATGTCGTCGGTCCATCGTGTGGGAGGACTACCAATATTGCGCAGTGGGTTTATGGACTGAATAGTAATAGTTGCAGCTATGGTCCCCTTACTGGTGTAATAAAAATGATTTGCCTGGTTTATTTTATTGGTAACATGGAACTCTTTGTAGAGCCGTCCGTAAACTACTGGTTTTTATAACACGAGATTTTGAATTGATTTTGACAGGCTAATAAATACAAAAAATTAAAAATAAATTAATAATGATTTTTAAAACTCCTTTTTCTAGATATTTTACACTCTTTGAGGTCGGTACCAACCTGATTTGGCTTTAAACGGAGTAATTGCTAGCTGCCCGCTGTGAACTGTGGGTCAACGGGTAATATGGTTAGACCAGCTGTCAATTTTTACACTACTGACTACGTGTAACGGCTGTCATAGATGGTAGAATGGCCGACTTCTTAAAGTGCCCTGCGAGGCATGTAAGAGGTTAGATGTTAAAAAACCATCCAAAATTCTGCAGAGGCATACGTTGTTTATCCCGCAAATAGCATTTAGCACCGTCCGCTCCCCCCTCCTTAAGATTCCAGCCTTGTTATCAATAAAAATAGCCTAAAATAACAAAACAGTCACATTTTTGTGATCGAGTACGAAGTAAACATAACCGACAAAAAAAACATAACATTTGAATGAAGTAGATTAGGTAAGTACTTTCTTTCATGAACTGTACATGTCACTGACGAGGAGACTAAGGTCAGTTGAATACAGAACAATAACCATTGATGCAATTTGTAAACAAGTGCACGTGCACTCAAATACAAACATCAGACAATAGCGGTTATTGGCATGGCTTTATCACGGTGCAAATATCGGTCGCACTATACAAACGGCAAACATCGTAATGTTATAAAACAATACACCCAAGCATGTCGATGGACAGTGTGCTCGCTCAATAACTGCTAGGTACCACGTGTAGTGTAAAGGTCAGCACTTCCTTACCTAGAATTATATGTAACCCAGGCGCAGGCTTGTTAATTCTATCCTCTCAGCCTTCCTCGGGCCTCCCCCAATGACTTGGTGGAAAATACTGCTCCTTATGACGAAATCGTATATCGCATCGCAATATGATTGAAAACAGCATACGAAATTATGACGCAAAATAAAATTAAGTTGATAAATACTTTCTAAACTAACTGAAATCAATCGACTTAACGCACTTTTTGATTCACTTCTCAAGATTCTAGGAGTATGTATAGATTACACACATTCTGGTAATAAATAAACATCGACAAAAGATCAGACAAATAATTTTATTGATATATTTTTGACTAACATTAAGCGTATAAACGTCAACACAAACCTTCATAAGAACTTCCTTATCATACATATTACATACTATATGTCTTTAAATATAATACAAAAATAGAGTTTGTTTGCACGCTCTACTCATATTAAGTAAGTACAGATCCGATCGTTTATAAATATAATACAAAAATAGAGTTCGTCGTTTGTTTGCACGCGCTTCTCATAGTAAGCACAGATGCGATGTGTTGCACCTCAACAAATAGGTAAAGAATTCATACAGGCGAAATCATGGGCAGAAGCTATTCCCAATACACCGGGGTGATGTTCGTATGACGAGTAGGAGCTTCTTTACGACACAATTGTATTTGGCACATAACACAAACATAGATAAGTGTAAACAAACTGTAATCGCACGTGACGTAAGCAGAAGCAAGTGCACGTTATTGAACCTTGACCGGAGCCAACCTCATAAATATTGACAGAAACAAGTCAAAATGAAATCAATTTTAAAACTTGCTTCATGATTATTATTCACCAACACAAATGACGAGTTAAGCTTACATGTCTTTGATAAACGTTGTTTAAGCTACAATACCCGTCTAGAAAACATTGAAACTAGTTTTGCTTTATTTATGGTTCGTTATACTAAAACATTTATTTAAATGCTGAGACTAATGGCCTTGATCCGTGCTAAATTAACGGTAGCATTTGAATTAAATACAACTGTTGACTGACATACATAATGTATTAATATAATATATAATATTTTAAATAAAAGTAAACCTATCAGGTATCGGATATTAATTTGGAAAATATATTCACCAGCTTATCCCTCCACAGATGGTTTAACATTAGTGTCTGTGCCTGTTGTCTGCTGAAGTGAATTTATATACTTACTAGCTGACCGGGCAGACGTTGTCCTGTATGATATTCGTTTACCAAGTGCAGCGCCATCTGTCGGACTGATTAGTGAATCAAACCATTCTCGGTGCCACCCAAAGGCATACAAAAAATCATTCAAATCCAGCAGTTTAGGAGGAGTTCAGTGACATACACACGTACAGTAGAGTTATATAAAGATAGGACAACAAAATATATATTATCATTTCCTTTTGTCGGCTCTTACGACACCTCAGGCTGAAATGGGCTGGCGACACCATGTTTTCAAAATTCTATGACGAATTTTGAAAACATGGTGGTCAAAAAGTCGTGGATCAAACGAAACCAGCGGTTAGATGGGGCCATCAGCAGCAAAAAAATGTTCTACGGGAGGTCCTTAGGGTCAACCCCTGCAGAGTTACAATTGATTTTGTGTTTTTATGAAAAATTGACTATTTTTTCGAAAACTTGATAAAATTCGAAAAAATCTACACCCTGTATCTTTTTTATACCTTTCACTAGATTGGTACTGATGAGTCCTTTCGTTAGACATGCTATTTATGGTAGTTTATTGGGTGTGTTGAAGATAATATTAAGTTTTACGAAAGCAATAATTCTTAAATTAAAACTTATTATTTACTTCGGACCCCACTGTGAAAAAAAAATACTCTATAGAAAAGTGACCAACCCATACCATATTGAGGGTGTCGTAAGAGGCGACTAAAAGAACGCAAGAGAAGGAAAACTTGATACAAACCCTTTGTCAACCCGTCTTGGCTGCGTGGCACAGTAGGCAAATTTCCCAACATGAAGTTAGAGGAGGCCCGACTCAGTAGTGGTTCATTTATGGGCTGAAACGACGATAACGACCCTGTAGTCCGGAAAACGATCACGCTTAGGTAAGGTTAGGTTAGTAAGCCTAACCGAGTTTTCCTATTTCCTAATCCTGTATAAGTATACTAACAATAAGAAATAACAATTGTTTTAATTTATACAGTATAATCTGTATTGGTGGTAAGATCTAACTGTCCGCCAGGCTAGGGACCACCCTCACCCCTAAGTCCGTTGCCAAGCAGTTTTTCTGTGTTTCGACGTGTTTATGAGAGAGCCGGTGCCCGATATGGCATTTCCTTGAATTGCCTGCTCCATCTTAGACACTGGCGTTGCTTTCCATCAGGCAAGTCTAGGGTCAAAAGCATTCAAGTCATTGATAAAAACATAATACTCAAATATATCTTTTAAGTTTTAAATCTTATCTGTAAAGCACTTTTCGAACAGTATCATGAAAATAATTTTGATTCTGCGAGAAGATATCTACATTTGGATGACTACAACGTAGTTCATTATAGATGCGATACATTCTTGCCATGGGATTATAATAATATTGTATATAATATTGGGATTATAATAGATTTTTTAGAATTTAAACGAAATCGCCTAATAGAAAAATAAAAATAGTAAAAAAATCATTTAATCACAAGAGGACTAGAAATAAAACCAGTTCACGCCAAGTAACGGTAATTGATGCGCACGTTTTCACTGAAAACGGCCGAATTGAATGGAATGGACTTGATATTTTGATGTTGAACTTCTAATTTTAAAATAAAACTTTTTATTTTCTATTTATTCCAACAATCCTAGCAATCCTGTTGGAGCTCTTAAACCATACTTTATTGTCAATAATCATTCAATTTAACCTTATATCCTCAACTTATAATCTTTACGCTACAAGTACCTATTTAAACCCATGTAACTCGTTAACGCAGAGCGGAAATTAAATATTTTTTAGAGAAATTAACTGGTTTTTAATAACCACGTGGATTTTAAATGAATCCTTCAATATTATTAAAATTACATAATATTTGTGATAACTGCTGCAAAGCATTTGCAAAGTTTTAAATTGCAATGTTTGTAAATCGAAGAAACCTAAGACATATAGATATGCCTATACACCGTCACAAAAACTCCTGCAAGTGTATTATCTGTATCTATTATTTAAAAAAGGAACAATTGTGTCATGATGTTTAACTTCACTTGACCAGCAGTGGCCCTGGTCATCAACTAGTCCACTGCCTAATGGTCAATTTTTCCAAAAACGCCTATAGCAAGCGAATACAAAACGTGTAGGGTTTTTTTTGTAGACCGGGAGCACCTTACCATCTTCGCGCCTCTGCAGACCACCCCAGCTCGCAGTCCCTCCGTCTGGGCACATATAAAAAGTTCCCCCGCACAAAAATTGGCCATCTAGTAACACCAGCGAGCAGCAGTCCATGTGGTAATGGATTTAGAATACATAATGTCACCACCCTGTGCCATTCTCATGGTGTCGCAAGAGAAGGAGGACAAAACTAATTGGTAATTTACCTTCATGTATCTGGAGGAGGCCGGACTCAGTAGTGGATCATTTATGGTCAGAATAGTAGCAGTAACACCAGCTGACCTACTAGCTACTAATCGGGTGAAACAAGCCCCAATAACTTGAAACTTGGGTATCCGTACCGCATCAATAATAATGAGGAAACACAGCAGATCACCGGATGCCTGATAATTTGCTGGCCCCATTGGGCTAATTACACAAAGCTATCTGCAAACAAAGAATGTATTGACTTTATTACTACACAATAGCTCAATTGAGTTTTGTAGTCCTGCGTTAAGGAATTCAGGACAACCGATGTCCAATGTGAGAGCATTAACGGACTTGATGAACGTCTTGATGGTTTAGGGGTTTGTAGAACTACCACTGATCATTGTGGGTCTGCCTCTACGCCCCAAACTTGCTAATGCAATAGAGTTAAAAAAATTAAATTAAAAATTTAAATAAACCCCCGACACAATAACCTTTAAAAAGTAAAAAATAAAAATAAATACTTCGCGTTGGGGGACCACTCCCACTTATTTATTACCTTTTTTTTTTTTTTTTTTTTTTCTTTTTTGTACTTGGGGGAAACCTTTTATAGGTCCCCAGCCCGAGGGACGGGGGCTGGGGTATGTGGGAGTCCCGGTCGCGAGGAGATGGTAAGATGCGACCGGTGTACCCACTAAAACCTACCACGATATGTTCTTCTCGAGCTTGCTGCCGTACGGGTACTTCATGTGCTATCCATTTTGGCAGCAGCTTTAGCGGGGAGCTTCGCTCTACCCTTTGAAGGTGTTATTATGTGCCTGAGTGGCACTTTTCACTCTCGGAGACTTGTCTGCGGGGGCAAGGTTGTCCCTTCCCTTGTCCCAGTCTCATGCGTGCCATGTATAGGAGACATGCCGCATCTTTGATTGGCTCAGCAGAGCCACGGTACGGAAACCATTCGTCTCGGGAACTGTCTTCTCCTACGGGCGGGGGTGTTCCCTATACCCCCGCCTGGAGGCTGCCGTTAGGGTGGCAGGCGTCTCTGTTGCGCCAGACGTCTACGCCCAATGCGGATTCGACGCTGCGGGTATGCGTCCGGCGCCCTCTCTCTCAGTCTCTCGGCGTCTTCTTTCGCCTTCATCACTCTTTCTGCGAAAGAGTTGAGAGCTGACCATGCTCTCTCGCTTCGCGTAATTGCCGCAACCACAGCTGGCAGCGACAAGTCCCTTCCGATCTCGGCCACCAGCGTTGCCCTGTCTTCTTCCCATGCTGGACACTCCTTGAGTGTGTGATCAGCGGTGTCCTCCACGGCGGCACAGTGGTGGCATCCGGGAAGAGGCTCTCGCCCCGCTACCCTGTGCAGGTACCTCCCGAAGCAGCCATGCCCCGAGAGGACCTGCGTCAGATGGTATGTGGGTGTTCCGTGCCGCCGTGTGACCCAAAACTCCAGTACCGGCCGGATGGCCTCGATAGTTCGGTGGCCAGCGCTCGGCTCCTGTATCACCTCAATCCAATCTACGAGGAGCGTGCTCTTCTCTTCAACTCGCCAACTTTGCACTGTGTCCACCATGGGGGGTTCACCGTTGGCCCGGGCCTCAGCAACGCGGATGTATAGGGCGGTGAGGACCCGGACCTCCAGCTCCCATGGCGGAGTGCCGGCGAGGACGCACGCTGCCTCGAATGACATTGTCCTGTACCCCCTAACAATTCTGGTGGCCATTAGTCGCTGCGGACGACGCAAGAGTGCTCTGTTCCGTGGCAATATGGCACCTGCCCATATGGGCGCCCCGTATAAGGCCATTGAGCGTATCACCCCTGCGTAGAGCTTTCTACAAGCGTCGCTGGGTCCGCCTGTGTTTCTTAGCAGCGTGCTAAGGGCTCCCGCTGCTCTCATGAGTTTGGGCACCAGCCGAGTGAAATGCTCCGTGAAGGTGAGGCGAGAATCCAGCGTGACGCCGAGATATCGCATCGCGGACCCGACGTCAATTCTCACCCCACCCACGCTTAAGTGTGCGTCGGATGGTGGCCCCCTACGTGGCCCGTGAAAACACAGGGCCTCAGTCTTCTCCAATGCTACGTTCAACCCTAGCAACTCAATCCTATGCACCATGTGTGCAACCGCTGCAGTGGCCTCGACTCTAGCTTCTTCGAAGTCGCTGCCACGTGCTGTTATGAGTGTGTCGTCTGCGTAACACGTGACAGCGACCCCCCTAAGCATTTCTCCTCTTAACGCCCAGTCAAAACCGATGTTCCACAGGAGTGGGCCCAACACCGACCCCTGTGGAACACCGCGCGTTATATTTTTTGTCACCCATCCGTCACGGGTGGGGAATTTAATCCTTCTCTCGCTCAAGTATGAACCGATGAGTTCCCTTAGGTATTTTGGGAATCCATGGTAGCGGAGTCCTTCCAGTATGACCGCCCAGGGGAGTGTGTTGAACGCGTTGGCGATGTCCAATGACACCGCCAACATCACTTCGCCCTGGGCGATTGCGTCCTCAGCCATGTTTTTGACTCGCCCGATCGCGTCAATCGTCGACCGGGCTCGTCTAAATCCGAATTGTACCTCACACAGGTTCGGCCCGACCGTCTCCATGTGCTGGACGAGTCGGTTGGCGATTATCCGCTCAAAGAGCTTCCCGACTTCGTCCAGCAAGACGATCGGGCGATAGGCCGATGGTGACTCGGGTGGCCTACCTTCCTTTTGTAGCAGTACAAGCTTCCCAACCCTCCAGTTGGAAGGGAAGTGTCCCTGCGTGAGGCACGCATTTAACAACGCCTTGATGCGATAGCCCATGATGTTGTATAGGGCCACCAGCACCTGTCCCGATACGCCGTCTAGACCTGAGGCCCTACGCTTCTCCTTCGTCCGCTGGAGAGCAAGGCTTATTTCGTCTTCCGTCAGTTCCGGGATTTGTGTCGACTCTAAGCTATCCGGGGACGCCATCGATGGATAGTGCCTCTCCTCTGCTGGAGGAAACAGGCCTGCAATAATGGAGTCGAGGTGTTCGGACTCCAGGGTCATGGTTAACGGCAATGTACACGGCCGCAGTTTTTGCCGGACCTGTTTGTAAGGCTGGCCCCACGGATCTTGATTGAGCGTCTCTAACCACTCTTCAAATGCTCTAGCTTTAGAGCGCGATATCGCTGCTGAAAGCGCTTGAGCGGTCTCTCTGTATATAGCGTACAGACGCGTCTCCTCAGCCTCGTCTCTGCGCCAGCGGCGCCGTTGGCGCAAGTACGCCCTACGCTCTGCGACGCATTGGCGGCGGAGTTGGGCGACCTCATCGCACCACCAATACGCCCAGCGTCGTGGCTTTCCATTCCGCAGCCTCGGCATTGCGGCATCACAGACGCGTTGAAATGCCTTCTGGAGTCACTCCGCCTCGGCTGCGGCGCTCACGATAGGCGAGTCGTCCGTGGGCCACGTGATCACTAGGGCCGCCTCTCGGAGACGGTCCACCCTTAGTCCCTTTTGTGACCACCGCGGCGGGTCACCAGGAGCAGGTCTTGGCAGCTCGCTTGGGGCCAGGAAGGCGGCGACCTCGTAGCGGACGTATCTATGATCCGATAGGGTCTCAATGCCCTCCATGACCCTCCAGTTTAGAACGCGTTCTGCCAGCGTGGGGCTGGCAAACGTTACGTCAACTATGGAGCCCCCGTTGTGCCGGACGCAAGTGTGGGCAGAACCACGATTGAGGACTACCAGCCCAACAGAAGTGAGCCAATCCTCCAAATCTTCTCCCCGCGCGTCTGTTACGGGGCACCCCCACGCGGTTGATTTCGCGTTGAGGTCCCCGGCAATTATAACGTGTAGCGGTTGTCTCCTGGCAATAAAAGCCCCCAGCTGTCGCAGATGTTCGGCGAACTCAGCCAGAGGTCTGTTTGGAGAGAAGTAGCTGCTGATGACGAGCACCTCCCGTACATCGGCAGCGACCCAACCGTGACCCTGCGTCACGCTCCGTAGAGGAGGAGCCCCCAGCGAGGCACGGCTGTGCAGCGCCACATCGCCGCGCAGATCCACCACCCAGTTGTCGTTCCGAGGAGGAACCCTGTAGGGCTCCGATATCACCGCAAGATGTATTTCCATCTGTGCCAGGCTATGCATGAGTAAGTTTTGAGCGTTGGCACAGTGGTTTAGGTTGCATTGCAGAATTCGATTGTGCCCCATTACCGAATCTGCATGGGTTCCTCCTCGTCCGAAGCCCTTGTACCGGAGGGTCCGGGGATAGCCGGCTGTGGCACTGAAGCACTAGCCGGCTCTTTACCTCTCGCCTTTTTGGGGGCGACGCAAGTTTTGCGAACTGGCATATGGTCGGCCCTCCTGCCCGCCGCCGCACACACGGTACAGTGCGGCCTGGCGTGGCAGGTATTGGCTTTGTGGCCAGGTTGACCGCAGCGATAGCAATCTTCGCTGCGGTCCGTTTCTGCGTGGCAACACGCACGAGCGTGGCCGCTCTCCATGCACTCAAAGCATCGGAGAGGGCGCTCCGGCAGAACCTCGACTCGGGCCGTGGACCATCCAATGATGAACTTCTTTGTGGCCGCGATCTTTTTAACCACAATCAGGGGACACCGCACCCAAGCGGTTCCAGGCCTTCTCGGCACGTCTCTGCGTACTTCCCCGCATGTGATCGCAGAGACGTCACATTCCCCAACCTCTGCAATGGCAGTGGCCACCTCTGCACTGGTGACCGAGGCCTCGAGGCCCGTGACTCGCAGCTCCGCCGTCCTCACCGGTCTCGACACCTTGACCAGCGAGGGATCGACCAACCCTCTCAGCTTCTCCGCGAATGTATCGGCTTTTTGGGCACAGTCCGCCCCAGGGAATACCATGATTGGTGCACCCGTGACACCGTATCTGAAGCGTACATCCGCTATGCCAAGCTCTTTCACGCTGAGGTGCTTTTTGGCCTCAGTTATGACCGACTCATAAGTGGCACCTCTCTCGACAGCCTCGGGGTGCAACGTCAGCATAACCGCCTCGGTTTTGGGCACCCGGAGTTTCTGTGGCCTTGGTTTTTGAGAGCCATTGCCCCTCCGGCCTTCCCTTCCCCTAGTTTGGGTTTGACCCCTTGATGGATTGCGGCCCCTAGATTGGGCGCGACTCTTCCTCGCTTCCTTTCTGGATGTAACCCTAGTCCAGCCCTCTGAGTCATTGGCAGGGGCGGGGGCGGGGGCGGATGACACAATGTTGTGTTCCGCGTCCAGGACCCGCCTGGCTGCCATGCTCTTCTTCTTCTTCTTTTTGGGTTTCTTTTTCCCCTTAGCCTTTTCTTGGCTCCCCGAAGCTTGCTGCTGAGGCACAGCTGTGGACGGGACGCTTTCCGTCACGGCCTCTTTTGGAGGTGCTGTTGCCATTGGCGGCGGGGCGGGTGCCTTGGCTTGTCTTCTCTGTGCGGCTTCGGCAGCCTTGGCACTTGCTGGGGCTGCGGCCGCACGGGCATACGTCGCCGATTTAACGACAACGTTTGGACGTTCCAGTGGGGTCGCAGGGGCGACCACTACTGGGGGCGTGTTTTGCCTCAGTTCCTCTCTGGCACGCCGCCGGTCTGCTGCCAGCGGGGGGCGGAGGATGGGCTCAGGGAGCAGTCTCCCTTCCACTCTGGCGTCAACGAGTGTCCCCACCTTTATGAGGAGGGACCTTTCGAGGGCCTCTAGATCTATCTGCTGAGGGGCGGCGGAGGGGGGCGGAACCTGTACCTCTTTTAACGCTTTCCTCAGCTGTTCAATGTCACCGCGCATTGACTTGATTTCGGTCTGCTGACTGGCATTCTCCGCCTGCAGCGCTTTCGTCTCGTCCGATACCTTGTGAGACGCCAGTACAGAGACTGCGTCCACTATGGTTTGGGTGGCCAGTTTTATGCCACCCTGGATCTCCCCCTTAATGTTTTTTGATTTCCCAACCATATCGCGAATGTACTTGACGCTTTTAGATATTTTCTGCGTCATGTTAGCGACGGTTGGGTCGTCCTCACGTTCCTCAGCTGTTAAAGGAGCGTCAACGGCGATGCCGGAGCTCCGGAGGATTTCCCTGCAGAAGCGCGACGTGTTTGTCACTAGGTCCTTTTCGACCTGTCGCTTCTGGGCTTTCCACTCCTCTTCCCTCCTTTTCTTTTTGGCTTTATGCAACCCAACATACTTGCCTGTAGTTGGGGGCCTGCCTCGTCCTCGCTTAATACCCAGGAAGGAGGGTCCGGGTCTGCTAATACGCTTGTCTTCGTTGTCGGAGACGAGCGTTTCGTCACTGCCTGAGCCGCTTTCGCGGCGACGTTTTATGCCCTGGGACGTCATTGAGCAAGTGGAGGTAACCGTCTCCATGCTCGCGTCCGAGGCATCGCTCTCATCGGACTGTATGTCCTGGCTGGTCCTGGCAGCCTTGGAGCTTACGCTCGGGCTACGAGTGAAAACTTTACTAGTTTTCTTCTCACCTCTTGCATTATCCTTGTTATGAACAATGATCAACTCTTTTGCTTTGCCCGCTACGACTTTGCCACCCTGCCTCGGAAACTCCGTTACGGTTTGCAGGACAGGGGACTCAATCACGGAACAATCTTCGCTAGCCTTGCGCTTGCTATCACTCTCGCTCAATTCGAATACCAACTTCTTTCCTACTAGGGACATCACATTTTGGAAGGAGCGGCAGTGCGGGATTCCCCAGCTGAGCTGGGACCCGCCCGGGGACTATTTTCCAAATTGTGACTATCCATGGTTTTTCCACTCGTCTAACGTCATGAAAAGAAGGCGAAATGTAAAATATATGATAGGATAGATTATAATAATATTAAGACAAAACAAAACGAAGAAGAGAACCAAAAGTAAACAAATCAAAAGACAGAATATATACTAACAGATAACAAAATCAAACGAACAAAACGAAACGATATATAATTTATAACAGATGGTGCCGCTCTTAGTCTCACCTCTCCCCGTGGGCCCGCCCGGCATGGGAGGCCCTGGCCGGTATGGCCCCACGGATCCTTGAGGCACTCAAGCCCCCTCACCACGGCAAGGTGGCAGCACAGTCGAGGGGGACTTATTTATTACCTGACCCCTGGTCCCCCAACGCGAAGTATTTATTTTTATTTTTTACTTTTTAAAGGTTATTGTGTACCTTTTTATAGGTACATACTTATTATAATGTAGATTTTGTTAAATTGCACGTGATGCGCTTTCATTTGAGACCCCACTCGATTATATTTGCAGACATTCGGTTATTCTTCCCCACTTTCACCCCTCATAACTTTTAAACGGCTCACCCGATTTTCATCAAACATGTCTAAGAACACTCGCCCATAACTCACCTTTCATACAATACAACAAACACTTACATAAAAAACTTTATTGAAATCGCTTCATCCGTTCGCGAGCTACGGTGCCACAGACAGACAGACAGACCGACAGACAACAGACACGTGAAACTTATGACACCCCTCTTTTTGCGTCGGAGGTTAAAAAGGCGATTATAGTGACCCGCATACTACTGTCGGTTTGACACGTGCGAAACATGCAAGAACTTCTGAATTTAGCACTTAATGCTAAATAAGCTACTCAGGATGCCCTTCCCCAAGCGAGCAACCCGTCGAAGCACCACAGTGCAATGCATTCTCGCGAATATACGAATATACATAGAGCAGGAGAGTGGCCACAAAATACAATATGTTTATAGATTTCTTCCTCCCCTAAACTTCTGTTATACTCATGTTCTAACAGTTCGATTGACGCACGGCAACCTCAAGTACAGAGTAATTATAGCAACAGCATGTATATCCTTCGGAGCTCAGTGCACATGTTCTCACTTCGCACTCAGAAACCGGATAAACTCGAATGTAGGCGAATAGGCATCTGCATCATTAATGAAGCAACAACAAAGAATTGCCGTGACCGCACCAAAACTAACAGCATTATCGCTACAAAATGATAAGACACCCATTAGTATTTCTGCTTGTCAGTATTTGACTACATTTGGCATCAACTCATTCAACAGTAAACCGTTCATATCCAATGGATGTTGATTCATAAACGATTTTCCACATGATCATATTTCTATTTAGCCAGGAGTGCCAAGCACCAAGGCCTTGTTAACCAGTGATATTTAGTGGAAGTTAGACCTGAATTAGGCAAAAGTAGGCCAATTACCCTCCATGTAACTGGAGGAGGCCCGACTTATCAGTGGGTCTTAAATGGGCTGAGTGGTAGTAATAGTAGACAAAAAAAAAAACGTATTTCTTAAACTGGGACCATCGCCTCCAAAGCAATTAAATAGCAAGAAAATTATTGTTTATATTATATTTGTGAAAAATACACCCATGACCCATTACACACAGTAACAAAAAACACAGTATAAACTGTGTGTCTCATGGGTGCATTTAATTAAATAGCAAGAAAAAGGTTTTATTTGTGAAAAACACACCCAAGTCACACAGTAAAAAAAAACACAGTTTATACTGTGTTTTTTGTTACAGTGTGTCATGGGTGCATTTAATTAAATAGCAAGAAAAAGGATTTATTTGTGATAAATACACCCATGACACACTGTCAGTAACAAAAACAGTAACAAAAAAACACAGTTTAAAGGACAAGAAGAAAAAAATACAATCTAGCAATTACGTTTACACATAAGTGTAGACCCCAACTCAGCATAATGTTAGCCATATAGAATACATCTCAAAACCAAAGTTAATTCCAAGTTTCTTCCGTTCCGTGTGGAAGGCCTACCAGCACTGCACTTTCCGGAACGCGGTCGCCACTCAAGCTATTTTCTGCCCCATCGGGGGTCAGTCCTACGAGCTATGGGCCCTGACCATTTCCACTTAAGTTTGGCAATCCTGTGGAATATGTCGGTAACTCTGGTACGCCTGCGTATTTCCTCATTTCTGATTCTTAAACTCAAAAATACTTTTACCATTACATTGTTTTATTATTCTTGAGTAACATAGTCTATATGCAAAGCCTAGATAAGTATGGGTTTAAAGCTCACGTGGGAGAAGTCGCGCTTAAGCTTATCTTATATAAAACATAGGTATAATTTCGCTTTAATTTTATCTACTATTTTAAATGTGTTCAGTAATAAGGAAACGCGATCTGACCGTATCTACATTTTGAGGTCAGCAAATAACGATATAACACGACATGCAAAGCCAAATAGTTATTTGACAAAATAATGTTATCTTCGCTGGCGGCCGTGTCAAGGATGTTTGTGCGTCTATGGTAACTAAGTACCAGTTTAGTGGACTTTGTACATTACTAGTAATACCAAATACTTGATACCATTTATTAATGGACAGGCCTTCTAAAAATCTTTCAAAGAAATAAAACCAGTGGGCTTTGCACCACACGACTGAACTTAACTTCCTTTCCTTAGCTCTATGTATATGTATGTATAGAAATTACGAAATAATCAAGAAGTCACCGTTTGCGTAACGCTACTATTTCATGCACTTATATGAGAGGAAGAGAGTAAGGAAATGTGTGCTCGCACCTTTTTCTATTTTCACTAATGCAGGGGCTACACTAGCGGGCTATGGCGAATATTCATGTTATCGCGATCAGTGTGGCCGAGTAGTTCGCTGCAACGCGTAGTATTCGGGCGAAGACTCGTCTTCGCTAACTCTTCGTAAACTGGCGAAGAGTTAGCGTAAACTGGCGTTTCGTAAACTGGCGCGCATCAAAGGGATTTGTCGCGACAATATTCGCTTGGGTGGCTGGCTACACTACACCTAAGTTACTTCAGTGTCGTGACGACTTGTCGTCCGGACTTTGATGCGGTACGGACGTGCTTGTTTCTTGTAGGTACACCATGGAGTGGAGTAACGAAAAAGTGTTAGAATTTTATTCAATTCTATGAAACAGAGAGTATTTTATGGAATCCTAATAACCCCGACCACAAAAAGAAACATTTGGTTCATGATGCTTGGGTAAGAATTCAAAATAAGCTCAGTTGGACTAGTACAGTAGAAGAAATGAAGAAGATTCTCTGATGTCGTACTATAGAGCCATTTACTCCATTTTAAATTACGCCTCCCGCACAGAACACCACAACACAATCCGGCACGATGTATCGCGTCAACACGACACAAATCTTTGCGCTAATGTAGACACGAACTTTGCGTATTCCCCCAACACGATTTTTAGCGCGCCAACGCGACCCGAATCTTCGCGCGCTAATGTAGCCCCTGCATTACATATATCTCCTTCTCAACACCTTTCGTAACGTTGTCGCACCAGTTTACTCCCCAAATGAAGCATGCGTAAAGACATTTTAGCAAAAGATCGTGAAAACCTAAGACATCATTAAAATAAGGTTATACCGGTGCTGACCTCAATGAAATTGGGAGCTGGAGAAATATATTTTTGCTGACACTTTGCACATCATATTCTGTATCGATAGTACTACAAACACTTTTTTATACGTATATGTACTTACTTGCTTGATATCTTCTTAAATATAAAAATGAATGTTTGTCTGTATGTCCTTTAGTAGAGTCGTAAATGATGCATGTGATCATGTGATCATGTGATGATCTTCAGCAAAATGGAAGATCATGAGCCCAGGAAGTTTTCTGAACAAAAATATAATTTAATATCTGTGTAAGTTTTTCCTTCAATTTTATTTTAGTTAGTGATGGCGTAGCAAATTGTGCAGGCAATTAATTATAAATCTTTACATAGTATAAAACAAAGTCACTGTCGTCTGTCCGTCCCTATGTATGCTTAAATCTTTAGAACTACGCAACGGATTTTGATACGGTTTTTTTTAATAGATAGAGTGATTCAAGAGGAAGGTTTATGTGTATAACCCACCCTCGCTTTGCACGGGCGAAGCCGGGGCGGGACACTAGTATAAAATAAATTATAAATTTTATTTTATATTCCGTTTAAAATCCTTTTCCGTATCGCAAGCTGAATTCTTGTGTACGATCCATTTCCTATAATAATGACTTGTTTCCAGACAAATGGGTCAATTACATCGATTTGTCTGCCTAACCTTGGTTTGGAACTTGGAACTAAGGATTGGTCTAATTTATTAACTTGTATTGATTGATTTCATAACGACGTGTTCACATGGAACTAACGATTATTTTTAATACGTTTATGAATAACTTTTTTTATTATCGTAAACTAATCCTACCGGCCAACAATGTAGAAGGACACTTGCTTATCGTTCATTGCCTAGCAACGGCCTATTGTTTTATCGTCGCCCAATCTTGATAATAAACCCAACAGTCATACAGCAGATGTTCATTCCCTGCGGTTCCTACGTGACAATGGCTTAGGGTTCATATTATTATTATCTCCGCCTGAATGACCTCCTGCGGAATCCGGACACTACCACGTGTAGAGAGAGGTTTTTTTAATAGCACTAAGAACAATAGTGGTTTAGTGGATAGCCCGGGCGCCCTTCACATTCTTCTCCTGCGCGTGGACTCCCACACGCCGCAGCCCCGACCCCTGGCTCGGGACACATAAAAGGTTTCCCCAACTATAAAACAACGGGTATCGTATCAAGTTTTCCTGCGCTTGCAGCTTGGTTTCCGGCCTTACCAAATCCTTTTATCGGTTCTTACAAGACCCTCAGAATGAAATGGTGTGGCTATCACTATACATAGTATAAAACAAAGTCGCTGTCGTCTGTCCGTCCCTATGTATGCTTAAATCTTTAAAACTACGCAACAGATTTTTAAGCGATTTTTTTAAAAGATAGAGTGATTCAAGAGGAAGGTTTATATGTGTAATACATGCATAATATTGTAGAGAAACACTGATAAATTTAGATGTTCATCATTGCAACCGTGCGAAGCCGGAGCGGGTCGGTAGTGTATTCTAAGTCCGTAGCCATACGGAATAGTAGGGCGCAAGCAGTTGTCAGCCAATCGCGTGATGCAAGGCCACTCCTGGCTCCGCTATTCAAGGCCATGTTTCGAGTTGTTTGCCGGCACATGTACCTACGTTTTTCTTTTTCAGAAAACAAACCAGGGGCAACGTCATCGTCAACGGTATGCCACGAATCATGAACACGTTTCGACGAAGGTCCTGCTATATACTACAAGACTGTATGCTGTTGGATCAACTGACCGTCCAAGAGTCACTTAGCATAGCTGCAGATCTTAAACTAGGCAATCACATAGACAAGGAGCAGAAGAGACTTCGTGTAAGTTATACATATATAGGTACCAACTCCGTGTGGTGACGGATTTAGAATACGCAGTGTCACCAACACCATCCCCAGGGTGTCGTAAAAGGCGACTAAGGGCACGCAAGAGGCAAGTCACCTAGCCGCAAGAGAAGGAAAACTTGAAACAAAACCCTGTGCCAACCCGTCTTGCCAGCGTGGCATCTAGGCTAATTTCCCTCCATGAATTTGGAGGAGGCCGTACTACTCGGCCCATAAATGACCCACTGCTGAGCCGCGCCTCCTCCCATCACAAGGGATGGTAATTAGTCTACTGTGCCACGCTGGCCAGCCGGGTTGGCACATGGTTTCTTTTCAAGTTTCCCTTCTCTCGCGGCAAGGTATTCGGCCTTGTCATTTGCTTTTGATGGCTCTTACGACACCCTCAGTGTGGAATAGGCTGGTGACACTAGGTATTCTAAATCCGTCACAACACGGACACAGATTTCGCTAATTACCAATACACGGTGACACCAGCCCATTCCATCCCGAGGGTGTTGTAAGAGTTGACAAAAGAAAATGACAAGGACGAAAACCTAGCCGCAAGAGAAGGAAAACTTGACACAAAACCCTGTGCCAACCCGTCTGGCCAGCGTGGCACAGTAGACTAATTACCCTCCATGTAACTGGTGGAGCCAATAGCATGATCAAATGTACCCTATTTGATCATGCTATCAGGCTCCTCATAAGGCAGATCCCATGGTGACGCACCGCGGGAAGGGATACGGGGGGGAGGCCCCACTCAGCAGTGGGTAATGTATGGGCTGGATAGTAGTAGTAGTAGAACAAAGCAAGTGTTAAATCTCCCGAGTGTTTATCAATTAGATACGGAACCGGATGTGACGTTTCAAGTAAAACAACAAGTCTCTACTTGTTGACAATATTCTCATCAAAACTGAGCCACATATTGCCACAGAGCGGTGGAATATTGTAACACAGATTGCATTGTTATCATGGCTAGCCATTTAATATGTTATCTGCACAATTCTATTTTACAACCTTATTTTAAACTAGCGACCCACCACGGCTCGCACGGGTGCAATTCCTCTTGAATCACTCTATCTATTAAATAAAACTGCTTCAAAATCCGTTGCGTAGTTTTAAAGATTTAAGCATACCTACATAGGGACGGACAGACGATAGCGACTTTGTTTTATACTATGCAGTGGCGGATTTACCAGCAGGCTGCTCATAAATGCTCATAAATGGTCCACTTCTGATTCGGGCCTCCTCATGTAGGGTAAATAAATAATAAGGGCAATGGAGAGGGCTATGCTCGAAGTTTCCCTGCGAGATCGAATCAAAAATGAGGATATACGCAGAAAAACCAGGGTCACCAACATAGCCCACCGGATTTCCAAACTTAAGTGCCTGAGGGCAGAGCACATAGCTCGCAAGACCGACGCCCGATGGGGCAGAAAAGTCCTCGAGTGGCGACCACCTTCCGGAAGGCGCGATACTGGTAGGCCTCCCACACGGTGGACCGACGACCTGGTTAAGGTCGCCGGAAAGCAGTGGATGCGGGCGGCCCATGACCGGCCTTTGTGGAGATCCTTGGTGAAGGCTTATGTCCAGCAGTGGACGTCTTTTGGCTGAAATGATGAAGTAGATTTTTTCGTGAAAGAGTAGCAAAGATCCATACATCCATTAATAAAAACTTTCGACTTTATTATAAAGGTAGTAAGGTACAAGAGTCGCGGAGTGCCCCGATGCAAAAACTGGCATGTTTTGCAATGATATCGCTGAGTTGCCCCAATATAAGCCATATGTTTCATTTTACATATTTTGCTTCCAGATAACCCAGATTATCTCGTCCTTGGGTCTAAGCGAAGCAAAAGATACCAGAGCTGGCAGTTTATCTGGCGGTCAGAAGAAGAGGTTGGCGATAGGTCTCGAACTAGTTAACGATCCCTCAATCATGTTCTTAGATGAACCGACTAGGTAACGTGACTTTCAGATCATAATCGTTAAAACTATAAAACGACTTAAAAAACTAAAAAGAAAGATCCAAATTAGTTTATAAATGACGGTGATATGAAGTAACACTGATACAAAAATTCCTTTTTATTATCCTTGTCAAATAGAAATCCATTTGTTTACAGTCACCTATGGACGTTTGGAATTCCAAAGTAATTACTGGCCGATTGTAAAAAGGAGAAGAATAACGGGGATAGAAAAAAATAAAAGCAGATTGCCTTCTGTTGCCAAGACCAGGGCTCATCTCATAGAGCTCTGGTAATAAACACCACGTAACCACCAATTAATGGACGCCCTCCGAGAGGGGGGGGGGGGGTGATGAAGCTAAATCTTTCCAAATCACACTTACGGGGGAGGGGGGTTCTTGGCAAATATCACGTAATTATTTTTCTCGCAGAATACGGTGTAAAATTGCGTGAAAAATTATGTATATAATAAAATATGGCCAAATCTGAGAAAATAGTATGTTTCGTATTCTCAATAATCCAACACGTTTACAGTCCATCCAAATAGAAGTTTTGAAGAATCTCGCGTGATATTAGGGGAGGGGGCAGGGAGTTGAGGAAAATCTTACGATATCTCACCAAAGGGGTCGAAAGATTCTCAAAAACGCCTCACGTAACTAATGGATGCCCCCTTGCTAAAATAGTATCAGGATTAATATGTTCTATTCTATGTAATTGGAAGGTAGCCCAATTACAGCAACAAATTGGCAGTAATTTCTCTTTCCAGTGGGCTAGATAGTTCGATGTCAAAGCAGATAATATTACTTCTGCACCGCTTAGCCAGACAAGGTCGAACTGTGGTGGTAACGCTACACCAGCCTTCAGCGGCTCTACTAGAGATGGTGGACAGAATATATGCCATGGCTGCAGGGAGCTGTGCGTACATTGGTTCAACGGCGCAGCTGGTGCCTTACTTAGAACAAATTGATTTGGGATGCCCTTCGTTTCATAACCCGGTCGAATATTGTAAGTTTCAAAAATTATGTGTATTTGCTGTATTTATTACGTAATAGTCTTGTTAAGTGGCATTCAAATCGATCATTGATTCAAAATTTTGATCGAAAGTGGGGAATCATAATTCATCATCACCATCATTTCAGCCAAAAGACGTCCACTGCTGGACATAGGCCTCCCACAAGGACCTCCATAAAGTAATCATAGTTACTAACCGTTAATTGCCTGGACAAATTTACTCATCTTTTAACTTATATATCCGTCAAATCAAAACACCCGGACCAAAACGCCCGGACGACAATTAAACGTTTTTACATTTTTGCGCTGGCGTGAATATCCTGACGTTTGTGGCATATACGTCGAACGGATGATTATTTCTTCAAACATTACTTACGAAAGTGACCGGTGAATAAAAGTAACTTAATCAACAAACATATTTAGGTTCCAAAAATTGTACATGTTTACTCTAACGATGTCAATGTTTAAACCCAATTGTATGCTTGAAAACATTTAACTATTTATTTAATTCCTCATGCAACATGGCACATTGCCGGACTTAATAGCTAGTCCATTCTCTAACGGTCTACATTCTTTTTGCCCTATTTGGAGGTTATATCAATTTTCGCAAATATTTTCGTGTAGATACGTACCTAAATAAATTTACTTATGTATATGACAAATGGCTCACCTTTGTACAAATCGCAATATCGCTTATGATTAACAAAATGTCAAAGACCTGATCTTATCAGGCAAAATTGCATTGATAAACTGAATATATTCGATAATTACATTGTTATAAGGTAGGAAAGGATTTATCCACACAATTAAAGTTCTTTCCACTTATCGGATATTCAGCGTGTGTATTGCGTCCAGACCTCCTTAATAAAACAATGCAGGTATTCTAGCCTTCTGTCTTCGCATCGGTCGATCGATATGTTACCAAATTAATAATTCAAGATGCGGCATATGGAATGTTCTCCAAAAACTTACAGAGAAAACCCTATGATGAAAAATGGTAATGCAGGTGATATAAGTGTAGAAGGAAAGGGAACGTGTTTTAGCTGTCCAAAAAAAAACTGCTCAATGTTTAAACATAATTTTGGTTATAATAAATAAATAAATATAAATATCCTTGGACATTTCACACAACGCCATCTCGTCCCAAGCTAAGCAACTTAATGCTTGTGTTATGGTAACGAGATGGATGATAAACTACTTATATACTTTTTTTTTGTAGATACATACATAGTATAGATAGAAAACACTCAGACCCGGAATTACTTATTGCCCATGTCATTATTAATACTAATAATTGTTTTCAGTAATCGAAAAATCAGCAGAAAACAAATCAATAGCTGAAAAATTAGTAAAACAATGTGATAATGGAAAAAGTTTACTTTGGACGTCATACGTATCTCAAGACATCGACAATAGAATTGGTAAGTAAAATAAAATTTGTTGCTATGTGAAATATGGTTAACAAAATAAACTATACTCTCCTTACTTCAACTAGATACCATACCAAATTTGGTATATATCAATTGATAACGACATTATAGGATACTAAAATGCAGGGTACCAATTTCAAATAACATATAAGATTTATTCGTAACTAGCTTTTGAGCGCGGCTTCGCCCGCGTGGGCTTTGAAACCGTGCTTATCTCTATGCATATTTTTTATGAACATAAAATCGGTTATTGTGACTAAACTATGATAGTTAGATATGTGCTCTCGCGGACTTTTTTGTAGATTTTTATAAGACCTACAAACCCGTAGTACATCATTTTGTTCTATTGCCAATAGTTTTTGCAGCGCACGCATAAATAGGTTCTCGATTTTACACCTTGGTTTACATATTCGCAATTTTCATACGGATCCCTAATTCTTTTGAAAATAAAATATAGCCTATAACCTTCCTCGATAAATGGACTATCTAACACTGAAAGATTTTTGAAATCGGTCCAGTAGTTCCTGAGATTAGCGCGTTCAAACAAACAAACAAACAAACAAACAAACTCTGCAGCTTTATATATTAGTATAGAGTATAGATTTTTCAATTTTGAAACTAACCTACTACACCTTTAAAATTTACGTATTAAATAAAAATATGGTGTGGTTTTTTATTTCAGAAAAACTTTTCTTGAATGGCCAAGGGACAGTTGCTATAACAATATTACCACAGCCCAAAGAAAATCCTACGAACAAAATATTATTAACATTGAAAAGTACATACTCAACGTCCAATTGGAAGCAGTTTACAACTCTAACCAAAAGAGCCGTATTGGTAATTATATTTTTTTACAAAATTATGTATACATCGTCATACACAAATACATGTATTACAATTCCATGATTCTAAAAAGACTTGAAGTAAGTCGGTGTGGTGATGGATTTTGAAAACAATGTGTTAAGTCGGGCCTCCTCCCATTACATAGAGGGTAATTAGGACTGTGCCACGCTGGCCAAACGGCTTGGCACAAGGTTTTGTATCAAATTTTCCTTCTCTTTCGGCTAGGTTTTCAGCCGTGTCATTTTGGCACCCTCATGACGGAGTGGATGAAAAAAAAATGTATTCTAAATCCGGATACACGGATACACATAATTATCTAAACATATACTACGACTATTCAGCCCATTAAAGACCCACTGCTGAGTCGGACCTCCTCCTGTCACATGGAGGGTAATTAGCCTCCTATGCCTCGCTGGCCAGACGGGTTGGCACATGGTTTCGTTTCAAGTTTTCCTTTTCTTGTGGCTAGGTTTCCGGCCTTATCATTTCCTTTTGTCGGCTCTTACGACACCCACAGTATGGAATTGGGTGGTGACACTATGTATATACACTATTTCTAAACTCGTATTACAGCAACTTGTTTTTGTTACAGTCAATGCTGCGAAACCATTCCTTCACCGTATCATTAACAGTGATCCACATAGTGATGGCCATCTTCGTCGGCCTGCTCTGTCTGAATATAGGACGCGGGGCTCAGAATGTGGTCGACAATTTCAACTTTCTTTTCTTCTGCCTAATGTTCCTTATGTTTACCGCATTTAGCGTTGTTACTAGCAGTTGTAAGTGTGATCACATTTATCAAATTACAGTCCTCGCCAATCTTTATGGCCGCTCTGAATACGTACTTGCGCACCGTATATTTATTTCACAACCAATACGAACGTAGCTCACTCACACTAGCATGCAGGTGGCGAGGGCGCTAGCGGGTGAAAAACTTGCCCTGCCCGCTGATACCTGATTTTGTGTTGTGCGCAGAGTAATGCGACTACATTCAGAGCGGCCATAAAGATTGGCGAGTACTGTTTATTGTGTTATATGTACACATTCATAGAATACGATTGTTTTAATATTTTTGGGGGTCTGGCTGGGGTACTTTTTTAACTTTGACCTCTTTCCATATCTATAGCTATTTTGAAGCTGAATTTTTATGGCACTGGTGTATACATCTTTGACTGTATCATATCAAATAATTTCTCAAAACACACACTGTTGTAGAGACAGTAGGACATGTCGTGGGTTTTATGCCACAATAACTATTTTGTGATACTAGCGCACAGAAAAGCTCGAACGAGTTTATGTTGCATATTCGACCCAATGCAACCAACCAATAAAAAGAAACTTATAAAAAAACTGGTTTTTGTGGCATAACGTAACGAAATAGACCTATAGGTTTAGGAACACCTGACTGCAGGATGGGTGTCCACGATGTCCAAAATTTGTGTGTAATATCTAACTTCTAATCTAACTGTCAGTGGGGTGACGGATTTAGAATACGCAATGTCACTATCCTGAGGGTGTCGTTTGAGGCGACTAAAGGAACTCGAGATGCAGACCACTTAGCCACAAGAGAACGAAAACTTGATGTAAACCCTGTGCCACGTCTTGCCAGCGTGTTACAGTAGGCTGATTTCCCTCCATTTTGGAGGAGGCCCGACTCAGTAGTGGGTCATGTACAGGCTGAAATATCTAACCTCCACCGTGCTTCAGACCGCATGTAAAACCACCGGTAACGACTATGGCATCTATATCAGTCGTTACACGTGAAAACTAACACCTGGTCTAACCGTACAAAGCCAAATCAGGTTAGACCAGTGCTGACCCTAATCAAATTGGGAAAAAAGCGAGACACTTTTATCTTTTAAAAAACGAAACGCCTGCACTATGTATAACCTGTATCGCGGGGGCAGTTTACAAAAATGTAATTCACGAATACAAGTGAAACCCAGACGCGGAGCAAGTGCCTCTGGTTTAGACAAAGACACTTGCCCGATCCCGTAATCGAACCTGGGACCCGTTGATCCGAAAGCAGCACATCTAACCCCTAGACCAAAGACGCAGTCGAAAAGTTCAATAGCCATAATCCGTTTATGTTAGTTCCAGGACAAATCCCAATGGTAAGGAGAGAACACTTTAACAGGTGGTACGCTACCGGCTCGTACTTCACCTCTTCAGTGGTGTCCCTCGTACCCACGCAGACACTATGCACTTTGATCTTTGCTGGCATTGTATACTCTATGACTGGGCAACCGTACGATTCCTATAGAATATTAAGCTTCAGCTTAATGCTACTGTTAGTATCTTACATTGGATCTTGCAAAGGGCTTCTTGTCGCGTTTTCATTCAATGTCAAGGTATGTTGACGATTTCTATTATATGTATTATTGTACAGACCGCGCCAATCTTTATGGCCGGTCTGAATGTAGCCGTAGGTACGAACTTGCGCATCGTACATTTCATAACCAATACGAACGTAGCTCACTCACACTAACATGCGGGTGGCGAGGGAGATTGCGGCTTGCGGGCGTGTGCCCCGTGTACGTCCCGCTGCCTGATTACCCGATACCTGATTTTGTGTTGTGCGCAGCGTTATTCATACCGGCCATAAAGAATGGCGCAGACTGTACTTTGCTTCCCTGTCGACAAAGGTTGCAAATTTGAGAGTACAGTAAAAGTTCTTTATTCGCGGGGTGTTCCGTAAATATGCCGCGCATACAGGAACCGTGAATATGGAATAAAAAAAATAGTTTTTGACCATATTGATTAATTATTATCTTCAGACTTAGGCAGTGGTTTCATGTTTTGTTTTCTTGCTAGGCAGTTAATAAAAGCTTCTTTAATTCAGACTGATATTGAGCACTCTTTTACAAAGGATATTCGAATATTGAATACCTAGTACCTACATATTGGAATCCTCTATATCAATGTCCGTGTGGTGACGGCTTTAGGATACATAGTGTCAACATCCCATTTCATCCTGAGGGTGTTGTTAGAGCCGACAAAAGGAAATGACGGCTGATAACCTAGCCGCAAGAAAAGGAAAACTTTATACGAAACCCTATACCAACCCGTCAGGCCAGCTTGGTACTGTAGGCCAATTACCCTCTCCCCCTCCATGTAAATGGAGGAGGCCTGATTGGGCAGTGGGTCAGATATAGGCTGAGTAGTAGTAGTAGTGGTATCACTATCACTACATATTATAAAACAAAGTCGCTGTCGTCTGTCCGTCCCTATGTATGCTTAAATCTTTAAAACTACGCAAAGGATTCTGAAGCAGTTTTTTTTAATAGATTCAAGAGTGATTCAAGAGGAAGGTTTATATGTCATAATTACACCCGTGCGAAGCCGGAGCGGGTCGCTAGTATTATAATAATGAAAAGTTACTATTTAATTTCAGAATGCGGGAATTTTCGGCCCACTCTTCATACTCCCGTTCATAGTGTTCTCCGGATTTTTCCTGCACTTAAATGATGCGCCATATTTCATGAAATGGATCTTTGAGCTGTCATTCTTGAAACACGGCCTCGTTGGTCTTGTTGAGACGATTTTCGGATTCGAGCGACCAGATCTGGCGTGCCACATACCAAACGCAGTATTTGAATATTGTCATTTTAGAAAAATGAAGACGTTCCTTATAGATTATGGGTTTAGAAACCACACTGACTCGTTCACAAGTGAAAAATCACAGACTATTTATCTTCACAGTAGTTTGGCTATAATTGGTATTGGATGTTTTATTTTAATAGCAGCCTTTGTCATATTAAAAATTAGATTAAAGCATAAGTGGTGATAGTGTTACAAAAAATTAAGATTTGTATGCTTAAAAATTAGGGCTAGTCAATGCCGAAACTGTGTAAAGATGTCTTTTGTATTTATCCGATAACGTTTCGTTATTAGAATTAATTAGACAATTGTTTTTTGCCACTATGTGGCAAAAGTTTCTGTACAAATACTCTGTTTTTATGTTAATAATTAAGTTTATTAAGCTTTATGGTCTGCTCTGCACAAATTACTTTTAATTTTAATAATAATTTCACTTTAATGCAATTTTACTAGTGAATTCTGGTACTTAAACATCAGTCACGCATGATTTACTCACCAAATTGACCATATTTTAAATTTCTTTAGGTGTGCATATTATTAGCAGCCGGGTTGTTAAGTATTATGTTTTTAATTTATTTATGTAAGGTCATAGACAAAATACACTACCTTAATCTCTGTATTATGACTGCCGTTATTTGCAATAAAAAATCAGCAGGAACCTAAATTACAAGAGATAAATGAAAAACAAATCTTTGACATTATGGTGCAGTGGAAATAATTGCCAACAAGATCACTAATATTTTTTTCGATTTTTATAATACGAAACCCCTTTTTATAATGGGGGAAACCTTTTATAGGTCCTCAGCTGGAAGCTGGGGTATGTGGGCGTCCCGGTCGCGTGGAGATGGTGAGTTGCGAAGCGGTTTACCCACTAAAACCTACCACTATGAGTCTGCGCGAGCCGTCTGTCATTCGGGAAACTCGAAACCCCTGCACTAAGTAAAGCTATATCGCGGTTTCAAACATGAATTTCACGAATACAAATGACACCCTGACTCCGAGAAAGTGCCTCTGATTTACACAAAGACACGTGCACGACCCCGGGATGGAACCTTGGAGCCGTGACCCAAAGGCGGCACATCCAACCTTTAGACCAACAAGGCAGTTTTAGTAATATCGTA
Source organism: Clostera curtula (assembly GCA_905475355.2). Lineage (NCBI taxonomy): Eukaryota > Metazoa > Arthropoda > Insecta > Lepidoptera > Notodontidae > Clostera > Clostera curtula. The sequence continues at coordinate 12,562,058 of FR997800.1, read as the reverse complement.
AAGACGTAAAATTGGAATGTGTTTGTAACGCATAAATTCAAAAATACTAAACTGACAGAATCTGAGCCTAATACCACAATAAGGGCCGGGTCACACCGAAATGGCAGCGGCGCCGCGAGCACTTTCAGTGTGAAATAATTTTAAACTTTATACACATACTTAAAAGATCAGTATCGCTTGAAAAGGTCGCGACGCAGCCCTGGGCCGGGCCTTCGTGAATATTATCACTACGTTCATTTTACAGTTACTAATGAATCTAAGGGTTTTGAAAAGCGGTTGTACCTTTGATCTACGTTTTACCATTATGAGGTATTTTGTAGTGTAAAATATTGTCGATATTAACTAGTTCATAGACAAAGACATTATGTAATATATAATGAACTCGGTACTTGTTTGCCTAATACGCAATATTATAGATGACTATAATTTTCAAGACTTTTTGTTTATACTTAGTCCTTTTTATTTATATAAAATAAGCTTATACTTATTATAAATAAAAATATACATCACTTCAGTATAGCTTGTAGATCATACCGGTTGATCCAGTTTTATGTACCTTACATTTAATAGCCAATGTGTAGCCGTAATGTGTTATTTACTAATATATATATACCTATATATAATTACTTCCTTATGGTTTACATTATTCATTTTATATATACATATATATTATGTTATTGATTTCCAATAGCCTTAAAGATATTTTAGCAAAATGGTAATATATTTGTAATTATGTGTATATGGGGAAAAGGATGTAGTAGAATCTCCCCATTTCATCCTGAGGGTGTCGTAAGAGCCGAGAAAAGGAAATGTAACGATCAAAAACCTAGCTGCAAGAGAAGGAAAACTTGATAAGAAACCTGTGGCAACCGTCTGGCCAGAGTGGCACAATACGCTTATTACCCTCCATATAATTGGAGGAGGCCCGACTCTAGTGCGTAATTTATGGGCGAGTAGCAGTTATATATGTAGGCTTGTGGTCTCGAAAGTAAAATAAAAAGACATACACAATCCAAAAACGTTACCTCATTTATAAAGGTGTAACAAAAATCCTAGACAGCTGAAGTGGGGACATGGAGGGTATTTTTGTTTTTTTCTTTGCAAATCCTCATGATACACCTGCTAGGGTATAGGGGACTCCAGGGCGCGAAAAGATGGAATTAGCGCCCCGACCGACCCACTAAATCCAAAGGCGGTCGGTCCTCCACTGCCCGCCGAAAAAACAAATGTCCACATTTATTGGTTGTATTGTTTCTATATCGTGAAATATGACGGTTCTCTGTGCTCTCTTCTCCAGTTGGTGAACAAAATTTTATTTTGCACTCACTACGTATATCAGTAGTACTATCGATTCTTTTGTTTTGTATACATAGGGATATTCTTACACTGTGTACCTACATTGTATATCATTTAAAGAGTAATCGAATGGTTAAACAAAATTGTTTTTTTTACGTATCAATAATAATATTTTTTTTCATATAAACGGTCGGTGGTGGTTTGGTGACTTGTGAATTCTATTGCGACCAAATTAGGACATTCCGATTTATGTAATAACTAGTTTTTAAGCACAAAATTACTAATTACATAAGATACGGGTGCTACAACTTTAGACCCGTCTTAAGATGCACCACCTGTAATTTTGATCAATATTTGTTTGCTCAAATGTTGATCAGATACAATCACTTAAAAAGCGACATGTATACCGTATTAGGTAGATGTACAGTTGTATATTAAGGCGGATGCTCCAGGGTAGCCCGCGAAATTCAAATTTTCTTACGTTTTTTGCAATTTGCAGGGCAGTGCTAGGTTGTTTGATGATGAACATTTGATTCGCGGCTGTAAGACGTATGTAGTTACAGAGTTATAATCATCAAACTCATCAATACAACCAGTCTCAGTCAATCCAAGCTCATAAAGGTGCAAGAATGACTTTGACGTTGAAAAAGTGTTTTTGCACCTTTATGAGCTTCGAGGGTTGTATTGATGATTTTGATGATTATAATTCTATAACTACATACGTCTTACAGCCGCGAATAACGTTTTAATCAACATACAACCTAGCACTGACCTGCAAATTGCAAAAAACGTAAGAAAATTTGAATTTCGCGGGCTACCCTGGAGCATCGACCATTAATGACTCAAGCCAATCTTGCCATTGATGAAAATAAGATGAAGAGCAACAGGGTAATTTATCCGGTAAGGATATACTTTGGAAGAGCCCAGTTCTCGTTTTCGTTATAAAAAAATATTGTATAGACTCGCATTGTCAAATTATAGAACAATAAATTAAAGTTTAATTTCTAAATAATTGTTACATTTCAAAAACATAAAAAACACAACTATATATAATTATAGATATAATTTATAGAACAATAAATTATATCTACTATAATTGTATGCTATTAAGACGAATTTAGAGTACATAATGTTACTATCAATTTCTTGTGTCGTAGTTAATAAATAACCAGAGGGCCTGGGATCCTGTTCGCAAAGGAATCTTGACTGTTTATCTGCTCAGCGTGTTATAGTAGCCTGATAAAATTGGAGGGGGCTCGTCGCAATGGTGGTCATATAAGTGCTGAGATATTGAATGATGAAAGCCCACAACTTAAGCATTACGCCAGATCATTCAACTTGACTCTCATTGAAAAACGAGCTTCGCCAAACAAAACGCACACGTAGCGCGCGTCAGAACGCTAGACTGACGGCACGCTATGACACCGAAATGTGTTGTGCTACTATGGTAATATACTGTCCAACAGAGCGTATAGTAATACAACACACATCTCGGTGTCATAGCGTGCCGTCAGTATAGCGCTAAATACGCGTACTGTTTGGCGAAGCCTTTATAGAGCAGCCTATCCATGAACAGTTACCATATTAAATTATTTTTAATTTTATTATATCTACTAAAAAAGTTCTCAAATTGAAATTAAACCAATTCATTTTACACTATTGAACTCCCGATGTTTGGAAGGCTTTTGGGAGAATGTCTCCATGATTACTACCACTACTCCACCCATAGATGACCCACCGCTGAGTCGGGCAACCTCCAGTTACATGGTAATTAGCCTACTACACTGGCACAGGGTTTCGTATAATTTTTTTCTTCTGACCATGATTGCTATAACAGTGTTATATTCCAATATGTAATAAAAACGTATCCTACTTTCATCTCTCATCTCCTAAGGTCATTATGGTGAATGTTCCAGGGTAGCCCGTGAAATTTTTCTTACGTTTTTTGCAATTTGCAGGTCAGTGCTGGTTTGTATGTTGATTAAAATGTTATTCGCGGCTGTAAGACGTATGTAGTTATAGAATTACAATCATCAAAATCATCAATACAACCCTCCAAGCTCATAAAGGTGCAAGAAAAACTTTTTCAAGCTCAGTCATTCTTGATTGAATGATTATAATTCTATAACTACATACGTCTTACAGCCGCGAATAACATTTTAATCAACATACAACCTAGCACGGACCTGCAAATTGCAAAAAACGTACGAAGATTTGAATTTCGCGAGCTACCCTGGAACATTCACCTTAAGCCTTAACGGCAACAATTTGCCTGGACGTGCAGTAGTACAGTCCTCGCCAATCTTTATTGCCGCTCTGAATATAGCCGTGGGTACGAACGTGCGCATCGTACATTTATTAACCAATACGAACGTAGCTGACTCACACTAACACGCGGGTGGCGAGGACGGTGGCGGGTGAAAAACAGCGCGCGCGGGCGTGCCCTGCTTCCCCACCCCGCGTACGTCCCGCTGATACCTGATTTTGTGTTGTGCGCAGCGGAATGCGGCTACATTCAGAGCGGCCACAAAGATTGGCGAGGACTGTACCAATAGTAGTATTGCCTCCCAGTAAGTAGGTGACCGATTTCACATCGTGCTGCGAAGCCGATGGATTGCAGGCATTTTTGATTGCGTGTGTATGCAATGTCTATGCAATAACATTTTTTTCGTCCAAGGCAAATAGTCACTTACAAAAGATAATAGTTACACAAAGAACAAACTGTACAACTTACCGCTAATGTTTAAACTACCTCATTAACGATTGGTAAACAGTAAGAAGAAATGTTTTATGGAAATAAATAACAAATACGTATGTCTTTGGAACTGAATACTGGTTAAGCTAAGATTTTGTAATTACATTTATGTATTTAAAAACGTATTTTATTTGACAATATCCAATCCATAGTACATACTAAAGGATAAGTGCTCCTAATATCGATATCGACTGAATAAATCGCTAAATAATTGGTACCCTTTTCTGACACTACCATATCCCCAGAGTGTCCACCATCCCTATATCAATTCTCTTCCAAATAAGAACTACCTACACCTGGAACACAGTATTACCCCGAGTGGGGACGGGCAGAATATTAGACATCCCCACCGCACGCTGGGAAAAATCGGTGTTTGAAGAGTCAACAACTTGAAGCCCACTTGGTGGTAGGATATTAATGGTCCGCCCGGCTAGCTACCACCCCCACATCTGGCGCCTAGCAGTTTTACTGTGTTACGTCGTCTGTATGTGCAAGCCGGTGCCCGACAGCATTTCCTTGAATTCCCTGCTCCATCTCAGACCCTGGCGTTGCTTTCCATCACGCAAGCCTATATAGACATTCAAGTCATTGTTAAACAAAAAAGGTTTTAAGGACATGGGTGTACCGAGACGGAGGGGCGCTGCTCTCTCCTGAAAACGCTATTCAAGGTACTTGCTTCAGTCATTCTTGGTGGCTTCATAGACTCCCCAGCCACCAAGAATGGTACTTATGTATTTCTCCCCTGGCTCGAAAGCTGAGTAGAAACATCTGCTTGAGGATAAGTTATAGTGCGATAAGGAAACACTGTGGTCTGTAAGAAGATGTAGTGAAAAAAATGAGAACGGTAAGGATGCTCAGATGGTTTGGCCATGTCGAGAGAATGAATGAAGAACGATTAACGAAAAAAGTGTTTAAGGCGAGTGTGAATGAAAGTGTTGGAAGGGAAGAACTACGCGGACGTTTCGAGTGGACGAAGCGAAGCAAGTATGTAAGGATCGTAGCTAGTGGAAAGAAGTGGTCTCTGCCTACCCCTACGGGAAAGGTGCCTGATTATATGTATTTATGTCACATAACCCGAGCCAAAAGCTGTCTAGAGATTACTGGTACCCTTCTGGGCCATAAGTGGCGTACGGCCATCGTTTAAGGATCATTTACCTTCATAGCCACGTAAAATAATCGTGTGATAGTAATTTCAAATAACTTTTTTTTATCTAGTAGCATACTACCGTCGAAATATATTTAATCCGTGTCTGATTACAAAAATCAATGAAACCTTGAACTAACTGTTTAAGTACAGACACTTAGATACAGAAATTAAATTAATGTTATCAGCATAAATCACAATTGATAATAAGCATGATAAGGTTATGTTAATATGAAGTTCGAAAGATAGTTTATTGTGGGACTTGAACGCCTGCGCGTGAATCGAAGTATCAGACCCGTAAGTGCATGCGTCGAGACGGTATTTTACTGTCAATTGTGTGCCACACTTAATGAAGTCTTCCTGCGCAAATGGTACATTAAATGGTAGTTTAGCAGATATGGATATCGAAGTAGGACGCGAGGATGTGAGCGTGGACGACGGTCAAATCGTGGTCTATACGGACTTGGTGTACACTGTCCACAGAGGTACGTATTGCACAATCTTTCTGTTACAATGTTGCAGATAATATTGTAATTTATTTCGTGTATTTCCAATAACATTGCACTTTAGATGAGTCCCAAAAACGGAAAATGTTGCCGATCGCTGACGTACCTAAGGATCTAATCAACAAAAAAAAATTTATTGAATTTAAGATATTATATTTTTATCTGAACTGATATTTTGTTACAAGACATTCGAATAAAAAGTTTATAATACTTTAAAATTGTATTCTATCATAGGAATTATATTTTAAGCCAGTTTGTTTGATATGATCAAATAAACTGTGCGAAGGCTAACGAGGTCCGCTATGTTATCAAGTATGTTACCAAGTATCAGCATATTCCTTTTATGCATATTTAAATCAAAGTAAATGTGTACAAACTAAAAATATGAAAAACCTAATCCAGCGGCAAAAACTGAAACCCAAAATCCCTAGATAAATCTTATTTTTGTGATATTTGTATATAGCTAGTTCAGTGTTCAAGAAAGCAGCTGCTAATTGTACAGCATTTTATTTAACATTTTGACCTGTCTTTGTTCAATATTGGAAAAATAGGCATCTTTGGTAAACGTAGTACCTACTATTGATTTGATTATGATTGTAGGATAATCCTCACGATAGCCAGTTTATTTCCAGTGAAATACTCGTTTCGTAAATGAAATCTGCGAAAAGTAAAACATCGCTATGTCCTTCCTTATATGTACTTTAAAATACAAAAGTTGTTATTTTATGTCACTACCTAGATAGTAGACCACCTAACTGCAAGAGAAGAAAATTTTGATACAAGCCCTATGTCTAACCGTCTGGCAAGCGTGGCACCTAGTCCAATTTCCCTCCTTGTAATTGGAGGAGGCCTGACTCAGCAGTGGGCCTTGTAGGGTCTGAACCGACGACGAACTACTTATCGTCATTGTGTTATTGCCATTGTGTACTCTAATTGCATCCACTTAAATTGATAAATAACTCACAATGAATATGTAATGATAATAATCAGTTCAGCGAAAAGAAATCCACTGGTGGACATAGGCCTCCCCCAGGTTTTGTACAAAGGCCGTTCCTGAGCCGACCGCAGCGCATTCCCAGGATGTCGGCCCACGGCGGGAGGCCTACCAACACTCCCCCTCGACTGTGCTGCTATTTTGCCGTGGAGAGGGGCTTTTGTGCCTTCATTTGACTGCCTCGTTGGTCTAGTGGTTAGATGTGCCGCCTTTGGATCAACGGGTCCCGGGTTCAATTCCGGGGTCGGGCAAGTGTCTTTGTCTAAACCAGAGGCACTGGCTCGGAGTCTGGGTGTCGATTTCTATCTATAATATGTATGTATTTACAAAAAAAAATGTATCTAAGTAGTTCATCATCCATCTCGTTACCATAACACAAGCATTAAGTTGCTTAGCTTGGGACGAGATGGCGTTGTGTGAAATGTCCAAGGATATTTATATTATTATTCATGACCCGTTGGGGTAATTCCGGCTCAGGGCCAGACGAAGAGCAGCACACGGTGTCGTGGCGGGTTTGGGCGCCGGGGACTCATCTGTCCTCAGAGTTACCCTACGGGCCCTTTACCAACACGACGGGGCGTCACAGTGGAATGCGTTTACGTGAATCTGTGGCGCCCCAAGCGTGTCGTGTGAGGGTTTACCGCTGGGGTTTTAGTGGGCAGACGACTAGTTTCCGGAGTCCCCATAATCGCCGACCCCATCCCCGAAGTTTAGCATATCCCCACCGAAACCAAATAAAGGCCTACCAACACTTCGCTTATGAAATGAAACATGTTACTTTGTTTATATTCACTACCTACGCATTTCATGCACAAGTTTACCCTATTCTTGGTAAGGTTATCAACAAGCAAGGGCGGATCCAGGGGGGGGGTCATGGGGGTCATGACCCCCCCCCTGAGCTGGTTCCAGGACTTAGGTGGACCACTAATAGGTGATAAAAAGATCGACAACTTTATATTTGTACTCACATAAACACTAACTTAAGTAATAAAACAAGACTAAAAATACCAATTAACCTAAAACTTAAATACTAAAATATATTATTTAAAGGAGTCCCTTTAGGCAAGGTTCCGAAGATACTGGCAGCGTTCCCCCTTTGAATCGCTTGACTGATTCTTTGTCCGAGGTAGCTACCAGCTCTTCGGTCTCCTGCGATGTCGACTAACCTTTTTGCTATTTCCTTAAAAAGGCTTATAGCGCTAGGACCCCACGGACCAAGGGTCTCGACACCGAATGGGACAAATTCATATTCGGAGCCTAGACCCCTGTATTTGTAAGCTTTAGCTTTTTCAGCCGCTTCACAAGCCGCACCAGCTCTGTTGTTGGTTCCATGTAGATGGGAAGGGGCCAGTGTGTCTGAACAGGTTGCATCCCACACCAGCACCCGACCCATCTTCCATGGAATCAAACTCATACCGTCCGGTCTCTTACCATCGTCTCTTGCAATGCCAGTCGGCTCAAGTAGACTGGGCACGTTGACGGAGGTAAGGGACCGGCGTATGATATCGTTAAGTGCGGCATGTCTCGAGAAGCGGCCTGCACTTTTTTGGCATAACAGTCCGTGATGTCCTAGCTTGTCGACATCACTGCCACAGGGACATTTATGAGGAGCGCAGACCGGAACCCCAAGCCGTAGACAGGTTGCGATTCGAAGCGTGTCAGGCTCAAGAAATGTTCCTGTTTTTGACGAAGGGTACGCGTGAAGCCAGTAGCCGGCCTCGTGCGTACCCACGGCCAAAAGCCTAGCACGCGTCGAACCCGTACTACAGCTTAAAAGGTTGTCATATGACAATTTGCAATTTATGTCATCCCAGCTCCTCTGCGAATTTGGGGAAGATGGAAAATTTTGACCTGGACATGCAATTAAGAAAGCGTTTCTAGCTTCTTCCAAGCCAGCAATCTCAAAGTTTGAAGGGGATGCCCTTAAAATTGTACTTATGAGACTTGCTGAACTATGGACAGAAGATAGGAAGGCTGGTAAAGCGACACTGGACATTTTGCGAATCCCTAGACCACCATAGCGGATGGGTAGGGATGCTTGGGTCCAAGAATGCTCGTTCAGCTGCATATTAAGAACCGATTCTAAGCTAATTTTGATTAAGTCGTCCACTTGTGTCAAAAGATCGTGGCGATTCCAAAAGGAGCAGCAACGGAGCACATACGTAAATTTTGGGACGAAAAGACAGAATTTTAATATGCAAAGTGCATAGTGTGGACTAATTTCAATTAGACGGTCAGCAGAATTTTGAAATTTAGTAATTGAATTATTAATATATTCAGCAAAAGATTCATCAAAAATTGGAGACCCTAAAAGGTAAAGGGAATTACTGTTAACTATTTTAATATTTGGAGCCAAAATATTGAATATTAGTTTTACGTCATTCAAATTTAAGTCGCAGTTATTTATAAAAAGTTCACATTTGCTAAAATTAAGCTCCAAACCAATGGCTTCAAATTTATTTTTGATTATAAAAAGGTCCGATAACACAGTATCCACATCACCTCCTAGGGTTCCGTCGTCCAAATACCAAACGTTGAATTTAGAATTTAATTTTTTTATTATAGGGTTTATAGCCAAACTAAAAATTGCAGGCCCAAGGGGATCACCCTGTTGACAACCTACTTCCGAGGACAGTTCATTGGAACGATATAACAATTTTGTTGGTTCAGCGTAACTGAGAAGAAGATAATTGTATATTTCCGGTGTATGTTGTTTTATTTCCGTCAGCAGGGTATCCCTATTTACCGAATTGAAAGCATTTTTGACATCAATTTTGAGCAACACGTCAGGCTGGCCGTAAGTTAGGAAAGAGCGTAGGGCATGGACGGCTGCCTCACACCCTCCTTTTACACCGAAGCCTAACTGTACGGGTTCAAATTCCGAATTTAATTTTGGTAAAATATGTCGAATAGCAATTTTGGAGGCCAGACGTCGTAGTGTTGATCCAACAGCAATTGGTCTCACCCCTCCGTCCTTTTTGGTGAGGGCAATGAGGTTCGCGCCGAAAAGAATGGGAACAATTTCTGGATTGACATTGCCGGAATACATAAAGTTGACCAATTTAGTGATCGAATTTACAAGCTGCTCGCCTGCATCACCCACAGAATGCGATGTTAAGTCTTTCACCACTAATTGAACATAATGATTTTATTTATATATTTTATCACCATACAGATTTTATGTAAAACAATACCTTATTAAGGAACAAAAGAAACAAGGACTAATTATTACAAATATATCTATAATCTAAGCAAACAAAGATGCTGCCACCACATATTTAATTTTTATTTTCAAGTAATTATAATTGCATGCAGTCGGGAATTCATTATTTATATAAATTGTCGTATATTTATATTAATTTATTAGATATTATTGGTATTTTAATACAAATGTAATCATTATGTTTAATGTTTTTAAGTAATGTCGGTTTTTTATTTATTGTAATCATTTTTTTTATTTTTTTTTCATTATTGAATGAATTTGTTGTATTTTTTTTGTAGTCTATTTAATTATATAACTACTACACGTCACACGAACTATTCGAAGCAAAAGCATAGACCCCATACTTAGATTTACGTTAGACCTCAAGTGCTTGCAGCTTGGTATCCGTATGCCACTACTGGGATTCAGCAGAATATCAGCGTCAGGTACTGCACTTGACATATGCTGAGCTGGATACCCTTTCGGTGCAGTTTCGAGACACATAGCTAATTCAGAAAATTTATTCTTTTTTGGTTTTATTTATTTTTTTATTATTTGGTTATATACATGGACGTATAAAAAAAGGCGGACGGAACTCTCGCTAAGACAAAAGTGAGACGCCAAGATGGTGGCCGCTCTTTAAGTGTGAGTTAATTTTGGGGTGGCCAAGTTACACAAAAATTTGCCATTAGAACACGGACAACGTAATAAAAAAAATATGTATTGTTCGAAATTGTAATGTTTAAGTCAAAGTCAAATAATTTATTTTGTATAGGACACAATGGACACTTACAAATTGTCAACATATTAAAAAAATGTATAGAATGCATATATTGTAGTTTACCACCACTGCTGAAAAGAACTGGCAAGAAAATCAGAGGGCTCGTCATTCTTTTTTTAATAATTTGCGGTCCTATTTCATTTAATTTAATATCCCAAATGCTGAGTATTTTTTTTATAATAATGTCTTTTGCGTAATAATCTATTTTTTTATTTATAGTCGGTAGCTAGTTGTTTGCCCAGGGTGTTAGAAAAAGTTCGCGCAAGACGACCAAAAAGCCGCGTTCTCCTACATCATGACAACGCTTCTTCACACACGGCCAACAAAACAAAGTCATTTTAGCTTCCGGAAAAGTACAACTCGTCACCCATCCTGCGCATAGCCTCGATCTAGCACCCTGTGATTTCTGTATTTTCCCCAAAATCAAACATTTCATGAGAGGTTTCACTTTTACCAACTCCGAAGAGGCAGTGATAGCGTTCAATCATCACGTAGAAAACATGCATTAAGATCTGTGGTCCTCCTGTTTAATTAAAAAAACGGTTCAATCGCATGAAAAAATGTTTGAAATGTAGTCTTTTGAAAAGCAATAAACACAATATTATAGTTATAACATTTTTTTTAAGTTACGCAAAACTTATAGTGTGACCTACGTAAGTATTTTGTCTGTTTCTATTTTGTTTGTTGGAAACCCTTGTCGTACCACCTCTTCAATTTTGCGGAGTTTTGCGTCATGTCATGTCGAGGGGTGACATACCTCTAGCTGTTATGACAAAATCATTAACCACGGTTACGGAATTTAAATAGGCTGCCTCATTCAGTGCGTGATAGTGGTTCTCTGGGTGTCTTCAAGAGGGCAATATGTACGTGGATAATGTACAAATGTATTATGTGTGGAGTTTTTCAAGTGTACAATAAAGAATAAATATTTTTAAGTACAGTACTTACGTACATTAATAAATAAATAAATAAATATCCTTGGACATTTCACACAACTCCATCTCGTCCCAAGCTAAGCAACTTAATGCTTGTGTTATGGTAACGAGATGGATGATAAACTACTTGTATACATATTTTTTTTGTAAATACCTACATAATATAGATAGAAATGACACCCAGACTTCGAGCCAGTGCATCTGGTTTAGACAAAGACACTTGCCCGACCCCGGAATCGAACCGTACTTTATTTGTATCTATTGTTATCAAAATTAAATTATAAGTTCTTGACTTGACCACGACTATGTGACCCCCTCCTGGCGCCAAAGCTGGATCCGCCCTTGTCAACAAGAATGACCTATTATCATAAACGTACGAATTATTACATTATATTAGTACTAGCTGACTCGGCGAACTTTGTTCCGCATTATAAATATTTAAAACAAAAAGAAAGTTGGACATAGGATACCTGAGATTTTTATCCCGTCCGTATAAAACCTACTTTAACAAAACGCAACTGATAGCGAAACGTTATGTAGTCTATAGTTTAATATGGCCGAAAATTTGACAATTAAAAGTTTTGAATTCGACTTGTTTATATTGTTGTAATTCACATAATATCTTTATAACTTGTAGCCTATGTGTTATTCTGATGTATAAGCTATATTATTGTAAAGTTTCATTAAAATCCATTCAGTAGTTTTTACGTGAAAGAGTAATCCATCCATCCATACTTACAAACTTTCACGTTTATAATATTAACTAGTGGCCCGCCCGGGGGTGGGGTATACATATAAACCTTCCCCTTGAATCACTCTATCTATTAAAACCGCTTCAAAATCCGTTGCGTAGTTTTAAAGATTTGTGCATACATAGGGACGGACAGAAGAATGCGACTTTGTTTTATACTATGTAGTGATATAATATAATAATAATAATATTAATATAATATAAGTAAGATGTATTACTACTACTACTATTCAGCCCATAGATGACCTACTGCCGAGTCTCCCTCCCAACACAGGGAGGCTAATTAGCCTACTGTGTCACGCTCGCCAGAAGGGTTCGCACAGGGTTTTGTTTTAAATGTTCCATCTCTTGCGGCTGGGTTATCGGACTTGTCATTTCCTTGTGTCGGCTCTTACGACACCCTCAGAACGAAATGGGGTGGTGACACTGTGTATTGTAATACCGTCACCACACAAGTGTAAGAAAGTATGTAACGTATGAAAAACAGTTGTATGGAATGCAACCGGAACACGCGATCCACAGCATCACACGCAGCCTCTTCTTTACTACTAAAATGTATACTAATATACATATACTCATACTACTTCTACTATTCAGCCCATAGTGGACCTGGAGGGTAATTAGCAGCCTAGCAGTTTTTCTATGTTTCGTCGTGTGTAAGTGAGAACCGGTTCCCGACGGGGCATTTCCTTGAATTGCCTGCTCCATCATAGACCCTGGCGTTGCTTTCCATCACGCTTGCCTAAGGCAAAGGCATTCAAGTAACTTCCGCGTTCCAACTCAGTGGATCCTTTATTATGGGTTACGATGATGATGATGTATATTTGTTTTTCAAAGTCATTTCTTTTATTGAACTACTGCACTACATATAATCTCTATCGCGGGGCAGTTGACGCATATGTAATTCAAGAACACAAATTACACCCAGATTCAGAGCAAGTGTCTCTGGTTTACACAGAGACGCTTGCCATTTCTTTAAAGTATGAATTATTTAAAACAAGCTGACCCGGCAAACCTCGTATCGCCTCAGAATCAATAAATAAAAAACCTAAATGATAATTCCAGAATGTTTCAACTTTATTAAAATATGTGCAAACCTTAACTGGAACAAAAATAATTCGTATTAAAAAAAAAAGTTTTTTTCATATTATCTCACCTTTTAAACCTTCCCTGGACTTCCGCGAATATTTCAAGACCAAAATTTGCCAAATCGGTCCAGCGGTTCTCGAGCATTAGCGAGACTAACGAACAGCAATTAATTTTTATTTTTAAAGATAGATAGATAGATAATGCATGAATGAAGAAAGAATCCTAAGCTTAAGAAAGAATCTTATGATTGAATATTAAGCTGTCTTTACCAAAATATTTCCACAAAACACTGTCATTGGTTTTTATCTGCTACGCATGTCCACAGTACAGACAAGAAAAATATGCGATCAGGTTTATTTATAATTTTCCCAACAACCGGTTGGCTTCATACATTTGCGAAAAATACTGGTCATGTACCATATAACAATGGGTCATGTACAGTACAGGAAAACAAAATCCCCTACATATTGAAATGACCAATTTAAGTATATATGTGCTACAGTTCGCGTGGGCTTTGCTTCCTTTCTTCGTCAATGGATATAAAAAATATTATTAATTAATTAATAAAAATTGTGTACTGCGCAGTCAAGGTTATTGTTCAAGTTGTTTGCCAGCAAGTTATTTATACCTAAAAACCACGGAGAATTGAAGAAAAATTGTACATAAATAAGCTCGTAGTTCAATCACGATAGCTAGGAGGTTTGTTTCCGATGGAACATATTTTGTGATCCAGGCTTGGTTCAGAAAACTAGTGACATATACATAAAAAATATACATGGAATTACTGCTCCTTTTGGACAGCTCTATGTTCTCACTTTGGATTGCTATATGGTTGTTTTTATCACACGCTGTATACATAAATAACTGTCTTGCTCGCCCGTGCTTCACTCACTGTATACAACGACTCTATCAAAACAGTTGCGGTTGCTCGTGCGCATTGTACAGACGCCTTTTTTTGCGTTTGTGATAAAAATGGATATCGAATTAGGAAACGCTAATGAAAAACAATATTCTAATGAGTCTAAAAGTGATGTGTCTCTATTTCTGGACTTGAAATATTCTATTATGAAAGGTAAAACACTTTTAAATGCCTATTTACTTCATAAACTTACGTACTTATAGGAACAGTGAAAGTTGCGTGCGGTGTCAGTCTTAAGTGTTTAACGTTCACATTTATTTTTTATAATTACATTTATTTATGAAGACAGCTACTCTATTAACCTCGAAACGACAAAGATAGACGATATGGTACTCATTAGGGGTGGTCAATGTCCTGTAGTCTGCAGTAGAATAGAGGGGGTTGCTGATTGCATACATTTCACCGAAAAGAGTCAAAATTATCGGAAATTTATTAAATTAATAAATATAATTTATTTTGATATTAATGTACTTTTATTTATTAAAATGTTATCTTAAAGCTAATAATAATAAGTACTAACCAAGAGTTATATGTATATCTATTATTCAGAATGCAATAAATCAATTAGGTATTTTATTGATAAATCAAGTGTCAATCAAAAAACAATCAACGTACCTACATCGGGTAGGCGTAGTACTAGCGTGGTACTATACGCTTTTTTCCTATATAGAATTTTGTGAAGGACACATTAAGAAATGTACAGAGTTATTATTCTACATAAAAATTTCAAATGTATTTGCTGGTAATAATATTACTTCATAACTATTGTTCTGGTTGATTACTAAAGATAAACTCTTTCTTGTTTCTTTTATTACGTTACTAGTGGAACCGACAGACTTCGTCCTGTTGAACAGATAGCGGTATTAAGGTTCGAGCACATTATGCCGGGCCGCAGCGAGCTGGGGCGGAGCGCAAAAATCCGCTCAAATCGCTTCAATACAATTTGTAAGAATTATCGCACACTGTGTCGGGCCGCAGTGGCTCGAATTATTGCGACGCCGATTTGCCTCCGTGCGATGCGGCCCGTCCCGCCCCGCTGCGCCCCGTCAAAGTGTGCTATATAGCAAGCGGATTGGTGGGCATATTTTGCATATTTTGGTATTTCCGTGTTCCTGTGGTGTGCAGATAAATGAATAAAGAACTCAAAATCCGTCAATGCACTGCGACCCGGCCCGTCACTAATGTGCTAGGTACGCCTATTTCGCTGCGCTGCGGCCCGCTCCGCCCCGCTGCGGCCCGACATATGTGCTTGAACCTTCAAAGTGCAAATTGACTCTTTGACATGAACAAGCCTACATTGCTTAGACAACAGTGAGTGGTTGTCATTTAATATGAACTTTATGCAATAGCAATAAAGCTCAAATGGTCTCTACATTTTAGTTAGAAAACGTTTGTATGGGAAAAAGAAAAAGGCTGTTTTTAGGGGTTTTCCGGCAATTATTCGAATTTTTCTCGCCGTAAAAACCATCCTTGAACTTCAACGAACATTTCAAAATTATAATTGGCCAAATTGGTCCAGGCGTTGTTGAGTTATGCGGTTACCAACACATTTTGCGATTCATTTTTATATTAAAGACTAGTGGCCCGCCCCGGCTTCGCCCGTGCAAAGCGGGGGTGGGTTATACATATAAACCTTCCTCTTGAATCACTCAATCTAATACAAAAAACCGCTTCAAAATCCGTTGTGTAGTTTTAAAGATTTAAGCATACATAGGGACGGACAGACAAAAGCGACTTTGTTTTATAATATGTAGTGATGATAGTGATTATATTTGATACATAACAGTGAATATCTTTTTTACATATTTTTAAACAAAAAT
This sequence comes from Clostera curtula, assembly GCA_905475355.2. Taxonomy (NCBI): domain Eukaryota; kingdom Metazoa; phylum Arthropoda; class Insecta; order Lepidoptera; family Notodontidae; genus Clostera; species Clostera curtula. The sequence goes on along the minus strand of FR997800.1, from coordinate 12,545,866 downwards.
GATCACAACGGCCCTATTTAAGTAAAATCTAGGATTTCTCGAAATAGCACTATCATCAGATCAAGTTAAATTAAAATACAACATCTGACGGAAAAGAACCGATAAATCATTTTTTGTAAAATATAAGTAAAGTAAAATCGTAATCCCGGATATCCGTCCTTTAACTGCTTTTCCTGCAGCTTCGGCTTCCAATACTTACCTCAACAGAATGGCACTTCACTTCGTCATTCATGTCTGTTATTTAGGGCTATGTGTGGATGGAACATTAATTGGTGAAAAATGTAATAATATATGTTGCAATTACAAAAAATATTTATTTACCGGATTTTTTTACCAATTACTTGAATGCCTTTGACCCTACGCTTGCGTGATGGAAAACAACGCTAGGGTCTACGATGGGGCAGGCAATTCAAGGAAATGTCCTGTCGGGTACCAGCTCTCACATACACACGACGGAACACAGTAAAACTGCTTGGCGACTTAGATGAGAGGGTGGTAGCTAGCCGAGCGGACCATTCGATCCTACCACCAAGCGTGATGGGTTTTGTTGACTTTTACAACATGCGTTTTTTTCCCGCCAAATGGCCATGTGAAAATGGCCGAAAAATATGAAACGAAAAAAGGAATAAAACAAGAAGGTTAGTCGCATTGTCCCCAGTCCCTCATTCTCCGATACAGTTCTCAGGGGCAAATAAAATACACGCCACTGAGGATACGCGAATTACCCTAGTAATAATAGCGCACAATTTTCGTATATATCAGTAATAAGCGTAATGTAATAATTGTTAGTGACCACTTCTCAGTCGTATAGGTCAACGGTGTGGTCGTTATCATCAAAATAATATAAATACGGACGGTCAAATGACCATCGCGCTTATCTATTGTTACTAGATAAATTACCAAATTCGTACAATGTGTCTGTGTCTGTGTCCACAGTATGTTAATTACCCTCCCTGTAATAGGGGAGGCCCTACTCAACAGTGGGTTATTTATGGGCTGAGCAGTAGTAGTAAGTACAATGGATAGGTATTAGCCAACGGTCATAGATAGCGCGATATTAAAATATGCTTGTGACTCTAAATGAGTCTGCACAGCAGAAGCAACAAAATTGGATTTTGCAGGAAATGACCTCTTTACGGTTATGAACCACGGACACTGCAAAGTGTCTGAAACGTTGGAAATAAAATAAAATAAAACGATCAGAACCGTAAAGAAATCATTTCCTGCAATGTGTAAAGATCGTGAAAACCTAAGACAACAAAATTGGATTTTGCAGGAAATGATCTCTTTACGGTAATGAACCACGGACACAGCAAAGTGTCTGAAACGTTGGAAATAAAATAAAATAAAACGATCAGAACCGAATAGGCAAGCGTAGTGTAGGACGACCCTCTGCTAGATGGAGCGACGATCTGCGAAAGGCTGCGGGCAGCGGCTGGATGCGTCAAGCCGAGGACAGGGCGCTATGGCGCTCTTTAGGGGAGGCCTATGTCCAGCAGTGGACTAATGTGGGCTGATGATGATGATGATGATGATGATCAGAACCGTAAAGAAATCATTTCCTGCAATGTGTAAAGATCGTGAAAACCTAAGACAACAAAATTGGATTTTTTCTCAAATTATATTCCGACTATCCCTTAAAAAGTTCATGCAAGTAGTCAAAAGCGTGTGGCTTATGTATCAAACTCACACAATTGTATTAGCATATGTCTTACTACTACCACTACTCATACATGATCCATTGCTACGGCGGGCCTCCTCCAGTTACATGGAAGGAGAGTAATTACTCCGCACAGGGTTTCTTATAGATATATAAAAATGTAAAATAAAATGTTAGTAGATTACTAATACTGTCACGAGCCATCTCCGAGACTTTGATCGTATATTTAGTGTATTAAATACCAGAGCTGTGCTCTTGGTAAGCACAAGATTTCCTTCTCTTGCAGTTAGATTTTCATCTATTTCGTGGCACAATCAATCTTGAGAATGGAATGGAATACATTCCATTCTCAAGATTGAATGTGCCATGTACATGTGTGACTTAACGTGTTTTAAATCCGTCTTTACAAAAGTATTCAGTTATTTTTTTTAATTTTAATAACTAACTACTACTAACTAACTAATAATAGTTGTGACTAACTAAGTCTTTTTGTGTAGTAGGTATGTTATATTTCGCACCAATACTTCTACATCGTTTTTTATACGGCTACAACTTGTTTAACAACATTTATGTTGGGATGTGCTTATAAATACATACATAATATGTTATATCATATGTGAATATCGACAAGTCATAAAAACAAGTCTCGAATTACTAGAATAAGATTATTTGTGATGTTATTAATTCTTTACACACCTTTTGGTAACGACAGAGGTAAAGAATCGTAGTCGACATACAAATAACATTAGTCTATTACCGTACACCAGTTTCAATGTAGGGAGGGATATTTCAGAGCCTTTGTCAAAGGACGCAAGCATCATCATGATCATCATCACTATCACTCATAGTGATACTATCACTATCATCCCTATCACTACATATTATATAACAAAGTCACTGTCGTATGTCCGTCCCTATGTATGCTTAAATCTTTAAAACTACGCAACGCATTTTGAAGCGGTTTTTTAATAGATAGAGTGATTCAGGAGGAAGGTTTTTAAGTATAATACATGCATGATATTGTAGAGAAACATTGATAAATTATTGCACCCGTGGCAGCCGGGGCAGGTCGCTAGTAATTTACGAAATTGTAAATCGGGGTCATAGACAATAAGCTATTACTTGGAAAATAAGCTGTTGCATAGTCAATATTTTCACTATGTATCGATGAGGGGGACATCATCCTCGGGATTAAACCCTCTTTAATATATATAATAAAGAAAAAAAGTAACATTAGTAGTTTTATTATTCATGAAAACTGTATATTTCTTTAACAAATTAAAAAAAAAAAACCAAATCAATCAATTTTTATTTAAAATCAATGAAACACCAAATCTTGTATGGTTTTACTAAATTTGTGTAACCATGTTCCTCCATTGAGGAGCGTATCCCGTGACCTTGGTTCGGACAGTCGAGGGTCACGGTTGGTTTTAGTGGTAGGTTGGGGGCGCTAAGTTCGCTTCCCAGAGTCCCACTTAATCCGGCTAGCGCCCAGCGCCTTTCCTTAAAGATTTCGAAGGTAACTTAAACAACCTACGTACAATATATTATAATTGAGAGCATTTTTTACATTAAAAAAAATATCATCATTTCAACCAAAACACGTCCGCTGGATATAGGCCTCGCCCATGGATTTCCAGGAAGGCTCGTCCGGAGCCACACGCATCCATCGTTTTCCGGCGACCGTTAAAACGTCGTTCCGCGTGTGGGAGGCCTAACAGCACTACGCATAGTTTTAATCAAATAACAGATGCGGATTAAACTTTCTTCACCAGTTCCTGATATTGGTATAACATATAATGCTCTCGAACAATTCGCGAAACCGAAAATGTAATACATAATTACGAGTATACTTTGGTCCTAAACTAACAAATATGTAATACTAGCGACCCGCCCCGGCTTCGCACGGGTTCAATGATGAACATCTAAATTTATCAGTGTTTCTCTACAATATTATGCTTGTATTATACATAAAAACCTTCCTCTTGAATCACTCTATCTACTAAAAAAACCGCTTCAAAATCCGTTGCGTATTTTTTAAGATTTAAGCATACATAGGGACGGACAGACGACAGCGACTTTGTTTTATATTATGTAGTGATAGTGATAATGAAAACAATTATCATTTATGTTGATTAATTAGTATCATTAGAAATAGGTAACTAACAGTGTAATTACGGTCTAAATGTACCTAACTTAGTCACTTACGAAAATGGAAATAAACGCTTTAAACTCGAAATTATATGATATGACTATGTAGTAGTACGTTAGTAATACATAGTGTCACCACCCCATTCCGTCCCCGAGGGTGTCGTAAGAGGCGACCAAGGAAAAGCCGAAAACATACCGCAAGAGAAGCAAAACTTGCGACGAATCCCTATACCTACCCGTTTGGCCAGCGTCGCACAGTTTCTAGGCTAATTACCCTCCTTGTAATGGGAGGAGGCCCGCCTTAGCAATGGGTAACTTATGAGCTGAGTAGTAGTAGTAAAACTCCTCAGAGTGACTCAGTCGGAGTACTCTGAGTAAACAACATAATTTTGAGAAGAACATGAAATATGTATATCGGTTTTGGCCTATCACTATGATATTTGTAATTCAACCTTGAACTGTGTTACACTTAGATAACACCAATTTATGTGGTATGCTCTTTTTACCGACAAATACAATGAGCTAGAAACTTTTAAGGAACATTCATATAAACAATTACTTTGTTTAAAGATGTTCTTTGATGAGAATAAGATGTTCTTTTTATATTTCATTGCCTAAGTGATTGTGTAGGTAGAGATTTGAAATATGACGTTGCTTACACTTTAAGTTTTCAACCTGGTACGTTTCCTGGCTATAAAACATTTGATATAGTTTTTTTCGAAAGCATATTAGATTAAGGGTCTTCGAGGGAAAATATCTGAAAACTACTGCGCCACTAAGTGGAAGTTTGGTAAATTTTCCCAAAGCACAGTTACATTACCGATTTGTGATAATGATGAAGATATAAATTGTATAAAATAGTAGCAATCTAAACAATGTAATTATCTTTTCGATAAATTTACTGTATTATGATTGTTTTAATTAAGAACGAAAAATGTTTATTATTAAACTGGGTCGAGCCAGTGCGCATGAGCGTATATTGGTCCGCTAAATTATTAACTACGATTATGGTCCGCACAGGTCGATTCAAACGAAAACGAGATGAAGTGGACAATTCAAACGTTATACTGCGAGGAGCATCGGGCGCACTTCGACCGGGTCGGCTAACTTTCATCCTTGGCCCATCGGGAGCCGGCAAAACTACACTTCTGAAAATTCTAGCTGGAAGAAAGTCAGTATATGTATTTATATTTTGTTTCATAGTACATAGTAGTTACAAAAATGTTTGTGACCATTGTCAGTACGTAAAGATGTCATTGTACGAAATTCTTCCTGCTTCGTGATTTAATGAAAGCTCCTAAAACCAGGCTCACCCGCCATCATTTAGAAAATGTGCTCAATTCGAATCAAATGCAAGATTAAAGATTAATAAATAATAAATATCCTTGGACATTTCACACAACGCCATCTCGTCCCAAGCTAAGCAACTTAATGCTTGTGTTATGGTAACGAGATGGATGATAAACTACTTATATACATTTTTTTTTTGTAAATACATACATATTATAGATAGAAATGACACCCAGACTCCGAGCCAGTGCCTCTGGTTTAGACAAAGACACTTGCCCGACCCCGGAATCGAACCCGGGACCCGTTGATCCAAAGGCGGCACATCTAACCACTAGACCAACGAGGCAGTCAAAAATGACGGCTGATAACCTGGCCGCAAGAGATAGGGATGATACCCGTCTGGCCAGCGTGGCACAGTATGCTAATTACCTGCCCTGTGATGGGAGGAGGCCCGACTCAGCGGTGGGTCATTTATTGTTTGAGTAGTAGTAGAGTAGTCACTCATTTGCTGCCTACTTTATAAAAAAACACACACACATACACGGCCGGGAGACATTCTCATATAATATTATTAAGTAAGGATGCAAAGGGCAATGGGGAGGGCTATGCTCGGACTTTCCCTGCGAGATCGAATCAGAAATGAGGAGATACGCAGGAAAACCAGGGTCACCGACATAGCCCACCGGATTGCCAAACTTAAGTGGCAGTGGGCAGGGCACATAGCTCGCAGGACCGACGCCCGATGGGGCAGAAAAGTCCTCGAGTGGCGACCGCGTTCCGGAAGGCGTAGTGCTGGTAGGCCTCCCACACGGTGGACCGACGACCTGGTTAAGGTCGCCGGAAAGCAGTGGATGCGGGCGGCCCAGGACCGGCCTTTGTGGAGATCCTTGGGGGAGGCCTATGTCCAGCAGTGGACGTCTGTTGGCTGAAATGATGATGATGAAGTAAGGATGTAGGTACTGTAAGGAAATAACTCGTTGGCATTATGCTTGATAAGTAATTCGACCACTGGGTATCCTTTAGTAAATTTAACGAGTACCTACCTATTATAAACCGTTGTTAAGGTGAACACACACAGACATGGAGTGGAGGTGGTATTCCATGTGGTGACGGATTTAGAATACAAAATGTCACCAACCCATTCCATTCTGAGGGTGTCGTAAGAGGCGTCTAAAGGAACGCAAGAGGCAGATCACCTAGCCGCAAGAGAAGGAAAACTTGAAACAAACCCTGTGCTAACCCGTCTTGCCAGCGTGGCACAGTAGGCTAATTTCCCTCCGTGAACTTGGAGGAGGCCCGACTCAGTAGTGGGTCGTTTATGTGCTGAAATGATGATGATGATGACCCTCAAAATTATGTGTGTAGTCGTACATACAAATTCGGACAATGCAAACAAAAACGTCTCCGCAAAGCTTCCGCCTCCATTGTCTAGGTGTTTTCGCCTTAAGTTTTGTTTTCTCCATTTACTAAAAGGATTTCCATCGCGCAGTGATTACGTCGCCCCCGTTACATAAACTCAACATTATTGTCTATGGTATAGAACTATAGACCATATACAATAACCATAATAACTGCATAGACAGACTTTAACCATCCATCATAACAAGCATTTTAGCTTTCGTAGTCAATGGGAAATCCAGAATGCTCTTACACTGACCCACATTACGATTGTTTCGGTGATATCCAAGTAATTGTCTTATTTCTGATTCACTGTTTCGATGTAGACACTTCATCCAAACATGATGTACTGTACATCTTCCACTTCATTGCACATGAGACAGTTCGGCGACTCCATCTTGTCCATGAAAATTGCAAAACTATTCAATGGAATGTGTCCTGAACAAAGTATGAGACCCGCCTTTAGTTAAATAATTCAAATAATGTCGTAAAACTTTACTTCTAAGTATTGGTATTCGCATGGCGTTTTGTGTGAGCGAGTATCTATTTTTTTTTTTGGACAATGTAACAGAAAATTATCAGAAAAATAGTAAAATATAAACATGTGGGTGCATGGGCTAGATTAAATTCACACACATAATTATAAAACATAATAAAAGTTAAAGTTAATTAAAGTAAAAGCTTCCTAGCTAACAGTTTAGTTTTCATCAAATTCAGAAAGGTATTGACATAATATCATTGTAAAACATAATAAAAGTTATAGTTAATAAAAGTAGCTAACAGTTAAGTTTCAGGATGTTGCGAATTCTAGTTCTAAATGCGGTAAGACTAGGGTTGAAATCCGCGTTATTCATAGACATCTCGTTATATAAACGACACATTCTTATGAGGATTGTAATACTAAGTATTATTAACATCGAAGTATCAAAGATCAATTCATAGATAGAAATATCGGTAGGTTGGAGACAATTGGTAACTGCTCAACCGACCCCCTTGCGGGACAAACGCGCGATTACTTGCGCGGCTGATCCGCTTCAATACATGCTCCAATCGCTGGACGCGCAGGTGTCTTTACATTACATGACGCATGTAAACCGCGCGGAAGCCTCAAAATGCGCGGTTTACTTGTACCGTGTACAAGCATCCTTACAAAATTTGTAAAAAAAAATCTAGGTAGAGTAAATTATCATTAACGTTAAGTTATTCTTTTGAGTCGAAAATAAAACGATTTAATAAAATATAAAAGTTTAAAAGATAAACTTAATAACAACACCATTTATATTTTAAGCTAGTAAAGTGATTATTATAAAAGAAAAAGAAACTAGACTTAACATTTTTATTTTATCCATCACTCATCGTAGTATGTTGCTTTTTATTAGTAACTAACTGTTGCCCGCGACTTCGCCTGCATTGATGTTTCTTTGAGTGCCTTTAGTGCAAATAGCTGCCGCTGTTAAATAACAAATTGCTACAAAAAACGGAAAAATACTATTTGATCTTGTTGAACAATTTTGATCGTAAGTTGAATAAACAATATTTAGTCACATTACGACAAAAAAAAAATAATATTAACAGAATTGTTGTTATAAATTATTGTCAACTTAAAAGGTCTCGTTTTCATTAGCGTTTCAAATTATATTTTAAAAGCTTCCTATATTATTTTAATGTTTTTAACAAACAAAGAAACTATCTTTAACTATCACCTTGTATTGTATTTCAATCTAAAAATACGAGTACGTCATTGCAATGCCCAAGTTACCTGAAGGTTACTAAGTCATTAAACTGACACGCAGTTCGTCATATTAACGATTTGTTTTGCTTTAACCTGATTAAACACTTTCTATAACATTTTATTTAAAACTCTTTATATAAACTCAGCTTTATTAACTCTACATCCATCGGACAAAATAGCCAACTTCATTTTACCTCAAAGAGGTGTGTGATAAATTTGTCGTGTCTGTGTATCTGTGTGAATCTGTCTATGGTATTTCCTAAACGAATGGATCGATCAAAACCCCCTTTTAAAGCCGACTTAAAAAAGAGATAAATTTTCATTTCGATTGGATGCTATCTTATATCATGAAGGGAATTGGCACAGGGACTGTATCAGCCTACCGCGAAGGTGTGACGCCCAAGTGCGCGGGGCGTCACACGGAGGAGGGTGCCCGATGGGGCTGCCGCCTGCGGACCACGGTAGAAACGTACGCGGTACCCGTGGTCCGCGCGTGAGGGCGGGTGTCGGCGCACGGCGGGTTGTTTTAGTGGGTGAGGGCCCCACACTACCCCGTAGTCTCCCCGGACTCGGGATGTGCGGTCAGGAACTTTTTCCCGCCAAACCAAAAAAAAAAGGTACCTACTGTATCAAGTTTTCCTTGTGTTGCGGCTAGGTACCCTCAGGTTGAGCCGTTTCAATGTTATTCACTCTTTTCTATTTGTATCGAGGATTACTTTATAGTATCTATTTGTATAAATATAAATTTTCATCATCATCATCATTACAGCCAAAAGAAGACAACTGCTGGACATAGGCCTCCCACAAGGATGTCCTTAAAGGCCAGTCCTAATCCGTCCGATAAAGCAAAAAATCCTTTTTTCAGAAAAACTGGTGTCACCGGTTGCATATACGGCGCTGGTCGTACTTCGGTATTGGTAGCTCAGGACGCGACCCTATTGGATACATTAACTGCAAGAGAAACAGTACAATTTGCCACGCGCCTAAAATTACCTCATGCGTCGGCCAGACAGCAATTTATTGCGGTAAGAGTAGTTTGAGTGTCATCTAATATTCAGCCCATAATTACGCACTGCTGAGTCTTGCTTCCTCCCATTAAATGGAGGGTAATTAGCCTACTGTGCCACGCTGGCTGGTCTCTTTTCAAGTTTTCCTTCTCTTGCGGCCTTCTCAATTTCTTTTATTGGCTCTTACGACACCCAGGATTACACGTGATGGTGACGCTGTGTATCCTAAATCCGTCACCACATGGATAATTAAAACTATTAGGAACCCATTTTATTTGATAGCGCTAATCTACAGAACCGGATCCGATTTGTAAAAATTATGTATTGGATTGGACTGCGAGATTATTTATATCACGCTATAACCCAAGGCGGGGTAAGCAGTAGGCACCTAATCACAAGTCGGGCGGATATGAGAGCGGCAGAGTTAGTTGATGATATCTTAGGCGCAAAGGGATGATCATCCAGCCACATGAAGTGGTATGTCTGGCAGGGGGTCGCGTCGCCTATCCCCCGATAACTGTAGTCGGGGATTTCTTAACCGTGCCAATTGCGCTGTAAACTTCGCTGTCGTGGCGTGGTGTAGGACTTTTTGATTATTCTCGCATTTGTAGGCAATATTGATTGATGTTCATAGTTCAGATGTTTCGGGTAAATTGTGTAAAGTATATAGGGTTTCTTTTCAAGTTTACCTTTTCTGGCAGCTATAAATCTTTTTGGCCTTGTCAATTTCTTTTGTCGGCTCTTACGACACCCTCAGGATGGCATGGGGTGGTGACGCTATGTATTCTAAATCCGTCACCACATGCATAATGTCGCTATGCTGGTCGCTACAATATCTTTCCTTTTTATTAAAGATAGAAACAGTAACAAAACAGCTTGGCATCCATGAAGTTCTGGACACGAGAGCGAGCAGATTGTCTGGTGGGGAAAGGAAAAGACTGACGATTGCTTGCGAACTCCTTACAAATCCGACCATTATGCTGCTGGATGAACCCACTAGGTAATTATAGAATATTGAGAAAAATAAGGTTGAAGAGTCCCGTGTAGTGGCGGATTGTTTATATATTACAAACCCTGTGCCAACCCGTCTGGCCACCGTGGCACAATAGGCTAATTACCCTCCATGTACTGGGAGGAAGCTCGACTCAGCAACGGGCTGAGAAGCAAGCTTGAAAAGCACCACTACCAATACTAATATCTCTGGGTGCCAAGCCTAATATTTAACATTGAAGTTTTTTTTTATTATTTTATGAATCCTCATGGATACCCTGATGTCAATTGCCCGCAAAGTTCCGGGCTACGTATTCTAAATCCGTCACCACACGGACAAATATTATATAATGCAAAGCATTCTACCACTTACCGACAGTTCGGATCGCGACCACAGACCAGAGAAGAACTTAAAAAAAAAACTGGCAGAAATATCAGAGGGCTTGTATTTTTTTGTCTTTACGGTCCTGTTTAATGTTTTTAACCTTCACCCTTTAGCGGCTTAGACACCGTATCGTCTCTATGCGTGGCTCGCGCACTCGTGACAGTCGCCCGCGGTGGACGAACCGTGGCGTGTGTGGTCCATCAACCTTCCTCACAACTGTACAACACGGCTGATGACGTCATTCTGTTGGCTCAAGGCAGGACGCTGTATGCTGGGCCAGTCGCAGACGTACCGAACGCCCTGATCCGCGCTGGCTACGTTTGCCCACAGTATTATAACATGGCTGATTATTGTAAGTCGCTGAACTAGACAATGTATCCTAGGGTTTAATACAAACAACTTGTAACAAAAGCTATCCCGCGCAATAGTAAATAATGGGATCTCTGGCGGTGATTGTCGGAGAAGGGAGATGTAAACCGCAGGATAGATGACAAGATGACATGTACGATCTTTTAGCCACCACATGACTTTGAGGTCCCCTAAACGTATAATTTTGAAAGTGACTGCACGACTAATTACTCCATCATATTATTCCAAAAACGCGCTAGCACAATTTGAAGTCAGCGCAGACAGAGTCGCGGGTACCAGCTAGCAGAAAATATATCACGTAATCATACACATAAATAAATAATTTGTTTGAATAATTGAATATGTATTAACAGGTGACTAAAGCGGAAATTTCCCAGGTATTGAGTCTGAAACCTCCAGCAGAAAGCCCTGAGTGGCAGAATCTTGGGCCTTGGGAGTAATGAGGCACGTAATGTAGTCGCGATAGATCTTGGATCCGTGAATTTAGGAACCTACGAACACAAACACAATTAAATAAATAAATAAATATCCTTGGACATTTCACACAACGCCATCTCGTCCCAAGTTGAGCAACTTAATGCTTGTGTTATGGTAACGAGATGGATGATAAACTAGTTAGATACATTTTTTTTTGTAAATATGTACATCGCGATCGCCACTCGAGGACTTTTCTGCCCCATCGGGCGTCAGTCCTGCGAGCTATGTGACCTGCCCATTATTATTATTTTTATTTTCTAGTACTTGAAATAGCGATGACTGAACACGCCGGGAACCAGAGGCAACTTGAACAGGAAGCCAACAGCTATGCCCATGAATTAAGAAAGATTGCGAAACACGACGTCCAAAATGGCAAAGGCAGAGGTAAAAATCTGTGTTGTTTCAAAAAAGCGTTATATAACATAGTGACAGCAAGTTGTCAGATGAGAAACCACGCGACACATGCACGTAATCACGAGTAAGCCAACATAACAGGGCCAGTCAAATAAAGCTCCGCGAATAAACCGGTCTTCGGTGCGTCATTCACATAATCTTCATATTATATAGAAAAAATCATGTTTGTCTGAACCTATGTTCTTTATAGAATCGTAAACTGTGCATTTTATTATGTGATTATCTTCAGGAAAATTTTTTGCAAGCGCCCAGGAAGGTATCTGAACAAAAAAAATTAATATTAGTGTCTTTCCTTTACAATTATTTTAGTTAATTTCTCACTCATTGTTTAGGTGAATAAAAGGCAATATTATTATGTATATGTAATCAATCGTTTGATTGAAAAAAAGGACTTCATAACAAAGATGACAATTTATCACTTAATTTCTTTTAAAACATTTATTCGATCAAACTCAAACTTTATTTATTATATATTTTATTTATTTATTTATCTTACGGCCTCTGTCTGTCCCACGCTATAGGTGGTAGTCTCCATACAAACCTATCAGTCGCCATATACATTCTTACAAACCATCCATCTCTTTCATGCTGAAACTACCACCGGTTCGGAATGCTGCTCTACGAAGAAGAGCCGGCAGGAAACTCCGTAGTTGCTTTTTTGAAATTATTGGTCTTGTTTACATTTGATCTACAGCCAAAATTGGCTCTAAGTCGAACGAATTCGATATGCCCTAGGCATGGACGTATAAAAAAAGTCGGACAGAGTCTCGCTAACTAGAAACTGTGGCATCATAGTCGGCCAGATCAGCTATATGTACAGGCCAGCACGCACACTTTCACACATTAGTCGGCCATTACACGCGTGAACATCGATGCTTAAAGACGCAATATGCGGCGAAAAAATAAAAACTATAAATCATGTCTTGCGTGGTAAAATGGTGTAAAAACCGTAGTGACCGAAAGAAAAACAATCCAGGAATCACGTTTCATACGTAAATGAATTATTCAATCACTTATTTCCAGATTATATACATTAAAATCAATTTGTATTTGCTAGAACAAAACAATTAATTTTAAGTTCAGTGTTGCCAATATTCACGTGTGCAAATTAACCGAAATGTGTGCAATTTTCGTTTATTATGAAAATCAATATATTATTATGGTTAATTATTTAATAGTTACTACTGGGTATTTTATTTTATATTCCTTTTGCTAGATTTTCTAAGGAAAATTAAGTATGGAGAAATGATTGAATTAAAATTACTTAGTAGAAATTGTAATGGTGAAAACTATTGGATTCCAAACAAATACAGTGTCATTTGCAGTCTATATTTTGATGCGGATGACTTATAAACAACTAAAGGAGGACTCCGGCGTGTTGTTACTTATGCAGTACCTTAAAAGATAAATTAGCAATCTACCAAGACATGGATAATACAAAAAAAAAATTAACTATGCCGCTTATTTTTTCAAAATTTAAATGTACATTGTAGCTATTGTGTCGGTATATAATAATAATAAATATCCTTGGACATTTCACACAACGCCATCTCGTCCCAAGCTAAGCAACTTAATGCTTGTTTTATGGTAACGAGATGGATGATAAACTACTTAAATACATTTTTTTTGTAAATACATACATATTATAGATAGAAAGACACCCAGACCCGGGACAAATACTTGTAGGTCGTACAAATATTTCTTCCGTGCGGGGATCGAACCCGCGACATGCTGCGCAGCAGTCGATCGGTCAACCACTGCGCAAACCGTGTCGTCGAATCGTAAACTTAATCATACATTATTTTAATCCCCAGTGCTTTATTTTGTTTTAATATTTGTTTGAGTCAAGACACGTGGCAGAGGAATAAACTGTTACTGTACCATTTAATACCAGTGCTTCTCAAGAGGTGCGCAATAAATTTATAGTTAGGCAACATAAATATATTATCACATAAAATTTTTGGTACTTAATGAAAGCATTTCTTTTAATTTAGAATCGTTTTCAACACATCTCGAAATTAGAGGAAATTTCAAAAACCTCTCAAAGTAAAAGACGTTATTATAAAAAAAAATACTCAGCATTTAGGATGTTATAGTTAAACATAACAATTTCGAACAATTTTTTTTTTATATTTTAACCATGTTTTTATTGCAAAATTTTGTGTATCTTGGCAACCCCAAAATTAACTCACACATACAGAGCTGCCGCCATTTTGGCGTCTCACTTTTGTCTTAGCCAGAGTTCCGTCCGCCTTTTTTTATAGGTCCATGGCCCTAGGTTACAAAAACAGATTTACTCCTTCAATCCTTAAATTTGTTAGAGCATTTGCCAATTAAATTGTAGGTCACTGTATTTATATGCAGACATGTCACCTGAGTCGGTGGCCCTATTGAATCCGAATCCCAGTCCTACGCAAGGCTATGCTGCCAACGGATTCCAACAACTAGGCGCCCTTCTCTGGCGCTGTTGCGTCGGAGCAGCGAGGGATATCTACACGACACAGGTACATACATAAACACTATCTATTTTTTATGCAAGGCCAAGCCAATAAGTAAAACCTTGTAAATATAAACAAGGTTGCGAAAAAAAAAATCATGGAGCAAAGGATCATGGAAGAAACGAAATCAGTCACAATTTGTTTTTCGAATAAATTCTTGCACATCCTTTCCAATAGTCAAAATATTATAACAGAAAAATTAAAAAGAAAACTTAAAAATAATAATATATCATTTACTTTTTACAACCGGTTCGGAATGCCATTTCACTGATTTCACAGAACCACAAAGAAACTCTATGGTTGCTCTTTTAAATAAAAGGGTTACAATGATGGTGGTACAACTAAGTCTGATAGAGACAAGTTCTGACCGAAATCACTGATTTAGAAAACGTAGTGTCGTCACCCTATTTCATCCTCAGGGCGTCGTAAAAGCCGACGAAAGGAAACGACTAGCCGATAACCTAGCCGCAAGAGAAGGAAAACTTGAAATAAAACCCTGTGCCAACCCATCTGGCCAGCGTAGCACAGTAGGATAATTACCCTCAATGTGAAGGGAGCAGGCCCGATACGAATTGTAAATTCCATTACAGGTTCGGCTGGTTTGTCACTTGCTGGTAGCACTGTTACTCGGTGCTTTGTACAACGGTGCTGGAGCTGAAGGCAGCCGAATTGTATCCAACACTAGTTGCCTTTTCTTCTTCTTACTATTTCTATTCTTCTCCAACGCTATGCCGACCATTCTCAACTGTAAGTGGATTTTCAATTAATTATTTGAAATCATATTGAACATTTTATAATCCGATGTTTTTATATTTTGTACAAATAAACAGTGTATCTTATAGATATGTAATCGACCCATACATGCCCATGACCCCACTGTGGAGGCAGGCCTCCTTCCATTACATGTAGGGGAATTAGCTACTGAGCCACGCTAGCTAATTGGGTTGGCACAGGGTTTCGTATCAGTCCCCCTCGACTGTGCTGCCTGTGAGGGGGCTTGAGTGCCTCAATGATCTGTGGGGCCATACCGGCCAGGGCCTCCCATGCCGGGCGGGCCCACGGGGAGAGGTGAGACGAAGAGCGGCACCCAGCGCCGCAGTGGACTGGGGCTCCAGGGACTCCTCTGTCCTCAGAGTTGCCCTGCGAGTCCTGGACCGCTGCGGTGCACCAACGCCCTTGGGTTGCCGCTAACCCGACGGCCGACGGGCCTCCTTCTGCGAGGCCGTTATGTCGCAGAAGGGGGCTGCAGTGGTGGAGGGGCGTCGTGACGATGCGAACCCCTTCTGCCCTCGCCTGAGAGGCCGGTGGTGGGTCGGGGGAACCGCCACCGACGAAAGCCTCGATGACTGAGGGCGTCCCAGTGTACCGGGACGCCCTCTCCGACAGTCGCTTGCCCGTTGCGGGCACCACGCCGGGGCGTCACAGTAGAATGCGTTTACGCGAACTTGTGGCGCCCCAAGCGCGGCGTGTGAGGGTATACCGCTGGGGTTTTAGTGGGTAGACGACTCTTGGGTAGACGACCCTTGTCGGAGTCCCACATAATCACCTACCTCTCCCCCGGGGGGCGGTGGTATGCATAAAGCATTTCCCCAGCGACAACAAAAAAAAGGGTTTCGTATCAGTCCCCGGGGTCACGGAGCATTCTCCCGCAATGGGAGTGAATCCCGTGGCCCTGGTTCGGACAGTCGAGGATCGCCGTCGGTTTTAGTGGGTAGGTCAGTGCGCAATTTACCATCTCTACGCGCCCCGGAGTCCCACATAACCCGGCCACTCCCCAACAGCCAGGTATCCGTGGGGATATCAGACGTAACAAAAAAATACCTTTATAAAAAACAGCGTTTCGTATCAAGATTTCCTCCTGTTGCTGCTTGGTTTTCGGCATTTCCTTTTGACGGCTCTTACGAAACCGTTACCATGTCGATTTTTAATATACCTAATAATATCGTGTTCTAATTTCAGTTCCGTTGGAAGCGAAAATCGTTCTAAACGAGCACTTAAACGGATGGTACTCTCTTCCAGCTTACTATGTGTCAAAACTTATGGTGGATCTGCCAATTCAGGTAGCTACTCAAATTTTATTCACAATCCGTTGCCATTTAGTTGAACATATAACATACGACACGGTTAGCGCATTGGTTGAGAGATCGACTGCTGCGCAGCATGTCCCGGGTTCGATTCCGGCACGGAATAAATATTTGTACGACCTGCAAGTATTTGTTCCGGGTCTGGGTGTTTTCTATCTATAATATGTATGTATTTACAAAAAAAAAAAAATATACCTAAGTAGTTTATCATCCATCTCGTTACCATAGCACAAGCATTAAGTTGCTTAGCTTGGGACGATATGGCGTTGTGTGAAATGTCCAAGGATATTATTATTATATTCGGTTCAAAATGGATGGTGCATTTACTTTGCAAAGCAAAAACTACGTATTCATTTATGTTTAGACATTGTGTGTAGGTAGGTATTGCTAAAATATTCCAAGGTGACCTAGAGATTATAACTACTCAGATTTTATATTCAATATCTATAATACTCGACACAAAGGCAGTTAACAATTCGAATCACGTTCGTATTTGGCGTCATCGTTGACTGTTTCGGAAGTACAATGGGCCTTTTTGGATAATTCTACCCTATTATTACGAGACTAAAAAAAAACAGGGTCTTAAAGAATACTATACACACAAAAGTTGAATAATGGCCTACGTATATTACAAACACCCCATAATATGACTGGTCAGTATCCATATTGTGGCTCAATACCACAAAGCGTTCATCGTACCTTGAATAAAGTCAACGTTCGTTTATCGCATATTTTGCATAGGGCACAATGGACACTTATAAATTGTCATCATATTCATAAATATTATTCAATTCCAAGTATTGGACAGTTTACCGCCAGTTCCATATCCAAACACAGCTAAAAACTGCTAAGAAACTCTGATCGCTTGTTACTTTTACTTTTTTGATTCATGTTTCCAAAAGAAACGTTAACCACCGTTCTGTTTCAGTTGCTGTGTGCGACTCTATTCCTGTTTCCAGCCTGGTACTTGACGTCACAACCACTGGAGCCACAGCGCATGGCGCTAGCGTGGCTTGTATGTGCACTTATCACCATACTGGCTCAAACATTCGGATTTGTAATCGGCGCGGCCTGTGGAATGAAGGTGAGCAGGCCGTTATCGTAGTCATAATCATAGGAATATTATATGTTGGATACGTTCGGAAACCTGTGAAAGATCCTCGCGTCAACAATACCGCAGTGTTTGAAGACAAAAGTCTTAGATCAATGTATGTTGCCCGTGATATATGGTACAGATAGGTGGGCGCTCACTATGAGCTCCATCAGAAGGCTCAAAGTCCCCCAAAGGGCAATGGAGAGGGCTATGCTCGGAGTTTCCCTGCGAGATCGAATCAGAATTGAGGAGATACGCAAGAGAACCAGAGTTACCGACATAGCCCACAGGATTGCCAAACTTAAGGGGCAGGGCACATAGCTCGCCGGACTGACGCCCGAGAGGGCA
Source organism: Clostera curtula (assembly GCA_905475355.2). Lineage (NCBI taxonomy): Eukaryota > Metazoa > Arthropoda > Insecta > Lepidoptera > Notodontidae > Clostera > Clostera curtula. Next base: position 12,527,970 of record FR997800.1, on the reverse strand, counting down.
GAAAAGTCCTGGAGTAGCGATCGCGTCCCGCAAAGCGCAGTGCTGGTAGGCCTCCCTCAAGGTTGAAGACATGGTTAAGGTCGCCGGAAAACGATGGATCCTTGTACGAAGCCTATGCCTATGTCCAGCAGTGTTCGGTGGTGATGCTGATGAGTGCTCTATAAAATACGCAGCATTACAAACACATTCATTCATCTTCTCGGTATTCTACGAGTCTACCTAAGAAATTAGAGACTATCTAGCCGCAAGGATTTGATAATATCGCGAGTCAAACCGTCTAGCCAGCAGCGTAGTAAATTACTCTTTTCAGCAAATTGACAGCTGATGTCCAATACTGGATGGTTTATTTAGACTATTATTATAGAGGTATTGCTTTAAATCTATTGATCATTATTTAGGGTAAATAAGTCTCTTAAGTTTGCCAATGATGACTTTATATCATAGCTAAGCTCACAATAATCTAAGACCCCTGTTTTCAGCTCGGCTTGTTCGTGATACCAGCTGCCAACATACCGATGCTGATGTTCTCAGAGTTCTTCATTCCTTACCAAGAGATGCCGGTGTATTTACGTCCGTTCGCCAAAATTTCGTATTTCCGCTACGCTTTTAACGCTTTCCTGGAAATTGTGTACGGATTCGATAGACCCAAATTGCCGTGTAACGCTGAATTTTGCATGTTCAGAGATCCAAATAAATACTTAAACTATTTAGGCATCGACAGAAATCCGATATTGGACTTTTCGGCTCTGCTCATATGGATAATATTTCTACAAATCGCTCTTTACGTTGTTTTGTATGTCCGTGTTTATCGCGCTTGTAGGTAGATGCGTATTTTTAGAATACGTAAGTGTCTATTATATTTGTGATTGAATGTCGGCTGTCGACGTTGAGCCGATGAGGTATGTTGATCTGAATAGAGTAATGGGTATCTTAATAAAAAATACATAAAGTAAAGGTATGTATATCCCGGGAAAAAAACCACAACGGTTAATCATATAAATAATACTAAGCTCAACCTCCATACGTACGTATTCATAGGGCAAAGGTTTACGTAAATAAACCCTAGGCAATGTTAACGTAATGTCGATATTTAAGGTATACCTTATAGATTTTTTCATGTACCTACTATTAAGGTATATGCCTGTTGCATTCCATACGTTAGTTTAATTTGATTAAATATTGTAATGCCTATAGAATAATACCAACTGAAATAAGGCTGATCGAACGTACAACAACTTACGATTAAGTAAACGCTATCTGTGATTTTAAATACGTTATTATGGTGAGTAGAATTGTATTGATATCATATTTAATCAGTTTATAAATAAAATATAAATATACATATCCTTGGACATTTCACACAACGCCATCTCGTCCCAAGCTAAGCAACTTAATGCTTGTGTTATGGTAACGAGATGGATGATAAACTACTTAAATACTTTTTTTTTGTAAATACATACATATTATAGATAGAAAACACCCAGACCCGAAACAAATACTTGTAGGTCGTACAAATATTTCTTCCGTGCGGGGATCGAACCCGCGACATGCTGCGCGGCAGTCGATCGCTCAACCACTGAGCCAACCGTGTCGCCAATGATGGTTGGATGTAATATCTTGTTAAATGATAACTTAGCGACTGCAGACTATGCACCGTCTTGCTCTGTTCTGGGCCTCAAGTCTGTTATTTTCTAGTGAAGTGACAAACAAAAATATGTGAAGTGTGTGTGTCACATACATAAACCCCGAACTTAGGCGATTGGATTGGTCACAAAAATTTAAGCACTTTATTGGTTTTCATCATTTCAGCCCCTTAATGATTCACTGTTGAGATGGATCTCCTCCAAGTCCATGGAAAGAAATTGGCCTTATGTGTCACGCTGGCTAGAGGGTTTGGCACTGGGTATCAATATTTCTTTCTCTTGTGGCCAGGTTGCCTGCCTTGCGACTCCCTAAGGATTACATTGTGTATTCTAAATCCGTCACCACATAGTATTGTAACTGTCAAAAACCATTGATCGTATAATATTTGAATCTATGAATAACAAATTTGGGGTCATGTCAAAATAAGTGGTGTAGCATTGGTTGACAAAACGAGGCAGACCGCATTCAAAGCTTCCATTACGCTGTCACTCCAAGAGAACACGCTATGTTAAAATAGCCGTTTTTGCTGAACCTCGTATAATAAGTTACCGTTTTACATTATTAAATGCTAAAGAGGGGATTTACATATAAATATTATTTAGCTTCACCTGCAACTGCGAACATCATTCCGACAGACATCTCTTTCAATGACAATGAAAATAAAATTGTACATTTATTTCCACGTAATTTTGTAAGTCAATATTATTATAAGTTATAGCCAATTGAAGGGCAATTAATAGCAGTTATAACTTATGTTATTCTAAGTTTATCAAATCCTACTGCAGTCACAACGGTACCAATTTAAACAAAAACTTCAACATAACTATGTACAGATATTTATTTCTCTCATATATTACATAGATAGCGCAAATCTACAAATACGATACTGCACATTTTCATGTAAGCCATCGACTTGCAGTCAACGTTTTAGCATTCACATAAACCCGCGAATTACGCATTATTAATTTTACGTAAAATTATGTTGTGATAAACGCATTAATGACTAGGAATTTTCCACTATGTGTTTACTTCTCAAAAAATGTTATTACACAGATATTTCAGAGCTTGAAATTTAATTTAATTTTATTATAACAAATTGTTCATTTGCAATTGTTTTATTACATTTAGATAAGCAGCTCGTGGGCTGCTACATTTTCATATTTCATTTACAAGCGCATTGCAAAAATAACGGTCTCTGACCACATTGTGCGTTAGACAAAAAAGTATATAACATAGTACTGTATTTTATTAACTACAGGGTGTGAAAAACCGGTGTCACAACGTATTGATCTAATGCAACATTCGTGTAACGGGGAAATTATTACAAAGCTGCTTTGCATGACGGAATAAATCAAATTCCGCTTATAAATTAATGTATCTAAGCATAGATAGTTAAAAGGTACTACCTGTTGAAATCCAATCGGTGCGAAATCAGGCAATATATATTATTAGGCGCGAGGTATTTAACACCCTGTATAACAAATGTATATTTTAAACCAATACTAGAATACAAAAATACTGTCCAGACTAGACATAATGACTATTATTATAATACATACTAGCGACCCGCCCCGGCTTCGCACGGGTGCAATGATTAACCTCAAAATTTTTCAGTGTTTCTCTGCAATATTATGGATGTATTATACTTAAAAGCCTTCCTCTTGAATCACTCTATCTATTAAAACCGCTTCAAATTCCGTTGCGTAGTTTTAAAGATTTAAGCATACATAGGGACGGACAGACGACAGCGACTTTGTTTTATAATGTGTAGTGATGATGAAGTGCAACTGAGTTTCCAGTAACTTAATTCGTAGCATGTCAGTGCCTACTAAGCTGTTATTACTTTCGTATATTGATTTAGGATTGCGAAAATGTTAATTGAAAATTGGAAAACCGGTTAGCTATAGATATCTAGTAAAAAAATTGACAGTTTTACGGCAACCGGTCTCACCGTAAGTGTATATTTTATTTAATGTTCAAATCCATCTTATCATACTATCTAAACAAATTATGTTTTAATCTCAAAACAAACATAAATTTTCACGTAAATGGTTTTTCGGTCTCAACTGTCTTTTGCTGGAAAATAATCGCAACAATATACTTGTAAGCCAGGCAATTTTAGCATGTCATACATTTTGAATATGATAATCAAAAAAGTTTTCGGTTCTTTCATTTCGTATTGTCGATTCTTACGACACCCTTAGGCTGAAATGGGGTGGTGACTCAAAGAATTTTCTTGGTGTTTAACAAGATGATGAAGTAGAAGAAGTTATGTGGTTTTTTATTTGCTGTTTGGATGGAAGGTACCTGCAGAGTCATAAGAAATTGATTTTAATACATATTAATTAATTAGTGAAGAACATCAAATTGATAAATTTAATAACTTACACGTCGCATCAAGTACGAACAAAGTATACAATAAATTTTACCTCACAGCCACATTAGGACCTATATCACTGTTAAAGTTAGTTAAAAGATAACAACACGTTGTACAATATTCATACAGAAATACAATTTTCTAGTGTATATAATTAATTTAAAGCATCATTTTATATATTGAATAAATATTAACGAAATTAAATACTATCTTTAATTGTTATATCCATATGGTTTGGTACTTTTTTATTTGATTTATTCTATGATATAGTGTCAGATTTGTAGATTATTTAATGTCTAAGACTACAATATAGTCAGTACACGTAAGCCGGTTAAGAACGAAACGAGTATTATTAATATGATATACTGATTAGCCTACACTGTGTCGGAAGACACAAGTGATCAAGCTCTGTTAATCAGTAAACTAAAATTAATTACAGATCAATATACAGAAACGTATCGAACTCTCATATACCATAGACGTATTCGACGAAAAATAATGGGCGTGATGAATTAGTGACAGCCCCATGAATGCATAGTTCTGTATCAATGTATTATTTCTACCTAGAAATACGAAGAAAATAAACGGCTTAGCTATCGTGATCTTTGATCCATCTGCATTTTGTGATTATTATTTTTGGAATGACACCTTTTATATTTCAATATATGGAAAACCCAATTCTAAAAAATAAAATTGAATATTGCGTCTCCAGTTTTTGTTTTGGACAATAATAATTATTCATTTCCTTATTTCTAAAATAATTATCAAGATTGCGGCCTCATTCATAATACGTGAACAAGCCTCTAAAACCTGTAGGTATTATACCCTATTCAAGATAGCGTGATCGATTTGACAGATGTTGATTTTTCTGATCGACAAAAAGGTATGACTCCGAAGCTGAAGTACGTCGCGGTAATGGGGACCAGTAGTGCCGTGGTAGCACTTCTGCGTGCAGCGTACTTCGGAATCATACCTTTACTTTGCAATGACAAATAGTGGTGGGAAACAGATAATATATAGTAGTCCAAAAAATAACGGTTTAAAATACTTGCAACTGTGACGAGATGGTATGGGTGTATTATGTGTGAAATTCTTTCACTTTTTCTTAACTTTCTAAGACAATATTCGAATAAAAAACATTTTCATTTTGAAATAAAATCGTTGGCTTTAGCGCATTGAAATTTAACACTTACAACTATTATTTTCTTTTCTTTTTTGTTTACTTTCATGGTCTGAACCACCTATTTAAATTTGGCGGAAGGTCAAAAAAATAACCCTGTAATATTAAATAGGAACTTATTATGAATATTGACCCACCATCGCTTATCTACCCAATGTTTTATATGTCTAGTGCAATAAAGAATTTCGCACATAATACACCCACGCCAACTTTTCACTGTTACAAGTATTTTAAAACGTTATTTTTTGGACTACTAGATATTTTCTGTTTCCCATCACTAGCCTGTCTGTCAAATCGATTATGCTATCTTGAACAGGGTATACATCCGTTAATCTTTAACAGTTATTTTGTTAAACTTTTATTCTTACTAGATGTAATTTTTTGAAGGTTTAAAAATATTTCTGACCTATAGCCAAACGAAACGGACAGCAACAGATATAATACGCGTTTTATATATAAACGGCTTATCAAACAATTATGTGTAAGGCCCTAAGTATCATCATGGTCATAACTGATGCATACGTCATCATTATGTATATTCCCCGTTTTATTGCACCTTTACGGTCAGCAAAAATAACCGGGGAGATAGAGTGCGAAAATATATGACAAATATATGAAATCAATAATGTATGTATACTAACTAAAATAACAGACGATAACTTACATACAATTGAAAAAAGGTTTCACAATTGGGATGATGTACACTACACTACACAAAGGAACTTAATTTAGGCATTAAAATACAAGCAAATAAGGACTATGGTTACAATAATATTCATATGAAGTTACATAATGAACTCCAATTCGCATACGATACACTAAAATTATTAAGGTCCGTTTAAAAACTGGAAACCTTATAATCGAGTAGGTCTATGACGTGACGTCACAGTAAGCGTGGAATGTCTAGAATTATGTATATCTTTGGTGCACAGACACAAGCCTACCACGCCGAGCCTTCAAAAAAGGGTTGTGGTCACAGCCACTGGAAAATGGGCCAAGTGCGAGTCTGAGTATACTCCTAATTTATCTCACGATTCCTAGAGTGCACATAGATGTTTCCAGAATATACGATGCCCTGAGCAAGATGTTGTACAGTGTACAGTGTCACATGGACAAAACAGTAGGGGTACTAGTATATTAATAAGCAGATATTTTTTCTTCGTCCAAGAGGTTTTTTAGCTACTATACCATGGCCCTATAGTACGTCGACACTTCCATTACACGCAGTTCTTCTAACTTGAAATCTCCGAAATGCCTGGTTATTTCTGACGTCACAGTGAAGACCATACAATACTAGTTTAATGATGTTTTGAACATAGACTCTTCACGGTCAGGTTAGGAACATTGTAGTTTAAGAGCGTACGCACAATACGATGATAAAGCTGTCCCCAAGAGAAGCGTGCATGCTTCAGCATCACATTGCATATTTCACTAAACGCTGCACATACTATGAAGATGAAGTCTCATGTAGATGTTCTAGTTTCCTGAAAAGTAAAACAACATCATATTAGAAAGCTGTACCTTACGCTTTCGCTTTTGCGATTGAGTGATAGTTTCATGCATTTTTTTTTAGTTTCTCAAGCATTTAGTATCGCTGTGCGAGTGAGCGTGACACACACACACCAGCACGTTAGTAATGTTGCTAGAAATTACAGACCTCGCCAAACTTTATGGCCGCTCTGAATGTAGCCGACGCCGACGGTGCGAACTTGCGTATGATACATTTAATTACCAATACGAACGTAGCACACTCACAATAACGCACGAGAGGCGAATACGCTTGCGGGTGGCAGACGGCGACTGCGGGCGTGCCGTGCCTTCACCCCCCGCGTACGTCCCGCTGATACCTGATTTTGTGTTCTGCGCAGCGTAATGCGGCTACATTCAGAGCGGCCATAAAGTATGGCGAAGTCTGTAAGTCTTGATACAAATCTTTCATTGCAAACTTGTTCCATTAGGAATGTAGTCCGAACATAAGTAACAGATTAAGATTTGCAAGTAAGCCTTGCTCATAGATGACCCATTGCCGAATCGGGCCTCCGCCATTTAGATGAAGCTTACTGTGACGGATTGGCACAGGGTTTCGTATCAACTTTTCCTTCTCTTGCGGCTAGGTTATCGCCCTTGCCATTTCCTTTAATCGGCTCTTGGGACACCCTCAGGATGGAATGGGAACACTATATATTCTAAATCCACACGGGCAGTAAACTTAGTGCTTAGTAAAAGCGGTTACACTCTGCGACATTACCTAATACATTAATGTTAGAAAGTATTATAATGTAGTCAGAATTATTCAAAGTAATATACAGAGAATAAACCACTTAGCCAGTTGAGCTTGACAGATTGTTCACCGTAATAAAGAAATTAAAATTTTCTCTTAGTCTAAAACATTAACAGCACAGGTACCAATCATCTCGTACTATGACAATCGGTGTGGTGACGGATTTTTCACTACCACCCCATTCAATACTGCCGCGCTTATTATAACCGCCGTAACCAACATTTTTTACCAAATTAAGTTAGTTACATTTTCGGAATCGCCGTATCGAGATCTATAACTTTGTCTTTGACAGTTTATAAAAAATGTGCTAGTATGATTAAATTTTTCATTTTTATAAGCGCAGTTACTACAAAAAGTTAAATAATTTAAAACTTTAAGCGTCATTTTCTCGGAACTTCCTGTCATGCACTTTCCGCTCTTATCATTAGCATGGCAGAATACTGAGAAAGTCGTAAGAACCGACAAAAAGACGATTACCGAGCCGCAAGAGAAGGAAAACTTGATACGAATCTCTGTGCCAACCCGTCTGGCCAGCTCGGCATAGCACGCTAATTACTCTCCACGTAACTGTAGGAGGCCCGAATAGACAGTGGGTCATCTATCGGCTGAGTAGTAACAGTCATGAAATAACGAATAATCTGATGAGGAATGGAAAAATATATTTTATTGGAAACCATTGTAATATCATTTCTACGTGGCATCAATATCGCTCAGTATCCACGAAAATAACATCTTAAATAAATAAATAAATATCCTTGGACATTTCACACAACGCCATCTCGTCCCAAGTTAAACAACTTAATGCTTGTGTTATGGTAACGAGATGGATGATAAACTACTTAGATACATTTTTTTTTTGTAAATACATACTTATAATAGATAGAAATGACACCCAGACTCCGAGCCCGTGCCTCTGGTTTAGACAAAGACACTGGCCCGACCCCGGAATCGAACCCGGGACCCGTTGATCCAAAGGCGGCACATCTAACCACTAGACCAACGAGGCAGTCGAAATCTTATATCTATAACTTTCTTTAAGTTATGTATCTGAGCTACGTTCTGGATTATCTCCTCTGGTAGCTCATTGCTCTTTGACAACATACTCCGCAAGCTCAGCCTCCCAAATACAATTCCACATTTGGCCTAGCTTGGCTTACACCTAAAGTATATTGTTAACCCGCTATCATTACAGTTTATTTTCATTAATTAACTAGCTGACCCGACAGACGTTGTCCTGTCTGAACTATGAATATTGAATTCAAATTGGAATAATTAATAATAAATTAATATACCGCCTTTTCTTATCGATTACAATCCCTTATTTAATGTAATTAAAAAAGAAAAAAGTAATTATGCCAAAAATAGCGAACCGTCGGGACGAACGTCAAATTTTTGACACGTAACAGTTTGTATGGGAAAATAAAATTGTTGTTTTTATTATTTTACTTACAATATCAATGTTTTCTCTAGACTCTTAAACCTTCCCTGGACTCACACGAATATTTCAAGACCAAAATTAGCCAAATCGCTCCAGCCGTTTTCGAGTTTTAGCGAGACTAACGAACAGCTATTCATTTTTATATATAGAGATTAATTCATATTCAAATTACCTGCAGTAATCCGGCGGTAAGTTCACAGTTTTATACCACAGCAATAAACTCAGAACGATACTCCACGTCCTCAGAGGTCCAAACAAGACAGCCATTGTCCCATACTCCAGCCAGAAGAAGTATGCGAGCAACATTTGTATAGACAGGAGGAATATATAGGGCAGATTCCTTATCAAGCGCTGGACTCCTCTCGCGTTGAACGCGCACAGGCGATTTTCTAAGCAATAAGCCAGCACGAAGATCATTGGTATTTGGACGAACATTAGCTGCACACTTCCATACATATACGTGAATGGTTCAGGCAAAAATGCTCCTTTTATTAATATACCCCATGCAAAAACAGCTCCTACGCTGCCGTCAATAAGTTCGCCTACTGCCCATGGTCCGATGGGTATATAGGCTGCGTACAATACTAATGGGTAAAACACTCGGTCGATCTTACTCAACAACCATATGCACCGTATAACGCGGTTCACTACACTGCGACGATATTTAGGTTGGCGTTTCTGCAGCCGTAGAAACACTAATGGGAGGACATTTATCACTAAAAGTGATCCGAATAAGGCCTGAAACTGAAAAAAATAAACATTGTCAAATTCTTAAGGAAATTCAACAGGTATCTAGTTTCTGTTATCGCAGTAGTTTCGCGAATAGATTGAATCTAAATACTTGCATTTCATTTTCCAATTTAATTTAATTCTAATACACACAATAAATCCGTTAAAAAATGCTTGCTTTCAAAGTGCAAAAACCTAAGATTGATTAATTATGTACATTGAAATACTACTCAAATTCATCCTCTGGAATACTTGTGAGCATATTTTTAATTGCAAATATGATGTTAATAACAGATGTTCCAATATGTATGCAATTTAATGTGACAAAGATAACCCATTATTGATGTGTTCTATAAAAAACATAGCCAAGAAGTGGTACTTACGACAGCTCCAGCATCCAGCATAAGCAAAATTCTTGCCATAATAGGATAGTGCATTTGTGTGTTGTCCAATGAAAATGGATGCTCCACAAATGTTTCTCTGTCCAACTTGTCTGTTACTGTCACATACAAACTATGTAATCCCTTCTTAAACAAGTGAGGCAACCACTTGCATACATAGAGAGGTCCCTCTGTACATGTACACATCATCCAGCTAATTTTATCAAACGAAACTTTAACAGTGTCAATATCAACATCACTGAATGTAAGTATTCTTATGTGAGTTGATTCAGATATAAGATGCAACGGTTCACGACCAGGCATTGTATATTTAGCATGCTTTGGATTAGTGACTAGAACAAGTGGCCATGTGTTATGCTTCTGATCCGTGAATGAAAATAGGCCATGATCTATGGCTGCCAAACGAAACATTCTATTGTCCTTCCAATCAGCAAGTTCTAACTCTAAAAATCCCATTTTTTGCTTAGTGTACATTTGACTTACAAGACCACCCATAGAATGCAGATGGCCACATAAATAAGCTTGCGTTGCTTGGCTGCTGCCAATTACTGATCTCAAATCTAATCTTTGTGATTCTCTCTCCAAAGAGAGAATACAAGATGTTGGGTAATGGGCAAACCAAATAATATGGTCAGCTTTTATGTCTGCTTCTGATTTTAGTTTCTGAACAATTACCTGCTCAGGCCCATCTAAAATGCCAATGAAATTAAAGGGTCTTCTTAAACCAGGTTCGGGGCAAGCATCGATACCCAAGAAGGCTACATTTACACCATTGTTCTCTTGAAAATGTATATATGATTTTGGTCTTGAGGATCCTTGTACTGAATAATTTCTAAAATAGTTTTCTTGTGAATTTAATGCCCTGATATTGAAGTTGTCTGTAATAAATAAAGATATATTATAGTAAGAAAAAAACCTTGTTTTAAATTGTTTTATAGAAAAAAAGTTTTTCAATATTCCCAGGTACAGTGAAAGGGAAAACTGTTTTCTCCACATTACAATATTTTTAGACCAAGGTATAGTAAGATTTTAATAGTCAACAATCATTCATAACATCAATGGTTATGAATGTTATTTTATGTGAATTTTAATTAGCCTTCAAGTAAGAAAATACTAAAAGAAGCAACAAGATTGAAGGTAACAACGAAATAAGGTTTCAATATGAACTTTTAACTTACCATGGTTTCCCCTTATATCAAGCCACAGAGTAGCCTTAGTCACTTCAGACTCTTTTATTATGTTCTGATAGTAAACCCACTCCATCTTTACTTGAGAGCTGCCTAAATTATCTTTGGCCTTAGCATCGGTTAAATCCCCAGTAGCCAGGACAATTGCGGGCTGTACCCTCTTTACAGTGACGTCGCAAAATTGTTGGAATTGGGATATCCTACCAGGATCTCTGAATATACTTATATGAATATCGGAAATCTAAAATACAATTGGTTTATTACTAACAACGAATTGATGCCAAATGCACAAAGGAATTGCGTCACAAGAGATAGCAACATAACAAATAATGTTGACATCAATTTCACTTACCTGTAGAAACCAAATTAAATTCTTTGTAGAGTCTGACAGTGGCCCATACTTCTGTCCCAGGTATTTGGTGAAATTTTCTGCGCTATTTCTATTCTCGATATAAAAATTATGATCTGTTGCTATTAAATTAAATAAATTTGCCATTAACATTGATGCTACTATCAATACTACCACGAAACCTATGGCACTTTTAGATAGAATCATTTCTCAAGATATCACTAGCACAATATAATTAACATTATAAATGTATAGTTTTAATACTAGAGAACGCTAATTGAAAAAGTTATTCAGAATATCAGCCTAGAAATTGTACAAAGACACAGTAACAAATAGTCAAGGCAGAGCCACTGAAAGAAAATTCGTATTTTCCATTCATTCATATTGTCAAGTTGACATTCGAAGGCAGTGACTTTTTGGGTGACCATCTTCTGAAAAGCATGAGCTAATATTATTTTATATTCTACTAGTGGCCCGCGCCGGCTTCGCCCGTGCAAAGCGGGGGTGGGTTATACATATAAACCTTCCTCTTGAATCACTCAATCTAATACAAAAAACCGCTTCAAAATCCGTTGTGTAGTTTTAAAGATTTAAGCATACATAGGGACGGACACACAAAAGCGACTTTGTTTTATAATATGTAGTGATTTAAATATTCAAAATGTATTTCATTATTCAAAGAGTAAACAATCATTAAATTTTACAAAACAGAGTTAATGAAATAATAAACAAAGAAACTTGGTATTTATATAATGTCAAGTTGGGATTAGAAAACAGTGACTTTTTTATAATTGGCAACTCTATAATGGGTGACCAACTTCTGAAAGGCATTCGCTAGTTTATCCTCGACCGTGCCACAAACTAAGTAGGGATGCTAACGCATCAGACGGCTTTTTAAAGATTCTTCTTTTGTTCTCAATCTTTTTTTTTACGTTGGTAATCCTTTTGGATGCCCAACCGCCTTTCGCCAGCTGGGTTATGTGTCTTATAGACTCCGGGGCGCGGAAAGATGGTAGTTGCCCCCCAACCTACCCACTAAAACCAACGGCGTCCCTCAACTGCCAGAAACAGGGCCACGGGTTTCTCCGTGACCATGATGGGGTTTGGCCCGCTTCTACAAGCGGACCCCACGCTTTGATGGCGAGCTGACGACACGTGCGAGACATTGCACGTGGCCCCGTCAGTCGACGGATGGACTGGCGCCAGAACCATAAAGAACCCCAACTATTGATTATGACAGTTACTTTTTTCTAATTTCTGTTTATCCTGGAGATGGCATTGGTATTTTGAGCCATTCAAATTTATTGCCTTTATGTACCTACTTATTTTAATAATTGTGTTCATGTGTTTGTCTTAGAATAATACTGAATATAAGTGGCTAATATAAGTTATATTACTAGTGGCCCGTCCCGGCTTCGCCCGTGCATAGCGTGGGGTGGGTTATATATATACACATTCCTCTTGAATCACTATCTATTAAAAAAAACCGCTTCAAAATCCGTTGCGTAGTTTAAAAGATTTAAGCATACATAGGGACGGACAGACGACAGCGACTTTGTCTTATAATATGTAGTGATAGTGATGATAGGCTTTCATATGCATCAGAGACAATATTTTATGTCGTAACCTAGATACATCGGTGCTCTTTAATATTTTGTTGATCAAAACAGTCAATCCCAAAGTAAAGCGAAGAAAATTATAGCAAGCACACATCACAGTGGGAACGTTAATAAATATTATATCTATCATTATCTCCTGCTCGAACTTGTTCCCATTTATGCAATCTTTATTGGAATCATAATTTATGGCTGCTTTTAGAGTAACTTGACTGAAACAAAAAATATAATAAGAATTCATTATAATAAACTGAATACTTTTACACAACTTTTAATGTATTTAGTCCTACATGTTTTACATAATTTTATTCCTGAGGATTCGAACCCTGCAGTAAAATATATGTAAGTCAATTATAGATTTCTAAGATTTTAGCGACCTAATAAATCATCAAATACAGAATATTTATTTTAGGATAAGCTTCACAATAGAGTGTCAATATGAGTAAGCTATTATGATTTAAGCTCAACTTACCCCCGCTTTCACTGCTTGTAATACTTGAGTATTGATTCCTGGTTCAATATTCAATATTGAACCAGGAATCAATGTTCAGAAACTGCAATATGCTCCAAGCTCTATTTTGGCGGCACAGACCACATGCATGGTAAAGAACTGACATGACTTGTCATATTTAATAGTTGAACCATAGACATAGGGTAAAGATTGTTTGTATCGTGATTGAGGGCCATGGCCCGTTCGTTGGCTTGTCTTAAAATTAATCTTCACTAAGATACTAATTTAAAAAACTATTCCACCAAAAAATGGCTGAAGAAAAGTCTCATGGATAATGAGATATTTGAATTTTTCGATTTTTTTGAAAATTCCCCTTTTTTTCGTTCTATGTACTTAAAAAAATCGTCACAAATACCAACTTAATGTTTATTTTATGATAGTTTTTGGAATAAAGTAAACTAATCATTGGTCGGTAATAGCTGTAAAATACAAAAAATAGTCACTTCGGTCTTTGACTCAATCAAGTGAATAAACAGTAAGTTGAACGTTATTCAGCTGCCCTTGAAAAAAAAGGTTCTACGCTTGGCTTGCAATTAATTTTAAAAACTAGCCCTTTCTATGCTGATTTAGAAATGGTATGATAAGTACAGAATAAATTAAGAAAATCGGTTTTTGTGTCACGTTTTGTTAAGATGGACCTTTCCAAGTAATTAACAAAATTCATTAATTGCTACACAAAAGGTACCTAGGTGACTCACGTATAACGGTGGCTCATCATTTCAGCCAAAAGACGTTCACTGCTGGACAAAGGCCTCCCCCAAGGATCTCCACAAAGGCTGGTCCTGGGCCGCCCGCATCCATTGCTTTCCGATGACCTTAACCAGGTCGTCGGTCCAACTTGTGGGAGGCCTAACAGCACTACGCCTTCCAGAACGCGGTCACCACTCGAGGACATTCCTGCGCCCCATCGGGCGTCGGTCTTGCGAGCTATGTGCCCTGCCCACTGCCACTTAAGTTTGGCAATCCGGTGCCTGGATGGCATTTATTATCTTACCTTGCTGTTTTTCTTTGTCGGTTTGTGACGTATTTTTTAATATTAAGGTGAATGTTCCAGGGTATCCCGCGAAATTCAAATTTTCTTACGTTTTTTGCAATTTGTAGGTCAGTGCTAGGTTGTATGTTGATTAAAATGTAATTCGCAGCTGTAATACGTATGTAGTTATAGAATTATAATCATCAAACTCATTAATACAACCTTCCAAGCTCATAACGGTGCAAGAATTACTTTGAGCTTGAAAAAGTTTTTCTTGCACCTATTGAGACCGTAGCTGCCGCATCTATCTAATTATGTAGTACTTTTAACTACTACTTGAGTTTGCATTGCAGTAGTTATTAAGAAGATTAATCTGAAATGATAAATATAACGTTTAAATAGTAGAATGTAGTAGTGATGTAACGAATATTCGCATTCGCATTCGCGGATATTCGGATATTTTTGGATATTCGTATTCGTACTTGCATTCGCATCCGCAAAATTTCTCCGAATGTTTTGCGAATATGAATATCGGAAAACAAACAATTTGAAGTTAATGGTAGGTTAATACAATCTATAAAAATATGACTAGGTATATTCTTCTACATTAAACTATAAATATAATGTAAACAAACAAAAAAATATAAACTCTCATACAAAAGTACTTCTCTATCACTAAATAACAATTAATTATCTTTTAGATAGTTAGTAGAGGATTCGAATATTAAACTTTAAAAATAGAAGCTTCGACACCATCTCTCCTTCAAGTCAGTTAAATACCAATAATAAATCACCATTTATAGCATATTGAAAAAAAAAGAGAGATTCTTGAGGAAAATCCATTAAACTTGTGGAAATCGAAATCCAAATTTGACAATTTGCTCGTTGCTCAAACAGAACTTGCTCGTAAGTCCCATCTTACTAATATTATAAACGTGAAAGTTTGTAAGTATGGATGGATGGATGGATGGATGGATGGATGGATGGATGTTTGTTACTCTTTCACGTAAAAAGTACTGAATGGATTTTAATGAAACTTTACAATAATATAGCTTATACATCAGAATAACACATAGGCTACAAGTTATAAAGATATTATGTGAATTACAACAATATAAACAAGTCGAATTCAAAATTTCTAATTGTCAAATTTTCGGCCATATTAAACTATAGACAACATAACGTTTCGCTGTCAGTTGCGTTTTGTTAAAGTAGGTTTTATACGGACGGGATAAAAATCTCAGGTATCCTTTGTCCAACTTTCTTTTTGTTTTAATTTTAAATATTTATAATGCGGAACAAAGTTCGCCGGGTCAGCTAGTATTTAAATAAAAACCACTGTTTAACCGTAAATAATTAGCCTTTCAAACACCCGCTTTCGCGAATGTCTGAAATATGACATTCGTAACATCCCTAATAGGTATAATTATAGTAGGGTAGTTTGTAGGTATTTTAGGTAGGTTAGATGTCTAATTAGTTTTACAGTATCTATTTACAGTAGTCAACACAGAAATAGAACAAATTAATTGAAATACCTAGTTAGATATTGTGTGGATGGACGCCGGGCGTTCGCGCCGAAATCCATCGATGCGTGCCACAAAAACCGACATTAATTCGAGGCGGACGCATCTGCTGACTTTAAAAACCTACCACAGAAGTGGTGGTAGGACCTCTACCCGTCGGCAGATCTTAAAGGCACGCACCATCACCACAACAAGGTGGCAGCACGGTGTAGGGGGTGATACTAAACCCTGTGCTAACCCATCTGGCCAGCGTGGCACAGTACAGGCTGATTACCCTTCCTGTGGTTGGAGGAGTCACGACCCAGCAGTGGGTAACTTATCTGCTGAGCAGTAGTAGTACGTAATATATATTCCTATTAGTGGTGGCTGATGATGATAGAGCGTTTGCCCCATACGGATGTTACATAGTTACGCATTTTTCATCCAAACTGCCACCGCCATTCTTCAAAGTAACGACTAATTTACTCCTAGAACGATAAGTTATATCAATTGCCCGTAAAAACTATGACACAGGCGGCCTACCTACCTACGATAATCGCCTGTTCCAAATACCAAAATTCCAATGCGATAGCATAGCGCTACTATGTATACGGCACTTGAGAGCGAGGCGAGGTATAAGAGGTGAACATGGACATAAATAGATGTACCAATGAAATAATACCGATGGGCACAAATCCACAAATCATTATCTTCCTTTTGAATAGCGAATACCAAACATGGTCCTTTCGTCATTTCGTCGTAAGAAAAACACTAAGTTAACTGTGTTTTTCAAATGTTCTACCACTTTTATATTAGGTACTAGACAGAGATGTGGGTAAAGTTTTGTTTTGATTTTTTGTTGTCTTAAAACAGTCTCAGTATCACGACATAGTGACTTGATTATGGAACAATCAAACAAACCCATCCTACACTTAAGAGATCGGTAGTAGTCAATTATCGCAGTCCTTTAAACCAATTTTTTCAAAATTACATATTAATTACTTTTAATTAGTGTAGGAAATGTGCAAAATACCAACAGAGCAAGCATGGTAAAGCTCCAATTGTAGACTTAACTGTAGGCTAAACAAACGATTAGAGGTGTTCAGGTCGCGGGGCCGCGGCCTCATAGTGTTTGGAAATTCTATTTATTTTAATGGGCAGAGGTTGACCGTGCGCATTCCGCCCGCACGACGCGGTGTCGCGTTGCGACGCGCGTCGAGCTCCGAACCCACTCGGAGGCTCCAGCCTACAGCGGGCCTCGGCCTCCGAGTTGCCACATCGCGAGATTAAAACCTGTCTGTATCAACCTAAAAGTAAACTCGTACCGTACCCACAATATTGCATCTTCTTTTACAACGAAAACTGTCTTGTTGGTCTAGGTGTTGGATTGGAGGTATCGCCTTTGGGCACGGGTCCCCGGTTCGATACCGGGGTCTGGCAAGTGGAAAACCAGAGGCACTTTCTCAGAGAGTCTAGGTGTTATTTGTGTTCGTGCATTACTTGTTTGTAAACAGTTTGTAAAGGCGGGGGTTCGTTTTAATAAAAAAAGCCATATGGGCTGCGCCAAAAACCCATAATTTACAAAAATAACTTAATGTTGTCCGAAATATTATGTTTGTTCGATAGCTATAGGAATTCTATCGAGCAAGTAAGAACACTGAATTGAACTGAATTCATGCTTAGATACCTACTACAACATTAGGCACCTACTACTGGGTATTAAAAGAAGTGGTTTGGCCGATGAAAGCATTCAGAATGCAACGGAACAATAATCCGTAGCAAGACGAGAGTGCACATGTACCTGGCATCACAGCCTCGGCCGGTACCCGCGCGCGACTATCTTGCCGCATTCCACCTATCCGAGCCGCGGCGCGCCCCGCGCGTGCCTTTGCCGCCGACCCACGCGCCCGCTTCACCTTCCAGCCAGTCGTACTAGCGCGCCCACGGACTTCAAGCGCGTCGCCGTCAAACTCCGCAACAAACTCACGAGACATCGCGACTAAGTGTAGTGAAGTGCCAATGGATGCGGTTTACCGAGGATTATAGTGACGTTTAGTGCTGGATTTGGATTTGTCTATTCATGGTGAGTGTGGTGGATGTAGACGGCGCCACGCACGGCCGCGATGGATGCGCGCGCTTTCACGATGCGGCCACTTTCATTTCATACGCATAGCTCGAATTCCGCGGGCCCGCGCCGGCCGTGCGCGGCCGCTGACCCTGTGCTTGCGCGCCCTTCCTGATCCTCTCAAGAGTCATTCTTCCAAAGCCTGCAGCCACCGACAATGATAGCCTTTTATCTTCGTATAGTCTATTTCTTACTAGGTGCCAGTTGAGGCAAATATTGGAAAACAGACCGCACGGCGACCCTAAAGCAGTTTTAAATGACTTTCGTTCGTAGTCGTACTTCAAAATGCGGATATGAGACCGTTTGGAAACGGTTTATGTTTTAATTGACTCATTAAGAGACTAGTTTCAGAGGCGATAAGGAACTGACTGTGATAAACTTTATAAGTTACAAATATAGACCATAATAAGTAAGTACCTGAATACCTAGCGAGATCTTGGAGGCTTGTAGCATCTCCCTAGTAAAATAAAAATGAGATTCCTTTCAAAACTTTAAAGGATGTCACCCAACCTCGTACATGGTGAAATGAAGTAGATTTGAGAACCTACTCCCATATCTACCCAATCCTTGCTATTGATAATAATAAAAAGAACTTCAGAAGTAGCATAACAATTTATATTTGAGGCCATCAGAGATCAGGGCTAAGGTTACACTTTATGGGTTAAAACAGTAGTACTCGTAAAAAATGGCTGTGTAAAAATGTATGTATATAGATATATGTTTATAGTTATATTTATTACGTTAAATCGTGTACACTACAACTGCCTGTAGTTATATTTTCTTCCAACCAAGTCCCATCCCATGTTGGTCTGGAAAAATGATTTATTATGCAATAAGACTGCCTTTTGTCCTTTACTCATGTTTATCTAATTTTATTACTAAAATTACTACTCAGCCCATCTATATTTAATGTTTGATAATTATTTGTGTACATGTACAATAATAAGCATGTATCTATCTATCCATACGTACACCTAAAACAGAATGCCAATGTCAGAAAGATGTTGGTAATGGAATCATCGAAATCCGTTATTTTATATGAACTATTCTCTATATGGGACCTAATTGCTTACTATGTACTCGTATTACGAATGCACCGACGAGCTGGTCGCCAAAATCGATAGATGCTCAGGACTGGCCTTTGTGAGCATCCTTGGGGGAGGCTCATGTGCAGCAGTGGACATTAGGCTGAAATTATGGTAATGATGTGATTGAATAATTCCATAGTAAGTACATACATACTTTAGATGAATTATTTATTTCACAACTAGCGACCCGCCCTGGCTTCGCACGGGTGCAATTATGCATGTATTATATAATACTTAAAAACCTTCCTCTTGAATCACTCTATCTATTACAAAGAACCGTTTAAAGATTTACGTATACATAGGGACGGACAGACGACAGCGACTTTTCATACTATGTCGACGTTTTATACTATGTAGTGATAATTTATTTCACAATAATTAATTGATTGAGTAAAACCTACATACAAACTTATGCTTTTTAAAATACCTTATATAGTCCTAACTATATTGTGAATAAACAGTGGAACGTCACCAGCCAGTAACGAAAAAGTAGTGCAAAACAAAACAGTGTAATATATTATCAAGGTGCATCGTACGATAACCACAGTGCTTGTGGTCTAGCTCATCATCACATTGCAGCGATTGATAAACCTCTATGAATCATTAACGCGCAATAAACGACGCGCGACGTACCTACATCGCGACTGCATTCCTGCGATAACAGAACAAGTAAATACCTAACCAAAAAACAATGACAACGATCGTATAAAGTTTTATGACATTCCCTCTAATCAAAATATAAACATGAGACGGCTTAGCGATGATTATAGTCATTCCAAAGTCATGTTACTTAAAAATAAAATCTCCGTGCCGAGTTATGCGGGGCACCAACATAAAAAAATACAACCGAATTGAGGACCGCCTCCTTAATGTAGTTAAATATAAACCTATGTTTAACTTCCCACCAGATTGCAGACTGAATCGTGGCAAACTAAGTAAAAGAAAATGTGCTTATGCAACCATAACTAATGATTTTTTCTCTCAGACCTGAGAGGCATATTTAAACCTCTACTTCTTGGTTGGCTTTCTAGGAAAGCGAAATTACAGAATGCTAATGCATTACCAATCGCCTAAACTTTTATGGAAGCGAACAAAGTTTAACTCATAACGCGATCCTTGAAATAGGAAAATCAATTCAGATGTCTAAGAAATTCTGAATGGAACCTTAAAATATTATATAACACCTAATATTATATTCAAACCTAGCTAAACTATTCCTTGGCTTGAAATCTTTCGTAATCATTTGACAGGCAACATAGCCACCGTCCGTGACTGTAATAAAAAAGATAGTAATATCAATTTACCTGACCAAGCATTCCTTCTTGTTACATATTTAGAACATTTAACCGATCATTGTCACTTTATCGTGCCATATGACATATGGCACAGAGTCGTGGTCGCTCACTATGGGCTCCATTAGAAGGCTCAGTTACCCAAAGGGCAATGGAGAGCAATATGCTCGGAGTTTCCCTGCGAGACCTAAAATGAAGAGATACGCAGGCAAACCAGGATCACCGACATAGCCCACAGGATTGCTAAACTTAAGTGGCAGTGGTCAGGGCACATAGCGCGCAGGACCGACGCCCGATGGGGCAGAAAAGTCCTCGAGTGGCGACCGCGTTGCGGATAGCGCAGTGCTGGTAGTCCTCCACACTGTGGACCGATGACCTGGTTAAGGTCACAGGAAAACGATGGATGCGGGCGGCCCAGACAGGACCGGCCTTTGTGGAAATCCTTGGGGGAGGCCTATGTCTATGTCTTGTCTTGCCTATGTCTTTTGGCTGTAATGATGATTATGATATCATCCCATTACACACTTTTTAAGACTTAGATAATTAGACTTAGTCTCGCTCGATATTCTTAGAATTATTCTAAGAATATAAAAAGTATACTTCCTGCAAAGGTAAATTCTCTCTAGTTACTTGAAAATACAGTTACTAACGATGTTGGTCAAAACTACCTGTTGATTCTTCTACGTTATTGTTCCTGAGTGAAGAGCCTGAACTTGTTTGGCCTAAGCATTTCATTGACACGTAACAGCTTTTGTCTAACACATTGTTTCCTTCGAATCATATAGGTACCTACTCATTTCCGGCAGTGTGAAGTTATTGTCGAGAGCGTGCCTTTCCTCGTTTTTATTGCTAAACTTCCTATCAAAGCCATGGCGATGTGTTACAATGAACATCACGCTATATACATATACATTTTATGAGTATGTCAGTCAAGTCACGATTTTGAACATTCGTAGATGCTTTCTAGTTATAGCATCAACTAAATACGACCAAATTATATAACTGAAGGAATTGATGTAAAGGTGCAAAAAACCTTCAAAGTATCATTCGCTGTTACATCTGTCAGTCATTAAGGTACCTACAGTTGCAAACCCACTGTCTTTATTATCCTTTGCTTGGTACATAATTGATCAAACTCCAGATTTTCCAGAAATATATATTAAAATATGGAGCGGTTAAAAGAAGGTTAGCGGTTAAAAGCTTATTACGGTCCCCTAACGTTTGTACTAACATTTGTGGTAAAATTTACGGATGCTTGAAACAAATGTCAAGGATTTGTAAAATTGAACAGATGTATGCCTAATAATGGAACTATAATGACGTACCATTGACGTACCACGTAAAGCGCCACCATTTGGGGATCTCCATCACTAATTTGTCGTTTGGATCTGTCGTCCCCATACATTTTAGAATTGTAGTTACCGGATTTGACGTCATGCATAAAGTCGCCGAGATAATCAGCCGTAATGCGCGCACAGTGGACGTTAGGTCCATTGAAAAAGCAGCTATGATGCAGAAGGTATTAACAGATCTAACAGTGTGAAGATGCCTACGTCAGTGTACCCCTTTGGGCGGAGAACAAGTAAATATCTGTATAGTCAGAGTTAATTAAACCTTATACAGTGTGTAGTTAATTTCCAACCTAAGTCACAGTAAATGAATGTTGGCTTAGCTACACACTTTTTAGGACTTATTTTCTCTACATATACGGGAACGCTAACCTTCTAATGCCAATGCTCTTACATGCATGTCTTAATGCAATGGAATATTGACCTTTGAAGTTTGTGTCGAGAATGATTTATGAAGACATCGACTAAAAGAAACTAAATATAGCTTTAGGATAGTGCTAGGCAATTAGGACGCAAAGACGGTTGCGTAAAATAGTAGACGATTAGTTTTTATAGAAGTCCATCGATGTAGGTGTCTCAGATAATCGAACCAAACTTATAAAAGTGAAAGTTTGGATTATTACGCAGTCACGCAAATACTGCTTAACTGATTTTAATGCAATTTGGCACACCAAATATGAGACCATCAAGAGTATTCAAGAGGCAAACTACACCTACATAATATTCACAAACATACTTTTTATTAAATAGATGGCGTGCGGTAATTGTATTTTCAAAAATGTTTGAATCAGGAAAAAAATATCAGATTCCTACTTATTATAACTTTCATTATCATTGTCAATTCTTTATTTTAGCATCACGAACAGGCGGTTACCGGTTGGCCTACACCCATGAACTTCCACCAATTTTGTTATTGAGATATAAATGCACGGCATGTCATGGACGGATTTTATAATTGTCGATTCTACTTAAAACTCAACTTCAGTCATAATAAAATGTTTTATGCGTTTCTAGCGTAATTTTGGCAAAACGATTTCAAAAACATATTTAATTTTATTTATTTTTATACAATTAAGGTTGTATTTGCCCCCTCCCCTATCCCTTTGGGTACAAAACTTATGTTAGGTACGTCAATTTCAATTTGCAGGAAATAACATAAGAAACGAAGCATTTTTTTTTATTTGACGTCGTCAGATTATGGTAGTTTAGACTTTAGACTAATAATTTGGAAATGTGGATAGCTATTTAAAAGCTTACTCATACAAACAACTGCTCAAGGTATCTTTATATGCATAAAAATAAGCTTACTCTGTAAATAACAGTCCCATTACGGTCTAATATAATACTGAGGTATGTGATTGTTGAATTAGCTGGCAGCTTTATAAATACAGCTACCTCATCGATTATCTTCAAGGTAAATAGACGAATTACCATAAATTATTTAGGCATTCATTTTGAACGTGCATTTGCCGTGATTCTTGCATGCGGCGTTAGACGACCGTATTTTCATTAAAGTCCTTTAAAAATTCGTGAGTGTCAAAATTGGAAGCGAGATGTCGAAAAATGGAGGCACCGATGGCCTTAGGTATGCGAGGACGCAAGATGCGGCTGGCGTTGGGGGAGGGGCACTCGGCATCTGAAGGTCGTCCGCATTCCTCGCGTCGCCGTCCGCTGCTACCGCGCTTACGTAGCGCCCCCCTCCCGCTGCGCCTGTGCCTGTGCCGACCGGTCTACCCCCGCCCCTCTTCACCCTTCCCCCAACTCAAACTATCGCGCATTTACTAAAACAAAAAACATGTTCCTATGGCTATCAAGCGCTGAACAGCCGCAGAGGTACCGGATGGGATGAAATTTATTCGCGTCTAGTTTTTTCAACGCGATGTTGTGGATCTACATTCCAGTAAACGTTTTATAACATAGGTGCATGTAGCGCGAGTTTGGAACGCTAACTGTTTCGCAAACTTATAAGATATTTTAATAGGTTCGGAACGTCCTACTTGGTACTAAATTAAAATATTTATACGGTGCCGCTATGGTTAATGAGAAGGTAATGGTATTCTTATTCTTATTCTTTATTGCACACAGATACATAAAATAAAAAACATGATATTTGGAAACAAAATGTACACAGGCGAGCTTAACTCTATAAGAGTTTTCTTCCAGCAAACCTTTGGCAGAGTGAGACCTGTAGAAGATGGGTATGGGCAGTGCACAACAAATTAAAAACTAAAAGTAAATAAAAATAAAAGTAATTTATCATTAAATTATCGCTAACTATATACTACATAGACCTACATACTAATAATACATACTATATACTTAAATAATTACAAAATATATAGGTAACTAAAAATATATATTATAATTATATACATATGCCTTATAGCTGTCTGCCTATTAGCTTACACACGTTACGATGAAAGGAAGTTTGTTTTAACTCTTTTCTTAAAAACTTCAAGAGAAGAGCTAGCACGAACATAATGTGGAAGAGAATTCCACAAACGCACTGCATGCACAGTGAAGGAACCGTCATACCGACTGGAGGTGTGGAGAGGCATCTGAAGAAGAAGGGACGTTGCTGAGCGACAGGGTTTATCCCGCGGTACCAAAAACTCAAAGCGTTCACGAAGATAGATAGGAGCATTAGGGTTATGAAGAATAGAATAGAGGAGAGAGAGGATGTGACAATCTCGACGCCGCCGAATTGGTAACCATTTCAAACGCAACCGAAATTCTGACACATGGTCATACTTCCGGAGGCCGAAAATGAATCGGATACACAAGTTCTGCAGACGTTCGAGCTTGTCGAGAAGATCTTCCCTTGCATCAAGATAGCATACATCAGCATAGTCGAGAAGAGGGAGCAAAAGAGATTGTGCAAGAGAGATTTTCGTATGGAAAGGCAAGAACTTTTGAAGACGTTTAAGAGACTGAAAGGAACAGTAAACCCTCCTGCTTACCTCTGCAACATGGTAACTCCACGATAGGTTACAATCTATGAACACCCCAAGGTTTTTAGCTTGTTCCGAATAGGCTACAGGGACATTATCATAGAGAACTGGGGGCAGCGAGTCGTTAGGTACTTGGTTGACAGTATACCGGCCACCAATAATGAGTGCTTGTGACTTAGATGGGTTAACCAGGAGACCAAAAGATTTGGCCCAGTCGCTAATGTTTCCAAGATCACTATTGATGGCGTCAATGGCAAGATCCGTATCCTCAACTTTAAAATGTCGATATAACTGTAAGTCATCAGCATAGAGATGGTATTGAGAGGAAATTATTTTAGTGATAGCATTAATAAAAACAGAGAAGAGAAGAGGAGAGAGAACGCCACCTTGAGGCACACCCGCAGCAAGATTACACCATTCAGAGGAAGCCTCTTCGTAGCGCACCGACTGCGAGCGCCCTCGAAGGTAAGAATTAAACCATGCAATCACCGAAGACGAGATATTTAGAGAGGAAAGGATACCAAGAAGGATGTCGAAATCGATGGAGTTAAAAGCACTGCTAAAGTCCAGTAGGACTAACACGGTAAGCAATTTCCGCTCCATGGCCAAACGAATATCGTCTGTAATTTTAACCAAAGCAGTAACGGTGCTATGGCCAGGGCGAAATCCCGATTGATAAGGACTTAGCAGCCTTTGAGAGGATAGGTATTGAGAGAGCTGTTTGAGAACAACACTCTCGAGGACTTTGGACAGGATGGGGAGGATAGATATTGGGCGATATTGGGATAAAGAACAAGGATTTGTGGTTTTAGGTAGCGGTAGAACGAGGGCCTTTTTCCAAGTTGAAGGAAAAGAGCTTGTCTCTAAGGAGAAATTAATAATGTGTGTGATGATACGAGCAAGCTCTTCTAGGACAAGAGAAATCATTTGGAGCTGAAGACCATCGTCGCCTACGGCTTTAGTGGAGATGGATCGGATTGATTTAATAATATCTCGCTCAGTGACTGCAGTAAAAGAAAATGAAGTACAATTTGGCAAAGGAAGGGTAGAGAGATAGCTAAGGGTAGAGGATTTAGTGCTGCTATCGAGTACTATAGGGGATTTGGAGAAATGAGCGTTAAGGGCATTGACATCTACAGTCATGACGTTGTCATTGCTGCTTTTGCCAATACCAAGCGATTTTAGAAATTGCCATACTTGTGACGTTGAGAGATTTTTGATGCAATTATGAATGTGGCGTCGTTTAGCATCTCTGCATAGACGACTGCAGCGGTTTCGAAGACTTTTATAGACCTCCCAGTTCTCTTCAGAGGCAACCCTCCTGTATCTACTCTTGGCCTTATCACGCTTAGACATAAGCTTCTTAATATCATTAGACAGCCATGGCGCAGGAGCGTGCTTGACTTTAACCTTTTTTATTGGAGCATGACTATCATATAATGCTAAAAGAGATTGTGTAAATTTAACAACCTTGGAGTCCAAATCGTTGCAGTTATAAACAGGAGTCCAGTCAATACTGCCTGCATCTGCCTTTAAATGTTCCAGAACAATGCTTTTAAAGCTACGGAGG
Organism: Clostera curtula; assembly: GCA_905475355.2. NCBI lineage: Eukaryota > Metazoa > Arthropoda > Insecta > Lepidoptera > Notodontidae > Clostera > Clostera curtula. The sequence continues at coordinate 12,501,407 of FR997800.1, read as the reverse complement.
AAGAGAAATTGAGATTTGCGACGAGGGCATCGGATCTTATAGGACAAGTATATAAGATCATGATATGAGAAAGATGCAGGTAGCTGGCCGTGAGCAGAAACTTGAGAGAGATCAGACACTAGTATGAGGTCTAACAGAGAAGGAGAGCAGTGAGGGGCTTGATGTGTGGCATTCAAGGGAAGAATGTGCATATTGACGGAGGACACTAAAGAACGGAGCCTGCGACTTCGGGAATCATTTTTAAGCACGCAGGTATTGAAGTCTCCAAGGATTACGACATGGTCAAATTGAGGGATAAGATTTTCAAGTTTGGTTTCAAAGGAGGAGAAGTAATCTATTTGACAAGACGGGCTGTAGTACACACCTAGGAGTACTCTAGAGTGATTGATGGTGACTTCAATAAACAAATTTTCTGCAAACTTAGAGTAAACGCTTGAAGACTTATCAATTACTTTATGCTTTAGATCCTCCCGAAGATAGATGGCTACGCCACCACCCCCCTTACCAGTCCTGTCATTCCGCAAGAGCTTATACCCAGGTATAGCATACTGCTTGGAAGGAAGTGCTGGCTTGAGAAATGTTTCAGAAATAAGGATAGCATGAATAAACTCAGAGTCAAAAGATGACAGAAGATCAGGATAGTGAGCATGAACACTTTGAGCATTTATATGTACAACGTTAAAACATTTAGAAGAAGAAAAGGAGAGATGGGAGTAAAGTTTGTCACGTAGTTGCAGTGACTCGTCATCACTAAACGCGCTGACATAACTTTCGTCGGACAAAGCAGAAGAAGAACATGAAAGAAAGTCATCAGGATCACTAAAGGCAGACATAATAAAATAGTTATAATTATAAAATAAAAATACAAATATAAAATCAAATTAAATAGGTGTAAATATAAAAATTTTAACCATCAACCTCAGTGCACTCGATAAAAAAAAAAAAAAGAAAAACGATAAAAAATAAATAAAAAAAAATAACAAATCTTAACCTTTTCTTTATACGTGCCAAAAGACTTAGTCACTTAACATATCGTTTGACATTGACAGTATGGTAAAGTTAAATTCAATCAAAAATTCAAAACTGTCAGTGTCAGAACTGTCAGATTGTCGTTTTATCTCAAACAAGTCTCGAGCACCGTCAAAGTGAAGAAAAAAGATCAAGAGTTACAAAATAAACAAAAGGTAGTCTAACAATACTGCGGAATACTAATAAGCTACCTACTAAACCCGAATAAATTGAAGCAATGAATGAAAATACCTATGAATAATGAAGATAGCGAGTTATTTCGGCAGTCGGCGGGACCTCGTAGCAGCAGATGGCTTTGGGGCTTTACCGGAATCCCGAGTAGTAGTCTTCCCAGTCTTATGCGTGACGGCTTCTGTCGTCAGCTGCATCGCCGTCGCCGGGAACTGGGTCATGAGATCGCGAAGTTGGACAGCGGTCTCAATCTTCTGTTTTGTCCGATCCGGCAGCTGGATTATGATTTTGCCATCAGTCGTCCATGCTTGTTTAATGCCGAAGTGCTTACGTGCGTCCATAAACACTTTGTGTCGGGGTTTTGTCAAAAACTCAGAGAGTGTTAAACCAGACCCCTTCAACTTGGTCTTGGCATTCCAGGCGTCATTCCTCAAACCTTGTTGGCGGAATCTGATGAGAAGAGGACGGGGCTTGCTTTTGTTGGCTCCCAATCGATGACAAACGGCAATATCTGCAGGGGCCACCTCGGACAACTCCATTTGGTCGGATAATATGCTGATAATAGTAGGCAGTGGGTCACTCTCCTCAGCAACACCATGCAAGAGTAACACCTTCCTGCGGGATGCCATCTCATGCCGATCCAGGCCCAACACTAGAAGCTCAATCTGTGCCCTCAGAGTGTTAAGAGTCACACAAACAAAATTTCTGAAGTCGGCAAACTCACATGACAAACCGTCTATAGTTTTTTGAGGAACCTCCGAGGCAGCTGCAGCTTTCAGTTGGTCTTCATGTTGTGCCATCCTGCAATGTATTGATGCCGATACTTCTTCCATTTGAGCAGATAACTTGGCATATAAATCCATGGCCGTAGTATTAGTTAAGAAAGGAGAGATGAAGTTTTAACAGTGAAGTGAAAGTTGTAGAGGAAAGTTTAATATTTCATTTAGTGCAATGAAGTTAATAGATTGACTGTACCATTAATAGAACATAAGTAATGTAAGTAAATATATATTAAATTATTTAAAATGCAGAGCTCAGATTTTTAGTTGTTGCCAGTAGAACTACCCACAACCAAAAAAAACCTCGCACCTTCGCACCTTCAAATTTATTTTTAAATCCTAAACTATTCAGTGTCACGTTATATTTATGAAATCAGTATTGAATTTTGATACTTTTTGACCCAAGTTATACCATGCCCACATAGGCAGTGTTGCCGTTTTGTAAATGGAAAAAATGCTAGACTTCGGCGACGTCTGCTAAATCAAACTTTAATATGCTAAAAAAAGCCATGTCTTTTCTATATGAATAAAAACGAAAATAATAACAAGTAGTTAGGGTAATTAAAAACGCTCCTGCTTATTTATTACCTGACACCTGGTCCCCCAACGCGATGTATTTTTTTTATTTTTTACTTTTTAAAGGGAAATAGGTTATTGAGTCGGGGGTTTATGTAAATTTTTAATTTATTTTTTATTTTATGCTTTTTATAGGTACGCACTTATTATAATGTAGATTTTTGAGACCCCACTCGATTATATTTGCAGACATTCTGTTATTCTTCCCCACTTTCAACCCCCATAACTTTTAAACGGCTCAACCGATTTTCATCAACCATGTCTAAGAACACTCGCCCGTAACTTACCTTTCATACAAAAAAACAGTATTGAAATCGCTTCATCCGTTCGCGAGCTACGGAGCCACAGACAGACAGACACGTCAAACTTATAACACCCCTCTTTTTACGTCGGGGGTTAAAAATGCCAAATCGGCAACACTGCACATAGGAGTGAATAAAACATAGACGGGGTCTAAAACTTTCACAAAACACGCGCGAAGAAAATAATACAAAAACGGTCAGTAATGTAGTATACGGTCGAATGTTGTAATAAATAAATGTTATCAATAATATGATTGACAATTTGTATGTGTCCATCGTGACCTAAGCAAAATAAATTATTTGAATTCAAATTGGTGCCTAATGCGATCTTACATGACCTTTTGTGAATTTGTTACACACGCTGTCCGTGCATCACGAGGTCTAGGTTTATTTATTGTGGCTGCCCATCCCCACTATTTGTAAATTTATACATGTTTTTATACCTATAACACAACGCTGTTTAGGTTTAAGCATATACAAAGATCTAGTGGTCAGATGTGCCGCCTTTGGATCAACGGGTCCCGGGTTCGATTCCGGGGTCGGGCCAGTGTCTTTGTCTAAACCAGAGGCACTGGCTCGGAGTCTGGGTGTCATTCCTATCTATAATATGTATGTATTTACAAAAAAAAAAATGTATAACTATAAGTAGTTTATCATCCATCTCGTTACCATAACACAAGCATTAAAGTTGCTTAACTTGGGACGAGATGGCGTTGTGTGAAATGTCCAAGGATATTTATTTATTTATTTTTATTTATATACATAATCGCAGTAGGTCCTCTATTTTTATTAAATCAGAATGGTGCTAAGATTTTCTGTGGCAAATGTACATTGTAATTGTACCTACATACTGATAGAAAGCCATTTACTTTAGATCGCAAAGAATACATAAATTATGCATATGTTATAATTTTCTGTTGCAGGCAGATTGTTCTTAGTTTATTAGATGTCTATACGAAGAACAATCTGATTGCAAAAGAAACACGTGCGCGCGTATTTTTATATTTCGTAAAATACAATTCACAAGTGAACAGCACAATAAGCGGCACAAAAACAGCAGGTAGCAAAAAGGAGATCGTGTACCAAAAAAAGTTTAGGAATGCGCAGATGGCGCAGCTCCGACATTCCGCAGCCGATCTGCCTCCGGCCCTCCGCACCTTAGGAAACTACACATTTGGTAAGACATGTGGCCGATAAATGTCATGTGAGGCTGAATGTTCAAACGGATTCCTAAATTTAAGATTTTTTGTCTTGAACATGGAATATGACGGATGTAAACAATAACATGTATTTATTTCTTCAACTGGCCATATATTTTTCATCCCACGATAAGCTATGGCATAAAAGCTGCAACAGAGAATTTAAAGCAACATTGTTTTCTTTGGTTTTTTTAATTAGTAAAGATTACATAGTCTATTGACCACACCCAGACCAGATTTAAGAAATATTTCAGCACATAAAAATTGCCATTGTTTGATCGCATTTTACGTGCTAAGAACTACTTTTTTTCTACGTTATTCCGAATCGAATGAGTTATTACTCATTACTTATAATTTTATGAGCATTATAAAAAAAATAACACGATTCTTAGAATTGGCCAGACTAAGTATATGATGTAATAGTAATGCGTTTTGTAACCGGTGGTAGATTCAGTATGAATGTGGATGGACTTAGGGGTAAGGAGTGGGATGGTTTGTATGAAGACTAGTGGCCCGCCCCGGCTTCGCCCGTGCAAAACGCGGGTGGGTTATACTTAAAAACGTTCCCCTTGAATCACTCTATCTATTAAAAAAAACCGCTTCAAAATCCGTTGCGTAGTTTTAAAGATTTATGCATACATAGGGACGGACAGAAGAATGCGACTTTGTTTTATACTATGTAGTGAAGGACATGCGTATGAAGGGTATGAATGACGCCGATAGTTTTAAACATGACGATTAATAAAAGTTTTGTGATGAACTCTACATAAATAAAGGCCTTTTTGAGAAGGTCGTAATAGTCAGCTAGGATACGGCCACAAAGACGAGTTGGTATAACATTAATTAAACAATTCGTTAATAATATTCAAGCAGGCAACACTATGTTATACTACATATATCATAGTAATTAGCTACCTACGCAATGTTCTCAATAAACAGCTAGGTGGGGTAGTTGGTTCTTCTGTAATTGGTACACTATTTTTCATTAATATACACGCAATGTACGTTAAATTGCGTGTAAATAATGAGAAAATAATAGCCCAGATCGCCGCGACCTTCATCAGCTTATCAGCAATGAATAAAACATAATAAGTGTTTATAGTGCCACTCAAAACTTACGCAAGCGTTAACAAATATTTGCCGAGATAAGAAAGTCATCCTTAAAACGCACATAAATCCTCTAAATGAAAGAAAGAAAATAATTTTATTGCAGCTCACAATACTCACACACTATATTCACAATATCTCAATGTTGTATAAAAAATAATGCTTACGAACAAATGACCTTTTAGAGATATGATATAGTATGTATTTAAAATTAAATTTCCAATCTGTATACGTCTTATATCACAGCAAAGGAATCCGTATTGAGTATTAACTTCATAACTAGGTCGTTTGTTGACATACCGATATACCTACGCCTACACAAGCAACAAGGCCCAGCAGGAAATTCCAAGAGTTCACAATAGTGTTTGTAAACTTCGGAACAACATTACTCACAGCCAATCCCAAAATAATTGGCGGCTGAGCGTCGCCCTCAATTCATTCACTTTTTTTTCTTGTTATAAGGTTTCTCCGTCATTTTATAGATGAACTTCTTTGCTATTTAGAAATTGATAATTAAATCGCCGAATAAGAATAAAGCCTAGTCATATAATCTTGACATATCAAAATGTGTACGACTTTGTGTAGGCATATCAAAAATTGTAAGGAAGCGATGGGAGGAACGCTAGGGCCATCAAACTCAAACTCAAAAGGAACTTTATTACGTAGGTTTCGTTCGGTCATATCCATAAATACCATTATCATCTTACGGTCCCTGTCCCACACTAGGTGGTAGTCTCCACACACGCCTATAAGTCGTCATACCTACATTCACACCTTTCAGACACAACTCCTCACTCCTACAATGCCTCCATCTCCCCTGATCGGTCACAATCCCTGCGTTCACCCAAATTCATGCCGAAACTATCACCGGTTCGGAAGGCTGCTCTACAGAGAAGAGCCGGCAAGAAACTCTGTAGTTGCTTTTCTTTAAAAAATATTGATCAACTTTACAAAACGCTCTAAACAGCATAGTGAGAGCAAGTTCGCAAGATGAGAGAAAACCGGTACACGTTTACGCAATGAATGACGAATAGACTAAGTGTCGAGAAAAGGAAATGACGAGGCCGAAATCCTAGCTACAAGACAAGGGAACTTGATACGAAACCCTGTGCCAACCAGTCTGATATTGTACAGCAGGCTAATTACCTGTCTCTGTTCTGCTAAGAGTCGATTTCTGATTGTTACAGGGCGCGTAACCGTGGTCTCGAGATGCGACATGCGTGCTCTGTGTTCGGTTCGCGGGCCGTTGGGCGGCGAAACGCGCGCGCTCGGTGCGGGCGCGCGGTTCCTGTCGTTACGAACGCCCGCCCAGCCGCAACCGCTGCATTTTGTGGTCGAGGCAAAAGCGCGTGTCAAAGAGCTCAAAGCTCTAGCCAGCTCACATGCACAACTACAAGGCATGACCGACACGGACCTCTTTGGATTAGCTGTATTACAAAGTAAGTACAAATTATATTTTCTTGTTAGCTGACCACAGCCATACAATGCAAGAATAGCTTTTAATTCGTCAGTCAGTGTCATACAGATATCAAAGTATTAATGACATCCTGTATGACACTAACTGACGAATTAAAAGCTATTATCAATTCCTTATTAACTGTGAATTTAGGATTAATTATATTTGTATCAGGGAGTTTCAATCAATGGACAATGGAGAGAACTATTCACATCTGTTTTCTAGGGAGGCCTAAGCATTAGTAATTTGTTATCTATGACAATTTCGCACCCATACCTTTCTATTTAAAATTACCATATTTGCTATAATGTATGTAGCAAACGACGGCGACATCGAAGTCTGAAGTCAAAAATAAGTCAGTAAATAACACATTTTCGCCGTATCATTTAATACCTGATGTAAGTTCTAAGCATTTGCGCATGATTTCACAAAACAATGCTATTATGTATTCACGGCGTCACGCATTCCACCTCGCAAGCATTCTGGCTTGCTTTGCAAACAGACGCTCGGTTTGTTAATCAATGTTCTATATTTGTACTGCCATGTTACAGAGTTATGCATATGTATAAATAAATATATGCAACACGTGATGATAATATGTTAGACATAATTATCCGACTATGACGTAAATCGCATTGTGTAACACCTACCTTATAAACAATTTATATCTTTACAGATGGAGAATACTTGTTTGTTGACGTCGAAAGCAAATTATCAAAATATGCGCCAAAGAGCTGGAGATCATCTCACACTCATGTAAGCATTTATTTCCCAACAATAATGTGAAACGAGTAAAAACCACTGCATTTCATATCAATAAACGAATAAAATTATTTTTAGGGCCTGGATGCCAATGGAAAGCCTCTTCTGGAATTGCACTTAGTCGTGCAGTTCCACGTGGAGAGTCCGCTCCTACTCCACGACGAAGTCGGACGCCATCTTTACTTCTTACAATTACGTCACAACGTGCGCACAAGAGATGCATTGCCTACCGAAGTACTTCTACTGCTTACTGGACTAGCGTTACAAGCCGAATATGGCGATGCAGATTCATATGAAGATAGAGATTATTTTAAAGCTGAAGATTATGCGCCATCCTCGCTCACAGGCGATTGGGTTGCAGCTGCAATGCGGGCTTGTCATCGAGAGCATCGCGGTCTTTCAAAAACTGAAGCAGAAACCAGGTTCATTCGTGAAGTCTGTCTGCTGCCAGATACAATTAACTCGCACAGATATCGGCTTAAGCAATCTAAAGTAGAGCCTGAGCCAGGAACTGTTTGGCTACTCGTCACGGCCAAAGGCATAAAGATCTTGCCTGATAACGGACAACTTTCAAATTTTATATGGAGTGCAATCGGTAAATTAAGTTTCGACAGAAAAAAGTTTGAAATAAGGACAGATGAAGGAAAAATAACACTATATTCTTCAAGCGAAGAAAAGTGTAAATATCTTTTCGCACTATGTAAAGAAACTCACCAGTTTTCTATGAAAGTAGCTCCAAAACTTAACGAAGTATTAAGAAAAGAAGAGGAAGAACGTAAAATATGTTTCGGATATTCAAAATCCTTAAATTTACAGTATAACAATCAAAATAAGAGCGAACAGAGAATATCTGTTATATCTTCGACTAGTTCTAACACGACGTCAGGGATAGTTAGTGACAGAGTTCATTCAGAAGATGAATTGGAAATCATGATAGATTCTCCGCCAGCTCCATCAACTGAAAGTTTAGCTTTCGCTCATTTGTTAGATACATCTAATTCCTATTTCATACGGCACATCCCCCAAGAGAACCAACCGTTAAGCAAAACATCTTCATTGCAAATGCAAAAACCCAAACCTCGCTTGAAAAAGAAAGAAGATGGTGAATCAGTGAGACACGAAGTCTCATCTCCAGAACCTACTTCCTCAAATCAATTAGATGAAACGACTTCTTTACCTGATCCTAGTATTTCCGAAAGTTTAACCGATAGTCCGAGGTCCAATAAATTGAAATGTGCTGGTTCGCAATGTTCGTCGTCGTGTAGCACTGTAATTATGGCAAGAGCTGGACTAAGCACACTGAGTAGAGCATCAAATGCGAGTAGTCTTGAACTAGGATACAGTCATACAGCTCAAAACTCTATGATAAGTGATAATAGTACTATGGGCATTGATGTAGAGTATACACAAGATACGGCATCAGCCTTATACGATGGTTTAGGGCAACCTGTAACCGTAGCTGCGTCAAGTGAAACTAGCGGAGTCTATACTATGAGTAGTTCTGAGTTAACAGCACGTTCAAAAATCGACGCATTATCTGAAGGTAGTCGGACGGTGTACGATGGTTCAAATTATGACAGTTACAAACCTGCCAAGGAAAACGATCTTGCGGATTTCGACAGCGTGTCGTCTATACTCAAAAACAAGTCCGACAGAACTATTCATTCGACGGGGCCCTTAAGATTACAAATCAATAACCCTAACACAGATTGTGTAGATGGTGTAAATAAATTTGCAAATCAAGACCAGCACAACAAGGAAAATGTTTTTAGAGAACGTACTAACTCCAATGTCAGTGCATTGTCGTTTCACGGCGATGGCAGTGACCCCACGGATAAACATACACTGCTGACAGCTAGTGAATTGAGTGATTTGATAGTAGGACGAGGAGTATACCCTAAAAGCCAGTCAGTGAGCGACACACTCGACTCAGTATCAGACTATGTTAGATTGCCATTACCATTTTCTGGCGACAGTTATCTTCAGGGTCACGAGGACACAGCACCGTCTGATGATCACTATCCTAACAATTCTTTCTTCGATCGGCCACCAACGCCACCTACAAGAATCGATAGCCGTAAGCTTCTAAATTTATCCCTGCCGAATATATTTGACATCGAGTGTGTTGCACCTGTACGGCCGGCATTTCCTGACAAGCCACCACCACCGTATGAATACAATCACAAAACCGTCTCTACTTGCGCTCCTCCGACCAAAGCGCCACCGGCCTATCCAGGAAATACGTCATCATTGAAACAAGTATCCGAGGAAGAAGAGGTTGCAGCGAGAGTGGTAACATCTAAACCAATGATCACAATCTTAAAAGCAGAAGCGGGAGATGTCAGTGCCTCTAGTGAAAGAACTTTCGCGAGTCCCATGGTGCTCGAACACAGGTTCCAAAAGTCTAAACGTCATCAAGCTTCAAGCCGTAGAGCAGAAAGATCAAAACTAGCTCAAGGTATCAGTCATAATCTTTCACCGTCTCGCGAAATGCCACCACTAGCTGTAGATGCTAATGTGCTTGTGGCTATGATGAAGCTACCACCTCCTCCGCCACCACCGCGACGTACACGCCTTCCTCCTCCGCCCCCTGTTGGGCGTCTACCTCCACCGCCGCCACCGCACAATCCCATGTTCCATCAACAGTTATACAGTGACGTGGACTATGTTTATTACCCTTTGCAAGACCCAGTAGTGTCCCAACAAAACTACCTAGATCACAAAATCACAGAAGCCCGTATGACAAACATGCACAAAACAGGTCTACAATATAGGAGTACGCCTTATCTATCTACCTCCTTGTCGGCATCTACCATGTATGGATCAATTCAAAACCTCTCAGATTCATACATACAATTGCCGGGAACGCGAACGAGTTGGTATTCCCTGACGAGTAGAACCTCACTGAGCAATCACTCGATCAATCTAGAGCGACCACCTCTCACCACACGAATGCCTGATATTCCACAATTTTCGAGAACCATGTCAGACGAAAACGTTTTGAACACAAAGGATCCGCCTCCAGTTAAAATGCGACGTATGCCACCGCCTCCGCCGCCACCCTACGAACACAAGAAGAAACTACCTACCCACTTAAGGGAAGTGAACATTCCGTTGAATAGTACAAATGTGAATAGTGATGTAAGTGTAAACAAAGTGAAAGATTCCAATTGTGATTTAGACATTAAAACTCTTCGGGAGAAAAGCAAGAACTTGGACTTGCCCCTTATAGCTGCGTTATGTAACGATCGTTCGTTATTAAAACAGACTAAAGCTTTTGGCGCTCCCAAGTTATCAAAACAAGCAGGTAGTGACTGTGAAAGTGAACGGAAGTGTGTTAAGCCTATTTCAAACACCACCGATAACATAGAAATTAAGAATAAACAAGAAATTAATGCTAAACGGCTAATGACAGGGTCTCAGAAAAAGATACTGATACGAAATCCAACAGACAAACTCCCAGCGTTGCCTGTTACCGAGGCTCACACACCAAGAGCGATGTCCAATACTTATGTCATGCATCCGAGCGTAGCTAAAGTAAAAAAGACTCAACCTAGCTCATGACATTATGATAAATAATTTACCTACTACTTGTGAATCCTTCCAGTGCTATGATCTTTCATCCACCGATAAAAAGACTGAACTTATTGTCACCAGAACCTTGAACCTGTATTTGTATCTACAATGCTGTAAATATGTATAGCCGTTAAAAGTAGATACATGTTTAGGTTCAATTTTAGGATATTTTATACTTACATGTTAAAATAGTTGTTATCTATTTATTTCTACCTACATTAGAACTGCAGACCCATCATTGTGTGTAAACTAAGCAATATATCGTATTTTTACGATTACAGTGCGTAAAAAAAAAACAAGAATAGTAGGTACCTATTTTATAATGTCAGGGTCAAGCTTTTAGGCTATTTTGCGTAAAGCAAGAGTCATATTTTTAGTACCGAAATTTGTTGGTGTTGCTCAATAGATTTTAATGATTTAAATTAAATTGTAATGTAGAATGGAATACCAAAGCAATTTGGCAGAATAAATTGCATGTATTTTCAATAGTATCAAGTTTTTTAACTTTTTATTGTGATCCTTATATTATTATACCTCATTGATACATTCCAATTGTTTTGCAATAAGCTACGTATTTACCATCAATATGCGATACAAATTGTGCCTTTTGGAAAACTTGTTGTTATAAACAGTACCTAGATACAGAATATTTCGGATTCATTATTTTTACAGACTTATCGGAAATTCATTTCTAAAAATAATCAGTAAAAACTCAGATACAAATTTGAAATCCTCTAATAAATATTTACAGAGCCATAAATCACATTGTCGGGTATTCGAATACGCCATAGGTATTGAAATATGTAGCTATCAATATGAGTCTTACAAATTTGTAACTAGCTTCCAATACGTACATATTTTACAATTTTTAATAATTTAATAACAAACATTTTTTTTGTTTAAGCTATATTATTGAGGAATTTCAAAATGTCATACATCCCCTATTATAGTGAATTAAAATCAGATTCATTATTAAACGGTGAACATAATGCATGCTGCGAATTTTCTTTATAAAATACTCGCTATTTGAAATAATACTTGTGTCGAAAACATTGCATATGTTATAGTCAGTAAATAAAAATGTAACATTTTCATCAACTATTTATTTATCTAAAAATCATGTGTACATAAAAATTAATATACTAAGTACATTCTATTTGTTCTAAATATGTACAAATTTATATTAAACATTTTGTAACAAATCTGTATTTCATTTATATTTCTAAGAATAGAACATTTTCCAATTATAAAACATAATAATACGAATAGATCTTTGGAAATACATAGGAACTGTAATTAGTTATAACAAACTTTGGGAAGAGTTACTATTCCCTACTAGTCACTACTTTTTACACAAAATAATATGTAAAAATATTAATTAAAATAATACACAAGTACCAAATTGGAACATAACTAACAACATCCGAGACAAAAATGAGATTCAATAATACTCACAGTAAGTTATAAGTAACATACCTTGAAATACTTTTAGTAATCATAGACTTGTTCTCGTAATACCATTAAGTAATCAGATACAAACTAAAAATCTTTGTAATCCCACCAATAAACTGCAACTAAATCTACTTTTCTAGTTTTAGAATCATTGCTGAATTAGGAGGAAATGTTACCTTATCAAAATATAATACTTGCCCGACCAAAGAGGCATTTGTACCAGCAACAACGGTGCCACCATAAAACATCGCAGACAGATCGGTCGTGATGGATTCATTTCCCAAATTACCGACAAACACACAAGTATTCCTGCGAGGATACCACCGCTCGATGACAACTAAATTTTCTTCAGTTTCTCTAAGTTCTATGTTCTTTAGCACATTTCCTTCTTTAAAAATTGCACGAAGATAAATAGTAGGGGTATTTAACCTCACTTTCGTTAAATTCTTAACAACGTCCAGAAAGTAATATCTCGGCTCCAAGCCAGATTTTGAATTCCACGGCAATATACCGCCTGTGTTTTTGACATCATTGAAGAAAGACATAAGCACCAAGTTATGTACATCTTTGTGTTCGTGAAAATCACCTTCGACATTGTGAGGAGAAAGACCTCCAAGACCAATCTCGTCTCCATAAAATATGCTTACTGTACCAGGTAATACAAATTCAAGAGCAGTTAGTACTAATGTATTATTAAGATGTTTGGTGGATATTCTTTCGCTGTGAACATTTCCGATGTTCCAAAGGACCCACGGGTAGTGAGGCTTGGCCCATAATGTCCCAGTAATAACTTTAAAAATTCGTTGTTTCAAGCCACTAATGCCTTCATTTAAGTCTAAATGGATATCAATGAGATCAATCCTTGACAGCAAAACATTTAGAGCATCGCCTTTAGCTTTTATGTAAGCGCTTTCACTTGTAATAAATATTCTATCACTTCCAATCACTTGTTTCCATAGCTGTAGAGTCCTTCCGAAGTTCACGTCATCAACATATTTATCTAATTCTTTCAAATAAAACCCATCTACATTTTCCCGAGCCCAAAAGATTATAGCTGCAGATGTTGGATCAATAAAACTAGTTAAAGTGTCGTTTGATATTAGGACAGCCTGAGTGAAATTTGTCAAAGACACAGGTTTCGCTATCGATATCACAGGTAAATCAAGGATTAAAGACATATTCCTTTTATGAACTTCAATAACCAAGTCTCTGAAATCTTTTAAGACTCCAATACTCCTATCAATTTGCATTAAAGACGTAATATTATAGTACTGTTCAGGATATTGATTAGCCTGATAAATGTAATTTAATCTGAGGGCTGATGCTCCTAGTTCTTGAATATAGTCAAGTTTTTTTATTAGACCCTTCAAGTCACCAGTGCCATCATTGTTGGAGTCCTTAAAGCTTGCAGGGAATATCTCATAAAAAACTTTACCTTGATACCATGGTAAATCAGGATTACATTCCTTTGGTATAGTTACAACCATAGTAACAATAGCTGCCAAACAAGCAATGAGGCCAGACAAAACAACCCAAAGTAGTACTTTCCTGATAAGACCCCAGTTCCAGTTGACGAAGTTAGGTAATTTCCTGTTGTTGGCATTGAGGTTACCATTCAGTTTGCAATCTTCGGTCTGAAAATATATACGGGACATTTTTCACCCAACACTCAAATTAAAACCTATACTAACATATTAGGAAATAGAGATTATTTGTTTGAACGAACTAATCCCAGGAACCACAGGTTTGATATGGGGAAGGCTATAGGTAATATATCATTCATACTACACTTACGGAAACAGGGCCGGAGAATCGGCATTTGTTTGTTTGACGATTTGACAGTCTTGGCAGAGCCTACTAATACTATAGTGACAGTTTGGGACATGTTTTTGTCACAAGAACTATTGAATTTAGCAGCAATTGCTTCGTGTCGGACGGGCACTTCAATAGAAAATAGCTGGTCTGGAGCCCAGTACTGTAGGCATGAATCTTCACAGACTAGGAGACTAGGTCCAAGCAAGCATGGGGTCGAAATAAGGGAGCGAAAGTAGTATACACACAATTTACAGCATCACACGCAATACATCACTTATAAAATACTACTACCAGGTCGGAACGCGGCACCAACCGAGAGGACTTGGCGGAAGAAACTCAGTGGGCTTGTCTCTTTTTTTAAACCCCATATTACAATAACCGTTATCTTATAAATAGTTTCGTTATATCCGTCATAGTCCGGGAGGAACTGGCGCACGAGTGCCAAAACCAGTTCCACCTCAATTTTTTACGCGATCCTCTTCAAAATGCCCTACTGATGATATAAATGCATGTTGCCAGGTTCCCCCCGGATCCATTTTGCTTAAACCGATTTTTTTTATTCATGTCAAGAAATTGTTATTTTTCAACCGGACAATTTTTGTTATATTCTTTATTGAAATAAAAAAGGTCCTATGACTTTATACGATAAAGTTAATATTTTTAGAGATATGATTTTTTAAAGTTACGCAATATCGCAAATTTGGTTACCTTTGACCCATGATCACTGCCGCCACCACGCTTTTACAATAAAATCATTTTTTCTGACACTATTTTTAATTCAAATTTATTAAAATTTATTTTCTGTTTTTTAGTTCGATTTTCTATAAAAGCGTATTTTTTTAGTTTTTTTTTAAACTATTATTATCATGTCTCTTTATTTCTTATTTTTACATATATTTTAAAAAAATACAAAGTGTTTAAATAAAAATACATAAAAATAGACAAAAACCGTCGAAAACGAGGTCGATGACCTAAGCTACCGACGGTTCAGGGCTCCAGAGAGAGGAACCTCCTCACAATCCTTGCCGAATCCAGGATGACAGTCTTTTGAATCAGGCCCTTAATCCAGCAACCCAGCGAGAGTTTCTTGAGGTGTTGGTCAAAACTCTTCGCAATAAGACCATTTACTGAAACGACTATTGGCACAATGATTGTTGAATCAACATGCCACATTGCGGTAACCTCGTGAGCCAAATCGAGATACTTGGTAACTATTATTTATTATTACTATAAATAGAATGTAAACTACTTTCATTTTAATTTATTATATGTTGGTTAGATGTGCCACCTTTGGATCAACGGGTCCCAGGTTCGATTCCGGAGTCGGGCAAGTGTCTTTGTCTAAACCAGAGGCACTGGCTCGGAGTCTGGGTGTCATTTCTATCTATAATATGTATGTATTTACAAAAAGAAATGTATATAGTTTATCATCCATCTCGTTACCATAACACAAGCATTAAGTTGCTTAGCTTGGGACGAGATGGCGTTGTGTGAAATGTCCAAGGATATTTATTTATTTATTATTTATTTATATGAATGGGTAGATGTATGAAAGTTTTATGCAAATATTATTATTCTGAAAGTAGCAGAATGACTTCATTCCATCTAATACAGAAATTTATGCAGAGTAAATACTCATATTGTGTTAATTGAAGCAGCAATATCTAATCGAAAAAGGAAACCAATTGTCAATGCAGACAAAGTTGCAGGTAACAGCTTGTGTGACATGAAAAATATAAAAATATGTACTTACAGGTCCTATTATCAGGTCTCCATTCTTACTAAGGGTCTGATAATCCAACATACTTATATTGTTTATAAGTTGAGCACTAACTGGGTCCTGGACAACTGAGTTTGAGTCTCCTGATGAGCTTGAGTCTCCAGCAGAAGCATCTGTAGTGTGCAAGAATTACATATTTTCTTTTTTTATGTATTCAGGATGCATATGCAGTCTGAGGTATAATGTCAAACAGAACAGTGGGGTGAGTGAAAGAAATGTATAGAAGAATGCATAGCCATACATATTTCAGAAAATTCCATACACAGTCAAACATGTTCAATTTCAAAATCCATGTAATATGCAAATTATTAATTATACACAACTCTTTTTTAATATCCAGATGATAAAAAAGTGTTCTCCAATCTCATCTCACAATCACACCTATGAAATAATAAATACAAATCTAAATATTATCCCACAAAAATAAGTCAAAATGAATTTTGTAGGCAGGTTTTAATTCCCAATAATATTATTTAAGATACAAGAAATATTCATCTAAATATTAACAATGTAGTATTTTTTTCAGTAATTAATAAATAGTGGTGTCTATAGAATAAAAAACCTAGTTAGAGATATATTTTTCTACGTAAACTCACCTGTTTGCAAACTTGTCATATTTGCTTCCTCAGTCAAGGTTAGAAATGGCTGTTCACCCATTTCTTCAGAAAGAGGATGTTTAAATTCGAGAGGAGTTGGGCTAGGTGTAGTAGGCAACAATAGACATGTTGACGACTTTACTCCACGTAAATAGTCCAAGGTCTCTAGATCTGCGCCGCTTGGATTATCGGGATTATCCGGCGATACGTCCATAATTACGTTTTTATTAAGCTGGACGATTTACCCTTTGACAAATTCACAAAAACAAATATTCGTTATTAATCTGTCCTCATTGGTCCTGTCTGAACTCTGATCATTGTCGTTATTGTTATCAAAATAAATATTCAAAATATCAAATTAGCAACCCAAAGGCATTTGCATTCGGACTTAGTTCGTTCAGCATTGAGCAAGAAAGCAAAATATTATATGCTTACCTTATTTCTGTTACTGAATAATTCGTTTATCATATAAATGTAATATCTATCATTTCTTTGATTGAAACTTACCAACTAATTTATTATTAAATAAATTAAATATGGACTAGCATGGACAAACGTTACTGTCTGTCTACTCTACTGAGTACTGACAGATGGACCGTTCATAAACATGGCACTCAATCTCGTTACAAAAAATCTTTACCTTATGTCTATGGTTCAACTATTGAATTGAATATGCCAAGTCATGTAATCTTTCCCATGCATGTTATTTATACTAGGAGCATTTTAGATATATGGTCCGCCAATGCCGCCGCACCAACACAACAACGTATACCAATTGTGATATCTATGTCTTCACCAAATAAGGATACATAAACAAACATCAAAATACATCAGTATTATCCGTGAGCGTGGCATTTGTCAGTGATAGGCACGTCTGTGCAGTGCCCTCCAATGTATATTCTCGACGTTGTGGCGAACCATATATTGTCTGTGGTTGCCACTATTTACGTTTGCAGGATGATGTATACGTCCCTTACATTATTGTCTATGACTCTCTTGTAACTTTGTCTATGTTTCAAAAACAATTAAAAACGCACGAATTGGAATTGTATTTTTGTGTGTTAATTCTAGTAGTATTGGTTGTGTAGCCATCGTTATTGATGTACCAAGCATATTACATGTTCATTTGGCTACAAACCTTGAGTTTCATTCAAAAACTAACTGGGCGCGATCGCGCCCCTATATTGGTGACCAGTACGTGTGAAGAACATCGGCAAGGACGCTCGTTATAGCAAAGCAGGACCCAGTTCCTGGCAGCGCAGCGAGCTCTCGTCATCTGCACGCCTAATTCAGTGCCAACGAGACCTACCTACCTACGTGCCAACGAACGCCGCCGGCGACCATCTACGAAGGTTTTGTCTACAGCAGCAGTTTTCTGCGCAATATAAGTGAATTCCTAAGTGATAGTGTCTTGTAGTGAGTTTTGCGCGTTAAGTGATACGAAATTTGGGCGTTTAAGCTCAAATTAGCGCTTAAAAACTAGAAAGAAAATCACCAGTGTTTGAGCGATTGCAGCGCCATTTTTTTCACGTGCGGATTTAAGAAGGTACTACGAGTCCGGCGCGGGAAGTTTGACACTTTGACACAGACGTCAACTGTCACTTCTTGTCAACGTCACTGTCAAACGCCAACATCACTGTCAAACGTCAACATCGAGGTGCGTTCCGTTACATGAATAGTCAGACATCAAGAAACCTGTAAGTTTTTTTTTTTTTTTTTTTAACTGTGCATGGATCTTTGCCCCGGCTTAACAACAACAGTGCTGCATTGGCTTATATGGACTTATAGCGCAAAATTACAATGATAACAATTTACTAAACAGTCAATAACAATAGTATTTTTCAACACCTTTAATTACCATTGTTTTTTATTCCATTAAAGTTAAACTAACAAGTTACTAATTCTGTATTGGGTAAATAATTATACTTACTGGTGTTAATGTTGCTATACAACTTCACTAGATTTCAAAGATTATTGTGTGTGCATGTACTTCCAGAAGGTGCATTGTTTCATCTAATTATTTTTAATTTAAAGTTACTGCTGTGTTAACATTTAATTATTTTTGTTGCATTGCTCCGTAGTGGTTTGTGTCCATCTGTTTTAATATTGTCTGCGCGTAACACTAACAGCTTTATATTACAACTAACAAAATGTCTAGTGATGAAAAGGAAATGTATTTTGAGCCTGGAACTGGTGGTGGACAGTCTGTTGACTCTGCCATACCTGCCTCCCAAAGCATTGTAGTGAATAAGGTTTCCATCCGTATTGCTCCCTTTTGGCCAGACCGACCAGCTCTATGGTTTGCAAGTTTAGAAGCACAGTTTCACCTTAACGGCATCACCCAGGAGACAACGAAATTCTTCTATGCTATTAGTCAGCTTGACACAAAATCAGCCGGTGAGGTTGAAGATATCATTATTGAACCACCTAAGGATCAACCCTACACAGCACTTAAAAAGACCCTTGTCTCTCGTTTCTCAGAGTCATATGAGGAGAAAATAAGGAGGCTCCTTGAGAAGGAGGAGATAGGGGATAGAAAGCCCTCATCATTCTTGCGGCACCTGGGGTCTCTCGCTGGTTCTACTATCCCAGAGAAACTGCTAAGAACCATTTGAATGAATAGATTGCCTCATCACATCCAAGGCATTTTGATAGCACAAAAACAGTCATCCCTCGAAGACCTGGGAGAATTAGCTGACAAACTGCAAGAAATTAGTGCGCAGCCAATGCACGTTCACGCAGCTAGTAAAACGGCATTATCCGATGATGACACCAAAGAACAGCTGCGGTTGCTACAACAGCAGGTTACTAACCTGACGCAATTAGTGTCAGGCCTTACTACTTATAATTCACGCAGCCGTAGCCGCAGCCGTTCAAGCTCACGTTCTCGCAACAGCTAACTATGCTGGTACCACAACCGTTTCGCATCAAAGGCAACCAAATGTGTACAACCTTGTACCTGGTTTGCTTCTGCTACCCAGGGAAACTCCAGCAGCAGTCAGTAATGGCGACTACCGACTGCCCCGTAGCAAGTCGCCGTCTATTTGTAACTGATCGGTATTCGGGTCGTCGATTTTTAATTGACACTGGATCCGATCTCTCATGCCTGCCCAGACGGCTCTCCCGTGCCCAAGGCAATAATACTCGACCACTGCCATATGATATTCTAGCAGCGAATGGTACTAAAATAAATACAATCGGTCTTGTTGAACTTAAATTAAACTTAGGTTTAAGACGCGACTTCGTCTGGAAATTTATTGTTGCAGAGGTCGGAACCCCAATAATTGGCTCTGATTTCCTGGCTCATTATCATTTACTACCAGATTGTGCTCATGGAAGACTACAAGATAATATAACTGGGTTACGAACCGAGACTGAATTCTCATCAATTGATGAACCCAGCATCAAAGTCATTAACTCACCCGACTCTCCATACGCACATGTCTTAGCAGAATTCCCGAGCATCTTACGTCCTCCAGGAGCACCTAAGGACCCGAAGCACACCACGGTGCATTTCATCGAAACCACTGATGGCCCACCGGTAACAGCTCGACCACGCCGCCTTGCTCCACAAAAACTTCGAGCTGCTCAAAAAGAAGTTGAAGAGATGGTTCGAGTGGGAACCGCTAGACCTTCCAACAGTTCGTGGTCCTCTCCACTGCATTTAGCGCCAAAAAAAAGACGACACATACCGTCCATGTGGCGACTACAGGGCTTTGAATTCCCGCACCATACCAGACCGTTACCCGGTCCGTCATGTGGGGGATTTCTGCCAGAACCTGTCTGGATGTTCAGTACTTTAGATTTAGTTAAAGCGTACCAACAAATTCCTGTAAACCCTGATGATATTTGTAAAACAGCAATAATTACACCTTTCGGACTCTTTGAGTTCCCCTACATGACCTTCGGCCTCAGAAACGCTGAACAAACATTCCAGAGATTCATTGACGAAGTGGTGCGGGGGTTCGATTTCTGTTTCGCATACGTCGATGACATACTCGTTTTTTCAAGAGACTACTCAACACACGGAACATCTTAGGCTCTTGTTCCGTCGGCTGCATGAATATGGAGTGGTCATCAACCCAGCAAAGTGCATCCTCGGCGCTGCAGAAGTAACTTTCCTGGGGTACCGGCGTATTAACGGCGCTGGCACTTATCCTCCTGAGGACCGTATCCAGGCATTAATGGATTTTCCACTTCCTAAGACTGTGCAAGGCGTACGCAGATTCTTGGGCATGGTTAATTATTACCGCAGATTTTTGCCCGGCGCCGCCAAGTATCAGGCTCATTTAATTGATGCAGTTGCCGCAACCAACAGCAAGGGCGCAAAACCGTTCCCATGGACGCCCGAACTAGAGCAATGTTTTAAGAACTGCAAGGACAGCCTGACGTCCGTAACCACCTTATCGCACCCTAAGTGTGAGGCTTCATTAGGCCTTTTCACCGACGCATCCAGTATGCACATAGGTGCATGTCTACAACAAAAGATCAATGAGGATTGGCAACCCCTCGCTTATTTCAGCAAAAAGTTAACAGCAAAGCAGTCTGAGTGGCCCGCTTATTACAGGGAACTTCTAGCTGTATGAGAGCGTCCAACACTTTCGGCACATACTAGAAGTGCAACACGCAACAATTTTTACCGACCACAAGCCCCTAGTTTATGCATTCAAACAGCGTCGTGAGAAGCTACCACCAATACAACTTAACCAATTAACTTTTATAAGCCAATTCACCACCGACATTCAATATATAAAAGGCGAAGACAATGTAGTCGCAGATGCCATGTCGCGGGTTGAGGCAATCTCATTGGAAGACGACTTTGAAGCCCTCGCAAGGTCTCAAGAAGAAGACAGTGAACTCAGAGAAGCAACTACATCTTCTTTCATAAAATTTAAAAAAATCATTGTTCCTGGCACTAATATATCTTTAATATGTGACACTTCAACAGGTAAACCTCGGCCATACCTCACCTTACCGTTCCGACGGGCAGCTTTCGATCGACTACATGGTCTCAGTCACCCAGGCGTGAGGGCAACCCTACGTTTGGTGGCTGAGCGATACGTATGGCCGCGTATGAACGTAGATTGCCGTAATTGGGCAAAGTCATGCTTACAGTGTCAGCGCAGTAAAATTACGAGACATACATCTTCACCCCTAATATCATACAGTATTCCCTCAAGTAGATTCTGTCATATCCATATCGACATTATAGGCCCATTGCCGCACTCAAATAATTTTACGTATTGCCTGACCGCAGTGGACAGATTCACGCGTTGGCCAGAAGCGTGGCCTATGACATCCATCACAGCAGATGAAGTGGCAGACACACTGGTGACCGGGTGGATATCCCGTTTCGGAGTCCCCAATACCCTAACAACGGACCAGGGCCGCCAATTCGAATCCGCTTTGTTTCGGCGGCTCATAAATGTGTGCGCAACAAAACGGATCCGCACAACAAGTTACCACCCTTGCGCCAATGTCATGGTAGAACGCATGCACCGCCAACTAAAAGCTTTCTTGATGTGCCATCCCCAAACATGGAGCAAAGCTCTGCCATTAGAACTCCTTGGTATGAGGACCGCGCTCAAAGAGGACTTGAATACCTCGTCCGCTGAGCTGGTTTATGGAGACCCTCTCCGTTTGCCGGGAGAATTCGTCACGCCAGCAGAAGAACCCAGGAGCCCAAATGATGTCGTAGACTTCGTTGCGAAGTTGAGGGGCCGGATGGAGGCTTTACGCCCAGTGCCAGCCTCATGTCATGCTCGACCGTCTTTCCTTTGTATTTAAAGATTTAATCACAACAACTCATGTTCTCTTACGCGATGATACCGTTCGCCGGCCCCTACAACCTCCTTACACAGGCCCATTTCGCGTTCTGAGAAGGAGGGACAAAAATCTTTCCTTAGATATTAATGGAAAGGAGGTCACTGACAGTATCGACCGCGTTAAACCAGCACACCTGGATTCCGACATATCAAACTTATCACCTAATCCTGATCCTGTTGCCATATCTGCTCCTCCTGAACAGCTACCTCCGGTACAGTGTTCACCTTCCCCGGTAAACCCAGTACCTTCAACTTCAACCAGTCCTCTCCCACCAGCAGCTGTTACCACCAGAGCAGGCAGACGGGTTAAGTTTAGAGACATCCTAGATTTGTAAGTTTATATTAGTTTTTCTTTCATTACCTACCTTTTGTTTCTTCGTGGGGGGGTGGTGTGGCGAACCATATATTGTCTGTGGTTGCCACTATTTACGTTTGCAGGATGATGTATACGTCCCTTACATTATTGTCTATGACTCTCTTGTAACTTTGTCTATGTTTTTCTCTAACAATAACAATTCAAAAACGCACGAATTGGAATTGTATTTTTGTGTGTTAATTCTAGTAGTATTGGTTGTGTAGCCATCGTTATTGATGTACCAAGCATATTACATGTTCATTTGGCTACAAACCTTGAGTTTCATTCAAAAACTAACTGGGCGCGATCGCGCCCCTATAACGTCATGCGCCAATTGCACCTTGAACGAAATCCGCTGTCGCCTAGATCCAAAGCAGCAAAAAAATTCTTGATTGGTTACTGGATAGATCCAAAAATAGTATCAAATCAATAGAATTGATACTTATATCGATACAGTGAATTACGAGCCATTGTGATCTGGAATATCGATACAAAGCACCTGGATCGAACATCCCTAGCTCGACGAAACTCTCCCGAGTCCCGACCCTAGCTTGCTACATATTATTCATCTGTGCCCGACCCTAACTGAGGATAATTTCGAATAAAATTTCAAAAACTCATTCAATTAATTGGCGAATGTAATAGTAGTGAAGTAGGTAGGATAGCTAGATGTAGCTATGCATGCTATGTTAAAGAATATTATTTTACTCTTTGTAGCTATGACAAAATAAAAAAACTGGCACGAGGCATAGAATTTCAACAAATTGATGTAGAAAATATCTGCTTGAAAAATAAAACGGGACTGGTATATAAGAATACACCCTGTTTTAGTGTAGAGTAGTACCTTTTAGCCTCGGTAGTTAGACAGTGAGTTACGAAGACGCAGAATAGCTTAAAGACGCAATTAAGTGTTGGTGCATTTGTCTGAATTTGGCTAGTCCTGAAATGTGACTAAGTAAAGGCAGATGAATCGCGCATTGTAGTGAGTAAGATTCAAAATTGGGATGATTTATAGTCCGTCTATGAACTTTTATTGCAGCGTTTAGTATAAATAGTTGCCGAACCCGTAGTACTTTAAATACACTATATATTGAGTTCGTTGGATATCTGAAGGGATTTTGTGAAGCGACTTTTTATGAGTGTTAGTTGTACCCTTTCCAGCGTAATGAAATATGTTACTTTTATACTCGTGAAGTAGCGTCTTTCGAACGCGTATTTACAAATACTCGTCCTTGTAACCGCTTTAGTGAGGGTAATAGTGAATAGATTAGTAAAATTGGTCATACATTTTGACTTTTGAGAGTAATATCCAAAATTTATCCAAATGTCGAGATCCATGTAGCTCCGCTATAATCACATTTTGTCAGGCATTTTTTTGTGCAAATTTCTTGATTCGGTCGCCCCGCTCAGAGCCCGCGTTAAAAGCTACACAATAGCATAACAACAAACCAAATTTTTATTACGTCTTATTTATATAAACTTAATTAGTCCAACCAAAATAAAATAACTCTTGATTGATATAGAGCTCGCTCGGTACCGTCATAAACAAGAATATCATGTGAATCGCGTCGCGCGCGCATTAAAGCAATATCGAATGAAGTTGTTTGGTAGATGATGTTTTTGGGTTTATAATTTATATATAATATATTAATGTTTAAGTTAATTAACAGGTGAGGCGTTGCTGACTGAATCCAATTAATGGCACAAACATTAATGCTGATGACCATTAATAAAAAGAAAAAATAAATTAAGGAATGGACTTCGCCCCTTTGAATTTAGTAGAATGAATTTGTTGTCTTTGGTTTTTGCAGTTTTGATCTATTTGGATGGTTTTTGTGTTTTGAATTTATTTTGTTTTTATATCGTGAGTGAGGAGGTTCTCATAACTCCGTCCGTAGTCTCAAGTCTGAGTTTGTGAGTAAATTAACTTACGAAAGTAGTAACGTGTCATAAGATCTGAAGAAATTTCATACAATATAAGTTCATACCTATATTTTGTTCAAATTGGCCAACTGTATAATGATTAACGCCAATAGATTCATTCACAAAAATAATGTCCGCGAATCTACAGCTATTGTGTTCCAAAGTCTTCGAAACAAACAAACCAATATTAAGGATCCGAATTACCAGTACATGCAAAGGAGCAAAGTACCTACCATGCACTTTCAGAAGTCTTTACCTCGCCTGCCAGTGCCTGATTTAGCGAAAACTGGAGACAGGTATTTAAAAGCGCTTAAACCTTTGCTGACTGATGATCAATTTGGAAAAGCGCAAAAACGGACAACTGATTTCATGTTTAATCAAGGTAAAATGCTACAAAAAAAACTGGTCAGTAAGGATAAAATAAATAAGCACACAAGCTACATATCTGAATACTGGTTTGATTTGTATCTATCTGACCGGGCACCACTTCCTATAAACTACAATCCTCTCATTGTGTTTCAAAACGATTCAAGAGAAGCATACAACAGCCAATTGGTGAGGTCTACTAATTTATTGGTTAGTGCTGTAAGATTTATGTTGTCATTGAGAGAGCAGATCTTGGAACCCGAGGTGTACCATTTAAATCCAAAGAAAAGTAATACTCAATTGTTTAGAACAGTGACTAGCATGTTGCCTGAGGCTGTTTCTTGGTAGGTTTTATACCAGTAATTGGTGGTATGGTGCTGCTTCGTTTAAAATTATCTTTTGGTAATTATTGCTTGGTATTTGCCTGTAACATTTGTAGCTATTGACATATATCTATAAAATGTTATCAATTTGTTTGTTTTTAGGTATGGTGCATACCTTTTTAAGGCATTTCCTCTTGACATGAGCCAGTTTCCTGGATTATTTGGGGCTACACGAATCCCACACCTTAACAAGGATGTTATATTCAGGGACCCGAAGAGTAAACATGTGTTAGTACAAAGGAATGGGAACTTTTATGTGTTTGATGTGTTAGATTCAAATGGTAAAATCATTAAACCATTTTTTTTTCTGGCAATGACTGCTGCTTATTAAGGCTTAGCCTTCTGTGCCATGCGGCCAAATAGTATGGCATAGAGTTTTACATCATGTCATCCTTATGGCTAGATATCTGTACTGGCTGGCTGTCTCCTTGAATTGTCTCTTATGACCCAGATGAGATTCTAAATCCATCCCTGAATAAACAAACATGTTTCAAAACTTTTTGTTAATATACAGCCAATACCAATGAAGAATTATATGTTGCAGGCAACCTGTTATCACCCACAGAGATCCTAGCAAACCTTAGCAGAGTAATAAATGATGATTCTCCAGCTGCAGAACATCCTTTAGGTGTGCTAACATGTCAGGAAAGAAACAAATGGGCAATACAACGGGCGCATTTGGAGTCAACAGGGAATAGCGAAAACCTCCGCACAATTGATTCGGCTATCTTCAATTTGGTTCTTGATAGTGATACAATAGCTGACAATAAACATAAAATTCTGAGCAAGTATTTACATGATGATGGGTTAAACAGGTATAGTAATGAAAGAAATTAATTCTGTTTAATTATATGTACTTTGTTTCCATTTAGACTTGATAATGGATTGAAATTAGCAAATGCTGCCAGACTGGTTTTCTTATCAAATTTTCTTTTTTGGTACTACTAACTAGATATTTTGTATAACATTATCTAACATTGAGAGACACTTTAATGTGTAACCTAGGAAGGTAATGCGAAAAACAAGTTGTGCATTTGTTTTCATTGGTGTATACAGGAGGGGCAGCTGCCACCAAAATGCCTAGTTCTGTCGAATTTGTAGTACTAATTCAAATATGGCTTAATAATCCTAGACATTCTAAAAGCTGATGAAGTTTGTATAAAGTAAAATGTACACCTATTGGTAGTCATATCTACATTCACGCCTTTCATACACATTTCCTCATTTTTACAATCCATCCATCTCTTTTGGTCTCCCACAACACTCGCGTCCGCCCACATTTATACTGAAACTACCACCGGTGCGGAACTCCACTCTAAAGAGAAGAGCCGGCAAGAAAGTCCGTAGTCGTAATTTTTTTTATAATTATCGGTCTTTTTGTAGTGCCAAAATAATGTCATTTTAACCACTATTAACACTCACAGACAACTGAGAAAAAACATATATTGTGACGTCAGAAATGGTCCATATGTGTAAAGCTTGATGTATTGTGCTTAACTTTGTCATGGTCTGAAACACATTAAATTTCAGGTGGTTTGACAAATCATTTAGCTTAATAGTGACTGGCGATGGTGTATCAGGTGTAAACTTTGAACACTCTTGGGGTGACGGTGTGGCTGTGCTTAGATTCTTCCAGGACATCTACGCAGAGACTATAAATAAGCCTTTCATACACCCTGATACCAAACCAGCTACTACAAATATCACAGTGCGGAGGCTAGGTGAGAATTTATATGTCCAGTACTTTTTACACAACATTCTTTCATTGAATCAGTTTTACCGACAAGATTGCCAAACTTAGGGTACATAACTCTTAGGACTGACGGCCAGTAGGCCAGAAAAGTCCTCGAGTGGCGACCCTGAACCGGAAAGCGCAGTGCTGGTTAAGGTAAATGGAAAACGATCAAAGCCGGCGGGCCTTTGTGGCAATCGGTAATGAGACAACTACACGATATGATGTTCCTCTTTAAAATATTAAGAAATCATTTTGATTGCCCTGCTCTGCTACAATATATTTACTTGCGTGTGCCGAAGCATATACGCCGACACGCAGATGCCTTTGGATTACTATACACTCCACCTGCAAAAACAAATCTTAGGCAGTTCACTGCTATGTCCAGACTACCTAGACTTCACAATTCTTTGGGTCATAAAGTGTATGTTTTTCAATCCGATCTTCACAACTTTAAAAAAGACGTATTAGAAGTGTTGAGAGTACATAATAGCAAAATTTATTAACAATTTAGATTTCGGCTTATAGTAAATTTGTTTTCATTTTATATAATAATCCGTTTTTAATTATTCTCTATAGGGTTACTTGTCATTTTTAAGTGCATGCTGTGGCACCTTAGTCTGTTGTACATTTCGATTTTATGACTTGAATATGAATTAGGTTTTTTTTTATTTAAATGTAACAACAACTGGTTGTCCTTAATATAAATAAATAAATCCTTGCTATGTCCATTAGTGGCTGAAATGATGATGATTTCATCTTGAATTAGTTGCCTGTTATTACCACTGATCATAACACATTATTTTAATAATGATTTAAAAAGATTGTAATTGAATTTCGTGATAATTTATCCACGTGCTCTCTTCATGGAACTTTGCTCATGTGTGAAGAGTGTATGGTGAGTGGTTATTCAGTAACAACTAAAAGTTTACCGTATATGGAAAATTGCGCTAATTTTAAAAAAGAACACATACTTTTACTGAGTTTTCCGTGTGTTTTCTAAGAATGATTTTGGTAAAGCCTTCGATCGACCTTAACTATTTATTTATTTATTTGGATTCCCAACAGAAAGTGTACAAGGACAAATATGAACTTAAAATTATTGACTACAACTAGTACCTTTCCAATTACAGGGAAACAGCATTCATTTGCATTTGAAAAACTTATAGTAATACATATATGTTTATAAATTGAAACTATTAAAACTAAGAGTAATAATAAAATTATACAGTAATAATAAATAAAACAAAGACTTACAATAACAAATTAAAATTTATAATTAAAGTTTGTGGAATATGTAGTATGTAGAATATGTAGTCATTTGCTGTCAGCCACTGTCAAGTGTTTCGGTTTTTAGAAGTAAGGATTTAAACTTTTCAAGATTATTAAGAAATATATCAACATCCCCTGAAACATTGTAACTGACTGCCTCGTTGGTCTAGTGGTTAGATGTGCCGCCTTTGGATCAACGGGTCCCGGCTTCGATTCCGGGGCCGGGCAAGTGTCTTTGTCTAAACCAGAGGCACTGGCTCGGACTCTGGGTGTCATTTCTATCCATAATATGTATGTATTTACAAAAAAAATGTATATAAGTAGTTTATCATCCATCTCGTTACCATAACACAAGCATTAAGTTGCTTAGCTTGGGACGAGATGGCGTTGTGTGAAATGTCCAAGGATATTTATTTATTTATATTTAACTACAAACTACTATTACTACTCAGCTCCATTGAAACTTCTCCTCCAGTTATATGGATTGTAATTAGATAGATAGATAGATAGATGAACTCTTTATTGTACACAAGAGAATTATACTGAACACATTACATATAAGCAACAATTTGTACAAAGGGCGGTCTTATCGCAAAATGCGATTTCTTACAGACAACCTTGGGATGGACATTATTTAGAAGTTATGAACGGGTAGTACGAGGTACAATAATACATTCTTATTAGATTAATTATATCAATTAATATGGAAAGGGAAAAAAAAGAAGATTGATAGATTAAATACTCTAGAATGAATAAATAATAGTATAAAATTATAATAGATACATACAAATAATACTTATATATTCATATAATATATACATAAATAAATACATACCAAAATATTAACGGGTGATAGGATATGTGCCAAGTGTTTTGTGACAGGCAGATTAAAAAAAGTGCTCTTTTACCATTTTTTTAAAAATAGGGTATGATTCTGTGCGCCTTATAGAAAGTGGCAAAGAATTCCACAAACTTGCAGCCCGCGCAGAGAAAGATTGGGCGTAAAAGTTAGTGGTGTGGGAAGGAACTTTTAGTACCAAGTTTTCTGATGACCTAAGAGATCGTGAATGAGTGGTATGAAGAAATTCGAATCGTTCTTTGAGATATTGTGGGGTAGAGGGATTAAACAATATGTTGTACAGAAGGTTAATAATATGAGTATCCCGGCGACGGCGAATGGGAAGCCACTTGAGCTTAGTGCGGAATTCTGAAACATGATCATATTTACGTAAACCAAATATAAATCTTATACAGACATTTTGGAGTCGCTCAAGCTTGTCTAATTGGGCTTCAGTGAGATCTGGATAGCTGGCATCGGCATAGTCGAGAATCGGAAGAAGGAGAGACTGAGCCAGCGCAATTTTGGTAGTAGCCTACTGCCAAGCCGGCCAGTTGGGTTGGCAAAGGGTTTCGTATCAAGTTTTTCTTCTCTTCCGGCTAGATTATCGACTTTTTATACTACGTACTTTTCCAACATTGTTTGCGTTCTGCGATTTTTCATAGTTTTCGTGCTATGATTATTTTTCTGAATTTTCGACCTACTCAACTTAATATGTTTTTTGAAGTGGAAGACTTTATAATTTGTTTCTTTCTCTAAGTGTATCATCTTCGTAACTTTGACCGAAATTATGAAAATATTGGTGTAAAGCCAAACATTTAAAATTCAGAAAAAATACCATAACACGATTACAATGAAAAATCGCAGAACATACATGAGGGTGATTCGGGTACCCCAAGGGGTGCTCTATCTCTGGACTTTCGCTTGACACTATTGTTTGGGACACCCTGTATATATAACTCTTTAATATGTATTTAATTTCCTGAACACGGATAGGATTATTTCATTAGAATGATAACATTATCTGTAGCCTGATTTCAGTTTAAGCTGCTACTTGTCCCGATGAACTCGCATATTTACCTAGTGTATACATTGTTGTCCTGCCTCTTTTTGATATTACACCATTTACACATTTATTTGTCTCTGTTACATATTTTATAAAATAATGCGTTCAGTAAATGACTCCTGCTGCTGGTGCTCGACTCCTGTTCGATTCCCCAGGGTCGGGCAAACCAAACCCTTGTGTAAACCAGAGGTACTTGCTCTGAGGTGTTCCGCTTATCTTCGTAAATTACATTTTTGTTATCAGCCCCATAACTAGGGCAGGGGCATCGTTTCTCGTTTTAAAAAAAGAAGAATAAATATCCTTGGACATTTTACACAACGCCATCTCGTCCCAAGCTAAGCAACTTAATGCTTGTGTTATGGTAACGAGATGGATTATAAACTAATTATAATATAGTAACGACTCGCTTTCTAGTGCTTAATGCAATATTGCTATCGTTCTGCCGATGTATGTTTTAGTAGGCATCGTGTAGATACGTAACATGTATTATGAAGTGTTCCATCCGAGCAGATTTTATTGTTAAAGTGAAACTGCATATAAAACTTTCTGCTTGCTCTATTTGTAGATTTTAACATCGACGGTAAGACGAAGCAATTCGTTGTGGATGCCAGAAAAGAATATAAAACATGGTGTGACTCGTTAAGCATAGATTACATTTTGTATGAAGATCTCACGAAAGAAACTTGTAAGAAACTGAAAGTCAGTCCTGACTTCATTATGCAATTGGGATTTCAGGTAACTGTGTGTCCTCAGCTGCATGTGTGGATCTAACTTTATTAAGAGTTTTGGAACTACTAAGATATTTGTTCCAAAACAGTACTTAGGTAGTAAATTATTGTACTATTTATCGGATCGAATCGAATCATATCTATTTAATTATAAAAAAATACAAAGTTTTGTGTCGTGCTGCTTTAAGCATATGCTGCATAGGGGTAGTCTAGAGACCAGTTTGACCAACTTGCCTATTCTGTATTTAGATTTTCATGGCTTCTCCAAGCATTTATTTTATTAAATTGTTCTTTAGTTTGTTCCACAGACTCATGCCAGTTATTATATTCTTCACTCTTCTTTTTTACATCATTAACTTGCGTCATAAAAGTTATTCCAGCCGCATTTTGACATACAAACTTCTATAATAGGTATATGTCCTTTTCAGAGTGCATATCATCTTCTCAAAGGCAATTTTGTTGGCACGTACGAATCTTGTAGCACCTCTGCATTTAAACATGGTAGAACAGAGACTATGAGACCCTGTACTGAAAAAACAAAGGTAAGTTACCAAAGTACTTGTAAGTGAATAATTTGAAATAATGTTGTATAATAATTTTGGGAATGCAATTAAAGTGCCTACCGAAGATATTGTATATTGTAAAATCGCTTGCAAAGCCGACTAAACGTCAAGAACTCCAATTTGTAAAACCAACTAAATAAATGTATAACGATGGGTATATAGTGATACATATACCTTTGGATCAACGGGTCCCGGTTTCGATTCCGGGGTCGGGCAAGTGTCTTTGTCTAAACCAGAGGCACTGGCTCGGAGTCTGGGTGTCATTTCTATCTATAATCTGTATGTATTTACAAAAATAAAAATGTATATAAGTAGTTTATCATCCATCTCGTTACCATAACACAAGCATTAAGTTGCTTATGTCCAAGTATATTTATTTATTTCTTTATATATCGTAGGACATTGTTATTTGTCAATGTGGTGACGGAATAAGAATGCACAGTGTCACAACCCCTGAGGGTGTCCGTACGAGTCGACAGAAGGAAATGACAAGGCCGGATCCTAGCTGCGAGAGAAGGAAAACTTGATACGATTCTCTGTTTCAACCTGTAGGCTCCATGTACTCCCTCCATGTAATTGGAGGCCTGAGTGTGCAATGGGTCATGTATGGGCCGAGTAGTACATAGTATTATCTTACTAATATTATAAACGTGAAAGTTTGTAAGTATGGATGGATGGATGGATGTTTGTTACTCTTTCACGTAAAAACTACTGAATGGGTTTTAATGAAACTTTACAATAATATAGCTTATACATCAGAATAACACATAGGCTATAAGTTATAAAGATATTATGTGAATTACAACAATATAAACAAGTCAAATTCAAAATTTCTAATTGTCAAATTTTCGGCCATATTAAACTATAGACAACATAACGTTTCGCTGTCAGTTGTGTTTTGTTAAAGTAGGTTTTATACGGACGCCCCCTCGACTGTGCTGCCACCTTGCTGTGGTGAGGGGGCTTGAGTGCCTCAATGATCCGTGGGGCCATACCGGCCAGGGCCTCCCATGCCGGGCGGGCCCACGGGGAGAGGTGAGACGAAGAGCGGCACCCAGCGTCGTGGCGGGTTGCGGCTCCAGGGACTCCTCTGTTCTCAGAGCTGCCTTGCGAGTCGTAAACCGCTGCGGCGCATCATGAGGTCCTCGGGTTGGCGCTCAACTTAGTTGGCCGTCAAACCGAGTCCTCACTAAACGTCCTCGGTTTGGCGCCGGCCGAGGGCTGACGGGCCTCCTCTGCGAGGCCGTATGTCGCAGAAGGGGGCTCCGGGACGGATCGCTGGTGCGCTGCGGTAGATTGGGGCTGCGGGGACTTGGGTGGATGGGGACCCTGTCCCCAGTGTCTCGCTGCGAGCCCTGGACGGGGGCTCCGGGGACCTGGGTTGACGGTGGACCCTGTCCTAAGGGTTTCCCTGCGGGCCCTGGACGGCTGCGGTGCGCCGGTGTCCTCTGGTTGGCGCCGGCCCGAGGGCTGACGGGCCTCCTTCTGCGGGGCCGATGTCACGGAGGGGGGGCAGCGGGGCGGGTCGCAAGGGAGGGAGCTCCGGGTGACCCGCGCCGCGGACGGGGGCGGGGGTGGAGGGGGGTTCGTGACGATGCGGGCCCCTTCTGCCCTCGCCTGGGAGGCCGGTGGTGGTTCGGGGGAGCCACCACCGACGAAAGCCTCGATGACTGAGGGCGTCCCAGTATACCGGGGCGCCCTCTCTGATAGTCGCTTGCCCGCGTTGCGGGCACCACGCCGGGGCGTCACAGTAGAATGCGTTTACGCGAACTTGTGGCGCCCCAAGCGCGTCGTGTGAGGGTATGCCGCTGGGGTTTTAGTGGGTAAACGACGCTTGGGTAGACGACCCTTGTCGGAGTCCCACATAATCACCGACCTTTCCCCCGGGGTGCGGTGGTATGCATAAAGCATTTCCCCAGCGAAAACAAAAAAAAAAAAAAAAAAAAGGTTTTATACGGACGGGATGAAAATCTCAGGTATCCTATGTCCAACTTTCTTTTTGTTTTAAATATTTATAATGCGGAACAAAGTTCGCCGGGTCAGCTAGTAATACATACTTCTTATTTCAGAAATTTTGTGAAGGCCTTAATCTCGGTAACAAATCCAAAGATGAATTGAGAGTTCTTATGCAAGAATGTTCTGAACATCACAGCCAGTTAATCAAGGAAGCGGCTATGGGTCAAGGCTTTGACCGCCATATGTTTGCCTTAAAGAAACTCTCCGAAGAATATAATATTCCCTCTGAGATGTTTGACTCATATGAGTATAAGTACTTGAATAAGTCAATTTTAAGTACAAGCACGCTATCTTCTCCGAGTGTGCTAGCGGGTGGTTTCGGGCCAGTAGTAAAGGAAGGCTTTGGAATTGGGTATGTTCGATAAATATATAATACTGCTGCATGTAATAAAATAAAAAATAAATGAAAAATGTACTCGTTTTCTGTGGAGCCTTTGATAAACTATTACACACTTATTAGTCTTAAAAATATAAATTCAGCATTATATCAATTTAATGTTAAATATTAAAGTAGTTTTTAAACAAAGTTAAGAAGCATTTCACTGATATACTGATAACGTCCTTGAAGTTTACTGAGATTATTATTGATATACCTCTGGGAGTCATTCTAAGCCCCAAATAACACTTTTCACGATGTTTGGATGATTTTTTATTTTTATTACTGACTGACCAGTGGTTGACCTCTATCTCACCTGATGGTAAGTGGCGATGAGGCCGACGGTTTAACCCGCTGGGACAGTAAAAGCCTAGACTCTAGACTTGAAGGCATCCAAGTCATATTTACTTGGAAATACAGAAGATGTGATGTGATTATGACTGTATTTAGTTTTAATATCAAAAAAATATTATGCTAAGTGGTAGTGGTTAATAGATGTTATTACTTAAAAAAATGTCTAAATATTTAATAATACCAGTAAACGCAAAAACGGGGGCACAAATTGCGGTGAAATTGGGTACACAGGCTTGGATGTTTTATCAGTAAATTCGTTTTAATTACAAAAACGATAATATACGCGCTAAGTGCAATAAAAAAATCAATATTGTTAATGCCCGTCGTTTTGGTAACTTGGAATACGAAGGGAACAACCAAAATTCGCACGGCGCCGTAATTTTATTTGTCGATATCATTCCATTGCCAATTCAATTTCTTTATTTTGAAATTTAAATAAAGTAATTGTATTTATACATTTTTATTATCCTTCTTTGCCTATGAATACAAAATACTTTTTAAATTTACTTAGCGCTATTAAAACTGGCCTGTAAGATGACCAAGGCTATCTTACTGCCATTGTTACATTTAACGTTTAACATTACTATAACGTATTGTAATTAGTTTCTTGTAATACCTATCTAAAAAAAATACTAAGAGGGCTAATGAATTTTAAGTAAATTGCGTCGTTTTCCACATGTAGGTATTGAATTCGTACATTTATATCTTTTACGACCCAAATAAAAACTTTAAATGCAAGCGATATTGCGTTTAACCGCATATTAGAATAGATTTAAATGGGCTTATTCCATAGATATTTTTGCATTCCAGATATTCAGCATTTGCCGACAAGCTAGGAGCAGCAGTGACAAGCTATAAGCCTCACAACGACAGTTCTCAATTCGTCGAAGCTTTACATAAATCGTTCATAGACATCACGAAAATACTTTCAGTGTGATTATATGAACCCTTTTTATTTTTTCCTAGTTCATAAACTAAACACCTACATAATTATTATTATAAACCTTAAGTGCCTAAGTTATAAAGTGCAATTATTAATCGTAAGTCTCAATTTTATTTTTAAGTTAATGCGTATTTAAATGTTTATATAATTTATTTTTAAACTTTAATAGAAAACTATATTGTATTACCTATATCAACGCCTTGAGACCTAATAAAACCTCTGTCTAAACTGAAATATATTGTTTAATTTTTTCTTTGTATTCAGAAATCCAAATCATAAATTTCCAAAATTTAACTGTAGATTTCGTGCTTAGATGTGCGAAATAAATTAATAGGCTATAAAACTTGAAATAAGTGAACAAAACTATTTTTCCAAAGGAAAATTTGGGTACCTACTCTCGGACGATTTACTAGTTGTTGGTTCCGAGTACTAAATATTTGTTTTTTAAAAGAAAACTGATCACAAAACAATAAAAATCCATTTGAAGTCGGCGACCACTTAAATTGACACCAACGCTAATTATGATATAAACTGGGCATGGACTTCAAATGGTAGTTTAATCGTTTTTTTTATTGTGTTTGAGGTTGACCTCGATTCTACCCATCTTACTATCGAAGTCGTTATGGAAAAATAGTTGTATTGCTTCTGTGCTCTTTTATGTAGGTTGTCCAGGAATATCTATAGTATTAATATATGTAATAAAAAAAAACATGAAAATGCAGGTTTTAACATCGACGATATGACAAAGCAATTCCTTGTGGATGCGAGACTGAGTGCCGCCTTCATCATGCAGTTGGGATTTCTGGTAACTGTCTGTGTCCAGATTAAGGGTTAACCATGTCCATATGGCGCGACACAGTATCGTTCGCGGTAGTATCTTGGGCCTATTTCAAATTCATGGAGGGACCTTAGCCTTCTGTGTCACGCTGGCAAGACGGGTTAGCTCAGGATTTTTAGAAGATATTTCTTTACATAGATCAGTCATTGCTTCGTCTGTACTTATTTCAATATTTCCTTTGTTCCTTGCTTTACCCCTTAGATTGGGGTCACTTTTACTTTGGAGACCTGAATACAGGGTACCCTAGTTTAGGGTCCAGTCTTCGCTAAATTCCAAGAAAAAGTTATTTTATTATTATTAAATAGAAAATATTATTATTATATTATTAATAATCCTATTTATATTCGAGATCCTTCGTAAATCTTTAATAAATATTTCAGTTCTAGATTTTTATAGTAATAAGTTGCTTTCACGACTCTGACCTAACACTTACGTAAGTCAAGTTATGCATATGAATTAAACCCGTCTAAGGCAGCCAGTTGTGCCTTTTAATATACACCGTGAAATTGAAATGGATGTTTTCCCGCAGGGAAATGATTTCCTCCCGGTAGTACAAACGATTTATAACAACAAATAATTTAATTATTAATAAATGTCAGATTTACAATTGTGAAAAACAAAACTCGAAAGCGACGTCCTACCAATAGTCAGGGCAGCGCGCGGCGGGCGCGGCGCGAGCGACGCGCGGTTCATTGCGCTATCAGCTGATACTTAATACCTTCCGTAGTAAGCTGTAGCACGAGGGCTTGTTAACGCAACACAAAACCTAATTACCTAAAAGTTTTGCAATTTTTCCTTCATACTTTAACGGGCTTAGGACCGTCATAAATACTTCATTACCACACAATCTTTCACACGCTAATCAGCCGGTGAAATGTAAAAAAACATCATAAAAATAAACACCTACAATAGGTGTCGGCATTTTAACAGACGCTATTGTTACAACAACACAAAAGAAACTAACGTGGGAAACAAAAGCCTTTGTTTACTCCCCAGTACTTTTGGGAACCCTGAGCCATAGCCTTCGGTAGGTACGGAATGCGATTCTTGAATTCACTCATTAGCGGCGTAACAATACTTTTTACCTTCAACTAACTAAATACGAAACTACTAACAAGTTTAATATCATACTGTTACGTCCGTGGGTAATGAAATGCCGATTACAACGAAGAATGATTTTTATTCACAAAAATCACGATACAACACACAATAACTCACAACTAGAAACACTCACAAGTAGAAACACACTGATACAATCACTAGCACTTGCTATCGCCCGATAGTTCGCACTCGTAACGCAGTTAAAACGATAACTGTCCTGTTGCGCGGGTCGACCGTCCTTATATTGTAAATCTATTCGAATATTCCCGATTACTCGAGATTATTCCCACGCTAATTACCTGGTGAGACGTAAACAACATGCCATAAAACCATAAAAATGCAACCGTTAAAATGCCGACAAAGGATTACACAAACAATCGTTATTGTTATCACACAAAAGAAACTAAACAATTGCAAGTGGTAAAAATTAAAGAGGTTGTAAAACCATTAGCCGTTGTTTACGCCCAAGTCCTTCGCGGAAGTCCGAGCCAGAACTTTCGGCACAAAATGCGTTTCTAGAATGATCTCATCTGCGGCGTAACAATGCCCCCCTCTCAGGCATGCTCGTCCCGAGCATCATTGGAGCCGTGATACTGCGCCAATCTATCGACATGGACTACCTTCGGTTTTCCTCTTAGCCCCTTCTTGATGCGGTAGGTCACGTCATTTATCCTTTTTATCACAGTATAAGGTCCTTCCCATCGAGGCTGAAGTTTCGGTGACTTCCCTTTGTGTCGAAGCGGGTTGTGGAGCCAAACCAGTGATCCTTCTTCGAATCCTTTGGTATTTGCATTGCGGTCGTATCTGGTCTTCATCTTGATACTGGTATTCATGCTGTTCACGCGTACTCGCTTATGCACTTCATCCAATTGATCTTGAAGGTCACTTACGAAGTCCGTAACTGGTTTAGGTTTGTCAGGCGGCACACCAGTTATTGCATCCACTGGAAGTCTCATCTCTCTACCAAAATTCACCCTTGCTGGGGTATGTCCCGTACTATCGTGGACTGCAGATCGGTAAGACATCAGAAAAAGGGGAATATACCGGTCCCAATCCTTCTGATGGTCATCAACTACTTTGGCCAGATGATTTTCCAGGGTTTGGTTGAACCTCTCAACCATACCGTCCGATTGAGGATGTGCAGGTGTTGTACGTGTCTTGTAGACTCCTAGGAGAGCGCACATCTCTTGGAACAACGCTGACTCAAAGTTTCGGCCTTGATCAGAATGGATCTCCAAAGGTGCTCCATAGCGACATATTACTTCGTGCACTAGTTTCTTCGCCACTGTCGACGCCTCTTGGTTGGGTATTGCGAATACTTCAGGCCACTTGGTAAAGTAATCCTGTATCACCAATATGTATTTGTTGCCGTCATTTGTCACGGGGAAAGGTCCGGCAACGTCGATGGCAATGCGTTCCCATGGGGCCCCGACGTTGTATAGTTTGAGCTTGCCCCTGCTTCTAGTCTGCGGCCCTTTGACTGACGCACACGCTGTGCATTTCCGACACCATTCTTCTATGTCCTCTCTACAATTGAGCCAGTAATACCGCTGTCTCACCTTCAGCAGAGTTTTCTTGACACCCAGGTGTCCACCGGAAACCCCATCGTGTATCTGCCGCAGAATTGGAGTAACTTCAGAACGTGGCACTATGATTTGCCATGTTACCTCTTTGCCATCGTTGGATTCCCATTTCCTGCAAAGGACGTCATTTTCCATGGCCAAACTGTCCCATTGCGCCCAGTAGCACTTCGTGACGGGCCTGTAAGACGATACTTCGTTCCACTGTGGCCGAACTCCATTACGTTTCCACTCCAGTAGCGGTCTGATATCATCATCATTTTCCTGCGACTTCCTCAGGCTATCCTCGGCCCTAATAACTTTTACGTTTTCATGTGCCTCTTTGCGCTCGCAGTGTTTGCAATTCTCATCACATGGACGTCGCGAGAGGGCGTCGGCATTGTTATGTCCTTTTCCACTGCGATGCTCCGTTACAAAATTAAATTCTTGTAGTTGCTCAATCCATCTAGCGACTTGGCCCTCTGGATTTTTGAATTGCAGCAACCACTTCAATGCAGCATGATCAGTCCTTAGAGTAAACTGTCTTCCTATGAGGTACTTATGGAAGTGTTGCAAAGTTTTTACCACAGCCAACAGCTCTCGTCGAGTAACACAATAATTCCTTTCAGGTTTCGACAGTGCTTTACTGAAATAAGCTATCACAACTTGTCGATCACCTTGCGCCTGTGATAGCACCCCACCAATTCCAGTATTGCTGGCATCTGTGTCGACAACAAAACTTCCTTCTCTACTCGGGTACCCCAGTATAGGTGCTTCGCATAAGCGTTGTTTCAGCTCATTGAATGATGACTCACAATACTTGTCCCAAATGAAGCTCCGCTTTTCCTCCGTCAGCTGGTGTAACGGTTTTGCAATATCAGAAAACCCCTTAACAAATCGTCTGTAGTAAGTGCATAACCCTAGGAATGCACGCACTTCTGTTTTGTTCCGTGGGACAGGCCAGTCCTGCACAGCTTTTATCTTTTCAGGATCAGTTCTCACTCCGTTGGCAGAGATAACGTGTCCTAGGTAGCTGACCTCTCTCTTGAACAGGGCACACTTCTTTGGGCTTAGTTTTAAGTTGGCCCCACGTATTCTGTCGAAGACTTTCTCCATATTCCGAAGATGTTCTTTGAATGTGCGCCCCATTATCACCACGTCGTCCAAATACACCAGACAGACTTCTCCAAGAAGGCCCACCATGACTCTTTCCATAAGGCGTTCAAAAGTGGCTGGAGCATTACATAAGCCGAATGGCATAACATTAAACTGCCACAAACCGTTGCCAATTCCTGTAGTAAAGGCGGTCTTCTCTTTATCCTGTTCCTGGATTTCCACCTGCCAGTAGCCACTTTTCAAATCGATGGTGGAGAACCACTTCATACCGCTGAGCATGTCCAGCGTATCATCTATCCTGGGTAAAGGGTAACTGTCCTTCTTCGTGACATTGTTTAACATTCTGTAGTCCACACAGAATCTTGTACTGCCGTCCTTCTTCTTCACCAAGACAACTGGAGAAGACCATGGGCTCGTAGAAGGCTCAATTATTCCAGTATCAGCCATGTCCTTTATCATTTCTGCTACCTCAGCTTCCTTAGACCAGGGTATGCGGCGCGGTCTCTGTTTTATTGGTCTAGCGTCACCCGTATCTATTTGGTGTTTCACGAGTCCTGTTCTTCCGCAATCATTACCCGTTGCAAAGATGTCCCGATACCGTAGCAGTAGATCTTTGGCTTGCTGTAGTTCTATTGTTGATAAATTGTCCTTTGAATTTTCTAAGATTTGATGGATATGCTCTTCATCAATTTTCACAGCTCCTGGTTTTACTAGAGCTGACTTAATTTGACGAAGATAAATCACTTCCTCGCACTTCCCGATGACGGTGTTTTTCTTCAAATGGACCTCTTCTTTCCCGAGGTTTATAATTCTTACTTTGGCTTTTCCTTTCGTCATAACCAATGTCCTTGCAGTGATGAGCTCCGGGTGCCGGCCGACGTCTTCAATAATCACACATCTCTGTTGTTTAACTCTCTCAGGGAATTTCACGTCAACTAGAGTCTCTGTTCTCGGAGCTAATGTGATATTCTTCAAACAATAAAGGTTACATGAGGTAACCCCTCGCAGGAACACTTCTTGGTCAGGGAACTTCAACACTCCTTTAGCGATGTCCAAGGCACACTGATTACTCCGTAAGAAGTCCAAGCCCAATATGCAATCGTCGGTTATGTTTGCAATCAAAACTGAATGGCTGTAAACTTGATCACCAATGTTTAGCTCTACATCTGTTTCACCGAGGACAGATACTGGCTGGCCGGTTGCTGTCTGAAGTCGGCAGGGTTGGGATTGATTCTCCCACAAGATGGTGCGTTTCAGCAACTCAGGTCGCACTATGGTTCGTGAAGCTCCGGTGTCGACAGTAAAATTACAACATTGTTGATTTAGAGTTCCCTCGACGATCAAACTGTTCCCATTGCAAACTTGATTAACGGTGATGGTTGGGGCCTTATGTTGACCAGCCACCACCCGCCCCGCGGCCCTGGCGACTATTAGTTTAACGCCTCCTCCATCGACTTGGGTTTCAGAGTCCACACCTCTCTTTACTTTCCTGGGGCAGTCGGTACGTATGTGACCTTTTTCTCCACAGCCGTAGCAGGTTAACACATACCGATGTTTTGCCGGAGGAGGACGAGCCACCATCTCACGGTAACGTGGCGGGGTTGAAGGCGCAGTAATCACTTCGCGAATCCGATGCGTTCGTGTGTCCTGTCGCACAGCTTCCACTTCTAGAGCGTGAGCCATCGCACTCTTCAGGGTTTGATGGTGCCCTAGACGCACTGCAGCCCTTACTTCGGTATCCCGTAAACCGTCGATGAAGGCTTGCACCAGATACACTTCCACAGTATCTGGTGGCATCGACACGTAGGCACGCCGGACTAGTCGTTCAACTTCGACTCCCCACTGTTGGATGCTCTCGCTTATCTTTTGCGTCCTTTCACGGAGTTGTGCACGGAAGACGTGTTCTAGGTGCTTATCCCCATAACGAGTGTCCAAGCCTTCCATGAGGCGTTCCAGCGATCTTCCATCTGCAGGCAGATTCTCCAAAACCAGGAGAGCGTCGCCCCGAAGAGCTAGGGTCAATGCCGCAAAAGATTGTTCTTCATCCCATCGGTTAGTCTTCACCAACGTCTCGAACTGATATTTGAAGGCAGTCCATGATGACGTGCCGTCAAAACGTGGTACATCCAATTTAGAGCCTGCCGGAGCGATCATAGGGATGGATTCACGTGCCTCGAGTTTGACAATCTTTTTCTTCAGATCGTGGAGGCTATCGTCGTGCCCGTCAATTCTTGCCTC
The DNA here is from genome assembly GCA_905475355.2 of Clostera curtula. NCBI lineage: Eukaryota > Metazoa > Arthropoda > Insecta > Lepidoptera > Notodontidae > Clostera > Clostera curtula. The sequence continues at coordinate 12,459,215 of FR997800.1, read as the reverse complement.
CAAACAGTCGGTTTTATTAGCTACTTCCTTGACCTCCAACGTGAGGGTTTTCACACGTTCTCCTAATGTCACTATCCCCTGGTCTATCTTCTGAGCGACGAGGTCTTGGAGCTTGCGCTGGCTTTCTTCCTGTTCGCGGCGGGCAGCTTCCTGTTCGCGGCGGGCAGCTTCCATACTGGCTTGCATAGCGGCTAGAACCGCAGCCAGGCTGCTTTCAGAGGAAGTATTTGCGGCGACTCCTGATGCTACCGTACCAGACTGATTCTCCACTTCTAGGGGTTGGCGCGCAGCATCCATCTCAGCTTGTCTCCTCGTCCTTGGTCGCGTGTCGTCGTCTCGTTGTAGGAGCGGCATCCCCAATTCTGACACCAGTTGTTACGTCCGTGGGTAATGAAATGCCGATTACAACGAAGAATGATTTTTATTCACAAAAATCACGATACAACACACAATAACTCACAACTAGAAACACTCACAAGTAGAAACACACTGATACAATCACTAGCACTTGCTATCGCCCGATAGTTCGCACTCGTAACGCAGTTAAAACGATAACTGTCCTGTTGCGCGGGTCGACCGTCCTTATATTGTAAATCTATTCGAATATTCCCGATTACTCGAGATTATTCCCACGCTAATTACCTGGTGAGACGTAAACAACATGCCATAAAACCATAAAAATGCAACCGTTAAAATGCCGACAAAGGATTACACAAACAATCGTTATTGTTATCACACAAAAGAAACTAAACAATTGCAAGTGGTAAAAATTAAAGAGGTTGTAAAACCATTAGCCGTTGTTTACGCCCAAGTCCTTCGCGGAAGTCCGAGCCAGAACTTTCGGCACAAAATGCGTTTCTAGAATGATCTCATCTGCGGCGTAACAATACAAAAAAATATTTGTATTATTGAAGTATTTACGGCGTATTAAAAAAATTGGGATCAACTTATTTACAATGATTTTGATTAACTAACCTACGTACTATGAATTTTTGCTATTTACAAAGTAATTAATTACACTCACCGGTACCGAAGTAATTGTTCGAAGTGCAACCCATTTCGTTGAATGCACAATTGAGCACGTTTCATTTGATTGTCTTTAAATTTCACTAGAGTGTCTCTGTCACTTCTTACGATATTAAAATCGTCCACTATCGCAGTTATCAACGCGTCGCGCGTTTCGTGTTCTTCCCGATACACTACACATAAAAGTTACGTTAAACCTAGCCGCAGCCATACGCGTACTCCGGCGAGGATCCCGTTCGAAGAATTCGATAATTTGTTCATCGAGCTCTGGCAAATAAACGGCCAATCGACCTCTGCCCAATAAACGGCCAATCGACCTCTGCCCTGTGCATGCGCTGGTGTCTCAAACTGTCCATGATCGAGTAGTCGCTGTGTTGCCGCTAGGATTGTCCGGGCCTGTGGGACTTGGGGGTTCAAAATCCCGCGAAGACGGAGCGACTCCAAGTGTTGCGGCTCCGCATAAAGCCGCTGGGCAGCGTGGGAGGCATAATCAGCCCGAGCGTACAGTTGCACCATAGCGACGTACTCTAAGTTAGAATATTTGTAGTGCCGATTCATTTTTGCACTCAAACGCCACTGCACGAAAACATAACGCGCGTGCGACGACAGTCGCCAATTCGCCACTAACTGAGGCGGCGCCCGGCGCGGTTATAGCGGGTATAGGGGGTGGTGAGGGAGGGGAGGCTTTCACCGTGGTCGGCGCCGTTATCTCGTATGTAGATACCTACTTTAATATTATGTTTGGTGAATTACTATTGCTTCTCAGGCTTTCGAGTTGCTGTAATATTTTTTTTGATATTTGAAAAAAAAAACCTTTTATTTTTTTAATTTATCGCTATCAATCGATAGTACTACTAATAGCAAATCGATCTGCCGCGGGAAAACAATGGGAAAAAAATCACCGTGTATACATATATTCAGGCCGTTTACAAAGTTGGCAGCATTCGTCACTGTGTACCGCACGTACTTTTTCTACAGTTTTTACTAACTCTCCACGTAGGTATAGTAATACATGTCATTATTTTATACTAATATTGAGTTACGTATTGAGTAAGAGCCCCCGCTCGGCCCCCGCTTGGTCGCGGCGGCCAATAGGCCGCGTGTGTGACGCGATGTTTTTCGTTTTCGGCCTGGCCGCCTAATGCGCGCAGCTACATACATCGTAGAAGAATTAGTTGGCCGCGCGGCCTAGCCGCATGATACGCGGAGGCCCTAACATTACCAATCGGTGATGAATTGATTGGATTAATACATAACACTATTCATCATAGATTTTATACACAATTTTTATGTTAATAAAACACACAACTAATTATTTACAGTGTTTCATTGTCCGCCCCCTCCCATGATTTTGTTTTGCCTCTCCTCCCCTATGTCAAAAGCTGCGTATGCCCATGATAGTTTCTCGTAATGATAGTTCACTTGTATCACCACTCGATTACTTCTGGATATTTAGAAGGTCAAATAGGTCATATTAGGTGTTTCTACGAACGTATTTACCCTGGTTGTCTACATGTAAAGGCTGAGAACTATATTTAATTAACCCTTGCTTGACCAAAAAGAGTAATAAGTTTGACCTTATATTGATAAGTACAGTCCTCGCCAATCTATAAGGCCACTCTGAATGTAGCCGTGGGTCTATTTCAGGAAATATGAATTTAACGTTTGTAAAGATGGCAAAGTAGATAAGTAGTTACCAATTTATATATCCTGAACTATACGAACTTGCGCATCGTACATTTCATAACCAATACGAACGTAGCTCACTAACACGCGGGTGGCGAGGACGCTTGCGGGGGAAATACCTCCGCGCCCCACGTAAATACGTCCCGCTGATACCTGATTTTGTGTTGTGCGCAGCGCAATGCGGCTACATTCAGAGCTGTCATAGAGATTGGCGAGGACTGTACAAAGGACTTCTTACAATATTACATATTAAAAACCACGATTGGCTTTTCCTTACACAGGAACTACCGTGACCTATTTACAAGTGCTTTATTCCATAATAGTTTGACTTTATCGCATGACCAATAAATGCGGTAGACAAAGATACAATTGAAATTTGGCGCGATACGCACTAATCAGTAGGCTAATGCCCTCTATGAATTTGGAAGAGGTCCGATTCGCTAGTGGGTCATTTATGGGCTGAAACGACGACGCACTAATCAACGCCAAGGTACACATGAAAACACACGAATGCCAATTGTAACATATTTTAGCGGCTCTAATGCTGCATTTTTTTTAAATACAATATTTTAGTCACTTTTTCCATTAAACACATGAAGCAGATCTTTATTTGGGAGCAGCTTTTCTAATCGTGGTTCTGTGACATGTTCTATTAAAAATGGTTCAGCCGTTTCATGGGTAGGTTCCTTAATTGTGATTAGTTTACTGGCTGATAAATGATTCCGTAAAAGTACCTGACAAAACTACAAGAAGCTGCTCAGTGACCAAAGTGCCATTACCCACAAAGACCTCTGTAAAAACATTAATAAGATCAACATTAATAGGATTAATAATAATTGATACGCTGCTTAATCAGGTGACCTATAATTTAATAGAAGATCTGCCACGCCAGCCAAACAACGCTTACGATTTCCTATCATGTTTCCTGAATAATAGTGACAACTGAGCTATCATCAAGGTTTCCAGTTCTTGCCGCCAGATTTTCTGCCTATTAACTAGTGCATTTGGTTGTAAATACACCCACTAGCTGGAATGGGCTACGGACACTATGATATAGCTCTCAATAGTAATCAGTTCACCACAGAGATAATACTAAGCTGGCACAAAATGCGGGATCGAATGCAGATATGTATCGTAATAATGCCTGCCAACTAATCAAGAGTTGAACAGCTTGAGCTATTTTAATTTAACTACAAGCGCTAGTAATGGTATCGATTTTCTCCTTGTCCATCTATCTAGTCGGGTGGTATTCATAGTCACAACCCTAGTGACCTGTGGTAAGCTTTTTCAGGGACAGACAAAATTATTTAAGAATTGTCTAATATGCTACGGAAGTTTCTTTTGAGTAATACATGTATCCAACTAGCTGAACCGGCAAACGTTGTTTTGCCATAAAAAAAATAGCATAAATGTACACTTTGTTTTTATATAAATCGGTCACTCACCGTAATCCCTTTAGTCGCTACATAAGACATTTGATTTTGGTGTTTGAACTGGCCGTTGGGGCCTAGCCGGGTTATGTAGGGCTCTCAGTAAATCGGCAATTCACATTCACCAACACCGATCCTCAGTTTTTTTTGTTCGCAGCTGAAATGCTTATTGTATATGGCTTCTCGGGGGCAAGGTCAAGGATTATGTGGAATTCCGGAACACTCATAGTCGTGGACCGCTGTAGTTTTTAGGCTGGCGTACAACTCAACTAATCGCACATTCCGGCTAGTCCCTAACAGGCGGGTACCCATGCATGAGGACATACCACAAAAAATATTAACTATCCTTATTGAATTGATAAGTTAAAATTCTCAATTTACTACATAATCAGTAATGAAGTTGCTAGGTATGAGTTAATAACTCGCATAAAGTACAATATAATTTTATTTGGTAACTTTCACATTCTTTCCATATTTATCAAATACTAGCGACCCGCCCCGGCTTCGCGCGGTTGCAATGATGATCATCAAAATTGATCAGTGTTTATCTACAATATTATGTATGTATTATACATATAAAAACCTTCCTCTTGAATCACTCTATCTATTATAGAAAACCGCTACAAAATCCGTTGCGTAGTTTTAAAGATTTAAGCATACATAGGGACGGACAGCCGACAGCGACTTTGTTTTATACTATGTAGTGATAGTGATAGTGATTTTGCAACTTATCGTCACATATAAAAACGACTACTACTACTACTCAGCCCGTAACTGACTACTGCTGGATCGGGTTCTCCAGTTACATGGAGAGTAATTGACCGACTGTACCACGCTGGCCAGACGGGCTGGCACTGGGTTTCGTTTAAAGTTTTCCTTCTCTTGCGGCTAGGTTATCAGCCGTCTTTTCCTTTTGTCGGCTCTTACGACACCCTAGGAATGAAATGGGATGGTGACACTGTATATTATAAATCCGTCGCCACACAGACTCATTTAAAAACATCAATTCTTTTTAGTATTTCAAAAGGCGAGACTATAGATACGGCCACCGTACCTACGCAGAATCAACAGCGTTCCAATCTACGATCGCGCATATACAAATTCTACTAGTGACTGATTTATACATATGTTTATGGTATATTTATTTACTTTATTCGTACAGACCGAACATTGGGATAGGTATGAAGTGTATTTCTGTGAAAATATATTTATTAGCGTGAATTTTGAATATGCGGATAGAAAATTAGTCTTGCAATAGTGTATTGTGCATATACTTCTTTTGTTATTATTGCGGGACCTTGCTTGACGGTTGGGTGTGCAGCATGAAAGGGAACGGCACTTGTGCCTTTATTGACATTGCCTTTGCGAAAATGTCAAAGTTCAGCCGTAGATTCCATGGTTAGATGTGTAGAATTTAATTATTAGTGATTATGAATTAAAAATGTGCTGTGCAGTATCAAATCTGTGATTATTTTTGTCTCGAAAGCTTCAGGTAAGCATTAATTTTATAGTTTATGTTTAAAACAATGCAACTATTAGATTAACAATAAATTAGTGATATTTTTTTTTATTTAAGATTTATTTTGTGATAAAAATAGGAGTGTTGAGATATTGAGTATTAATAAGTGATGCAAACTATCTAAATTTTTTGGTAGTGACGGGTGTGGCAAAACATATTAACAGGATATGATAATTTCAATTAGAAATATTAACATAAGCTAGATACACGTACGAATTCTAGTAATATTCTAACATTCCTGTTTAAATGATAGAATATTCATGAATGAAACTCATTGAGTAAGTAGTATTTTTAAACATCAGTATCAAAATTTTAATACCCACTGTCACTGATAAAAAACCCATGTTATGGAAATACTAGTAATGTTCCAGAGATACAATTGCATTAAGTTAATAAATCAGCTAATATATCAATTTATAATTTATCGTCATCACCATCATCAGCCCACATTAGTCCACTGCTGGACTTAGGCTTCCCCTAAAGAGTGCTACAGTGCCCTGTCTTTATCGTCATGCAAGACAAAAATTCTCGGATATCATATTTTAATTTAATTAACAAATACTGCTTTAAAAAATTTATGGCTAAAATTAAAAACTAGTCTTTAAACTTGATAGGTCATGGTAACTGTTCATTATTATGTATTTCTTTATTAAATTGGGTATCTAGCAGATTTTATATGGAGCATTAGCTGTCAACAGTCTGAAAACCATATTTTGGGACTATGGGTTATTATTTGTTTAGAAAACCAGCTAACAGCTGGCTGTTTATCACATTCTGACATTTCATGTTGACTGCCCTAGATGTAAGAATATCAACTAGGGGTTGGCTCTCTGTGCTTTACATGCCATCTAAATCACAGAGGAGGGATGGACCTGTAGCCAAATTGTCTACTATAGTAGGTAGACAATGCAAATAATTCATTCATCGAAAAATGTTAACGATTCTATCGTTATTCTATCATACTTCATTTATTTCTGCCACTACATCGCAGAATTAAGCAAACAATTTGAAACATTGATTAGTGTTACAATTTCATATTTATCCACTTTGTTTCAGATAATGTGGTTTTACATTTAGAAGAAACAGAAATAAGGTGTCAATATGCTTATTAAAGAATACCGTATACCACTGCCTCTGACAGTAGAGGAATATAGAATAGCTCAGCTTTATATGATAGCAAAAAAAAGTCGAGAAGAAAGCTCTGGTGAAGGCAGTGGTGTTGAAATTCTAGTCAATGAACCTTATGAAGATGGGCCTGGAGGACAAGGTCAGTACACACAAAAAATCTATCATGTTGGTAGCCATTTGCCAGGTTGGTTTAAAAGTCTACTTCCTAAGTCTGCCTTAACAGTTTCTGAAGAAGCTTGGAATGCATACCCTTACACAAAAACAAGATATACATGCCCGTTTGTTGAAAAATTTTCATTAGAGATAGAAACTTACTATTATGCTGATAATGGCCACCAAGAAAATGTCTTCAAACTAACTGGAAGTGATTTAAAAAATAGAATAGTTGATGTTATTGATGTTGTTAAGGATCAGCTTTATGGTGCAGATTACATAAAAGAAGAAGATCCTAAACTTTTTGTGTCACAGAAATGTAATAGAGGCCCTTTGGCTGAAAATTGGCTTGAAGAGTACTGGCATGAAGTTCAAGGGAAACCTCAACCTCTTCCAAATGGAAAAGCACTTATGTGTGCCTATAAGCTCTGTAAAGTAGAATTTCGGTATTGGGGTATGCAAACTAAATTAGAAAAATTCATTCATGACGTTGCATTACGAAAGACAATGCTACGAGCTCATCGTCAGGCGTGGGCATGGCAAGATGAATGGCATGGTCTTACCATGGAAGACATAAGAGAAATAGAACGCCAAACCCAATTAGCTCTTCAAAAGAAAATGGCAGGTGACACAAGTGATGAACAAGACGTTTCTGAAGAGAACTCCAAATCACTTGCAGCCACAATGAGTAGTTTGGAAAAGAATGAAGATATTGCGACACCTGTTACTACCAAGAAAAACAATGCGGAAATGAAAACTCAGAAAAAAGTTACTCCCGTAGGTACACCCGAACATAAAACATCCAAAACCAATGTCAGATCTTCCTCATCTGGTTCAATAAAAAGTTTGCAAGCCCAAGCAGCTAATTGGAGAATGGAAACGCTCGTACGAGAGTCAGAAACGGAAACTGGTTCAGAAGACGAATTTTATGACTGTGAATCTTCATTCAATAAATGGTCTTCGATGTGTTCACTTGATGAAGCTGACATCGATATTTCCCCAACACAAGGTGACGTAAGTCAAGAAGATAGCATATTCAATCCTTCTTTCTTAAAAAGAGTGACTTCGGAAAGAGGTTCTCGGCGAATGGTCAATTTACAAACACATCCCAGCATAGACTGTCCTGAAACTCCAGTGCATAGTTCTTGCCCCACGACAGTATTAATTTTGGTGTTCCATGCCGGAAGTGTTTTAGATGCCAATGTTGATATGACAGCAAAGAAGTCAGATGTGACCACTTTTAAAGGAGCATTTGAATCGGTAATGCGTCAACATTACCCGACACTTATTGGGCACATCACAATTAAACTAGTATCCTGCCCGTCAATATGTACAGACGCCTTGGGAGTTTTGTCCACGTTAAGTCCTTATAGTTTTGATTGTTCACCTTCGACGATTGAAAGTCCTTCATTAACTAATGATCTTATACCGATCGGAGCGATACCTCTAATTGCAACATCATCCCCAGACTACCCAGAATCTATATCGAAAACAATCAATGCTGCAAATGCTGTTTATAACGAATTTGTAAAGTCGGACGATGGAAAAGGTTTTAATGGACAAGTTTGTATTGTTGGTGATAGTATGGGTTCAGTACTGGCCTATGATGCGCTTATACGAACGTTACAATACCAATCACGGCACGATAGTGAAAGCAGCATATTGGATACGGAAATCGTTATACCAAATGATCCTTCAGAACCTAGTTATTTAAACAAATCCCATTTACAAGCTCCGACACCTCGCAGACGTTCCTCTTCTACGAGTGATAATCAAATTAAATTTGAATTTGAAGTATCAGATTTCTTCACATTTGGCAGCCCGTTATCATTAATTTTGGCGTCCAGAAAAATTTCCGACGATAAATCACGAGACATCACAAAACCACCGGTTCAGCAAGTTTTCAATTTGTTTCACCCCACCGATCCCGTGGCTTCCCGATTAGAGCCTCTGCTGTCGGCTAGATTTACTAATTTGCCTCCAATTAATGTAGCAAGATATACAAAATATCCCCTTGGCAATGGTCAACCATATCATTTAATGGAATTAATACAAAGTCATCCACAGATGTTTGGTGATCATTTACAAATGCCGCCTACGCCTATTTTAAGAAGGCTTTCTGAAGCGTCTGTACAAAGTACAGTCAGTGGATTAGTGGATAACATTCCATTAATGACGATGAATGCTTTACAACAAAAATGGTGGGGTTCTAAAAGACTTGACTATGCTTTATATTGTCCAGAAGGATTGACAAATTTTCCCACCAATGCTTTACCACATTTATTCCATGCTAGCTATTGGGAAAGCTCTGATGTAATTGCTTTTATTTTGCGACAAATTGGACATTTTGATCTAGCATTGTATGGTCATTCCGAAGATAAAGAATGTCCAATGTTCAAACCAGGGCAAGAAAGGGAAAAGTGGATGAGAAAAAGAACTTCCGTCAAACTGAAAAATGTAGCTGCTAATCATAGAGCTAACGATGTTGTCGTGAAGGAAGGCTGTCCACAAACATTTACCGCAAGATTTATGTATGGACCGCTGGACATGATTACGCTTACTGGTGAAAAAGTTGACATTTATATGATGAAGGACCCACCAGCAGGTGAGTGGACGCTTTTGTCCACTGTCGTCACAGATAAAACCGGAAGAATTACTTATACTTTATCCGAAAAACAAAGTGTAGCTTGTGGTATTTACCCAATGCGTGTTGTGGTTCGAGGTGACCACACTAATTGTAACTTCCATCTTTCTGTTGTGCCTCCACAAACAGAATGTGTAGTTTTTAGTATCGACGGCTCTTTTACAGCGAGTGTATCAGTTACTGGCAGAGATCCTAAAGTCAGAGCCGGCGCCGTCGACGTAGTCCGTTTCTGGCAAGATCTTGGGTACCTCATCCTATACATAACTGGAAGGCCGGATATGCAGCAAAGGAAAGTTATATCTTGGTTAGCCGAACATAACTTCCCTCACGGCTTGGTTTTCTTCTCAGACGGTTTCTCGACAGATCCGCTGGGGCATAAAGCAGCACATTTAAATAATTTAATAACTGAACATGGGATTATTCTACATGCTGCATACGGTTCCGGGAAAGACATTATGGTGTATCATAATTGCGGACTGAGTCCTCGGCAGATATATGCAATTGGACGTATTAGTAAAAAGTACAGCAATATGGCATCAACTTTAAATGACGGTTATGCCTCGCATCTAGCTGATTTAAAGCAACCTGGTGCTTCACGGCCTGCCAGAGGTAATGCACGTCTTTTGGTGCCAAGAAGGCTTCTAGCTTCGGTGAGCAGTAGCGCTCCGACCCGAGGACGTCGTTAAAACATTCTGCTATTTAAATATGAATCTTCTTAAAACGCTTAAACTTCGTCGGTTAGACAGTGTTTGTGATAGGGATAGCATTTAATGTATTATTGTCGTAATGTGCTACTTAAATGTTACTTTTGACTTAGTGATTCTGACATACGTATTTTTGGAGATATTAAATATTGTTTTGTCGAATATGTACCTACTAACCTGAAATTAAGATTATTGTGATTTCACCCCTGTAGTAACTTACCGGTATTTGTATAATACTGTGTGATAAAACCAACATGTTTTGATCAAGCCAAAATTTTGCGTTTTAATAGGAAAAAGTGTTTAATATGTTGCCAAGAAATACTAAAAATAATTATATTCACTATCGAAACTAACGCATCTGTATATCGTCACCCTGTACCTAATCGCTAAAAATAATTATCGTAACGACTGTTTTAATATTCTAACTACATATTAAGAACTTGTTACTTACTTCTATTGTATTATATTGACTGGAGAAAAAATGTTGACATTATACTATCATTGTATCATGTATGTAATATCATTATAACGTTACGAATGTATGGAGGATTAGAATCTCGTCTCATTAGTAGGTATAATAATTAATATTATCGTAATTTTATCAATGTTGTAGGTGTGGTTGTTCTATAAAACGTGCGATGATATTCTTATCGATATCCTGAGGCTTTGTCCAGTCATAATTTATAAAATTATTCGATTACTTGCAAATATTTAAAAAGGCATGTGCCATCATCGCTAGATTTATAAGCTCTTATTTGTCTAAGCACTTAGTGCCTCTATTCATACATATATGTATTTGCGTAATATTTTCACGCCTGGCAAGATGTCACCATTTTTATTATTACGTAGGTATTAGGTCACACCACATTTTGGGTTTACCTCACTTGAAATAAGTACATATTAAGATAAGCCTTGTGGTATGAACATTATTAATGCTACATTGATAATTTTAATTGCGTTATATACATTAGATATGGTACATAATAGATGTACTACTGAAAATAATATAACCAATGTTATATTGAAGATGCTTATTGCAGTTTAATGATATTAATTAATTATCCAGAAAGCGTTACCAAATTTCTTATCTTGTAACAAACATACAACTTTATAATAAGTATAATTTATTGGTTTACCAATTAGAGAAGACCGACTCTACTAATTTATTAATATCGCATCCACTTAATAACGATTAAGTTCATTTGAAAAAAAATCCTAGGTATATGTACAAATGTATTTAAGTATTTAACGACAGAACAGCTGTTAATTTCAATTTGCTTAGTATTATAATTGAACAAAATATATTTGCAATTTATCTAATTCCATTCAAGTAAGGGTAAGTATCTATTTATAAAGACAATTACAGTCGTTCAATTCTAAATTTGAAAAATATATTTATTAGTATGTATTATGAATAAATTATATAATCTTTGTATATACATTCCTGTTTCAGAGATATTTCTATTGTTACGAAATCTTTTATATTTAATTACTGGCGAGTTTAACGTGACTGTAAAATATTTTTATTATTAAACATTATTACGTCTATCTAAAATAATCATAAGATTTCTAATAGGAACATATTTATTTGATCTACATAATGTAATTTTGACTTGGATCGACGTCGTGTCTAATATCAATAAAATATTTTATAGTACTTGTGGGTATCTAACCCCCCATTTTTATATAAATAATTTGACCTTGAATTGCATAATTACCGCATGACAAAACATCATGATTAGGCATAACAATGCAAAATGTCTAATAAATACACTACTACTACTGCCTTTCACCACATATATAGTCATTTTACTAACTCTAGCTAGTACGCGTTGTTACGCCACTAACTAAAACATATTTTTTTCTTCAAACCAATTTTTGGTGGAATCCCGTAAAATCCGTTCTTACCTGACCTCTACTCGGTGAAAAGAATATTAATGGTCCCAGAGATATCGTGATGAGTGACTATATACGTGGAAATCTCCTATAAATGAAGCTGAAATAATCACCATAAATTCACAAAATAACCACAGAATAAAAAACAATATTTTAAAAAGTACCTTTTATGTTTAGAAACATAGTTAACGTAGATACTGGTGGCCCTATAGATAAAAAAAAAACATAAATTTTAGAACCTCGTAACCTTAGGTCATCCTTGGGTATTACGAGTGTAAACGCGATAGTCATGTTATAATATTGGATAACTGCAACCTGTAAGCACATTGCTTCTTATGTGGCTTCGTCCGAGGCCGGGCACTCTTTGCTGATCTAAAATTATCCGTTTGGCATAAACCTGAAGCCCTGATGCGTCGAGCAGATATCTTATCTGTAAACAATGTCTATATTAAAAAGCTACATTTTGTTATTATGTGCATAAATAGATGTTAAATGTAAACTAGCCAATAGTGCTGCTGCATTATGTTGTTTCTACGACTTCGTGTGTTTAGTCTAGGTGCTAAGTTTAACATTGATTTGTTGTTCTAGTCTCTCGGGAATGTTTCATCTTAGTTTAACTATTAAATCTTGTTACTGTTACCACTACTACTGGCCTTCAAATTGTCGGTGATTAAAACAATGTAGGTATAATACACGTAAATCCGATGAAAACACGTTATGTACTTTCAAAAAATAACTTAATTTGATATATGTGGGAGCAAGATTACCTGTAGTTCATAATTCTCTGTACAATTTATTTTGCCGGTATTCCTCGTTTATAGCTAGTTTTGAATCTATTGCAAGTGTTATTGTATTTATAACTCAATCAATATGTTTATGATCCAGTGAACCGGTTCAACCTTTCTCATTTCGATGGGCGCTCATCCATGCCACGCTGGCAGATATATGTCCATCAAATGCGCATAGATTTAGTGCCGCTAAGCCACAATATAAGTTAAATGATAATACTAGGATTTTTTTGTAATGGACACGAGTATTTACAATTATTGAAAGTATTTACCTACATTTAACAATTAATGTTACGCTATTAATACAAACGGGAATTGCAAATTGATTGAGTATCTAAGTATGGTAAACTAATTAAATGAGATTTTTTTGCAATATTGAAATTTAGGAATGGATTTGTAGTAAAACGTCTATAGATAAAACTCATGTCGATTTATCATCATCATCATCATTTCAGCCAAAAGACGTCCACTGCTGGACATAGGCCTCCCCCAAGGATCTCCACAAAGGCTGGTCCTGGGCCGCCCGCATCCACTGCTTTCCGGCGACCTTAACCAGGTCGTGTGGGAGGCCTACCAGCACTGCGATTAAGTTATATTTATTTTGGTTTAAGCGAGGTATACAAAGTAAGGTGTATTATCCTAAATTATGACTAGTCCAATAAAACAACATAACATATACCTAACTTATTTAATTTTATGCAAGTATTTACAAACTCGCATAGGTATACAGCGTTGATATGACAGAGGGGCATTAATTAATTAATTCGAAACGGTGAAAATAAAATACACGTGATTTTTCATGGGGGGTGGAGGGGTAGTCTTAAACCTCACCAGGTATCACCAAGGGGGAAGGAGGGGGTTAAAAAAACATCACGTGATTAATGGACAGCCCCTAAGGTTAATAAACGATGCGTTATACATAAACATCTGCTAGGAAAGATACATCATGTTCAAATGAGGCAGAAATATAAAAAAACATTTGCGGCTAAACTATTACTCCAATTTAATTGATTTTTGATACAGAGCCTGGAAATTATACCTAGTATAGGCAGTTAATAAAAATGCTCCTATGTCGTATCAACCCTGTATGTCATCACATCATGAGACACCCTGTGTTGTAGAAAATTGTTAATATTATATTCGTTATGATATAAATTCTTATTTCTATTTGAAAACAATTTTATAAATATTAAATGAAGTGACAATATATGTGAAGGATGAAAATCATGTAACGAGTTTAAATCAAAATGTGTTGATTTACACTCGACAATGTGCGTTGTGTATAATAAGTATTGCAAATGTATTTTGGTAAAATAAGCTGATTTGAACACGCAGCCTATATGTTAAAAAATGTCTGGTGATGTTAGGAGCATGTTATAAACTCCTCAAGGATTAAAATTCATGCGTATACAGGGTGTCCCAAAAAATAGTGTTAAGCCGAAGGCCAAAGATAGAGCACTCCTTGGGGTACCCGGATCATCCGTATGTTCTGCAATTTTTCATTGCCTTCGTGTTATGATGTTTTTTCTAAATTTTTTATGATTGGCTTAACACCAATATTTTCGCAATTTTGGTCAAAGTTACGAAGCTGGTTATTGTATGCTTAAAAGTACATTTCAAGATGATACAATTAGAGAAAGAAAAATATTAAAGTATACAATTACAAAAAAATTAAGTTAAGTTCTTTACGTCGAAAATTCAGAAAATAATAACACTAAACCTATGAAAAATCGGGTACCCCAAGGGGTGCTCTATCTCAGGACTTCCGCTTGACACTATTTTTTGGGACACCCTGTATATTTGATGTGGACGCAAACATAGTCAAGCACACCATTAGAACGACTATACTATTTGCGCTGTAGCATGGTGCGGGTGACAGTTGCCTGTATGACGTTACTAGGGATGTTACGTTATGCTATTCATTTTTATCGCTAACGATACTCGCAGCATCAATCTAGTTAACTTGAATATTATTAAGAAAATGTTTGTGTTATTCAGTTGTATAGTGTAACTACGTGTATAAACTTGTCAATAGAAATGTTTTATGGCTACATATTAATGTTTCTACTTATATAAAATAATCAAAATCGGTATTACGTATTTTTTGCTTAGCAGCCTTTAAAGCAACTTTAGCCTATAAATGTTCTGTTGTATAATTAAAGACCAATTTTTACAATAAAAATTGACCAACACACAATATACGTTTCATAATATGCAAAATATCGACTATCCATCGTAGCAGTACATCCCATTACTATATACGTCTTATTTTTCATCCAATTTGATTTTATTTGTAAACTAGAACGAATGTTTGGTTGGAGGTTAGTTTAATTTAATTTACTACAGTTATTAATGATTAAATATATTACGAATGTGGTACAGCTGAAATACTAAGTCATAATTTGTAAATCGCGGCAACTTTCGAGAGTGAAACGAAATGTTACTGAAACTGTCACCCGCACCATGCTACAGCGCACAGAGTATAGTGGCCGCCACAAGTTGCGGACGCGTTTCTCCATACATTTTGTTTAGCATCGGCGCTCACTGAGCGTTTGAGTGGCCGCGTCCGAGCTACAAGCTGCGGGATTCGACCGCGCTCGCTAGTTGTGGCCACGTTTTGTCGTTCGACACGCGCGCACACACGGCCACAGTCACCGGCTTTCCGCCTCTGACGAGTACACTTGAACAACTGCCACAAGTGGCAGCCACTGAAAGCCGCATCCAGTCACCAGTGGCTGTCACTGGTGGCGGCGTATAGTGGTTTGACTGGTAGCCATAATGTGCGGTGCCACTTACTCTTTCTCGTACCATACTACCAAGGATATATCCTTGGTACTATGTAGGAGGTATTAAAACTACTCTACTCTACTCTACTAGCTCAGAAGGAATAAGTCTGATAAATCACTTTCAAATTTACTAATTTCTAAAGATTTATTTTGGCATTCGTAAATATTGCTAATTTTGGTTTTAAACACGTAGCTGCCAGTCAAACAAAATCTGCGACTAAAGCTTAGGTATTAAATAACTTTGAATGTAGTTACCAAAAT
Organism: Clostera curtula; assembly: GCA_905475355.2. Classification (NCBI taxonomy): domain Eukaryota; kingdom Metazoa; phylum Arthropoda; class Insecta; order Lepidoptera; family Notodontidae; genus Clostera; species Clostera curtula. The sequence continues at coordinate 12,443,194 of FR997800.1, read as the reverse complement.
AATTTTAAAATTATTTCGTATATGTATCATATTAATATCCTTCCCTACGTATTGTCACTTCGTCATAATTTAAATAGTGTTTTTAGATTTTTACTGTTATTTATCCATTTAAATATTGTGCTAGCTTCAATTCTTTTATGGTGTATGTATCTAGTGTGTGGAAAAATAAATTTATTGTTGTTGGCATTTGTATTTATTTATTTATCCCGAAAAAGCAAAACCCCACTTTCTAGAAAATTGCTGTAGGTATACGAGTACTACGGGTAGGTAAGTTTTGATTTTATTCAACAAAATGAAAACGGTTGTAAAGTGTCATGATATTACTGAAGTAAATGAAGGACCTACAGTATGACCTATTCCGTGTGGTGACGGATTTAGAATATACAGTGTCACCACTCCATTCCATCCTGAGGGTGTCATAAAGCCGACAAAAGGAAACGTTAAGGCCGATCACCTAGTCTGGTGAGCGTGGCTCAGTAGGCTAACGCCATGCTAACCGATTAAAACAGATGGTATATATTCTCTAAATCATTTCATAAATGATAGTTATGCATGCGGCAACATACATACAAAAAAAAACATACGGACGAATTCAGAACCTCATTTTATGAAGTCGGTTAAAACCATAATTTATTTTTGTAAGCGGTAGTTAGTATACTGACTCGAATGACACGTCATTCATATTTTGTCGTGACTCCTAAAAGCGTCCGTTTGTTTGTAATTTTTTTGCTTACTAGCCCAGTCATATTAGGTAAAAAAATGGGTCAACCTCGGAATGAAATTTATTAAGCTGAAAAAAATTTGTCGTTTATTTATTTATTTACGTACACACATAGAACAAATCAAGTAAAAATTTTAGGAAAATTATGTATAAAGGTATTACTTATTTCTAAAGAAATCTCTTCCAGTAGACCCGCAAAAGGAGGTGGTGAAGAAGTATAATAGGCTTAGGGTGTGTAAATAACAATACTGATAGATTAATGAATAATAAGACGAACAATTCTAAATGTTGCACATGAAAAAACGTGTACAATTACATTAATACAACGTACTGCTATCCGTAACACACGCTTGACCTTGCATTAGGCCATATATTACTGTACGCGGCGCACTCTTCGCGGTCTACCGCAAAAACGGTTGATCGTATGAAAAAACGTTCAAACAAAAGTTGTAGAGAATTTTATACTGGGTGCAAATCTCATTTATGCAATAGAAAACGAGATATTCACTAAAAACAGGTTCTAAAAACCTTTGACCTTCAATATCTTAAGACGCGATAGCACTTGTGACTTTTGAGACAACATTTAGAACGACAAAACAAAGGTTTATACCAATTTCCAGTTTATTATCTTTTATTACGAAACCCTAATACGACTGGGCTATACTGTTAATACAAACTTTTAATGAGAGGTCTACATGTGCGATTTTTTTTTACGTCAAGTTAAGTTCCTTTGCCGAATATTCTACCAGTAATTAGCTATCTATCCCTAATCCTGTTACTCGTCCATTTACATTCTACCTGTACCTGTATAACACATATCGTAATGAAGTACGTTCGGCCTGTTAATATTACGAGTGGGGAGATAATGGCAAGCTTAAGGCTAAGTTCACATGACCGCGCGGTCCAAGATCTGTGTAAACAGTGTTTACCGTTCACATAGCCGCGCGCGGTTCCGCGTGGGTATGTGAACAATAGGCACTGTATGGATTGATCGCGGTCATGTGAACCTAGCGTTATACTGGCAAGTATTAAACAGCAATGAAAGACTGAAACTGAATAATAAATTTTATTTACATTCCATTTACACATACGGGCTGAAAGCTCTTAAATAAAAACTTGTTCACAAAATAGGTACGTAACAAAACATAGCTATAAATTATATTTTTAATGTCGATTCAGAAAATAAATAAATATATTATACATACACGCCTGTCGCATGCTGAGCTTATTTCATTTACTAGCAAGAATAGTGTATCTAATATATTTTATGGGAAATTCACTTCGTAACTGAAAAAAAAAGTACTCAATGTAAAAAACAATAACAAAATATACAGCACTAGCGTTTCTATTCTTATAACTACATCATTATCATAATACGGACACATAAGATTTGTAACGTCTAAACATTCAGCGAAAATTACATAGACCTTAGGTACCTAATTTAGAGGTGCACCGCGGCAATCTCGTCAATATGTTTAGTTTACCTACTTCACTGCGATATGTGGCAACAAAATTTTTGAAGAACACAATTTTTTTTTCGATTTTCTATACTAAAAGGACGTGGAGGTATCTATCTGACAAACTATATTCGTGCAAATTAATAAACATGAAAGAGTCACAACAAAGATTGCCATTAGAAAAAAATAACACCTAATTTAATTCCATTGAATCAGCATCTGTTTCATTGATGAGATTTTGGAATAAGATTTTACATTGAGCATTTTGTTCATGGAATCCACCGATGATATTATAGTTTGGTCCGTTGTTGCTCGAAATGGGACTCAGAATGACGAATCTGGATGATTTCTTCATTCGTGGATCAAATTAATTCAAATTTTCTAACACCTTGTATTTTTAAAAACCGACTCTATAAATGCTCAAGCAAAAATTATAACTTCACAATTTAAAAATGTCGCGAAGTTGTGTTGTCGCTCAAAATATTATATTATATTGCTCGTAAAATATCTGCTGAATGATTAAAATGATCCTTAGTGCTAAGGTTACAAAGTCCTCTATTAGTGATTAGGATACAGGTGTCTTTATTTTTGTTTTGTTTCTTTCTATGAAGAGAACATAAAAACATAAAATCGTTGTTTAAGAATTAAATCGGGTCTACACATTTCCTCGTCTGTAAGATCGGTGTGAATTTAAGTATAGTAAAAATTATATATATTCGAGTAGGTACAAAAATTGAGCTAAATTATACACCATAGATATAAAAATACATTTGCAGGTTAATTTTTTTTTATAGACAAATTTATTTTATTTACTTTTAGAGTAGCAATAAATTGTACTTTACTATCATCAGACGTTGGCTTCATATTTAATTGATCACTGAACACAAAAATAAAATATGTACTAAAAGTGGTTTTAAAGAAAGTTATACACGATACGTTTTACTTTCACAATAGGCTACCCTATGTAGAAACGTAGATCTGGCGTAGTGGGTCATAAATGGGTAATGATCAGAAATGTGGTAATTTAAAAAGTAGTAATTTGTAAGAAGGGCGGATTTTTTTTCACACAATATTATTTAACTATCTATAATATAGGTGTAGGTATATAATATTAGGATACAATGCAAAAAGCATAAAATAACTAAAATTTAAGTTATGATTTGGTCCTGATACTGCTTCAGATTGACTTCTTTCTAGCTATAAACTACTACCAAAGACAATTTCGATTGACACCATTTCATTGTGTGATTGTTATGGGTGCGTTCCACTTGGCACTCACAACGACCACGCTCACGACCACAGTTTTCGCCGTTCCACTTGGTTCTGGGCGTCACAAATAGTCACAATAGTTTACTCAAGTGGAATGGATTTTGGAGCGTTTTTGGCGTTCATTTAAATAATAAAAAAGGCGCGTCTAAAAAAAAACTAAACAAAAGGTTGATGAGGTTATATTACAATTTGTAAGTGGTATTAATAAGTTCCATTACATATTGGTTAAGAGATTTATTAAAAAAAAAAGTATATACTTTAATTTTCAAGGAGTATTTAACTAATTTATGATCGTATTTAATAAAAATGCCTATATCGGCAGCAGTTTGAAATTAGTTGGTGCGTCAAAATAAAAGTACTAGTTCGTCCAGCTCGATGAAGAAAGAAATAGAATTTTACAAATCTTTGATCGTGAGAAACGAAAAGTTTGACCACATAATATTGATTTGATAATGTCTTTTCCGATCTTGTTCGGTACAATAGAACGATATTGTTATTGTCGCCATGTTTCTGGTTTTAGTTTTTAAAATTGGCGCTCAAACTCTCAAAACGCTCACAACGACCCACCTTTTGAGATGGGGCGTCGTGAGCTTGGCGTGAGCATAAGTAATGACGTCATCAATGACGTTTTCGCCGCGACCACAACGATCGTGGTCGCCATGTGGAACGCCTGAATGAGCATTTTATGCGTTGTGAACGCCAAGTGGAACGTACCCTAAATGAAACATAAATGCACTCGACTTCTTTACAGTTTACCTTAATGCTACATCAGTACCTATAATTATCCCTACAATGCTTTTGTAAATTTAAACATGAACTGTTCACAAAGACATCACAAGTTGACAACACACATCACATAACAATATCTATTCGATTTTTTTATTCTAATTATCCTCGCATTCCATCTATTGATTGGCACTAGGTAATTTGTTAAATATTTTATATTTCACCAGCTTCTGGCCGATTTAATTTGTCGCTCATACGCAGGTTAAATAGAATACTTTCAAAATCCCCATTTTCAAATATAAAACTAACTTTTACATCTTTAGTGATATTTGCGACAAAAAGGGGCTATATTATGTCCTCCAAGGTAAAGTGTATTCCCATTGACAAAAAAGCAGCAGAAATTACATCAACGGTTTCGGTGTAAAAACGTAACGCACAGACACCCAGTTTTGTTGAATTTTCGTAGAATTTAGAGAGGGTCCCGAGACAATATGACATGAAGGTATGAAATAAGATATGACAATAAAATGCTAGATGACACAGGTTCAAAATCCAGTCAAGCAAGGCCGCTGGAAGAATCTAGTTTCATATATAAAAGGGGGTATGTATAATAATTACAGCATAATGACTACAGCGCTACTCTGGTTAAAAATCCAGCCAGTTATGCAATCAAACATCTGTGTTCAAACCATTTTTCAATGTGTCGTTTACAATATTCTTGAGTTCTTATTTCTCTAGTAGTCACAGTTTCCTCACCTTGGTTCATTAGTGGCATTTTGCTGAATTCTACAACTTATTATATATTGATCCTTTCGTTGTGTATATAAAAGTTTTTCTAAACATTTAAAACAAATTTCTAATTACAGAGACAGCCGGAATTCAGTACCATTTGCCACCAATTACAATACAATTATCTAGATAGTTGATTAAAGCGATTACTATGCTGCATTTTGTGCTTTGGTGTAAATTAAATAACTAAATTGTTACATTGATGTACACATTTAATAGCTTGAAATAATCGTTTTTTACGATGTGTTTTACGCAGGATGTAACAAAATATCAATATCCATCTAGGCAGTCGTTACTTCCATCTTTTTGTTTTTATACAATATAGTTTAGATAGGTTTAGCATATACTAATAATAGTATAATATAATCTAATTATTTTATTATTGGAAAATAATCATTAAGTCATTTGTAATATTTCGACGTGGAATATTTTCACGTATTAGAATCCCATACGATACTGCGAGGTATTGACAGAAGGAAATTTGATATTTTCTATCATATTTATATATTGTTTGTTTTGTATTTTCACTATATTATTTTATAAATATGTCGAATGTTTTTTTTTATTCCTAGCATGTGCCACCCACATCTGTGGTCCTTCGAGCCGGATCCGCACCAGTGACCGATACACACGAGATTTATGGTTGAGTTTAATAAAATTATTCCCGATTTATTTTATTAAACCCTGCTTATCTGATAAAAAAGCATTGTAACTTTTCTGAAACATTGCAATTTCAGTTAACATTATATTCTTCTACGAAACCGTAATAACGCTAATCATAATAAATTATTAATAAGCATAAAAATACCCTTCATCATATTGGAAGAGGCCTAATTCAGCAGTGAATTTGTAATAAACTGAGAAACAAGAAACCAGATTATCGCATATGCAATTCATTATATTTTACGTATACTCGACAGATTAATACTCACTAAAAGCATTCATTAACAACGAATGTTCAACACTCCCTTGATCCAAAAGGAACCTGTTAATATCAAAAACTTGACACTTATAACTAAATAAAGATAATACACACTTCTTATAATTTTACTATGTACATGCATAGTTCCTATAAACCGATATTGATCTAAATTTACTTTTAATAATGCTCCAAGATTCATTAAATCGTGAAGATATAAGAGTATAATGAATTTGAAGTTTTCTGTGCAATCAATAAGATTTTTCATGCATTATTTCGAGTCTATACACCTGGCGGCTGACCTCGTAATAGCAGAGCACTAGTGAAAATAGGTCCATGTGTTGACTGATTAACAATACATGGTTTCATCACCTCATCCGATCCTGAAGGTGTCGTAAGAGGGGAAATGACAAGGCCAAAAACCTAGCTGCAAGCGAAGGGAAACTTGATACACTGTGCCAACCAGTCTGGCCTGCATGGCACAGTAGGCTTTCTCTCTTTTCTTTTTTGTTTGGGTTTGAGTTGTCTTCCCTTATATATGTTGCAGACATTTGCTAGTTTACATAATCCTATCATTAAATTATTGCATATTATGGCTTAAATCGTATATATCATTTGGCAAAAAGTTTGTTGTTCGGTAAAAATTACTATTACTATATGTTACAAATTCTTTTATACTTGCAAATCGTCTTGTACATATTTAAAAAAGTTGTCTGTGGCACAAATACTTGGGCCGCTTTAAACAAAGCTCATTCGAATTCGTAACTGACAGTGCCAAATGTTCCGCGTTACTTAAACCGTATCTATTATAATAAAAAATCCTTGTTCTGAACAGGTGCCGCTTAAACACTATTCAATTGTACTTCAGCGTCTTGTATCGCTAATTTGGGTTTTGCTGGAAACGCACCTTCTGCAAAGACCGCTCGCGTAGGCGTCTTAAGGGGAGACCCACGTTTTAAAAAGTTCGTCGTCACGGGAGCTCCACGGTCTATAACTTTTGATGGTACGAGGCTCCCACCGTCCACAAAGTTCGATCGTACCTTGGACCGAGTCGCTCGGGCTTCTTGACACGCGGCCCCACCCCGGCTATGCTATGAGTAACGGGTGCCATTGTGGGAGGCCCGAGTGAATATAACGTCTTCGTCATCGATGTTGATGCTTTCGGCCGCCGTGAGAGCGACCGTATCGCTGTGCACCACGTGTGGCGATTCGTTGAACTCGTCGAGTTCATCGATGCCCGCTGAAATAGATAAAAGAGTATTCAGTCTGTAGTTTGCAACATCGTGTGTATGCTTTGTTGTCTTATAAATTCAGTATAACCATACTTTAAAACTAGTAATTTAATATACGAAAATAGATAAAAAAATAGATAAATAAATAAACATCCTTGGACATTTCACAGAACGCCATCTCGTACCAAGCTAAGCAACTTAATGCTTGTGTTATGGAAAGATGGATGATAAACTACTTATATACATGTTTTTTTTTGTAAATACATACATATTATAGATTGAAAACACCCAGACCCGGAACAAATACTTGTAGGTCGTACAAATATTTCTTACGTGCGGGGATCGAACCTGCGACAAGCTGCGCAGCAGTCGATCGCTCAACCACTGCGCCAACCGTGTCGTGATAGTTATTGGGATTATTATTTGGGATTCACACAACCGAATAGGGCTCCCAAGGAGGAACCTGGTGTGATAAAAATGTTTTATGACATATTCGCAGTCGCCGCACTAGATGTGTACCGGAGGGCAAGGGCAAACGCTTCGTGTAAATACTGGTAGTTAGCCAAATCAGGTTTCACCGGTACCGACCCTAAAGAATTTGGGAAAAGGGCGAGGGAGTGGATAATATAAATAAAATTTCACTGTTAAAACAAAAAAAAACCTTTTAAACAATGAAATATTCGTTTCATAGCCCACTCTAGTCCACTGCTGGACATAGGCCTCCCCTAATCTGCCTTATCAGTCTAGGGGTTGGACATGCCGCGTTTGGAACAAACGGAATGGATCTACGCTTCCATACCGGGTTCGGGCAAATGTCTTTGTGTAAGTCAGAGATATTTGATCTAGGTCTGTGTGTCGCTTTACCCCGGACGACGTCCGATAGTCGCAACCCGTCGGGGCACTAGCATGCGTCCTCGGGAACCTATGGCATCCCAAAAGGGAGTTTTAGTGCGTAGTCGAGTGTTCCGAAGTCAGCAGCAGTACAGTATGCATTAAACGTTTCCCCAACGAAACAAAAAAGGTCTGGATGTCGTTTGTGGTCGTGAATTGTGTACAGCAGAGGAGATAACTTAAAAAAAAGCTTCCCGCAGCTTCTGTAGATCGCGCCACCTATCACAGGGGCGTTCTACACTACACAATAAAAAGTAAGTATGCTCAAGGGTATTTAATGACTCCTAATAGTCTCGGTTAGAAAATAAAAGTGACTGCTGTACTTGTACATTGAACACTATCGTCTGATCGCATTATAAAGATATCCACATGGCACAGTATATTGAATTGTGTATTAGTGTCAATATACTCTAGATAAGATTATGTTACGATATTGAAACGTTCCGATGATTAAAAACACGATAATCTAACGGGATGTTGATAGACACGCGATTGTGTTTATTGTTTTTATTGCTAAAACATGTATGACTGAACTAAAGCCTTCCCCAATCGGGGAAGGCAACTGGGCCAAGGCCTCCGCCGCTAGCTACGGAGGGGCGGCCAGGCAGGCGGGCACGTGCAATGTCCCGTACGTGCCTCTCGATGGATTGGGGAGCGTCCAAAGCTCCCCGCATCAAAGCGCCTACTTGTAAAAGCGGGCCAAGGCCCCACCAGGGTCGCGGAGCATGCTCCCCATTAGGGAGTGAAACCCGTGGCCCTGTTTCGCGCAGTCAAGGGCACCGTTCGTTTTAGTGGGTAGGTTGGGGCGCAATTACCATCTTTTCGCGGCTCGGAGACCCACGTAACCCGGCTGTCGTTAGCGGTCGGGTATCCATGATGATGTCCAACGTAAAAAAAAGGTTACGTATCAAGTTTTCCTTCTCTTGCGGCTAGGCCTTTTGTCGGCTCTTACCGACACCCTCAGGTTGGAATGGGGTGGTGACACTATGTATCTTATATTTGTCACCACACGGGAATATTACCCTCCATGAAATTGGAAGAGGCCCAACTCAGCAGTGGGTTGTATATGGGCTGATTAGTAGTTAGTATATAAATAAACATTTATTCATTCTCATGTGTTGTACATTAAGCGTAGTAATTGTAAAGCACAAAATTGCAGTACCTGTGTAGTCGGCGGGTGCCAGGAATAGATATTGCTCGGAGCGAGTCGGCCAAAGGAGATGGGCCATTATGCAGAAAGCGAGACAATCTGCCGAGTAAGTGATACCTGAAATATAATAAAGTATGCTCAAGATTGGTTCGTATTTTACCACACTTTTTAAAGCTTGGTAGTAGGAAATAAATAGTAATTCTGACTGTCGTCAAAATAGAGGACAAAAAACCAAACCAATTGAGAATTCGTTTAGTTTTTTTTTAATTCATTGCAAAGCAACGCCTATTCGTTTAGCATCTGATATTGGCGCACTAGTGAAGTTGAACGTAGGTTGAATTTCCCTTCACATTATTTGTTCATCATCATCCGACGCCCACATTAGTCCACTGCTGGATATAGGCCTCGCCTAGCGACCTCTGAGCGCCACAGCGACCTGTTTTCCACTTGACGCATCCAGCTGCTGCCCGCAACCTTTCGCAGATCGTCGCTCCATCTAGCAGAGGGCCGTCCCACACTACGCTTGCCGATTCGCGGTCTCCACTCAAGAACGGTAGACGATACCCCAACGGTTGTCCGTTCTTCCACTCCGGTGTCCAGGCCGGGGCACGGCCGAGCCAGTTCAAGCATGAATCACTTCATACAAAATGTATACTAATACCTAATGTTCGACCGTACCCCACGGGGCACGACCCGGCGTAGCGTTAATCGAGCTTTAAGGTTCAACCGAACAATACGTCTAGACGCCTGTCAATAATACGCGTTCATATAAATCGAATGATTACTGTGAGACAGAGACAACATTCTGGGCGTACAACTATATTTATATTTTTTTAACATTATCCTATTTCTACAATATCTTAACCAGAAAGCTTTGGTATCGTTGAGGTTTGTACTATACAAAAGGTCACGTTGTAATATCCTAAGGGAATATTTTTACATACAAAACATGTAATTCACTAATACAAATGACACAAAGACTCGGCGCAAGTGCCTCCGGTTTAAACAAAGACATTTGCTTGACCCCCGGAATCGAACCGGTGATCCAACCCCTAGACCAAAAGGCAGTCCAGTGTGGGGACAGATTTAGAATACATAGTGTCACCATGCCATTCCATCCTGCGGGTATCGTAAGTGCCGACAAAAGGAAATGATATGATCGAAAATCTAGCCTAGAAGGAAAACTTGAATCGAAACCCCGTGGCACGTCAGGTCAGCGTGACAGAGTAGGCTAATTACCTGCCTGCCATGGAAGGTGGCTCGACTCAGCAGTGAGTCATTTATAGGCTGATTAGTAGTAGTATTTGTTGTACAGACAAGAACTTACCCAAAAGAAACTTGAACCTCCACAGAGGGCTTATCTGCAGCGCGATCAGGGCTATGATCGGCAAGTACACAAACCATACGAGGCTCGAGGCCCCAAAGTGTAGTAGGAAGTTCAGCTTGGGCATATTGTGCTCATACATCATCGTGTTACGTAACTCCAAGACGAACCACAGCATGATGGCTACGCGGAGTGACAACATCAACCAACCGGGCCAAGTTTGATATTCGTCAATTTCCTCTATGACGTCCACTTCGGTCTGGCACAAAATTAACTTATTTAACAGTAAGTTAAGTGTTAAGTTAAGTGAAGAAGGATAAATGCTCGTTTGTTTCGTAATTATTACTTTTTCCGTGTTGCGACGGATTTAGAATCCTAAGGGTGTCGTAAGAGCAGAAAAGAAGGAAATGATAAGGTCGATAACCTAGCCGCAAGATAAGGAAAACTTGATACGGAACTCTGTGCCAACCCGTCTGGCCAGCGTGGCACAGAAGGCTAATTTTCCTCCAGCAGTGGGTCATTCATGGGCTGAGAAGCAGTAGTATTTTCGTAAACTGCGTTGATCTAGACCAAATTGTGCAAAATAGAATAATAACTCACTTCTTTGATTAAAGAATAATAATAATTGGCTTAAAAGATAATTTTTGACAGATATCAAAAATTAAGAGGTTATATTTTCGCCAGCCGCCCACATGTTGTGAATGCAATGCCTTACTAGCCCCGTGGAGAGACATTTGGGAGACACGAGGGAGTCGGCGCGGGACATTTCACCGGGGGGATGTTTAGAAGGATCGGGGATATTCAATATACAGTAATATGAATGTTCATTTATGTTATGATTATGACACACTACTATAAGACTCCTCATTATGGTTGTTTTTTTAACGTCTCCCCTGCAGTTGGTTAGATAATTAATAAGTCTTGGCCGCCTTTTGTCCTTTTTACTATAAGTCCTACATAATATATTGTAGTCGATGAGCCAGTAGCGTGAAAAAACTTCAATGACGTCGCCAGTGTCGCCAGTAGGTATTGTGTGCCGAACTGTCGAGGCTTCCCGTGAATTTAAAACTATATCCATGCCGAAACGTCGGGAAAATAAAGGACCTTCCTTCCTTCAGGGATCAGCCCCGTGTTTGAGATGGTTAAGCCTAAAAATTATAATTAAGTACTCACAGTGTTCCAAACATATAGTATAATATGCACTACGCCGTATGCCAGCCACACCCCAAATACGAGTGGTTTGTAAGTGAGCTCCAATCGCGTTACTGCCCATCCTTTCGCTAGTAAAAGCAGCAGTAGCATGAAGAGGGTCTGAAAGCCATATTTAGTTAATTTAAATAACAAATGAAAAACATAATTATAATCAAAACTCTTACAAACAAGTTAGCTCATTAGAGCTTGTTGAAAAGTCAAACAAAATTTAATAATGTATATTTACCATTTACCACTATTTTGCAATGCAGCTCTACAGAGAAGAGCCGGCAAGGATCTCTGTAGATGCTGTTTTTAGATCGTCATTCTTAGGTACAAGGCCGGGTGGGACAGGTTTGTGAGAGCAAACTTGCTCAATAGTCGCAAAGTGCCAAACATCAACATATTACTAATATTACTTTGTATGCATTTACAAAAAAAAAAAGTAAATAAGTAGTTTATCATCTATCTCGTTACCATAACACAAGCATTAAGTTGCTTAGCTTGGGACGAGAAGGCGTTGTGTGCAATGTCCAAGTATATTTATTTATTTATTACTAGTGTCGTTCTCGTATGATTCGCAAGCTCGTGGTATTTTTTTATATCTAAGATATAAAACGAATACGGAAACTTTACCATCATCATTTTACACCATAAATTACCCAATACTGAGACAGGCTAATCAACCATTAGAAATGCAAAAGTATGGATAAGACAATGGATGTTTGTTACTCAATCATGCCATAATAATTTAACAGATTTGTATGACATGGGAATAACATGTAGCCAAATGTTTTATTTTGGATAGATGAATAAAAAACAGTCTACAATTTCGTAACATAATTATGAGACAACATTTTTCACATACAAGATTAAATAAAAGAACTGGCTTACTCTGCTCATAATATCGAGAATATCTCCAGCTGCGGCCAGACCAGAAAACCCAATACCATCAACTGCAAACTTGACAGTATGTAGCACATTAAAACAGAGAGCCACAAATTCAAGCACAAGACTGGAAGTGAACAGTTTTGTCACTGGATGCTTCTGTGTTCTGTGAATACAACAAAAAAAAAACAACACTATAGGCTATAAAAATAAATCTAAATAAATTTCAACCTTAGACCGTGATAAATTGGGTTGAAAATAAACTACAGGCATTTTAGACTTATCACTGCAGCGATATACCACCAGTTTCCCCACTGCACCCAGTAAGTGTTACATTTACGACATGAATGCAGTGTGTCATCCAACATAACAAAAAGTGAGTCATTTGACCCTAACAATAGGAGAAAGTTGGTCATAAAGTTGGACCTTAATTTGCAACGAAACTTACCCACCAATTGTGTAAGTCTGGGGTATTTAGTGTCGTCGTCATTTCAGCTCAGAACTGAGCCACTGCTGAGTCGGGCCTCCACCAAATTCATGGAGGGAAACAGCCTACTGTGCCACTCCGACAAGACAGGTTGGCACAGGGTTTGTATCAAGTTTTCCTTCTCTTGCAGCTAGTTGATCTGCCACTTGCGTTCCTTTAGTCGCCTCTTACGACACCCTCAGGATGGCATGGGTTGGTGACCTTGTGTATTCTAAATCCGTCACCACACAGACTATTTTATTTACAGTATATGAGTTGCTTAGCTTGGTACGAGATGGTGTTGTGTGAAATGTCCAAGGATATAATTTTTACCTTACTGCATATAGCTGTACTGGTAGCAACATAATGTAGCACAACCAAAAAACAAGGTAGAGCTCTAACGTGTTTTGCCGGTCAAATGAGAACTGATACAGCAATGTGTTATAATATGACAGGTTTGGGCTTCCATTTACTAGCCAAAAATCATATTGTATTGTCTGTGGTATCTTCGTAAGAGTGTTGTTGTCTTTAGATGGTGCTCCTGAGTAATAATGCCATGTGCAAGTCACTTCGTCTAAGTAACAAGCTACCATGGACACATACCAGAATCTGTAAAGGAAATCAGACAATAATTTATTATCTCAGCGTATAACATACTTGGATATTTTTGGGCCTTCTATTTTGAAAGACTTATTTCATGTCAAGTTTTCCTTTTAAATCCATTACCGCAGACAAATTAAGAACTAGGTATATTTATATATGTAAAGTTAAACTAGCGACCCTAGGTGGGATAAAACAAAATTAATTAGAAAGCTAGTGGGAAAAAAAGGAGAGATACAAAGGGGTGTGCCACAGGGCTCAGTGCTGGGCCCAGTGTTGTACATACTGTACACCTTCGATCTCCCACAACATCTCGAATGTAATGTTAGCATCTTTGCAGACGACACCAAAATATTTGGGAATCCACTAATTGATTATGACCGCCTCCAAGAAGATCTAAACAGAATAGCTAACTGGTCCAAGGAATGGCTTATTAACCTTAACGCCTCGAAATGCACTGTACTACACATAGGCAAAAGCAATCCTCGTCTGACTTATAAATTGAATTCCACCTCGCTGATGGAGACCAAGGTGCAGACGGACCTGGGAGTGAAAATAGCGGAAGACCTTAAATGGGAAGAACATATAACATCAATAACGAAGAAAGCAAGGACCCTTATTTATCTAATCAGGAAAGCCTTTGGAAATCTCACACCAGACATGGTGCTTCGAATACATAAAACCTTTATAAGACCAATTTTAGAGTATGCATTTCAAGCCTGGAGCCCCTATTTTGTTAAGGATATCGAACTTCTGGAGAAGGTACAGCGCAGCTTCACGAAAATACCACGTAACCTGAAACAACGAAGTTACGAAGAACGCCTAAAGATGTTGAGGCTCACAACTCTAAAGGATCGCAGGGCCCGTGGAGATCTGATCGAAACATACAAGATCTTAACTGGACACTATGACATTCAGGACTTTGAGCAAAACATCTTCACACGTAACGAAAACCCCCATCTAAGAGGCCATTCTTTAAAACTATGTACCAGTTTCTCAAACAATAATCCGCACAAGCACTTTCTGAATAACCGAGTAGTCAGAGCGTGGAACAAACTCCCAGAACATGTGATCACAGCTGACAACATAAATCAATTTAAGAACCGACTGGACAAATACTTAGCTGCAAATGAAAACCAGTAGAAAATAGCGAGATACAGGCATCATCAGTTGTCTCAACTGCCTGCCTGATTAAATATAATAATAATAAATAATAATAAGATAAAGCGTGGTATATTCCAAGGTGACAGTTTAAGTCCATTGTGGTTTTGTCTAGCTCTGAACCCTTTGAGCACGTTGCTAAAGTGTTCCGGGCTTGGCTATCGTCTTCGGAAAGAGAATGAGGCCATTTCGCACCTTTTGTATATGGATGATCTCAAATTGCATGCTTCGAAAAAGCCTGACCTAATGGAGTTGCTTAAAATAACCGACAATTTTAGCAAATCCATTGGAATGGAATTTGGTGTAGACAAATGTGCGGTCCTCAATATACAAAGGGGGAGAATTGTAAACAGTGAATGTTTGCAGGTCTCACGGAACGTGTCACTCAGATGTCTTTCTGAATCCGAAACATACAAATACCTTGGTATGTCAGAGGCTCTAGGTGTTGCTGATGCAGACATGAAGCAAGTATTGAAGGAACGGTTTTATAGTCGCCTGACCAAGGTCTTAAAAAGCCTTTTATCGGGTGGCAATAAAGCCTTTAATAGTTGGGTCATGCCGGTACTCGCATATTCCTTTGGCATATTAAGGTGGACTCAGACGGAACTGGACGCTGTGGATAGAAAAGTCCGTCGATTGCTAACAGCACATCGAATGCACCATCCACGTTCATCTGTAATGAGAATGTATATCTCGCGGAAATGCGGCGGCCGCGGCTTTTTAAATGCCAAGGACCTACATAATCGCGAGATATATAATCTCAGGGAGTATTTTCTTAAGGTTAACGTGGATATGTATCGAAATGTTGTCGCGATTGATAAAGGACTTACCCCGCTTTCTCTTGCTATCGAGAACTGGAGGAAGCCAAAGGTAATGAGTATTTCGGATCGCACGGCCATATGGAAAGACAAGGAGCTACACGGCAGGTTCTATCGAGCTCTCACGGGATCTGATGTGGACCAACTCGCATCCGTGGACTGGCTACGCTTCGGCAACCTTTTTGGGGAACTGAAGGGTTTGTCTTTGCAATTATGGACGAAGTTATGATGACGAACAACTACCGGAAGCATATTCTGAAGGACGGCACCGTCGACATTTGTCGGGCATGCCACCGTCCCGGCGAATCTATCAGACATATCGTTTCCGGTTGTTCTCGTCTTGCTAACGGGGAGTACTTGCATAGACACAACCAAGTAGCCAAGATTATTCATCAACAACTTGCCTTTAAATATGGTCTTGTGAGTACTGAAGTTCCATATTACCAGTATCAGCCTCAACCAGTTCTCGAAAATGACCATGTCACGCTCTACTGGGATCGATCTATTATAACGGACAGGTATATTGCTGCCAATAAACCTGACATCGTTATAATAGATCGGTCTACACGCCGCGTAAAGCTGGTTGACATCACCATTCCGCATGATGAGAACCTCGTGAAGGCGGAAAAAGAAAAAATGATTAAATATTTAGACCTGGCCCATGAGGTGACCGCCATGTGGAGTGCTGAGTCAACCAGTATTATTCCGATCGTTTTATCAGTGCATGGTTTGATATCGAAAAGTTTTGATGGACATCTCAATCAACTCTCGATATCCGGTTGGGTGAAGCGTCTGATGCAAAAGGCAGTTTTACTTGAGACGGCGCGCATTGTTAGGCGGTTCCTCTCTTTGAAACACTAACCACTAGGCGGCTTGAAAAAAATTTCCGCCCCTAGGGCTGCTATGATTTTTATATAATATTTAAAAAAATGTTTTTCTCTTTTTTATAAATATTATGTAAAAAAATATGAATAAAGAATATACAAGAAAAAATAATAATAGGAAAAACGAAGGGGAATTTTGAAGATACATTTTTTATCATATAATGATACCATCCTTAGGCCACAGAACTACCCATGTAGCAAGGGTGTTAGTTAATAGATAGAGAACAAAGCAAATCATCATCTTAATAGTCTACTACTGGACAAAGGCTTCTCAAGATTTATCACTGAACACAATATTTGGTTCTCTTCTATCATAAAAATAAGTACCATAATTATTTATGTTTCATCATCATCATCATCATTTCAGCCAAAAGATGTCCACTGCTGGACATAGGCCCCCTCCCAAGGATCTCCACAAAGGCCGGCCCTGGGCCGGCCGCATCCACTGTTTTCCGGCGACCTTAACCATGTTGTTGGTCCACCATGTGAGAGGCATACCAGCACTGCACCTTCTGGAATGCGGTCGCCACTCGAGGACTTTCTGCCCCATCGGGCGTCGGTCCTGCGAGCTATGTGCCCTGCCCACTGCCACTTAATTAAATGTCTACTTCTACTATTGGGCTCATAAATGACCCCCCGCTGAGTTGTGCCTCCTCCAGATACATTGGTTTTGGATGGATGGATGGATGGATTTCCTATTCAGTTTTCCTTCGCTTGTAGCTAGGTTATTGGCCTTGTCATTATCTTTTGTCAACTCTTCTAAGGATTGGGTGGTGACACTATGTATTTAAAATCTATTACCATACAGAAAATTAATTATTTGTCTATAGAATTTGTTTCTCTGCACCACTTACAGGTTGACTGGGAGAGAATGCCCATGGCATTAAGCCCGCCTTTGTACACTATATGTGCATTAAGTTTTAATTAATAAATATTCACTATTTTAACCTATAGACTAATTTAATAATATAATTTTTTTTGTACCTTGGTTGGCTTGGGTTGTGTATGACATAGGTAAGCTGATTTCTTTTTATAACATTCCAAGGAGAATCTTCATCAATACACAGTCCTCCTTTGGGACATGGAATTCTTCTGAATAAATCTTGCCCACCAGCATTGCACTTTGGATGGAATGCAGTTTCATTTAAATTTTGAAACATTACTTGGCATGCCAATTCCTTATTAGTGATGTCTCTGTTTTTGTAATAATGTAAAAAGTGTTCTCTGTCCAAAACAGCGAAGGTAACTGGATATTTAAAATGGTCATTGGAAGTTATATTACCGAAAATGTAGCCATATGTTTCTCTCTGAAAGTGTATATCTGTTTTCTGAAATCCAAACTTCACCAGGAATTGGAAAAAGTCTTGCGTCGAAAATTCGCCTTTTATATGTGTAGACGAAACAATACATAAAATGGAGCATAAAATTTGCAGTACACTGGTGATACCCATTTTTCTAAATATTATGATGATCACAGAAATATTACATTTCTGTTCAATAGCCGTCACTCATTGTAATGTTGTATTGTAAACATGTAATGGAACAACGATATATTCAGGAAATTGGCGTCCTAATTTGATGTTTATTATTCATATTAATTATGAGTTAGAGACCACTTTTTTCGTGGGCAAGATCGTTTTGCAACGATTGATTAAAACGTGAAATGTCAACTTGTTGTCATTTTGACATCTCACCAATTTAAAAAAAAATGATAATGCCTTCAGATACATTCACATTATCAACCGCATTCGGATGCAGTGTAAACATTTTTTTATGGCGGGTAAGTTGAAACACGCTTACTTCTTAAAAACCACATGTTCGTTTTTGACATATTTTACACTTAATATTCCTCTTCATTCTCAAATAGCTTCTACATAGCTGCTTCATACAAAACAATCGTTTTGTCAAATAATATTACAGAAAAGTCATAAACACAACCGTATCGTGCAGTAAATTTCCCAACACTATTGGTCGACCAATGGTGAATAAATTTCCCTTTAATTTTATTTACGTATAGTTTAGCACTAGGTATCCCCACTTCGAGACTGCATTTCCACTTATCATCAGGCGGAATCAGGCTTTACATAAAAAAAAATACTATTAATTAAAGACAAAGGTTGTGCTCAGAAAAAAACCGTAAATAATTTTAAAGAGTTTGACCTCTATATTATGGAAAATATTATCTTCTGTTCTTTAAGCCCCTGTACGCACTAGCGGTAGGCTAGGCGGCTAGCCGCGAGGCCTGCCGCTTTTCTAATTTAATATGCAACTCCTTATTTCTGTACGCACTGGCGGTTGAAATTTTGTGGCGGTTTAGTAGGCCGCGCGGCTAGCCGCCTAGGCGGCCAGCCCCTAATGCGTACAGACGCTAACAGCCCCAGTACCTACAGAAAATAATAAAACAGTCTATGGTATGGAAAGGCAATTTGGAGGGATTCACCTCAAATTTAGGGTGTGAACAAATTGGATGTGGGTGCTTGTTACACGCAGATTATTGCGCTCGCTTTCAAGGGTTTTTAGTTTGCATTATTTTTTATATTCCATAATGTTAATGAAGAAAGTAGTTTCTTGTCATTATTTTCAAAAGTAACATAACGTTATCATTATTAGCTACATTTATGGTTTCAAAAAGCCAGAACCAGAAGAAAATCAACTTTAAACCTATCATTAAAAATATCATAGAATATTGTTTCTAATTTAATTTTGATAATATTGCGTTTTACGGGATTTCTATTTTTTTTCTACTGTTGTATCCAAGAGATTGTAACACTGTAGGTAGATAGACAAGCAAGACAGACAGAAGATGGTTGAATGAATTCATGATGGCGGACGGTGCTGAGTGCTGGTGTTAGAGGCTGATAGTATTGGTCTATTTGTTAATATTGAGAGGTATTGGGTGTTTGTGCACTGAAAACATGTATAATTTAGGCAAAAACTGTTAAAATAGGCTCCATAGCATATGTAGAGACCAAGGACATCGATGTGATTTCGGCCTTAGCAACACTTACCTATTTCCTTTGTGATCTAGATTTTCATAGTGATAGTGTGTGTGATAATATATGGTCATTTATAGATAGATAGACGGCTAAAAAATTGCAAGTGAATGTGAAAAGTGTAACATTTATCACATTGGCAGTGAATTATTAGGTTACTTCCTTTGTAACCTCGAACGCGGAAGTCGCTGTGCCGCCGCTTTGATAAAGTATTTTCGGCCGTTGCGGTCGGATATGTCCTATAAGATCACCACCGTATATTCATAAAATGCATACTTGCATTAGGCTTCTGGCGTGAGTAACTGTGATGAAATAATGGTTGAGACAGGAGCCCCTCAACAGTTAGCTGAAGAAAGCCTGGAAAGCGCCGAATGGTACTGGGGTGATATCACACGGTAAGTGACCTCTTTAAACTAATCTATACCACACACATCATACAATTTAATATTTTTATTATATTTAAATTACAATATTCATAGTAATAGAAGAAGTACTAAAGAATTATTAATGCAGATGTTAGTAAAACTTCTGAAGAAAGAATAGACCTACAATATTTTCCATTTAGGAAAATTGGACATAAAAATAATGTTGTACAATTTGATTATTTAGCAATTTTCACAAGTTATTCTATAGAGTATCATTAATTCATGGGTCAATACTTGTTTCATGCATATTATGTAGCTGGCTGTTTAATTGACATTATTTAGCCTAGATTATATACAAAACTATGTTCTACTACTACTACTTGCTCTTTAAATGAGTCATGAGCCTCCTCCCATCCCACAGAGGGTTAAATTAGCCTAAATTATATTCATATAAGAAAAATTTTCAACTATTACAATACCAAAAAAGTGTATATAAGTTATACTATTATGGCTACCAATTTTTACTGTATATTCTTTATTCATATTTTTTACATAATATTTATAAAAAATAGAAAAACATTTTTTTAAATATTATATAAAAATCATAGCAGCCCTAGGGGCGGAAACTTTTTTCAAGCCGCCTAGTGGTTAGTGTTTCAAAGAGAGGAACCGCCTAACAATGCGCACCGTCTGAAGTAAAACTGCCTTTTGCATCAGACGCTTCACCCAACCGGATATCGAGAGTTGATTGAGATGTCCATCAAAACTTTTCGATATCAAACCATGCACTGATAAAACAATCGGAATAATACTGGTTGACTCAGCATTCCACATGGCGGTCACCTCATGGGCCAGGTCTAAATATTTAATCATTTTTTCTTTTTCCGCCTTCACGAGGTTCTCATCATGCAGAATGGTGATGTCAACCAGCTTTACGCGGCGTGTAGACCAATCTATTATAACGATGTCAGGTTTATTGGCTGGCTACCAATATTATTAGTTATTGTGAAATAGATTTACTTGCATATTGATTAAAAATATGATGAAATTAAGACATCTACATTTATAACTGATTGATTGCATCAATTTTTTTTTCAGAGATGAGGCCAGTGAAAAATTATGTGATACTTGTGATGGCACCTTTTTAGTACGTAATGCATCCAACAAAGATAGTGGCTACACATTGACTGTGAGAAAAGGTGGAACAAATAAGTTAATTAAAATATACAATCATGATGGCCGCTATGGGTTCTGTGAACCTTTTGAATTCAAATCTGTGGTGGACTTGGTACGCTTCTACCAGGAATACTCACTGGCTCACTGTAATAGTAGTCTTGACATTAAACTTATGTACCCCCTATCGAGGCTTCAAGAGAATGAAAGTGATGATATGAGTGATGAAACATTAGAAACTAAGTACAAAGAAATTCATAAAAAATATGTATTGAAAACTAAAGACTTTGAAGACAGGTCATACAAATACACAAGACTTAGGGAAGATGTGAATTTACAAAAACAAGCACTAGATGCCTTCAGAGAAACAGTAAAAATATGTGAGGATCACTTAAAATTACAAGAAAAGATGCAAGGTGAAGCTCAACCGCACGAAAAGAATGCTGTGCTTGAAAACAACTGGCATTTAATAGTAAGAGTTGAGAGCTTAAAAAAGGCTAAGGCAGAATTAAATGATATTTTACGAAGCACTGTAGCAGCACAACTTATGTTAGAGAGAGAAATAGCTAAACTAAAATCAGAAGTGACTGACCTCTATAAACTGAAGGATAAATTTAAAATGTAAGTATATCCTTTGTACATATATGTAAAACCATGTACCACACATATTCATCATCAGCTGTAAACAGTCCACTGCTGGACAGAGGCCTCTTTCTGCTATACATCAATACAACATTTGTAAATTTTGAATTTATTGATGATACCGTAAATTTACAAATTTATTGGTAAATATTCCTATAGTATATATTCAAATGTGTATGCCTTGTAATACAAATGCGTAAGTTTCAACAGACATCTCATTTGTCAATTATCTAGAAAAAAAAGTTTTTAGGTTTTTTTTTCTGGTGTCACGTGATAGCTTTTGTTGTATGTTGAGTTAACTAATAAACTGAAAATGATTTATTTGAATTTTTGGAAGGTACATCCTATACTACATTAATAAACATAAAGCTACAAGTGAGTAATTTTTTAGCTCTTATTTGAAAATATACCTTCATCTTATTTCAATTATATCCAAAACTATATGTATCTCCAGTTACAACAACCAATATGACAGTTTCTTTTTTTGTTACTATAGTCTATGATGAATTAACTTCTTTTTTGCAGATGGCTGCAAGGAAGGGGGAAAACAGAGGAATATTTACATCTTTTAGAAGACGACAATATTCACAAACTTGAAGACTTATATGCCCACCGTGAAATGATAAGTTGGAAGGTGAATTGTACCCGTGAGAAAGCCGAGAAACTTTTGGCTGGCAAACCTCAAGGCACATTTTTGATTCGACCTAACTCCACTGGCCAACTGGCATTGTCTATATGCTGTAACAATATGGTATACCACTGTATTATCTCTAAGACTGATCGAGGCTATGGATTTGCTGAGCCATATAATGTTTATGAGTAAGTATATAATTTTCTTACTAGTGTTCATGTTGTCGATCGTTTTCAGCCCATATTTATTTATATAAGTTGAAATATTATGTGGAAAACTACTTGCACTACTACTAGTAATGAGTACCAAATAATAAATAAATAAAACAAATCTTTATTGTCTCAAATTAATAAAAAAAATACAATTGAGACATTGCCAGTAAGTAATATACAATACTTTTGTAGGGGCTGCCTCTCTTCTTACCGTGGTACTAGATAGATAGTACATTTTTAGCAGTCCTTGGGTGAAGAAACTAGATAAGTCGTGAAAATCTAAAAATTGTTGCCATTCTGGTAAATTTATTAATGTTGAATGTAAACAGGGTAAATTTTTCGTATTTTGGATATTTTTTATTGATTTGGTATATTATTTCTTGAAATTTTCTGCTTTGGTTCCTAAAAGATCAACAGATTTGATGTCCAAAGCAAAACTGATTTATTCTCAAAGTACCCACCTAATGTTTTACAACAATTATTATCAATATACCTGCACTATAAACTTACTATAATCCAGTACCCAGTTAGGCAAAATGCATTTTAGTTTTCATAGAAATCGGACTTGAGTCCTTGGAGTGTTTTTCGATATTTCTTATAGTTTCGGTTTTAGCCGTCGAATATTCGGTCCATATTCCCCATAAGTGATAGTAGCCTCGGCACCTGACCAGCATCGCCTTTCCTTTGACATAGTTGCCGTCATCTTTGAAACCGTCGAAGTGGCTGTGTATCCACTTAAAGTAAATTTTCGGCAGCTGTGTCAACAGGTGAGCCGGCACTGGTCGGTTGCCAAGGTGATTATGTCGTCCAACTTGTCCTGAAGGGCCGTGCTGTCTTTGCCTGCTATAGCCCATTTGGCATATCCTCTCCATTTTTTCTTGTCGTAAGCAACACTAAATAAATACTTCTTCCAAACCGGTTCTTGAGGTTAGTTATTAATAATGGCCATATCACACTCTGCTGGGATCAATCCATTATTACTAATAAGACCATATCTGATAAACCGAGTGACCATTGATCGTTTGGCATCCCACAAGATAACCTCATTAAAGCCGAAAAGAGACTTAAGTGCCTTGGCTTGGCTTACGAAGTTATTGCCATGTGGATCATTGTTGCAAATTTTGCCTTTTTAACATGTGAAATTCTAATAAATTATTATGTTAATACATAATAATTTATTAGAATTTCAACCGTCATCTACAGAAACTCTCGCATAGTTGTTATACGAGAGGCACAAACCCGATAATTCTTAGCACCGCAGGGATCCTCTAATAAGGGCTCTTCTCAAACCCCATAATGTGGAAACGTCGCTTACATCTGACATCACGGTTTCCAAAGGAAGCCTTTCATTATCTATATGTTGTGATATATCCACAGCTGAACTACCTATATAAACAATATCTATCAATAAGTTTCAACAGGTATTATTGTGCGACATATTATCGCCTATAATTTTATAAATTACTCAAAAAATTGTTATATAATGGCTTTATAAAAATCTAGATGTATCTCATTATACCTTGTTTTTGTTCCAGAACTTTAAATGAATTAGTACTTCACTATGCAGTGAATTCATTAGAAGAGCACAATGAACAACTAAGAACTGAACTAAAGTACCCTGTGAATGCTCATCTGGTGAAAAAGCCAGATAAAAAGTGAAAAATTGGTGAACAATGAAAGCTGAGTAATAACACATGTCCTGTGGACATCTATTGTCGCTGTCGGATTTGATTAGCTGACAGTTTGACTAAATTATTGCCATTCTGGTAAAATGGTTGACATGATTGTATATGTATTGAAAAACGTCTAGTACAGTATATGGATACAATATTTTAAAAAGAATGTTTTGCCTACATTGTCGGATAAACTTACTCATTATGATAATAATAAGATTGTTATTATTAAGATAAAAATGTATATTCACAGCTAAAGTGAATTTATGCAATGCTCCAAGGGATCATATTGATACGCAAAAGTATTCAAGTGCATACAGGAATGTAATATAAATCAAAATGTCTATGGTTTATAGCTTTATAGGGTTTGTAGTGTGGTCAGATGCATACAAACACAGTGAAATTTGGTTACATAATGTATGTGTAAATTTTGTGTATGAACAATATACATAAAAATATTGCTTAAGGTTCAATTGATTTGTATATTTTTTGTTATGTGATATGTTAATAATGTGATAATTATAAAATATTTATAATCACCATATCATGGATGTAAAAGTTCATGTTTGCCTCCCTCCCATGAATGAAATTTACATTCAGTCATAGAATCATAAATCAATGCAAATATTGAAAAATACTAAATCTACTTCTTAATCTCGGATTGTGCATTGTTAAGGTCAGCATCCATCTGTGAACTACCATACCACGATAGTCGTCATGCTTTGAAATTGTCTAAAATATACTCTGTGCTATGCCACATAAGGTTGGTAACTAACTTACGAGGTAGGGTGGTGCTGGTCAGTGGCCCACCTAGCAAAGTGAGTGGTGACGCCTCACTCTTTTTCGAGTTGATGCTGAAGTTTGATTGTAGTTGTGGTGAATACTTAAAATGTTAACAATGGATGAATAATTTTATTTTAGCTCACTTCTCAAAATCATTTATTGTTGTAGCTTATTAACTTATTGTGATCCACCCTTAATTAAAATAACATTATAATAAATTTCCATCTTTAAAATAACTTCGGTAAGTCTGACTGGTATTCATATTTTATGTCAAAAAAAACATTAATTGGTTTTAGCTTCTGTAGGTAAAATCCTATAACCCAAACATCCTGTAGAATAGTACATTTTCTTTGTTTATGGTGTGTTTTTTTCTAGACTGGATTTAGTGGCTTGTGTTAGGACCACTGAGGCTGTATTGGTATAGTTCTATATAAATGTAACCAAATATTTTCTGAATTGGTATTGAAAAAAGTGGAGAGCCCAAATTGTGATTACTGTGACTGTAGAGAAGATATCTAGCACTTCATAGTGGAATGTGCCTAGTCTGAAGAACCTATTGCAAAGAAAATTAAATTATAGCCGTTTTAATATGGGCCCGTTTCAAGGAATACTAGCTGCACTAGTGGCTTCAATAGGTATTGTACTTTCCAAGCCACACAGAAGCATTGCTAAACTAAAAAGAATCATAAATGCAGAAAGTAGAACAAGGTTTGAGAGCTCAACAGGACTGGCCTAATAGTCGAAAATAATATAATAATAATAATGTTACTACTTACTATCCAAGTGACCGTAGTCATATTTTGCATTACCGCCAAGGGCACTGAAATGTATTGTTATCAGGACAAATAAATAATTTTCATAATGTCATTACAATATTTTCATAAAATCAGTAACACTAGATGAGAAGTCGTCCGAAATGAGAGCCTAATTTTAATTTGCACTGGTTCATTCCATATATTGTCTATAATTTCTGGACGGGTTTTACATTTCTGTAATTATATTTTATTATATTATTATTTGATAATAATTTCTTCGGTCTGAAATCATGTTTTAATGAATGCAGGCTTAATACATCTATTGTTCTCATAGAGATAACATATTTTACGTATAAATATATATGTGATAGTATGAATAGGGATGGGTGTATGTTTCAAATGAATTATGGTATAAATGTCCAAAAGGAAAGACTATAAATAAGTATTTATGGTATATTTCTACTGCATGGGAAGATTCTAATAATTAATATTGCGCCTGAACAAATCCCTTTATTAGGGCTAAGTGAAACATTTTACTGAAATCATATTACACATTGCCCTTGAATTTTGAAAAATATCCTGACAAAGTAGTTTTAGTGGTAAAATTGCAGTATATTTGCCACTGTGACCTCTATGAGTTTCAGTACGTTTAAGTACTGCTAAATTTGTATGAATGTGTTTGTGTGAAAGTCTCGTCAATTCATTAATGAATTCATTTGCTGTAAACTATTAATGAATAAAAAAATATATATTTGGCTTAAGTGAATAATAGATCTTAAGTAGTACTAACCTATTAACAATTTGTATTTGTAATAATGAACATTTTAATTTGAAAGTACATGTATGATTATAGAATTGATTTGTATTTTGTTCAACTTAAATAGTTCTTTTGATTCAGTTCAACACTAAAATTGGTATGATGTAATGGTAAATGTTTTCCAAAGTCTACAAAATACAGATTTAATATTTAATAAAATACGACGGTAACGAAATTTGTATGTCTGTTAGCAACATTTCAGAGAGTGAATTTGACGAGGTTCCCAGTGCAATTATTTTTCTAAAGTCAAATTATTTATGCTTACCGTAAACAACTCTATAGGTATTATTATAACTATTTTATTTTCTTATCAGATTATTTTAGCATCATTTATATTAATTAGGTTTCCTACCTACCTATAATATGTTTGCATTGAATTATTTTGTGATTATAGATTTTATATGGTATGTCCACTCTTAACATATCCAGTAAATCCTCATAACATACCTTTGAAAACAAATCGATTATTTTGGAAAATCGCATTCAGCGATAAGACCGCCACTTCTACCTACAAATTGTTGCATATTATTGTGTTCTGTCTATTTCTCTTGTGTACAATAAAGAGTTTATCTATCTAAGCATATGATCTGATGGTCTCCTTATAGTACTTGAATGCGACTGAACACATTATTTTCTATGGACTGGACAAACAAAATCGACATTTGTACACGGGTATGTTAAAGACCTATCAGTGCCAGCAAAAACAGAAAGTAGTTGTAGAAATTTCAATATGCAAAGTGTATTTTTCAAGTGTGCGTGGATGGCCAAAGTCGAACCCATACTAAATAGCGAAAAACTCGGAAGGAGTGTCCGGCCGGATTTTGATGGCAAATAAAACCATATTAATAATAAATAATATATTAATGGACTTTAAAAAAATATTATTCCTAGTCTGTGACACAAAGCTTAAGAAAAACAAAAATGCACCTTACGGATTTAATTCTGGGACATAATGTCATATGCCAAACTAGCATATTTGTTAAAATTAACGTTTTGTTGATTACTACTGCAACATAATAAATTTTTGTTAAAAAGTTGCATTTTTAAAAGATTTGGTATTCCTTATGCTATTTCTTGGCCATCCACGCACAATTGATTCCTACTGAAAATTATTTTAGATTTGGAAATTGTAAATGTATCTAACTACATAATTATAGGTTTATTAGATTAGAATTATTATATGTGAAATTATGATCACGTTATTTTTGTATTTAATGTAATGAATGATACAATTTTAAATGTCTCAGTTGCAATTTTAATTTATAAAATATCATAAAATGATCTCAAGAGTGATTTTAAGTGTATTGATAATGTCACATCATACATAATATTTGTTACAGAAGTCAATAGGAGCCAAATCTAAAAGCATAAATTTATTATCAAACAGTCGCCATTTTATATGTGTAAAAGTAGAATGTTTTTAATAAGTGTTATTAAACAAAATTTTCAATATACATTTGTGTTATTTATTTAACAGAAACAGCCTTAGCCCCCGTACGCACTATAATGAAACCGTGTTAAGTGGTTGGACCGCGGTTGCATGCCAGCCGCTTGTGCGTACGGGTACGGGGGCTTAGAGCCAGTCCTCACGGCGCGTTGCGTCGACGCAACGCAAGTATTTTCATGCATAGCCGGCCACACATGTGCTGCGTCACCGCAGCATTAGTACGACGCAGTGATAATGTTACGGCGGCGACGCATAGTAGCGGCAAGCAATTTATAAAAACAACGCATCAGTCTATAGAAAGCATGGATCGGAAAAGACGTCTGGCATTACTCCTATGTCACCGACGAAATCGACGCAAAATCCCAAGACTGTAATGGATCTGTCCCTTAATACCATTACAAAATCAATCAACTGAGCGCTGCCGCCGTTCCGTCGTCACAATGTGTATACCCCACCCGCTTCGTCTCGGGGGCTGCAGTTCCGTCGTGTGTGCGTTGCGTCGACGCAGCGTACCGTGTGAACTGGCTCTTATGACTGTACGCACGGTTGAAATTTTGTGGCGGTTTAGTAGGCCCCGCGGTTCAACCGTTACTGCGTACCAGGGCTTAGTCGCGCACCATGGGAACGCTTTCATGCGACATTTTGTCGACTTTTGCTTTTTGAAAGTCCTATAGAATAGAAATGGAATCCTAGTCTGGCCCAACCCTCGATTAATCATAATTAGGTACTACAAAGAACAGTTCCGTACATAAATATATTTTCGTAAAATATGAAGGAGCAAGGAATTATTTTTAGTTATACCTAAGTTCCCTAGTTTAGTACTCAAGTTTATAAACTTTTTTTTGTCGCTGGGGAAATGCTATTTGCATACCTCCGCCCCTCGGGGGAGAGGTCGGTGATTATGTGGGACTCCCGATACAGAACTCGTATACCCACTAAACCCCAGCGGTATACCCTGACACGACACGCTTGGGGCGCCGCAGGTTCGCGTAAACGCAGTCTACTGTGACGCTCCGACGAGGTGCCCGCTACGCGCGCGGGCAAGCGATCATCGGAAAGGGCGTCCCGGGCAACTGGGACGCTCTCAGTCAACGAGGCTTTCGTCGGTGGCGGCCCGGGCCCCTGATTCGACCCATCACCGGCCTTTATGGCGGGGGAAGGAGGTGGGTATAGTCGCTTCCTCTTCGCCGGCCTCCGTCAGCAGCGGCCATAGAGTTTGGCGAATACGCGCGTTGAACGCGTGGGGTGGAGGCAAGGCACGCCCGCACTCGCCATCTTCCACCTCGCTCACGTGCGTTTGTGCTACGTTCGTATTGGTTATGAAATGTACGCGCGATTATGTGCAAGTTCGCACCGGCGGCTACATTCAGAGCAGCCTTAAAGCCGAACGTCCAACGCCAGCTAAAATAAGTTAGTTTAGTTTGCATAGTTGTGCGTACACCGACGGTGAACTAACATGTATGAAAAACTGGCTCAGCTATGCAACCTACCTGGCGAGGACTGTACGCATCGTACATTTCATAGTAATAGGAGTAATGCCAGATGTCTTTTCTGATCAATGCTTTCTATAGACTGATGCGATGTTTTCATTAAATACTTGCCGCAACTGTGCGTCGCTGCTGCGACGTCGGAACGTTATTACTGCGTCGTAGTAACGCTGCGGTGACGCAGCGCCTGTGTGGCCGGCTATGCGTCAAAATATTTGCTTTGCGTCGAAGCAACGCGCTGGATGCGAGGGCATTTGCGGGTAGGAAACGGCGCGCGCGGGGGTGCCCTGCCTCCAAACCCCGCGTAAGTCCCGCTGGTACCTGATTTTGTGTTCAGCGCAGCGTAATGCGGCTACATTCAGAGCAGCCATTATGATTAGCGCGGACTGTAGTACACTCAGGGTCAGCGCCCACTATCGGAGTGGCAGCGAAGAGGCTTTTTTCAGTAACAATTTAATTTCAACCTAAAGCGCTTCAAAATACAACTGTATTTGGTACAACAAAATACAATGACGTCGAGAGGCGCGCGAGCAGGTTCGCGGCGACGCGCGCCATCTCGAGAGTCGAGCTCGTGTACTGTACGGAATAGTGCTGGGATCGGGCGGGGGGCAATGTGACTAGATTTAAATCGAACATTACGCCTCGTATAAAAAATAAAAAAAAAAGGCAAATAATTAATTTCAAATATGTATGAACCGATTGTGACTTCTAATTTTCTGTCGCGTCCTTGTTTTTCTGTCGAGCTTTGTGCTGAATTTATCATATTTTTTGATGGCGTGAAATTGACGGATCCACCTTAGAGCTGCGTACGGATAGCGCGACATTAGGTCCGTACTGCTGCGAGCTAGCGTTCCTCAAGAATGTACGCGTAGCTGCAAGTATGGACATGGCGTTCCAGGACACGCGTAACTAATGTACCCGCTATCCATACGCAGCTTGACATGTAGAATTGCAGCAACATGTTCATTTTTATATTTGTTCCGCAAGTCGGTTTTTTATATTAATTTGAGAAAATAGGCGCTCACAACCTGTATGAGACATAGGCAAAATGAACCAAGTGCGGGTACTTCTTAAATGTGGTCCCAAAACATTTATATGTTCTAGTGGTTAGATGTGCCGCCTTTGGATCAACGGGTACCGGGTTCGATTCCGGGATCGGGCAAGTGTCTTTGTCTAAACCAGAGGCACTGGCTCGGAGTCTGGATGTCATTTCTATCTACAAGATGTAAGAAAAAAAAATGTATATAAGTAAGTAGTTTATCATCCATCTCGTTACCATAACACAAGCATTTAGTTGCTTAGCTTGGGACGAGATGGCGTAGTGTGAAATGTCCAAGGATATTTATTTATTTATATTTATTTATTTAAAGTCATAGGTGTGGGATTAGAACTTCATCCAGATTCTAACAGATCGGCCACCGTTATATCCAATTTAACTTCCCGATATTCGGAGTCTTTCATCTGACAAACTCTTGTAGGTATAGGGTCTGGTATTCACCGGCTAAATTTCTCTGAAGCCATAGTTCGTTCACCCAAAATTTTATTCTTTGATTTTGTTGTTTATATTTAGGCGGTCAGGCCGCGCGGCCAACTAATTCTTCTACGATGTTTAAAGCTGAGCGCATTGCGTGGCCAGGCCGCGCGGCCAAGTTTTGGTCTCGCGGCCAACGAAAAACATCGCGTCACATACGCGGCCTATTGGCCGCCGCGACCAATCCGCGCATTATGCGGCCAGGTCGCGTATATCGAAATGCTCATTCAGTACATCCCCTCCGCCTGAGATGAACTCGACTAGCATTTCCAAGCTCTTAACGAAAAAACACGCGTAAATGCTGCTCCAATACGTCCCAGAGAGTGACGTACTGCAGTAGGATTTCTAAGTCTAAACGCAATAAAACATATTAGAAACCCTCATCCTATTCGTCACCCTCGCGGGACGTATTGGAGCAGCATTACCGCGTGTTTTTTCGTTAAAAGAGCTTGGAAATGCTAATCGAGTTCGTCTCAGGCGGAGGGGACGCACTTTCCAGTGGTATAACGCGCCTCAACGCGGTAAATCCTAGTTCTATTCGTCAACGGGAAACTGATACTAAAATAAGGTTAGGGATTACTTAATTTGCATAAACTATAAAACAGGTACGGTTATGATTAGTGATAAATGAAGCAAGTACAGTACGAAACTAAGGAATAAAAGTTTACTTAGAAAAATATTCAATTCTTCTTTGCACAAGCCTGGTTATTAACATATCAATATTAATGACTAAACAATGGGGTCGCTTTTTAGCACTTTGGCCTTATGTTAGGTTGTATTTTTATTTATTTTGGCAAAAATCTGTTTTATTTAAACATAAAAATAATAATGCTAGCATACATCTAAATAGACATAAAGTGCCGAAATTTAAATAATGTAATATTTATGGTTAAATGCCAGAAAATAAGATATTAGTACCACAGAAATATTAATTTAAAAATTGTTGTTACATAAACCCTTCAGATTATTTTTGAAAGAACTTAATGTAATATCAAAGATGTCCATATCACTAAAGGTACCAATGATATTTTATATAAAAAGGTACCTACTGTCATATAATTTCGTGCAGCGGGGAATAAGACTGTTATTCGTACAGATTTTCTTTAAACGAGCATGTGTAAAACGTTTATATGTATTAAAATTAATAGAAGCAAGCAAGCAATCCAATTTATTATTAAGTACTTAGTTTGTAAAGGAAAATTAAATCAAACTGTAAAAACCTATACGTTTAATATATTTTTTTAAATACGGATCCATTAGGTTCCAAAATCTAAAATAGACCGTACGTAAGAGAAGTACAATATTTTTCATGTATCGGGTTTTTGCACTCGGTAATTACGGAATAAACAAATAAGAAATTGCACCGCACGTGCCAAGTGCAGAGATGATCGGCGCGAGCAGATAGGGATGGATAATACACGAAAACATAATGTGTGCGTGAGATAGCAATATCTACACAGAGAGACGTATCACACTAGCTTTTCTAAGACAACTTTGTGATTTTAGCACTGGAAATCCTACTCCAATACGTCCCGCGAGGGTGACGAATAGGATGAGGGTTTCTAATATGTTTTATTGCGTTTAGACTTAGAAATCCTACTGCAGTACGTCACCCTCTGGGACGTATTGGAGCAGCATTTACGCATGTTCTTTCATTAAAAGAGCTTGGAAATGCTAATCGAGTTCGTCTCAGGCGGAGGGGACGTACTGAATGAGCATTTCGATATACGCGGCCAGGCCGCCTAAATGCGCGGGGGCCCTAAGGGCAGAGTCATACCGGAATGGCAGCGGCGAGCACTTTCAGTGTGATATAATTTTTAAACTTTATCTACATAAAAGATCAGTATCGCTATCACCACCGACCAGACGCACGTGGAGCGCTGGTCGCGTCACCGCGGGCGGGCGGGCGTCGGCTGCGTCGCGACCTTTTCAAGCGATACTGACCTTTTAAGTATTTAGATTAAGTTTAATATTACATATTTCATTTTTCCATTCCACCATTCCGCTGTGGCTCGGCCCTAATAGAGCAAGAGCCCGTGAACCCCAGACCTACGGTATTTTATAAAAGCACACACAACACAGGTAAGGTAAGAACGATGGACCATTCATGAAGTTTGGGTTACAGTGGCTTTGGCAGGTAAACCTCACTAAAGGTGTGTAAAATACCGATCTAATTACGTCAAATAATAAAGTGCGATTTTTTGGTATTACCTTTAGATTATTATAAAAAATCATGTTATTCATTGTCAGACACTTAACGTCGTGGAAACCTCTTGCCAGACACCCTTAATGTTCATGGCAGTATGCATATGGGTGGGTGCGCGTGAGATAGCGAGTTAAGTCTACCGCGGTCCCTCACTGCGCAGTTTTTATTTCTACTGCGCATGTATTGTTTAGTACTTAGTACGTGTTTACATCAGCTAAAATAATAAAGCGCCCCCTATATTGTTCCATTAAATTTATTGTGAGGCTTCATTCGCTACTATAACTATCTGCAGACGTAATCGGGCGTGGAGGTCTTAATTCACAAAATATAATCGCAAATAATTTCGATAACAATTATTGCAGTTCAAAATCAGTACCATTTTAAATGGTTCGAAGGTGACCAGTTACCAAATTTCGTTATAGATTCACTAAAAACTGTCTCAGCTATAAATACTTCAATCTATTTTTCATTTTTTAATACTTTTAATATAATAATTATCTCTTTTAATAATCCAATTATCTTTTTCATATTTACAGGGTGGTCAAAAAGTCGTGGATCAAACGAAACCAGTGGTTAGATGGGGCCATCAGCAGCAAAAAATTGTTCTACATGAGGTCCTTAGGGTCAACCCCTGCTGAGTTACAATTGATTTTGTTTTTATGAGAAATTGTCTTTTTTTTACTAAAACTTGATAAAATTCGTAAAAATCTACACCCTGTATCTTTTTTGTAATTCTCACTAGATTGGTACTGATGAGTCCTTTCGTTAGACATGCTATTTATGGTAGTTTATTGGGTGTGTTGAAGATAATATTAAGTTTTACGAAAGCAATAATTCTTAAATCAAAACTTGTTATTTACTTCGGACCCCACTGTGAAAAACAATACTCTACATAAAAGTACCACTGTATTACAATTTTTGGCGCATTTAATAGTGATTCTAAAAAGGTATTACGAGTACACATGGCTATGCGTGGCTTCGATATCTTTCAACGACGATCGTAAGTAGCAAGGCCAGAGTTAATTCATACATAAAACTCGGTTAGGCCTACTAACCTAACCTTGCCTAAGCGTGATCGTTTTCCGGACTACAGGGTCTTTATCGTCGTTTCAACCCATAAATGACCCACTACTGAGTCGGGCCTCCTCTAAGTTCATGTTTATGAAATGAATGAATGAAATTATTCATGTTGTGAAATTAGCCTACTGTGCCACGCAGCCAAGACAGGTTGACACAGGGTTTGTATCAAGTTTTCCTTCTCTTTCGGCTAGGTGATCTGCCTAATGCGTTCTTTTAGTCGCCTCTTACGACACCCTCCATATTGAGAGTGTCGTAAGAGGCGACCCATACCATAGTATGGGTTGGTGACATTGTTTATTCTTTATCGTCTTCGTTTCAGCCCATAAATGACCCACTACTGTGTCGGGCCTACTCACAATTCATGGAAGGACATTAGCCTACTGTGCCACGCTGGCAAGATGGGTTGGCACAGGGTTTGCTGACCCCCCCTCAACTGTGCTGTCACCTTGTCGTGGTGAGGGGGCTTGAGTGCCTCAATGATCCGTGGGGCCATACCGGCCAGGGCCTCCCATGCCGGGCGGACCCACGGGGAGAGGTGAGACGAAGAGCGGCACCCAGCGCCGCAGTGGACTGGGGTCCAGGGACTCCTCTGTCCTCAGAGTTGCCCTGCGAGTCCTGGACCGCTGCGGTCCACCAACGCCCTTGGGTTTACGCTAACCCGAGGGCCGACGGGCCTCCTTCTGCGAGGCCGTTATGTCGTAGAAGGGGGCTGCGGGGCGGGTCGCAAAGGAGGGAGCGCCGGCTGACCCGCGCCGCGGACGGAGGCAGGGGTGGAGGGGGGTCGTGACGATGCGAACCCCTTCTGCCCTCGCCTGAGAGACGGGTGGCGGGTCGGGGGAACCGCCACCGACGAAAGCCTCGATGACTGAGGGCGTCCCAGTGTACCGGGACGCCCTCTCCGACGGTCGCTTGCCCGTATAGGGCACCACGCCGGGGCGTCACAGTAGAATGCGTTTACGCGAACTTGTGGCGCCCCAAGCGCGCCGTGTGAGGGTATACCGCTGGGGTTTTAGTGGGTAGACGACCCTTGTCGGAGTCCCACATAATCACCGACCTCTCCCCCGGGGGGCGGTGGTATGCATAAAGCATTTCCCCAGCGACAAGAAAAAATAAAATAAATAAAGGGTTTGCTGACCCGGTAAGACTCCCTCCATGTACGAATTATGTACGCGCATCACTACGGGTGCGTTCCATTTAGCACACACAACGACCACGCTCACGACCACGGTTTTCGCCGTTCCACTTGGTTCTGGGCGTCATAATCATTTACTCAAGTGGAATGGATTTTATTACATTTAAATAATATAAAGACGCGCGTCTAAAAAACCGAAACAAAGGGTTGATACCACTTACAAATTGTAATATAACCATATTACAATTTGTAAGTGGTATCAATAAGTTCTATTAAGTATTGATTAAGATGATTTATTAAAAAAAATTATATACTTTAATTTTCGAGGAGTATTTAATTTATGATCGTATATAATAAAATGCCTTTTACGGCGGCAGTTGGAAATTAGTTGGTGCGTCAAAATAAAAGTACTAGTTCGTCCAACTCAGATGAAGAAAGAAATACAATTTTACAAATCTATTATCGTGAAAAACGAAAAATTAGACCACATATTATTGATTACGATAATGTCTTGTCCGATCTTGTTCAGCACAATAGAACGATATTGTTATTGTTGCAATGTTTCTGCTTTCAGTTTTTAAAATTAGCGCTCAAATTCTCAAAACGTTCACAACGACCCACCTCTTGAGGTGGGGCGTCATGAGCTTGGCGTGAGCATAGGTAATGAGGTCATCAATGACGTTTTAGCCGCGACCACAACGATCGTGGTCGCCATGTGGAACGCCCGAATGAGCATTTTAGGCGTTGTGAACGCTAAGTGGACCGCACCCTACATAGTATAAAATAAAGTCGCTGCCGTCTGTCCGTCCCTATGTATGCTTAAATCTTTAAAACCACGCAACGGATTTTGAAGCGGTTTTTTTAATAGATAGAGTGATTCAAAAGGAAGGTTTTTAAGTATAATACATGCCGTGCGAAGCCGGAGCGTGTGGACGCATTTAGAATACAGAATGTCACCAACCCATACCATATTGAGGGTGTCGTAAGAGGCGACTAAAAGAACGCATTAGGCAGATCACCTAGCCGAAAGAGAAGGAAAACTTGATACAAACCCTGTGTCAACCTGTCTTGGCTGCGTGGCACAGTAGGCTAATTTCACAACATGAATAATTTCATTCATTCATTTCATAAACATGAACTTAGAGGAGGCCCGACTCAGTAGTGGGTCATTTATGGGTTGAAACGACGATAAAGACCCTGTAGTCCGGAAAGCGATCACGCTTAGGCAAGGTTAGGTTAGTAGGCCTAACCGAGTTTTATGTATGAATTAACTCTGGCCTTGCTACTTACGATCGTCGTTGAAAGATATCGAAGCCACGCATAGCCATGTGTAATACCTTTTTAGAATCACTATTAAATGCGCCAAAAATTGTAATACAGTGGCACTTTTATGTAGAGTATTGTTTTTCACAGTGGGGTCCGAAGTAAATAACAAGTTTTGATTTAAGAATTATTGCTTTCGTAAAACTTAATATTATCTTCAACACACCCAATAAACTACCATAAATAGCATGTCTAACGAAAGGACTCATCAGTACCAATCTAGTGAATATTATAAAAAAGATACAGGATGTAGATGTTTACGAATTTTATCAAGTTTTAGTAAACAAAAGACAATTTCTCATAAAAACACAAAATCAATTGTAACTCCGCAGGGGTTGACCCTAAGGACCAATCGAACAATTTTTTGCTGCTGATGGCCCCATCTAACCGCTGGTTTCGTTTGATCCACGACTTTTTGACCATTCTGTACAGAAACTGACGAAGATTCGATATCGAATGGAGTAACAGTGACGAAGAAAATGATAACATTGGTGATGATAATGTTAATGAATGAATAGTTATTTGTGCAACAAGAGAGCAAAGTTGTTTTTTGCTGCGAGTGCGGATATTGAATCCCGAGTAAGCGAAGGAATCAATGATTGAATCACGAGCGTAGCGAGTGATTCTAAAGTTGATTCCTGAGTGCTGCGAGGGATTCAAAGGCACGAGATGCGAAAAATTTTGCTCTCGTGTAACACACATAACTTTTCACTTCAGCAGCGAGAACACTATAGAGAAATGAAATATATTACGTAACATTTTTGAAACTATAGGTAATTAAATATTTTTAAGTTAAATATCAGTTTTTTAAGCAGTAAATACTTATTTTCGTTTAAATACAACAATAAGTTAAAAATTCAATGAATTACAATAAAAGATATAATTATCATTTTTGCTAAATTTCTTTAGTTAGTACGAAATTCCGAAAGTGTTTGTCATTGAGGTCGAATTAAAAATCGGAGTACCTAACCTCATAACGAACTCCTTTCATCCAATCGAACTGTTAAAAGTACGACTAGTTTGTATTTAATCAAATATAGTTCCCATAATATTGCTCTATCAATTTAATATTTATAATCTGTACTTTAATGCTTTGTGTTGTTTTCTATTGCGCTACCTGCTAACATTTAACTTCATAACTCTAACGCAACTTATAACCAATTAATTTAACTTTCATAATCACACGAAATTTCTAACACAACACACTTGTCATTGGCAAAATCATCGATGGAAGCCAAAACCTAAATGAAGAAGAAGAAGAAAAATCGAAGCTGTTGGTACTGGCCACTTGGTCTTTGCCTCTCTCTCTTTTCTATTGGCGGGAAAGAGATAGTGTCAATGTTTCGAATTAGAATTAAAAAGTTACTTTGTCTCACTCAGTGGGCAAAATCGCATTTTGTCCACTGTTTTCAGTGAGCAAAACCTACATGTTTGAGCTACTGAAGTGAAAATAATATTGTCCTTAAACTCTATAATGGTATGTGATGTCATCAATCAATTTTTTATCCTTTTTAATAACTTGTAATATCATTATCCAGTTTTTCGTTAAATTTTTGAGGAATATTTTATTTGGCTTTTTTAAACCTGATATTGGCAGAAAAAAATGCACAATTTAAGGTAGTTGTAGCATCGAATGATTTTTTCTTAATTATTTTTTTAAATGTACGTAACTAGACTATCATTAAAAATAACAACTGGGCAGTGAGGGACCGCGGTAGATTTAACTCGCTGTCTCACTCGCACCCAACCATATGCATACTGCCATGAACATTAAGTAAGGGTCTCTGGCAAGGGGTTTCCACAATGTCAAGTGTCTGACAATGAATAACATGATTTTTTATAATAATCTAAAGGTAATACCAAAAAATCGCTCTTTATTATTTGACGTAATTAGATCGGTATTTTACACACATTTAGTGAGGTTTACCTGCCAAAGCCACTGTATAACCCAAACTTCATAAATGGTCCATAGTTCTTATCTGTGTTGGGAGCATGCGCTGACAAACTTTCAGCTTTTATAAAATACCGTAGGTCTGGGGTTCACGGGCTCTTAGTCTATAACACGCGAGACGAGGACGCTTGCGGGTTTAAGAAGGCGCGCGGGGGCGTGCCCTGCCTCCACGCCCCGCTGGTACCTGATTTTGAGTTCAGCGCAGCGTAATGCGGCTAGGTTCGGAGCTGCCGAAAATTTGGCGAGGACTGTCGGTAGAAAATCAAACGTAAAGATTCAATTGTCAATTTATTGATTACACAATCAATATTGGTTACTTAAAATCATTACGCCTACACAGGAATGATAAATCTTAACACTGTTAGAACGGTGGATCTGAAAACTTAATTTCAAACAGCTTACAAAGTTTACTTTAACATGAAAAAATCACAAAATAGAAAACTAGTTTATAAGATATGGTACTAGGAGGCTATCCACAAACCAAGGCTCTATATTTTAGTGACCCAAGTGATAAATCTCATAAAATATTTGTGCAGATTTGAAAACATTGCTGCATGTCAAGAATTTAAATACTATAAAAAACATAAATGACGTCACACCAAACTCGGGAGAATATATCACACGACTGCTTGGAGTCGTAAGTCCGTAAATGCAAATAACCTTAATTTTATGAATGGCCTCCTATAGTGTGGTTAACTAGATAGATTTTTTCGAATCCTTGGATGGAGATCGTGATCTGGAACGCGACATAGAGCGGACTTTGGAGCGCGAACGGGAGCGGGAGCGGCTGCGGGAACGCGAGCCGGATCTTGGCGAGCGAGACCGCGTGCGGCGACGGGACCTCGAACGACTGCAAACATATGACCAACAAAAATTAGGCACATGTTAAAACAATTTCTTTCATTTACACTGTTTATAATCTTATTGTATACATGTATTTTTCCAAATCATGGTGTTAACAGTTTTTTTATGCCGCAATGGTGGCAAACCAACTGGCCTAGCCGATGGTAAAGCATTGCTGACCATTTAAATATCTTTTTCCCTTGCTTGAAGAACCCCATACAGTAAGGTTCCAAAAAACTATTAGTATTACAAATGATACATTTAATAAGTTTTAAGTTGGGTATTTTTATTAAGATTATAAACAGTGTAGGTTTATGCAGTGTAAGTGCTACATTTATACTGATAGAAGTACAAACAAATTCAAATGGTTACATCTTATGTTGCTAAAATTCCTAAAATTTGGTCACTAGGTAAGTTTGGTCATATCATTGATAACACATTATGATGTGTTCTGATCCAATTTCCCCCTGTTAGGTACTGCAATTGGGGATTGCAACATTTATTACTGATATTATTTTTATTATAATACTCTAACTAAACTTTTAATTTGATAATTCTGATAGAAAAATGCTCTTTCACTTCAGCTTGTCTGAGGTACAAACTACAATAGTGAGTTATTGTTAAATATCACAACCCCTGCCAGAACACAAAAATGTGATAATAATGTGTAACTCACTGAGTGCACGCAGTGATTACATAAGATGTGTGTAGCGATGCGCCGAATGAACATAACTCTCAAGAGTTATTTAACAAGTGAAGAGCGCACGTAGGCTGAAGCTACGTAGTTCGCAGAGCGAAGTTACCGATGTGACCAACTCTAGCGGAGCACACGCCGCGGAGTGAAAGCTACGTAGCGCAGACAATAAGAAGTGCAGACACTGACGAGTTCGTTCTCGGCGCACAGGCCAATGATAACCTATAACATAGTTATCATTGGTTTACGTGGATCGAAATTTTTGGGATGGAATCTTTTAAACTTATTTCAAAATATGGAATGAAATAACTTTTCACGAATTGGTAGGTAATTTGTCGGGTGAAATTGTGTGAATTGTCACCATGAAAGATTCCATGCCATAGAAAGCCTCCAAACCTACAGATAAAACTTATACGTCACCTGCGTCTGCGACGACGAGTGCAGTCACGGGCGTAATGACCTCTGTCTCCACAATCATAACAGCGATCATCATAGGGCCGCGGGGGCAAGCGGGATCTTGGGGGCGGGCCGCGTCCTCCGTAGGTACGACCACCATTTGACATTTCTACACGAGCACGACGACCACATATTGTGCGTCCATCCAAACCACGAACCTATGAACAAATACAGGTAGATGAGTATTGAAATAGGATATCAAACTGGCCGATTACAAATATTCATCGTTTTAATGTACTCACAGCGTCCTCAGCGTCACGGGGATCTTCAAACTCAACAAACGCAAAGCCGGGCGGGTTCCTGGCGACCCAAACGTTCCTCAACGGACCGTAGTAAGAAAACGCATCTTCCAGTTCAGGTTTACTTGCATTGTTACCTAAATCGCCTACATATATTTTGCAATCACCGTATCGCGACATTGTTTCTGAAAATAAGATTAATAGCCTTATTTGCTTTTCAATAATCAACCGCCATTTGATGCTGTCGGATAGACGCGACGCGGACGGAAGCGTACAGCACGCAATAGGCGATAATTATTACTTGAAGTACGCGTGTATTCATACTTTATGCAACAGAAATAGAATAAATATATATAGCAAAAAGATATTTATTACTTTATTGTCAACTTACTTGATTAATTTCAAATGAAAAATTCACATCCACTGCACTTTTACATTCATGGCCTGGGCTAAACGTAAACGCAAAATGGCGATTGTCGACAATTCCAGGGCCGGCACCATAACGACAATCACTATTGATTGTTTGGTTCGGTCGGTTGGCTGCTAAACCGGATATGAGTAGTACTAGGTAGGGGAAAAAATGTGTTCGAGAGTTGTCAATTGTCTCATCAAATCATAACAATTTCTATAAAATGAAATACCGGCGCACAGCACATATCGCGTCAATCAATATTATTTGATTTTATTGATCTCGTTATCATTATTACAGACAAGTAGTCACACATTTTCGACACGTTTCGACGACCGTTCTAGTTCTATCCGGCTTCTCAAAGCTACACTCAGGGAAAGCTTCAAATACTTGCCAACACGGTGTTAGAATGGTCTTCTGCTACGTATAAACAACCTGAAAATGTAATGAATTTTATAACTCATCTGAAAAAAATCTGAAAACATGTGTGTAATTTATAGATAAACTTTTCGGATAAATAA
This sequence comes from Clostera curtula, assembly GCA_905475355.2. Classification (NCBI taxonomy): domain Eukaryota; kingdom Metazoa; phylum Arthropoda; class Insecta; order Lepidoptera; family Notodontidae; genus Clostera; species Clostera curtula. The sequence goes on along the minus strand of FR997800.1, from coordinate 12,401,345 downwards.
GATATATTATCTAATATTAGAACAATGCTTTAATTACTCTATATTTACTATGTATCATTACTTTTTGTTATTATTTGATGTCATCATCATCATTTCAGCCAAAAGACGTCCACTGCTGGACATAGGCCTCACCCAAGAATTTCCACAAAGGCCAGTCCTATTTGATTCCTCCTTATTCGATGTATTCAGTTTTAAATACATATCGTAGCTCACTTTCAGAGCTGTAGCATTTCGCTCACAAGCGCCGGTGTAGGTAGGGTAGGCAAATTAAGGTAGGGATCATAATCGGTGAAAATTCTCACCGATTATGATCCCTACCATAATTTGTAGCAATATCATGCTCGCACTCCTTTACATTATTTAAAAAATATTTATTATTTGCATTATTCTTTATAATTTCTGTAAATCTAATAGCTAATATTTTAATATAGATCAGTCAGGGTGTAACAAAAACCCTATAGCCACTCTGAAGTGAGCTCGTAAACCTGATCAATAGAAACAGTTCCGTGTGTTAAAAAAAGTCCAACCTAAAGTATAAGTGAGATATCTATCTGTTCCTGAACCTGGTTATTATCTTTTTATCAAAATACCAGCCATAATTTGGTATAGTCTTTTTTATCTTAGTGTTGCATAAATTTTAATTAAATATTAAACAATTTCATAAAAAAAATAGAATTTCACCCGCCGTACTCAAGCCAACGCTAGCCATAATTATTATTATCCTACAAACTTAGTAACATAGATTCCATTATGTTTCTTCGGTTTTAAGTGCCTATTTCTGTAGACATGACACATTAGCCAATTTGGGTTATTTCACTCTTTGTGGCAACCATCCGTTAAAATTCCAAAGAAGTCAATCGCCAAGTATGATCTATCTTATTTTCTTGTAGTGTGGCAGGGGGCTGGCACGTATCTCGTGGAATAGCTATCCAGCGCAGGCACGCGGTTGGTTCTGTGACAACCAATTCAAAATATTTGTTCACTGAAAAATATACGGGTTATGACAATTCTTAATGCTAATTCTGATTTGATTTGTTAGTGCCAATTATTTTAATATTGTGGATACTGGGGCGTGTGCAGTTCTGCATCTGCATCTAGGGCTTGGTGTATTGTATAGATTTCAATAGAGCAGTATGATAGTTATTTTGTTTTTAAATAATCTTTTAGCGAAGAAGGCTATTTTAGTAGCGATCTAGTCAGAATCTCTAGCCATACGTTTAAAAACTAATTTATGGGCGTTTGTTGTTAAAGTACGCGTACTAATTGTACGAAAACATTTATCTTAATGGCTCCATGAGAACTAGTAAATGGTTAAAAGACCATGCAGCTAGTACCTTACGTCCTAAAAATATAATTGACAAGAGAAACAAAAATAAGAACTAGGGATGGATTAACTGATAAAGAAGTATCGATTATCATTATTTTTCCAAATATGAAATGACAGTTGGTTTGGCGTTATTAGGAGTATTCAAATGCATAATGTATTTAAAATATCATACATGATTAGTAGTTAGTATACATATATGGTCAAAAGTACGATTTATTCTAATTAGCTATACGCTGAAAATGTTTCAACGATAAGAAAATGTTAAGAATAATGTGCAGTATAATCTGAAGTATGTGTTAATCACCGATAAATATGCAATTTATCAGTTATCGACAAGCCAGCGTATCGAAAATATCGATAATATTATTATCGATAAATTGTTTCAATTCAACAGACAAGACCGATGGACGGCACGTCGTTGCGACTTTTCTTTCCGTCATGCAATAATTTTTGTCATTCATGAATTCGTCGATAAAAAATATTTTAGATGGTGTCACTTACGTGAACTGTAGTTGAATTATAGTGGTGATAATGTGTTAGTATTCCATTACTCTTAATTCATTTTCGTAGTTCTCTATGATAGGTGTGTGACAAGTTCGGTAATGGTGGCCATGTCATGAAAATCCCCACAGCCATGGATGATAGCTCCGTGTCTCATCACAACGGAGGGCAAGTGGGATCCCAAATCGGAGTCAGTGTAAATAACAAACAAAATGACGAACCTAGCCAAAGTGTCCAGTATTCCATACCAGGCATCTTGCATTTTATTCAACACGAATGGGCGAGATTCGAGCTGGAAAGATCACAATGGGAAGTGGACAGAGCTGAATTTGAGGTAGCATTGCTATTTGTTTTTAGCTATTATTTCCAGTTTTATTAACCCTAATGAAATGCATAAGATCTTTTGGTTATTACCTGCTTGGACTGATTTATGAAACAGCAGTTTTTGTTTGAAATAACCATTTATTTTTACTGTTTACCTAACTACTAGTTGGTCTTACCAACTCTTAGGACAGGTGACTGGATCATTTTGTATGATGTTGATGTAAATTATAATAAAATTTTCAGTATTAATCAGGTAAAACTGCTCTCTCAATAATATGTCTGTTTTCCATAAATAATACTTTTAACATATTTGTTTTTTTTTGTGATGTGCTTTTCAATATTTAGTCAGTATTAATGGCCAGTTTTTATACTTTTACTGATAACAGCTGGTTGGGATATAAAGCATTCCATAAATTATGTGTAACAGTTAGAAAAGGGGTTTTAATAGAATACTAGGTCTTTTACACATTTTAAAAATATAATCTGTGCATACATTATTTGCTATAAAAATTTATGTTTTATAGGCATCATCAATAGCAATTAAGGTATATTTTATTGTAAGGTTTAACTATATGTAGCAGCAACATGAAATAAATACTGAGGACATTAAAATGATTTCTGTTAAAACCACCTTTATGAATTATGATACACAATCTTATGAATTCTACATGGTTAGGATTTAGCTTTTGATGATTGGCTGATGATATATTTAATGATAATATAATTACATCCTTTGGGAGTCCTAAGCAGCGGCAAGAATGAACTTGCTATGTAGATAATTTGTCTCCTCGAGCTGCACAACTGGGGATGGACAGCTACCTTATAGAATACTGCAGTCAAAGCAAAACATAGTCCTAATGTTTTTTAGGTTTTCACGATCGCAAGACTCCAGCGACCACAACTGCTACAAAGCATTTGAAATGCAGGAATTAAAACATAATCTTTGTGTGGAGTTTCTGCAAAACCCCTGACAGATATCTGTTGCCCTGTGAGTAAGGTCTTTCAGGGGTTTTGGCAGCCAAGGAAAGTCGCAATTTAAAAACTCAAAAATTTACAATATTAATTTATGCATTCTTGTGTATTTGTGTAGTTCCCTGCTTAAGTATTGTCTAAAGTGTTTGCAAAATCCCTGTCATGTTTTTTTTAATGTACATATTTGCCATAATACTCTGGTTAGACATGTTTAGGCATACTTACTTCCCGTGTGGTAATGTATATAGAACATATAGTGCCACCACCTGATTCTAACTTAAGGGTGTTGTAAGAGCCAGCCAAAGGAAATGATGAGGCCAATAACCTAGCCATAAGAGAAGGACAACGTAGTAGAAGGCATACATAAGGTGATTGCTCCAGGGTAGCCGGCGAAAATTCAAATTTTCTTACGTTTTTTGCAATTTGCAGGTCAGTGCTAGGTTGTATGTTGATTAAAACGTTATTCGCGGCTGTAAGACGTATGTAGTTATAGAGTTATAATCATCAAACTCATCATTACAACCCTCCAAGCTCATAAAGGTGCAAGAATGACTTTGACATTGAAAAAGTTTTTCTTGCACCTTTATGAGCTTGGAGGGTTGTATTGATGATTTTGATGATTGATGACAAAAAACGTAAGAAAATTTGAATTTCGCTGGCTACCCTGGAGCAATCACCTTAAGTTAGATAGACTTCACTGCAATAAAGAGTATATTCTAAGAGTGATAAGTTTGGTACATAGCCCTCCTTTATGCCATAAATTATGTTTGCTTGTGTTGTAGTCATCATTGTCAATTGTGGTGGTTGGTCGCCTCTGGCATGTAGTGATAAATACTGCTGATGTTTGGCACTTTGTGACTATTGTGTGGGCTTGCTCTCACAAAGGTGTTCTATCTGTCTTTGTATTAAAAAATAGTGCTTTAGAAGAAGCAAATACATATTTTCTAACTGGCTCTTCTCTGTAGAGCAGTCTTCCAAACTGGTCTCAAATAGTACCCAATCCTACACAGGCAAGGGTCTTACAACTACACAATAAGATGACGGCGGGCCACATTGGTATATTATATTGGTAATATGTACCTAGTTACAGTCCGCGCCAATCTTTATGGCCGGTCTGAATGTAGCCGTGGGTACGAACTTGCGCATCGTACATTTCATAACCAATACGAACGTAGCTCACTCACACTAACATGCGGGTGGCTAGGGCGCTTGCGGGAAAAAACGGCGCACGTGGGCGTGCCCTGCCTCCCCGCCCCGTGTACGTCCCGCTGATACCTGATTTTGTGTTGTGCGCAGCGTAATGCGGCTACATTCAGACCGGCCATAAAAATTGGCGTGGATTGCTTCAAAAATGAAATAACTTAAACACCATTATACTAAACGGTCGCGGGCCGCAATGAGACCACTGCTTGAAATAATATTTAACCCTGCACGGCAGCAGTGAAATCATTAACTTATAATCCCGTAATCCACAGGCGCGGATCGCCTTCCTCCAAGGCGAGAGGAAGGGTCAAGAAAATCTAAAAAACGACCTCGTCAGGCGAATCAAGATGTTGGAATACGCGTTGAAACAGGAGAGGGCGAAGTTCCACAAGCTCAAGTACGGGGTGGAGCTACAGCAAGGCGATGTTCGCCCGCCGCCGGAGGAGCCACCGGTGGAGCCCGAGCCGGCTGAGCGTGCCCAGTGGAAGCAAGGCCGACAACTCATTAAACAGTACCTGCAGGTAGGCCTTTAAATGCGTACAGTGGATGTCATTCGAGGCTGATGCGAGAGTTGTTTTATACTTATACTTCTCATCAGAAAAATCGAAACACTTCCCTTTATATGTTTGTTAAACAAAATACGAAACTTATGAAAGTTTAATTTGAATTTAGAACATTAACATTAGGATTTGAAAACCTTTTAATGTTCACTATTAAACGACATTTGACATATGTATATTCCTAAATATCTACATTTTTTTGATAATCCTTACAAAATATAAACTTGCAAGGTCTAGGGGTTAGATGTTCCGCCTTTGGATCACGGGTCCCCGGTTTGATCCTGGGATCGGGCAAGTGTCTTTGTGTAAACCAGAGGCACTAATCTGAGTTGGGGAGTCATTTGTGTTCGTGAATTTCATGTTTCTAAACTGCTCCCTGTGATACAGGTTATGCCTTGAGCATGAGTTTCGTTTTATCTAAAATTAATAATTAAAGATTCAAGTCGTTCATATTTGGTATTGATTTGACAAAAACATAATAGAATCGACATAATGGAAGATTAATATTAGAGTTCAGAAAGGGATTCAGAGTTGTTTATCAGGTTTGGTGATTCCATATTTTACACTTGATAATCTAGTGCCATTTAGAGCTTAAAAGAACTGATTACTGCCACATTAAAATTTGAAATTGATAAATAAATCACTATTTAATCCGCCTAATCTAGGCATATACAAACCGTGTACGATTTTTTCGCGCAGTAGGTCATACATATTTCACGCAATATTGTTGTAACAATTTATTATAATGCGTTTGCGTAAGAATGCACTAATTACATGTGTATTTTATACAAGGTGTAGCAAAAACTCGATAGCCATAACGATAGTACAACTAAAAAAGACCAGTTTGCAAAATTTTTGGAAAAATAATTAACTTTTCTCTTTAATATTTTCGTCACCAACTAGTGGCGAAAGTTCCATAACTTCAGACATAAGCGCAAAGAACTGAAGAAACATAATGGAACACAAATGACTGAGGCTTAGTAATAATGATTGCTATTGGAACTCCTATTTTGTAGTAAAAATTTGCTACACAAAATCCTCTATTGTTCCATTATTATTCAACATAGAAAACATTCTTTTGATTGGCTACTTTAGATGGCTAAGGGGGTCTTGGTTACACCCTGTATATTCAAAGGATAAATGACAGGACACAACCCTTGCCTTCGAAAGTATGTGTTCAACTGGACACTGTGACCGTGACTTGCTAATTTGGAAGAATTTGATTGGTAATGGGGCGTGGCTAAGCCGGCGGACAATAATGGCTCACTAAATTCTTAATGCGAGCAACGTATACATAAATATGGCCAAAGTTTAGCCATTTTAATAATGTAGAACCATCTATTTAATTTGCTTTTGATATTGACACAGACTTTAGTAAAGTTAAAAGAGTCTGTTGCCCACGAAAAATACATTGACTATATTGGCAACAACCACGTTGGACTATCTGACCTTATTTTTAGCAATATCTAACGAGAGCATGCATACTGTGGCTGATTTAACTAAAAGTAGGACTTACTGGAGATAAAATCCGCACATAAATATCATGACAATAAATTTTTGATGGATTTAAAATTGGATTAATAAAAATTCATCGCATTCAATAGATTGCGTCTATTTAATGGGAGATTATAAAATAATACTTTTGCGTAATCAATATCGAATATTCTTTTATTGGTAATGATTGATAAGACATAATAGAGAGAGACAGTATTTAAACAAGGGTGTTGTTGCCTCGGTGTTGTTGTGACGTAACGGAACATCATCCCAAGTCACTTTGTTAGATATATGTAAAAAAATAAACCGACTTCTAAATATGCACTGAACACCGAAAAATAAACAACCATATTCTAAAGTCGGTTTACAATTTTATTTTCGTCTCGGTTTTTAGGGCAATAAAACGTATGCTTTGACATGACGACAAAATCGTCGAAATAAAACAAATGTTGCCGTCTTCTTTAATAAAAAATTCAAGATTTCGGCCAAACGACTGAAAGGATTTCGAGAATACTAAGCGACTAATCTGAAAAGAATCAGTTTACAAATGACGAAGTTATGCCGTCACATACATAACAAATAGACACCAGTGAATTGAAACCCCCTCCTTTTGGAAGTCGGTTTACAAAACACCCAGTAGTCGAGATCGAAACTACCTATGAAGAATTCATAACTCAGTTATACTGTATTTGTTGTATTATTTTGAATGATTAACCAACCATATAACAAACCATATAAATATTCGTGGGCCCACTAGATGGGCTGCGGAAAGCAGACTAAAATCGGTCCGTCTAAATACTGTATGCTGTGTTAACCAAAAAAGGTTAGACCATACCTCGGCGTTTTCCCCAATGGAATTGGTAAAAACGGGTAAGGTATGAAATTCTGGTACATTAGAAACTGCTTGAAAATGTTCTAGATAGTATGTTAAGTGAGATCTTTGTTATATTTCTACACGTACGTATTTCCAAACGCGGGGCCTTCACACTCGCCCTCTCATTGTTAAACAGCATCTCCCATGCGTCTAAAGCGTTCGCAGATAATGTATTCTAATGACATTCGTGTTTTTGTCGAATAGGAAATAGGTTACACAGATACGATTCTTGACGTGCGCTCGAATCGGGTGCGGGCATTGCTGGGGTTGAACAATGAGGAAGTGGAGAACCCGAACTACAGAAACTATGACAAGCAACAACACGACAGATGCGACTACTCCATGAACCACATGACTCGCAAATATGACTATGGTGAGATTTTCACATTTTTTTATGTAGCACGTAAAAATCGACCTTGGCTATTTAAATTAGAGTCTTTAAATTATGTTAAAACTAGCTTTTGCGCGCGGCTTCGTCCGCGTGGGCTTTGAACCCGCGTTTTTTTATGAACATAAAATCGGTTATTGTGACTAAACTATGATAGTTAGATATGTGCTCTCGCGGACTTTTTTGTAGATTTTTATAAGATCTACAAACCCGTAGTACATCATTTTGTTCTATTGTCAATAGTTTTTGCAGCGCACGCATAAACAGGTTCTCGATTTTACACCTTGGTTTACATAATCGCAATTTTCATACGGATCCCTAATTCTTTTGAAAATAAAATATAGCCTATAACCTTCCTCGATAAATGGACTATCTAACACTGAAAGATTTTTTGAAATCGGTCCAGTAGTTCCTGAGATTAGCGCGTTCAAACAAACAAACAAACTCTGCAGCTTTATATATTAGTATAGATTATTACGAATGGACGTAGTCTACATGTGGTGAAGAATGTAGGATAAATAGTGTACGGAGCGACTAAAGAAATTACACAGTCTCTAGAGTTAAAGTGTCCACACGGATGAGAATACATAGTGGCACCACCCCATTCCATCGGGTCCCCGGTTCCATTCCGGGGTCGGGCAAGTGTTTTTGTGTAAGCCAGATTCACTTGCTCAGAGTCTGGGTGTTATTTGTGTTCGTGAATTACATGTTTCTAAACTACCCCCGCGACACAGATGTATGTTTGTTACTCTTTCACGCAAAAGCTACTATATAACTACTACGGTTTTTGATAAAACCACAACACATAGGCTATAAATTATACAGATATCGCGTGAATTATCCAAAACATAACGATAAGTTTCAAGTAAGCGCGGGCACGGCGTGCAAATATAATAAAGTCACTCGGCTTTTGTCAGATGAGAGCTATTTTACCAAATTTCCGTCTAGGAGGAAAGGAGCAGCGTAAGGTAGTGCCCGCGGGCGGCAGTTATAACGAGGAAGGCCTCTCGGTACAAGAGACCGCAGCGGTCTTCGCCAACTTCGAATTCCTCACCAACCAGGAGATGGATATGGACGAGATTGATGATCTTGACGCTAAGCAGTCCCACCACGCTTCTGGTAAACAAGGTAGATATATTGACATTTTGGGCGTTGTGATAATAGGCCACGTGATTTTTGGATGTGAAAATTATATATTTTTCTTATGCAATTGAAAGTCTTTTCAACAATTCTTGACCTAAGGATCTAATACAGAAACCTCGCTCACGGCTCTAGACCGTATTTATGCAAAATGGAACCACAAGACAAGTGCGTGTTTGCTGGGTGGTTCCTTTTTGCATAAATACGGACATTAGAAGACCTGCACTGTAGAACCGTTTTTATTGAAACGTTTGCCACAATGGTTTTCGTCCTTTTCCCAGGTGAGGAAGTGGATCACGAAGCTGAAGAAGTTTTGAACGAGCTGAACTTGCTCACTGAGCGAGAGGCTGATGGCGGCGGCCAGGGGGACGAGTATCCAGTGGGTGAGTTGTGCATATTGGTGTCATTCTGAAAATGTGAAACGCACAGCTGATATTGTGTGCAACACGGAACCAGCTAGAATTGAATCTGTTAGACTTAAATACTATTACGTAACTTACATTCCGTGTGGTGACGGATTTAGAATATAGTCACCACTCCAATCCAGCGGGTGTCATAAGAGCCGACAGAAAACTTGAAACGAAACCCTGTGCTCACCCGTCTGGCTAGCGTGGCACAGGCTAATTACCCTGTATGTAGTTGGAAGAAACTCAGCAGTGGGTCGTTTATGGGCTGCGAAGAAGAAGAAGAAAGTGTATGGTATGACGTTTTAGAGTCACGTGACTGGTGTTTTGAAATGTCATGTTGGCTCTTGGATTGTCTCTGTATTAAGATAACTTGTTTTTATAACCAGGTGGTGGCGCCACTAGCGGTGGCAGCGTGAGTGTTCCTGGCGCGGGAGCTGGCGCCGGCGAGGCGGACGAAGAGCCCTTGGCACTTGGCGAGCTCGCTCAACTCACTGTGAGCAACGAGCCCGAGGCTTATGACGTCGCCAGCGCCAACAAGGAGTCCTTCCGCAAGACGTGGAACGCCAAATACACGCTGCGCTCGCACTTCGATGGAGTAAGTGTAGCTTTTTTCATTTTTTTGTTAATTATGCTAATTACAGCTAGTTAGGTACAGCGCGGAATATAAATGGATAATAATACGCTTGGTGGTAGGATCTAAAGGCATTCGTCGTTTGTATGTGAGAACCGGTGCCTAGGGTCAAAGGCATTCAAGTCAATGATATAAATAAAACAAAAAATAAATAAATAATAGAATACAACAAATTACAAGTTTTCACTATTGTACATTATACAACATAAAAAAAATTAACGACGGTATCCAAATTGTTACATAACATATAGCAACAAGCAACAATATACAGGGTTGATACGACATAGGGGCATTTATTTAACTGCCTATACTAGGTATCATTTCCAGGCTCTGTACCAAAAATCAATTAAATTGGAGCAATAGTTTAGCCGCAAATGATTTTTTAAATTGTTGCCTCATTTGATCATGATGTATCTTTCCTAACAGATGTTTATGCCTAACGCATCGTTTTCGTTTAATTTATTCTATATAGTTTTATGCCAGCTTTAGTTGAATGTGACCTTTTACTCACAAGATTTTAAACTAGAAATTATTTAGTGTTAAGGCCGCCAATAGTACGTGTTGCCTTATTTGACTGTATTTAGCTATCTTTGTTTAGTTAGTTAGTAGCTAGTTTTTCTTGTCTTGCGGCTAGGTTTTCGGCCTTGTCATTTCCTTTTGTCGGCTCTTACGTCGCCCTCAGGATGGAATGGAGTGGTGACACTATGTAATCTAAATCCGTCACCACACGGACCATGTGCATGAAATTTCAAATATGTGTTGTTATGTTACTTAATAAATAAATAAAATGTTTAGGTGCGAGCTCTGGCCTTCCACCCCACCGAGGCGGCCCTGGTGACTGCGTCAGAAGATCACACGCTCAAGCTATGGAACCTGCAACGCACGGTGCCGGCAAAGAAGTCGGCTGGACTGGACGTTGAGCCCCTGTATACCTTCCGGGCTCACACCGCGCCAGTCCTGTGCCTCGCAATGGGCGCCCAACGCTCGGAGGAGTGCTTCTCTGGTGGCCTCGACGGCACCATTCGGGTCTGGAATCTCCCGCCGCCAACGGCCGACCCGTACGACCCGTACGATCCGTCTGTACAGGTGAGATATAGCTCAATCAAGATCTAGTGTATAGTACTCAGCCCATAAAGGACCTATTGGTGAGTCTCCTGCATTTATACAGAGCGTAATTAATCTACTGTGCCACCTTGTTTGGCACATTTCCAGTTCTTTTTCTTGCGGCTCTTCGACCTTGTTATTTCCTTTTGTCGGCTCTTACGACACCCTCCGGGTAGAATGCTGACATCATTCTGAATCCGTCGCCACATGGAAGTGTATATGTATATGAACGTTATTATATCGCTTTTTCAGGGCGCCGTGCTTCGCGATCACACAGACGCGGTGTGGTCTCTGTCGAGCGCTCACGGGCGCCTCCTGTCGGCTTCGGCGGACGGCACAGTTCGGCTTTGGGCGCCAAGGGCCGCCCGCCCCCTTCTGGCCACGCTGCGTGCCGATGACGGCAACACCGCTAACGCCGCCAATGCCGTCACCAACGCGCCAGCTGCGGCCGATTTCGCCGACGCGGCTGCGCGGGCTGCCGCCGTGTATAGGGACGGCTCGCTCGTGCTATACGACCTCGAGACGGGGCAGGTCGGTATTTGGCTACTTTCACTATCCATACAGGACCTAACAAAAACCCTATACCCATCCGATAGAGCCTATCGATAGGAGCAATTCTATGTTTAAACTACTTTTCTATTTTGATGGATAAAGGAGAAATTGTTATTTGTCTGAACCAATTTTTTACATACAAGTTTCGTAGTGCGTGGTCCGCAATATTTCTTGATGCAAGGCTACTGTAGATCTTAGATAGATGATGTTCTGAAATGAATTTGGATTTGTTCATTTCACAGTTAAATCTAAACAACTTGACCAATGCACGACAGTCTGTATTTGTATTTATTCATAGACAATTCATCATCCGTCACCATACAGGGTTGGTATCAAGTTCCTTCTATGGCGGCTAGGTGATCTGTCTCTTGCGTCCGTTTAGTCACATTGGTGACACCGTGTTGTGTTGTGCGTTGCAGTCGGTCCTCCGCGTGTCGTGCGACAGCGGCGCGACGCGCGTCCGCTCGCACCCGACGCTGCCGCTGCTGGTGACGGCCCACGAGGACCGCCACATCCGCTTCTGGGACCTGGTGTCGGGGCGCTGCGCCCACGCCATGGTGGCGCACCTGGACGCCGTGACGGGGCTGGCCCTCGACCCCAACGGGCTCTTCCTCCTCTCGGGCTCGCACGACTGCTCCGTGCGCCTCTGGAACCTCGACACCAAGACCTGCGTTCAGGAGATCACGGCCCACCGCAAGAAATTCGACGAGAGCATCCTAGACGTCGCGTTCCACCCTCTCCGACCGTACATCGCGAGCGCGGGCGCCGACGGACTCGCCAAAGTGTTCGTCTGAACGCCCGACCCTCCCATGTATACATTACGTGTCGTGTGTTGCGACGCTGTCGATAGTTTGACTATCGATAGTTGAGGACTCGCAGTGTCGATAGGACTGTCGGTAGTTCACCACCGGAACTCACAATTCGATAGCATCGGCGGTTTACTTAGTGTCGTCGCGAGAGTATCTTCCCCGTGCCGATGGACGTTTCATTGTAGCGTCGAAACGTCGATCGTAAACATGCATCACAGCACATCTCAAGATATTCGACGAGAGTATTCCAGGTATCGTGCCTCCGGGTGTTCTGTGAACGTCCCGATCGCCCCTTGTAAGTATACATTGACTGTGTCGTTGCGATGATTATCGGTAGTTTGACTGTCAGTAGTTCGAATTCACAGTGACAATAGGGTTGTCCGTAGTAGACCTCCAAAATTTGTAATGCTATTAGCATCGATATTGTTATTGAAAATTAGCTGTAAGCTAGACTGTGCCGTGCCTGTCATCGGGAGTAGCCTCTAGTTCAAATTCACCTCACCTGTGTCTCAAATTGGGTGACTCGAGCTTTGGTGCATCACTAGCAGACACGGCCCAGTTTATCAAAAATCGTATTTCGATTCGATCGTGAGAAAATGTATGGTAATACGTAACAATGAATTGCATGCCTTTAATATCGATGCTATCGAAATTTTGAGTAGATACCTAATAAACCAATGTGTCTGATGGTATTTTTGCTCCACCAGTGAACTGATTGTGGCACACTGTTAAGAATACAATCAGAAATATTATATTACCTAATTTAGTGCATAAAGTCAGGTGTTATTATAATCAAGTGACACCCATTATTCTTAATTTCTTTTTTACAAGAGTCCGTATTGTGTATCGGAAAACAAAAAATCTGCTATTACTGTTCTTTATTTTTCTCTTTCGAAGTGATAACAGATTTTTTGTGCGTACATTGCGCCATTAAATAAAGATCAGGTACTTATTGTAAATTGGTCCAAGTTTAGCTTGCACCGATAAAGTATTACGAATGGAATCGATGCTGTCGATATTGTGAGGGAAAGATGGTATCGATAGAGTATCGAGAGTGCGTGTGTGGCGCGACACTAGTGTCGGCGCGAGTCTAGTCCCCGCGTACGGACGGACCGTTTTATTGTATTTAAATATATTGTAACGTAAGGCCGCGTCGCGCTCGTGGGCGCGCGTCGAACACTCATCTATGTATAGACATTTGAAATTTATTATAATATATTTTTAGACTTTCAGTATGTGGATTTTAGGTTTTTATCGCGACTTTTTTCACCAATTTTACGATACGCAGTGAGAATATTGTTCGTTTCTACGCATCTGTAAGCGAGACCCTTATTATAAATTATGATTGGAGCACCCATGGTGTTTCCTTGATAAGTTCATTGTGTTTACGTGTCTGTACAGTCGGGAGGCCGTACGCCGAAGGAGCACACGAGAAGCGCTTCAGGGCCGGTTTCCACCAAAGCAGAGAGGAGAGGAGACGACAGGAGAAGGTTTCGTTATTCTATTTCCACCGAAACTAAGCGGAGAGGAGATGTGGAAATAACTTCTCTTGTCTCCTCTCCTCTCTGCTTTGGTGGAAACTGGGCCTTAAGTTACCACTTGGTAGTTGCGAATGCTTGAAAGATGCCACACGAGTGGGTTTTACGATTCCCGCGTGAATGTTCGGTGTCCGGCCAACATTAGATTATTATGCAGTATTTGCTGATCTTTTGCAAAGAACGAATGGTGTTTCTTAGCTAGACTATTTTTATTTAAATCGATCGGATTTCTATAGATACGTTTTTTTCTTTGTAACATGTTAACATGCTCTCACGGTAATCTATGCAAATGATGGGCAATCGAACAAAGGTAATGATTGAGTAGATACTATATCGAAAATAACTTAAGTAATGTTTGTTCGTAACGAGTACTGCGATGTAGAGTATATATATTATGAAACATTACGTATTCCTTTATTTTCCTCGAATTCATACTCTGTACACATACATCCAAAAATTGATAGTAAAAAGCAACATAACCGACTTGCATGTTGTTTTTTTAATATTTTTAGTTTTTTTTTCTCCCCCTCCCTATCTCTATACATACTCTTAGCATGTAAGACTTCGTTGACTGAATGCAACCTCTGAATATTATAAAAAAAGATATAATCTTTTTGTGTGGGTCATGCCAAATTATGAAATAAAATCTCAGTAACGAAGCAGTGTTTAATCATTCTAATGTAGACGGTACCTTCGTAATCATCAAATTAGCAACTAGCTGTTACCCGCGACTTCGTCCGCGTGGTATTTAACAATGTGGAAATCTCGGTAAATAAGGCCTCTTAATAGCGGGGGGTTTCAATAAAATTGGCATAAATTATACCCTGTACACGATAGCTTGATCGATTTGACACATGTCAATTTATCTGATCGACATAAAGGTATGATTCCGAATTACGCTGTACACAGCAGTGCTGCCGCAGCAGTACTGTTACGTTACGGCACAACTGGTTCCCATACAACTGGTACATTGCTGCCTCGCTCGGAATGTAATCTATACTAATATATAAAGCTGCAGAGTTTGTTTGTTTGTTTGTTTGTTTGAACGCGCTAATCTCGGGAACTACTGGTCCGATTTCAAAAATTCTTCATAATTTCTTTCAGTGTTAGATAGTCCATTTATCGAGGAAGGTTATAGGCTATATTTTATTTTCAAAAGAATTAGGGATCCGTATGCAAATTGCGATTTTGTAAACCAAGGTGTAAAATCGAAAACCTATTTATGCGTGCGCTGCAAAAACTATTGACAATAGAACAAAATGATGTACTACGGGTTTGTAGGTATTATAAAGATCTACAAAAAAGTCCACGAGAGCACATATCTAACTATCATAGTTTAGTCACAATAACCGATTTTAGTTTCATAAAAATATGCACGGGTTCGAAGCCCACGCGGGCGAAGCCGCGCACAAAAGCTAGTCTCATATAAGCTTTTAAAAATATTGTATGAGGATCAGCAGTGCCGTGACAGCACTGCTGCGTGCTGCGTAGTTCGGAATCATACCTTTACTTTGCAATGACGAACCGTGATGGGACACAGATAACATCTACTAGTCCAAAAAATAACGTTTTAAAATACTTGTAACTGTGACGAGATGGTGTGGGTGTATTATGTGTGAAATTCTTTATCGCTTTTTCTTCACTAGAGGACAATATTCGAATAAAAATACTTTTTTATTCTTATGTTGATATACAATTATGAAATAAAATTTAACACTTTTTATTATTATTTTCTTTTTGTTTACTTTCATGGTCTGAACCACCTATTTAAATTGGGCGGGAGGTTCAACCCTGTAATATTAAATAGGAACTTATTATGAATATTGACCCACCATCGTTTATCTACCCAATGTTTTATATGTCTAGTGCATTAAAGAATTTCACACATAATACACCCACGCCGACTTGTCACAGTTACAAGTATATTAAAATGTAATTTTTTGGACTACTAGATATTTTCAGTTTCCCATCACTAGCCCGTCTACCAAACCGATCAAGCTATGTTGTACAGGGTATACTTTTTGTTACACCAGTTATCTGTCATGAAAAGGCCCGTCAAAATGGGTCGAAACAAAAAACAGACACAGACAAAAAAAACGTTTTGGTCTATGTACCAAAATCATATTTCAGATCCTTGGGGGAGGCCTATGTCCAGCAGTGGACGTCTTTTGGCTGAAATGATGATGATGATGATATGTACCGTGTATACATCCAAATGCAGTTAGTAAAAAGCGGGTATTTTAATATTACAAACGGAGACAATAATTTTATTTATTCGTTTAAAGTATAGATTAGGTGATTAATCCATTTTGGTTTTATTTGATAGCCAGATATAGAAAATCGTGAGAAGAAAATCTTGAATGGCTTGTGTTTATGTAAGGAGTCGTTTTAGGAGAAAATCTGATCGTGATTTTAAATGAGCAGAAATCATGAAGTTAACTAACAAGATCACATTTCGCATTAAAATACAGTGTGAATGTTTCAAGTGATAATCACCAAAACTATAACAATTATTACTACTCAGCCCTTACATGACCCACTGCCGAGACGGGTCTCCTCCAAATACACGGAGGGTAATGAGCGTACTATACCAAGCTCGCCAGACGGGTTGGCATAGGGTTTCGTATCTAGTTTTCCTTCTTTACGGCTAGGTTTTCGGCCATTATTTCCTTTTGTCGGGGGTGGTGACACAATGTATTCTAAATTAGTCACCACACGGTTAAAAAACTATAAGGATAAGCGCCCACCAGCGGAGTGGCGGCGAAGAGGCTATTTCAGTAACAATTTAATTTCAACATAAAGCGCTTCAGAATACAGCTGTATTTGGTACAACGAAATACAATGACGCGCGGCGAGCGTATTCTAAATACAGATGTATTCTGAAGCGTTTTAGGTTGAATTTAAATTGTTACTGAAAAAGCCTCTTCGCCGCCACTCCGCCCGTCGGCGCTGACCCTAAGGAATAGCGGAAATCACTTGGAATGACAAACAACGTACGGGGCCCCAAACTTGGTATTTTCTTTATAATTAAACACAAACGGATTTATCGCGTGTGTACATTATATAATTTCCGACGTTTCGAATGCTTTGCAGCAGTCGTGGACAGGGGTATTTATGGTATTTTGATTGGTATTTTCTATTGAAGTGCCCATTCGACACGATGAAATTGCTAGTATTGATCCGCTAAATTAAAGTTTTTGCCAAGTTCTTGTGTCTAAAGAGCCCCGAACTGATAGTCTAGTATTAGTAGCTTACCAAAACTCACTCAACGCTTACTGCAAATATTCAGTTAGCAAGTTTGGAGGGCAGATTTGCATTATCCGTGTGGGATTATGAATATATATTTTCACCATCCCACTCAATCCTGAAGGTGCTAAAACCGACAAAAGAAAATGACAGGGCCGAAAACTTAGCCGCAATAGAAGGAAAACTTGAAACGAAAACCTGTGCCAATACCTACGAGTATGTATTCTAAATTCATCACCGCACGGATTCTAATCTAGTCATCATCGTTGTCAAAACAATGACTATTTATTTACAGACTGGAATAAATGTTTACTATAATGGTTACCGTCCATTCGACTAATGCCTAGCGATGTCCACTGGATGTTGTATGGGTCTCTATCATTTGTATTCGACCATCATCATCATCGACCTGCTGTGTGCTTTGAAGGGGAACTAAACCCGTCGGTCTTGATACCACCCTATCATCTATGGCAGTCGATACATGAAGTCATTCGTTTTGTAGCGTGATACATACATTATCTTGTCGAATGAGTGGCGATGATAATGTTGCTTTAGCTTTAGTTGATAGATCTGTCTATACCTACCGTTGTACTTAAAAAGGGGGAGTTTTGGATTGAGATTAGATACCAAGACGTTCGTGCACTGACTCAAAATTATAAAATAATTTATTACCCTAAGACTGGTGTTTATAAGCATCAAAACATTTGTTTACTGATATATTTGCATGTGCTTCATCGTTATACCAATGGACGATGCCCCTAATCAATGTCGAATCGATTAAGTAATTAGTTAATAATCTGAATTCTTTGCCATTCGGAAATATTCCGCACTGCACTGAGTAGTCTGTCTTAGTTGGTATCACCAATGTTAAATTTGTAAGTGTAATTTATTGACACAAATATTTTACGACGCTTTGTTAGTACATAAATCAAGGAAGCAGGCGTGGAATGCTTGCTCGCGAACCTGTGGCGTCCCAAACGAGAGTTTGGGGTTTTAGTGGATAGTCGAGTGTTTCCGAGTCCCACATACCCGAAGTTAAGCATTAAGTATTTCCCCAGCGAAAAAATAGGGGCAGCAGGTGTTGTTTCAGGATATCCTAATAGTGGGTGTCTATTCCAGGGTTGAGCATTGAGCAAGAGTCTTTGTGTAAGTCCAGAATTGATCGTTACGCCTGAGTGTGATTTGTGGTCGTGAATTGATAACGGGCCCCCATGCCCGTTAATTCAATCAAAATCAACAATCAACGTGCCTTTAATCGATTTTGACAGTTTTAGTAACTAGTAAAAGAAGAGTGGTAGTTCAACTTATGCCACGCGCATTCGACAAAAGTTTTTGTGAAGAACTTTTGAATTTAGCAGATAATAACATCGTGTCGGATGGGCACTTCAATAGAAAATAACAAGTTTGAAGCCTTATTTATCCTTACAGATTATAAAACAAAGTCCTCCAGCAAACTGGTAGTTGTACTTAAATATTCTAAACGTTTCTAGAATTACAGCAACCGGGATCTTCGTGTATATTATGGTGCGAATAATGGAAAAACT
The DNA here is from genome assembly GCA_905475355.2 of Clostera curtula. NCBI lineage: Eukaryota > Metazoa > Arthropoda > Insecta > Lepidoptera > Notodontidae > Clostera > Clostera curtula. The sequence goes on along the minus strand of FR997800.1, from coordinate 12,382,731 downwards.
CTCAAAGCTCCCGGACCCGCCTCCACTAGAGGAAGATATATCGACCACCACTCCATACGACATATTTCACCCAACACCGCCGCCAAGAGGTTGAGCCGTAGACTCATCGTCATGCATTGTTAAGAGTAACATCAGTAGATATTTAAAATAAACATAAAACGCTGTTGGTATTTTTTCAATACGCTGGCATTTCGCATGGCTATTCGTTCGCTATTCGTATTCGGTATTAGTATTCGCTATTCGTGTTTGCAATTTCTAGTATGTCCTTATAAACGAATATTCCATCCATAAATGTATTTTTTAAATAATTTTTTTTCTAAAATTTGAACATTAGCGAATATAAATAGCGAAGTGAAGAGCCACAATAATATTTTTATGAACAAAGTTTCGTCTTTCCTCCTTGGTCTAGTGGTCAGATGTGCCGCCTTTGGATCAACGGGTCCCGGGTTCGATTCCGGGGTCGGGCCAGTGTCTTTGTCTAAACCAGAGGCACTGGCTCGGAGTCTGGGTGTCATTTCTATCTATAATATGTATGTATTTACAAAAAAAAATGTATATAAGTAGTTTATCATCCATCTCGTTACCATAACACAAGCATTAAGTTGCTTAACTTGGGACGAGATGGCGTTGTGTGAAATGTCCAAGGATATTTATTATTATTATTTATTATTAGTAGTTACCCGATAAATTATAAAGCATAACGTACAAATGTAGGTATGTATTTGTGACCACAATACGTGGGAACTACGGCTTTTACCCATTATAAGGGTTAAGTTATTTAAATTAAATCCTGGTTTTTTACTTACTTTCTTAAACACTCACGAAAATGCCGACATTTAGTTAAACATATATCACTACATAGTATAAAACAAAGTCGATGTTGTCTGTCCGTCCCTATGTATGCTTAAATCTTTAAAACGCAACGGATTTTGAAGCAGATTTTTTAATGGATAGAGTGATTCAAGAGGAAGGTTTATATGTATAATACATATCTATATAATTGCACCCGTGCGACGCCGGGGCGGGTCGCTAGTTACAAATAAATAAATAATTTGTATAAACTAAAACCAAACAATTAGAAATTACGCATATTGTATTTCGAATATTCAGTTCTCGAAGCTAATAACTAAACGCGGATCTTCAAACACATTTGACATCGACACTCTCCCAGCGCTCGCCCTAGGTGATGGCAGAACTGTTGCTTGCTTGTCGATGTCGTCCTAATGTCTTCCAGGAGCTCGGCTTCGTAGCCGCACTGTAACGCCATCATCATTTTCACCAACTTCTCAGCCCAAAATAACCCACTAGGCGGCCTCCAATTCGATAAGGTTCGATTCCCGCACGGAAGAAATATTTGTACGGCTTACAAGTATTTGTTGCGTGTCCGAGTGTTTTCTATCTATATTTACGTATGTATTTACAAAAAAATATGTATATATGTAGTTTATCATCCATCTCGTTACCATAACACAAGCAATAAGTTGCTTAGCTTGGGACGATATGGCGTTGTGTGAAATGTCCAAGAATATTATTATTATATTAAATATATATATATATATATACACTATATATATATATAGTGGGTCATTTATGTGCCGATATATATATATATATATATATATATATATATCGGCACATAAATGACCCACTGCTGAGTCATCCAACTTTGGGGGGTCGATTATCCTGCTTCCGTGGTCGTCTGGCAAGGTTGGCGGTTGGCCCACGGTTCGATTCCGGGGTCGGGCAAGTGTATTTGTGTAAACCAGAGGCACTTGCTCTAAGCCTGGGTGTAATTTGTGTTCGTGAATTACATGTTTGTAAACTGCCTCCGCAATACAGATTATACCTGGTACACGTGACGCTTAAAAAGAAAACCTAAACTTACCACATCTGCCATGTGTTTACAATGCATCCGCCTCGCATCAGACTCAACTAGTTTGCTTAAAAGTGCCCAGGCGCGACCAGCTTGTCGATCATACTTCAAGGCTTGAACGGCACTGGATATTGCATAGTATTTTGCCGTCGCCTGGCCCTCCGTATCACCAGCAGCGCCACCTTCTCCGATTTCTGCACGCTAAGGATATGAGGTTAGGTTCATTATACATTTCAAAGGCTCTTTGAGATAGGCGAGTGAAAATATCTTGAAAAAATGTGGAAAAGGGACAGATATACTATTTATAACACGCCCAAATAGACACCTAATAGCTAACGACGGACGACGTTTATTTATGCTTCAAAAAAATGCAGAACTGCTTTTGCACAAAACTATGAAGGTTTTCTACGATCACATATACGTAACAAACTGGCAGATGTAATACATAATATCACTAATGGATGTTCAATCACTCAACTTAATTGTAAATGAAGTAAACAAATATTTACTTAAACTAGACTACACCCAAACGGAAAAAATAATTTGTATTCTTTCCTAGTCTGATGATAAATCACAATAAATCTCACTGTGTAGGTAGGTATCTGTTTTTTTATAAATAACAAAAATATATAAAAAGTTCGTCCGTGTAGTGACGGATTTAAACATGTCACCATCGCATTCCATTCTAAGGGTGTCGTAAGAGCCAACAAAATGAAATGACAAAACCAAAAATTGTATTATGTATTATTTTTGCTTCACGTACTAATTTAAAGATTCTATTGTATTGCTCAATGATAGAGTTCCACAGTCTGCCTCTGCTAGATGTTGGATCTGATGTGTAAACCAGAGGCAGTTGCTCCGAGTCAGGGTGTCATTTGTGTTTTCATGTTTGTAAACTGCTACCGCGATACAGGCTATACAGGATGGTCAAAAAGTCGTGGATCAAACGAAACCAGCGGTTAGATGGGGCCATCAGCAGCAAAAAATTGTTCTATTGGTCCTTAGGATCAACCCCTGCGGAGTTACAATTGATTTTGTGTTTTTATGAGAAATTGACTTTTTTTTACTAAAACTTGATAAAATTCGTAAAAATCTACATTCTGTATCTTTTTTATAATATTCACTAGATTGGTTATTCACGCATTAGGCAGGTCACCTACTTGATCGTCAAAACTTGATACAAACCCTGTGTCAACCTGTCTTTGCTGCGTGGCACAGTAGGCTAATTTCCCTACATGAACTTAGAGGAGGCCCTACTCAGTAGTGGGTCATTTATGGGTTGAAATGACGATAAAGACCCTGTAGTCCGGAAAACGATCACGCTTAGGTAAGGTTAGGTTAGGTTAGGCCTAACCGAGTTTTATGTAAGAATTATCTCTGGCCTTGCTACGAATGATCGTCCTTGAAAGATTTGGTAGCCACGTATAGCCATGTGTAATACCTTTTTAGAATCCCTATTAAATGCGCCAAAAAATGTGATACAGGGGCACTTTTCTGTAGAGTATTTTTTTTCACAGTGGGGTCCGAAGTAATTAACAAGTTTTCATTTGAAAATTATTGCTTTCGTAAAACTTAATATTATCTTAAACACACCTAACAAAATACCATAAATAGCATGTCTAACGAAAGGACTCATCAGTACCAATCTAGTGGAAATTATAAAAAGGTACAGGGTTTAGATTTTTACGAATTTTATCAAGTTTTAGTAAAAAAAAAGAAAATTTCTCATAAAAACACAAAATGAATTGTAACTCCGCAGGGGTTGACCCTAAGGACCTCCCGTAGAACAATTTTTTGCTGCTGATGGCCCCATCTAACCGCTGGTTTCGTTTGATCCATGACTTTTTGACCACCCTGTATACCTAGTGCAGTGGTTTCTTTAAAAAAAAGCAGGTGACATACGTAGCAAGAGCTGCTGTATATAAAGTGAAGTGCTTACTGCCATCCAATCTTCAGCCAAGGCTAGCCAAGTGTAGGCGCACGGTTGCCGGCGCACCAAATCCATTAAAATGACGCGGACGCGTTGGGCATCCCGGTTGGTTAAAGATAAAAGTGTGCTAAAATATGTTATGTCATATCTATGTAGTGAATTTGAGAGGGCATAGCGACTGATATCCATGTGGGGACGGATTTAGAATACATAGCGTCACCAGCTCATTCCACCCTAAGGGTGTCGTGAGAGTCGCCAAAGGAAAATGACAAAGCCGACCTTGCCACAAGAGAAGGTAAACTTGATACGAAACCCTGCGCCAACCCGTCCGGCCAGCGTGGCACAGTAGGCTAATTACCCTCCATGAGGAGGAGGCCCAACTTAGCAGTGGGTCATTTATGGGCTGAATAGTAGTAGTATAGCGGCTAATCGTTGGAATCGGAGCTGTCAGACCACCAGGGTAAGTACCAAATAACACCACCTTTGGCTGGTGTTGTGTTGTTGCGTGTGAGTAAGGTTGCAAGAGCTGCATCATGGGAAGCATGGTGCTGGCAGAACGTTTACTTCTTCTTCTTACTGCCAGTCACATTTTTTATTTATTAAAAGGCCGGCAACGCTTTTAGGGCTCTTTTGGTGTTGCATGTGTACAAGGGCGGCGGTAATCACTTAGTGGTCGACGGCTTTGCTCGGATGCCTACCTTTAAAAAAAGATAAGTACGACGCTAGAATACTAGAACTTTTTAGAATTATAGCATGAAATCCGGTAAACTTGTACGCTTCGAATCCCCCAAACGGAGTTCGCGTACATATGTGCGGTAACTCTTATGCGCTTTTTATTACACTATCCGGTAAAATGGGGAAAATCCCTTTACCTGTATGCACCAACGCATGTGCCAGCTTTCTCGAAAGATGCCATGGCCTTCGATATGTCGCCCATATTATGATAACACTCAGCTTCTAAGGTTCTCAGATAAGTGAGCTGAAAATTAATAATAGCTTCGATTAAATTATGTCATAACGGTTCTTATCGTGTGCCACGGACACTGCAAAGTGTCTGAAACGTTGGGATTTAAATAACACGATCAGTAACGTTAAGACATCATTTACCACAATGGGCAAAGATCGTGAAAACCTAAGACATCATCCTAGTTAATATTATTTTAGTTATTATTAGATTACGCCCGTGACTTCGTCTGCGCAGTACATTTACCAAACAAAATTTAAGATTTTGTTTAAGAGATATTGTATAATTTATACACGTAGTTCATACCTAATAAACTATACTTATATACTAATACTAGCTGTCCTGGCAAACGTTGTTTTGCCAAATAATTAACCATCCCCCGCGCAACCCCATCCCGCGCAACCCCCGCGCAACCCTCTAGGTCTTATGGTTCCAGAGATATCGTGAACATCTCCTATCGCAAACGTTGTTTTGCCATGTAATTAATTAGGGGTTGATCGTAGAGGGGTGAAAATTTAGGGTTGTTTGTATTTTTTTATGCTGAATCTTAAAAAAAAGCAAAAATTTTCTCTAAAAATAAACAATTTTTTTTTAACCCCCTTAAAATTAAGGGCAATGAAAAATAGATGTTGTCCTATTCTCATACCTACCCAATATGCTCACAAAATTTCATCAAAATCGGTCAAGCCGGTTCGGAGGAGTTTGGCATCTAAAACTGTGACACGAGAATTTTATATATTAGATAGATCTACTAGGAATTACATTATGATTATTTTAGTTTAGTTGTAGCCCTGCATGCCTGAAACACAGGTTTTCCTAGTTCAGGCACCTAGTATTATATTAAATCTTTACCTAAGGAAATCATTGTACATACCTATGAGATAATTATTGTAAATTTAATTTTTGAATAAATAATTAGATTTGAAATAATTTGAAAAACTATAACATAAACAGAGACATCCCAAGTGTCTGAAATAAGTAGGTAAGACATAAAGAAACTTGCCTCTCCATATTTTTCCAGTGCCAACTGTACATGGCATAAGGCATCCTCCACTTCGCCTCGTAAGCGACATGATAAGGCTAAAAGATGGTAATACGCAGCCGATTCACCTGCCTCTGCCAGTACTTGAGCTAAGCATACTTCGGCCAGCTGAAATGAGTGTTATTTGTATAGGTATTTATTTGAATTAAAAAATCCCAGGGGTGTCCTAAGAGGCGATTAGAGGAATAGAATCAGCAGAATACATAGCTGCAAGAGAAGGAAACCTTGAGCTTAAAGCCTTTGCAATCTGCCTGGCCAGAGCGTGGTAAATGCTTGATGCCTACTGCCACCCCCAGAAAGTGGATTCCGGTGCAGTCGATATCCCTGGGATTTAGTAGTCCCAGCGATGAAGCCATGCCGCCCCGTGCTAGCGGCATTGGAGGTTTGGTTCCCCAGACTTATTGATACCTAAAGTTAGGGAAGTTTTTGTTTTTTGTACGAGTACACAGTATGTGAGTGCAGTTTTAGCATGCACCATATTGTATGTAATTTTATAATTTTTCACATTATTGAAATAGAATTTTAATCTATGCTACATGTTTATGCGTGTAAATGCTTTCACTAATCTGTGAAAGAGTAAGCATAGATTTTCCTGCCGACTCTTCTCTGTGGAGTGGCAATCCGAACCGGGAGTAAAGACTAAATGATTAATTACCTAATATTTTTGTGTTATTATTTTACTATTTGAATAAAATATAATATTGATCTTGATTCTAAATAGTCGTAGATTTTAACATATCACTAACAGGCATAGCCCTTAATCTCAAGAGATGGTCAGCAGCATCGAAGTAGGAGCTCATGCCAGGCAGCAAGGGCGTTTGGTCCCACCAGTCTCCAAGTTCACGTTCCCACGCCCTTGGGTATCCCAGGTCAACCATTGTGCCTTCAGCACGGCATCTATGACATACAAGGCCCGTCATAAGCTGCGCAAATCTTCAATACTCAACGATTTTAGTCTTCAAGCCGACGCGTGTTCTCTTTAGTCGACTCGTGTACGAACCTCAATGGATTAGTATGGCGGTAGTCCACCATACTAATCCACTGAGGTTCGTACACGAGTCGCGTCGCCGAAATTCGTCCCGCGCCTCGCTTAGCATGGCGGTAGTCGCTTGAAGACTAAAATAGTTGAGTATCGAAGATTTGCGTAGCCTTGTGTACAAAGGGCCTAAGTGCTTTGAACAATTAACGTCTTCGGTTATAAAAAAATAATTATCTGGGTATCTATAAAGTACATAGTCATCCGAAATAAGGATATAGAGGTCATCGAAAGTAGCAGTTTTGTGTTAAAAATATAATTCTATCTTGGAATATGAGCGAGAAACGAACGTTTTCCTAAACCTATAATTTTTATTAACAAGTAAGTTTCAGTAAAACAATAATGTTGTTATTATTATGCCGCAAGCTTAGTAATCAGTGCTCCACGATGTTCCTTTGATTTACTGTTCTCAATTTACTACACATTCGCTGGTGACCAAAATTTCAAGAACAATTTAGCACATAGTTATTTTAACGGTACTACCGATCCTTTAGTTAAGTACGTGTTGTACGTTTGTCGCCACGTCATTCCTTTTTGTCGGCTCTTAGGACACCCTCAGCACAGAATGAAACCATGTAGGCATTCTAAATCCGTCTATTCGTGAATAATAAGACAAATTGGATCAAGTGTCCTTCTGACCTTCTGACATAATTCATGATCTCGTCAGCCATGTGGAACATCTGACGGTCGATGTAATAGGCACTGGTAATAACCCAACCAGTTAGCCAAAAGGGATAGTTCGCCAGCAACGCGGTGAAGAATGGCTCGGCTGCATCAGGATCCTCTTCATATACCATACTGCCTTTGGACAGCAATCTTTAATAATAAAATAACTAGGGTAGGGCTCATGAGGTTGCAGCGAGAATATAAATATAGGCAGCGAGAACGTATAGAAGTTTCCCGCGGGGCAAGAGTTTGGACTTTGCGTGGTAGGTATTAGTGCACATAATCCATCTCATCGCGCCAGTGGACTCCCACACACCCAGACCTGTCCCGCCGACAGAGCACTTAAAAAAGGTTTCCCGCAGGTTAAGAAAAGGGCTCATCAGGTTACTTCAATGTGAAGTGTTAACTCTACTATCATGCCAATTGTACTGTCGGTAAACGGACTGGTAGCGAAGAGCCTTAACCATTGTCTTGAAAAGCTCTCGCTTGTTGGGTTAAGGTGAATGTTCCAGGGTAGCCCGCGAAATTCAAATTTTCTTACGTTTTTTTGCAATTTGCAGGGCAGTGCTAGGTTGTATGATGATGAACATTTGATTCGCGGCTGTAAGACGTATGTAGTTGCAGAGTTATAATCATCAAACTCATCAATACAACCCTCCAAGCTCATAAAGGTGCAAGAATGACTTTGAGCTTGAAAAAGTTTTTCTTGCACCTTTATGAGCTTGGAGGGTTGTATTGATGATTTTGATGATTATAATTCTATAACTACATACGTCTTACAGCCGCGAATAACATTTTAATCAACATACAACCTAGCACTGACCTGCAAATTGCAAAAAAACGTAAGAAAATTTGAATTTCGCGGGCTACCCTGGAACATTCACCTTAAGCAGTGCGGCGAGGTGATCTGCCTTTTGCGTTCCTTTAGTCGACTCTTACGACACCCTCAGGGTTGGTGAGATTGGGTATTCTAAATCCGTCACCACACGGTATTTTTATATATATGTTTATGTTATACTTTTTATAAAAATGTATGTAAAACTAAGGTAGAATATAATGGAAAAAATCATGTTGAAACGAATTCTAGCGTTCATAATCGTCAATTGATACCATGTTTCTTTATTATTTACTAGCGACCCGCCCCGGCTTCGCACGGGTGCAATAAAACTTCCTCGTGAATCACTCTATCTATTAAAAAAACCGCTTCAAAATCCGTTGCGTAGTTTTGAAGATTTAAGCATACATAGGGACGGACAGACAACGGCGACTTTGTTTTATACTATTTAGTGATATTTGTAAATTCGTGTGACATAATATGGACCTACTAGCTGTTACAGCCGACTTTGTCTGCCAACATCATCATCGCAACCCATAACAGACCCTCTGCTGAGTCGGGCCTCCTCCAATTACACGGGGGGACAACAGACAATAGGCTCACGCTGGCCAGACGGCTCGGCACAAGGTTTCGTATCAAGTTTTACTTGTCTTACGGCTAGGTTTTCACCCATGGTATTTCCTTCAGTCACCCCTCACGACACACGCAAGATGGAATAGGATGGTGACAGAGTTTATTCGTAATCCGTCACACGGAAAAGTTACTTCGCCTGCGTTGACTTCAAATGATGTTAGTCCCTTTTTTGTAAATAGATGTCGCTGCTTTAAAATTAAACGCGAACTAACTTTCTATACTTTCTATATGAAATAAAACATTCTCACGTAAGTGGGTGTCTAGGATCTATCACAACGGACTTATTGATGCAAACGGCTGCCCAGTCTCTGTCGATGTCTTTGAAGCACGTAGCCAATTCACGCCACCCATTGGCATTCCGTGGGTTTTGCACCGTGTACTGAAATATATCTATATTATTTTAACAAGACTCATTTCACAATATAAACGAGAACCCCAGACTTGTTGTACATCCACTAGAAGTACTACTCAGCCCATAAATAAACCTGTGCTGAGTCGGCCCTCCTCCTATTACATGAAGGGGAATTAGCCTTACCACGCTGGCCAAACGGGTTGGCAAAGGGTTTCATATCAAGTTTACTTTCACTTGGGCTAGGTTATCGCCCTTTTCATTCACCCTCAGCGTGGAATGGGGCTGATGGAACGAAATGATCGTGTTCTTTTATTTAAATCCTAATGTTTCACACACTGCAGTGCCTGTGGTCGCGAGACGACAGAATGGCAGTTGTCGCTGCGAGCATTTTTAAAGCGACGAAACTCTAATGAGCTCTCATTCTATTGGTGACAGAACACGATCAGAACCGTTAAGACATCACCACTCTCACAACAGGGATTAAAAACACTTACACACAGGTATAGTTGTAGGGCATGCATCGTATCATGCATTTGACGGGCTTGTCTGGCCGCTTTCATGACGGGATCAGCGTCCTTCCATGGCGTTGGACCAATTAAAACTAAAGATGCTGCCCGTGTAAGACATATGTGTGCCATCATCAACATTTCCTGAATTTGAGAACATTGAGCAAGCGAATAAGGATTCATTTTGTGTGAATAGCTGGCCGAATGAAAGAATATCAAAGGGCTTAGTTATATCCAGTGCCGGATTAACCACGTAGCAAGAGTAGCAATTGCTACGGGCCCGCGCGGAAGGGGGCCCCGCATATTTAAACCCACTCATCTCTGACTGAGCGTAATTTTTTGAGTGAAACTTATTAAGATGGTGATATGACTTAATTACCTACAAATTGTAACCTATAGATAGCAAATAAACGTATTGAGTATTGGATTATATTTTTAACACTTTAAACTTAAGAACTCATAGCATATCAAGGGCTCTTTGAAAGAATTTGCTACGGGCCCCACGCTTGCTTAATCCGGCACTGCTTATATCTGTTTTTTTTTAATTCTTTAGCCCGTAACACGGGGGCAGTTAACAAACATGTAATTCACGAACATAAATGAAACCCACTTCCTGACTGACCCCAGTTTGGGTTTGAGGTGGCGGTAATAGCCTGCTAATAATAACCAGCCTGCTGAGACAGGGTTTCTCCAATTACAAGGAGGGTAATTGCTTCCCCGTAAGAGAAGAGACCCTGGGTGGGACGGTGTCATTCCACATATCTCGGGCGTGACGGCGAAAGAGCCTCAGAGCTCCACGCGAGGGATGCTCCAGAATGGAGCCTGAAAGATAGGGTCGAGCAGCATCTCCCCTAGCGCTCAAATTCACCCAGTGGAGAAATAGGACCCACAGGGATATAGCGCGTGTCGGGACATAGACTGGGGTTTAGTGGGTAACCAAGGCGCAAATCACAATCTTAACGCGCCTCGGAGTCGCACATAACCCGGCCCCAATGCGGCTGGGTACCCGTGAAGTGAAGGGTCAGCCGTCTAAAAAAAAAGGGTTCCGTATTAAGTTTTCTCTCTCTTACGGCTAGTTTATCGGCTTTGTCATTTTCTTTTAGTCGGCTCCGACGACCGCATCAGAATGGAGTATATGTTTTATTAAAAAACAAAATAATGATTACTTCGAACATTTCTTCTGACTCCAGATATTTGCTGATGAGGAAATTATTGTTGACGTAGACCGCTGCGTCTTGCCAGAATGACGTGGTCAGCTCCACCCTAGACCGAGTTTCACTCAATTGGCGATTGAAAGTACAGAAATCTGTTGTTCCTGCCATCAAAATGATTAGATGAGTGGGTCTGAGTGCGTGTATGATGTTATCAAGCCAAATACAATAAAAATATAGGATTATAGAGCAACATTTTAGTGAATACATGTGAAAGTATTTTATGTTACTACTGTAACAAAATGTGCTCCAAACAAACACATATTTCGAAATTAAACAGCTTTTAACGGATTTATCGCATGTATACCTATTACATTATTTTAGTGTATTGTAGCATACTTGATACAAAACCCTTTGCCAACCCGTCTGGCCAGCGTTGCACAGCAGGCTAATTACCTTCCCTGAGATGGGAGGAGGCCCGACTCAGCAGTGGGTCAATTATGGGCCGAGTACATTTGTTTATTTTCAATGAGTAATAATCGCGAAAACCAAGATATCATTAAACTTTTATTTATCTGTTCCGCGTGGTGACGGGTATAGAATACATTGTTTCACCACCCCATTCCATCATGCTGGTGTCGTAGGAGTCGACTAAAGGATATACCAATGCTGAAAACATAGCCGCAAAATACGGAATACTTGATACGAAACCCTGTGCCAAGCCGTCTGGCCAGCGTCGGACAGTAGACTAATTTCCCTCCGTGTAATTGGAAGAGGTCCGATTTAGCACTAGGTATTTGCTGCGACGATTATTGTTGTTTTGGGATTTACTCTCGGATTACTTACTCGGATACTCTTGGATTTAAAATAACTAAGAAGATACCCTATATACCAGTCCTTTGCGTCCAAGGATTAAATTATGTAGAAAGGGGAAATGGTTGGAAAAATATATCGAAGGCCAAGTATTCAGTGGGTAAAATATGACGTTAGTAATTTGACTTGTACGGTACCATAATATGGTAATCTTTTCAATGAGTTAGCAGCACATTTGACGGTAGATTCCCAATCTCTGAGCAGTTGACCTCTTCCAGTGCATTCGCGTTTCGCAGGTTCTTGTTGTTCTATTTCTTCAAGCATTTTGTTTATGTCTTGCCTAAAACGAATAGATAAAATAATTGAGCATAACACTGTTGGCTACCTCTAGGTTAGTCAACCTGTCCGGATACATCCTCCATCAGACTAGACTGATTCAACGCCGGATCATTTATAGACAAATATATAGTGAGCGATAGACAGTGAAAGGGTATATAATAGAAAGCGGAGAGATGACGGAATTTCAAAGAATTATAAATTATGTAAATGGCATTGAAATCTATTTGCGACAAATCCTACTTTATCGATAACGGAATCGTGTTATATTCGTCGTTTCATAATATGTGTTATATTAAACACTGATAATTTTGTGAATTGACAAGATAATAGGGTTTTCACACCAAAAACTCACTTTACAGGAAACAGTAAAATGATTAGAAGAATTAACAGTGATAAATTGTTAAATGGGATAAGATAACTATATACAGGTTGTCCCAAAAAAGCACGCCACAGCGACACTGGAAGTAGCCATAGATAAACCCCCAGTCACATGGAGGCCTCTGACTGGGGGGGGGGGGGTATTATCTATGGTCTGATTAGTAGTAGATATAAGTGTATGCGACTTACATAGAAATGGTTGGGGGCAGGTGGATTTTTTTCAAAGGCCTTCGAAGTTTAACTTCAATAATGACAAAAGCAGGATTTTCGTCCGCACCCGTTGGTCGAGGCACTGGTGTGTTATTACTATCTTGGCTGCCTGGTTCTGATGTCGTTATTCTGTTTAAAAGTACAATGAAATAAAGGAGGTATAGTGTCGTGGGCTCAGCGGTACAAAGTATGAATGGTAAGCGGACTCGCATATGCATTACAGCCAGGGTTGCCAACCCCAGCATAGAGGTAAACTGTAGATATGCCAGAAAAAAACTGTAGAAAACTGTAAATATCAAATTATAAAGCAGTTAATCTACAGCTTAATCTTTTTATTATTTCACGATGGTAGGCAATATAATATATTTTAGAGTGGGAATTAAAAACAAGAAAAATCATGTGATTATCAAAGTTTTAAATAAAGTTAAATAGCAAAAGATTCAGAACTCATAACGATACATTATGCCAATTAAAATTAGTAATATCTAAAAGCTAGTTTTGTAACACTTCAGAAAATGTGACTAGCGATTTTTGAGGAAGCTTAACAGCTTACAATGGTTCATCCACAACAATAAAAAAGTAGCTGGTCAGCAGCTGATCTTATGCTGCTGATGATACACGTTAGATAATATCACTAGCTACTATCTCATTTTCAATTTGTAAATCTTCTTTCAAATTATCATAATTTTCCGTTTTATAATTATGATTGTATTTTTAATGGTCATTTTGACACGTTAAATTCAAAACAAATGTTTAATTTCTGACTTTTTGTGCAAGGTACCTTTGCTGCTAAACTGACTTGAATTTACTGAGGCTTGTGCACGGACTACTACGTAGCAAATAAAAAATATGTTCAGTCAGATAGCATCTTAAAAAAAAACTGTAGTTTTCGAGGCCTAAACTAAAAACTGAGAGAATTTCCAAAAAACTGTAGATCTACAGTTAAAACTGTAGAGTTGGCTATACTGATTACAGCCTTGGCGGATTTAGAATACATAGTGCACCCACCCCATTCCATCCTGAGTGTATCGTAAATCTGACAAAAGGAGATGCTACCCGTCTCGCCAGCGTGGCATAGTAGGCTTAATTCTTCTTCTTCTTATTTGTAGTTGTTATTTGCAGGCCCGACTCAGCAGTGGCTGATTAATGAGAAGTAGAAGAGAAGTATAACTAATGCATTACCGGCTTTGCTTTTGTGTGATAACAGGAGTAAACTGTTTCTCGTTAGGAGTAAGTAGTAGCTCACAACCACATTTCTGCATCATTACTTCGGGGCTAAACCAGTGCAGAGGAACAGCAAGACGCACGGTGTCTTCTGTAAATTTATATGATATGTGTAATATATTGTACGTTGACTCTACTCCAACAGATTTATAATCAACACCAAGCAAATGGTCGACTCAGGCCTTTCAATCAGAAAGAGGAAAATTAGCAATGTGCTCCATGTTGGCCAAACAAACATAGCACAAAAATACTATGTTTAAATAATTTCAAATTAAAAAACATTACGATAACCAACTATAAATAAAATAAATAAATAAAATATCCTTGGACATTTGACACAACGCCATCTCGTCCCAAGCTAAGCAACCTTGTGTTATGGTAACGAGATGGATGATAAACTACATAAATACATTTTTTTTGTAAATACATACATATTATAGATAGAAAACACCCAGACCCGGAATAAATACTTGTAGGTCGTACAAATATTTCTTCCGTGCGGGGGGATCGAACCCGCGACATGCTTTATTTTTTTTATTTGCTTTAAAGTATAGATATTTAGCCACGTACCTCCAGGATAAAGTAAACGAAATAGATCAATGAACCCCATGAAACTATAGCCTTCGTTTTCTCCGTAAATATTTAGTTCTAAAGGCATTTTATACATGCGAAGGTGATTCCAAAACCAATTCTGCGGATCGTGCAGGAATAAACTACGACGAAACGAACCCCAAACTACAGTATCTGGAAAAGAACATGAAAATATTATATACCAGCGACCCGGCCCGACTTCGCACGGCTGATGATATAGATAAAAACCTTCCTCTTAATTCACTCTATCTATTAAAATAAACTGCATCAAAATCCGTTGCGTAGTTTTAAAGATTTAAGCATACATAGGGACGGACAGACGACAGCGACTTTGTTTTATACTATGTAGTGATGATGAATAAATATTGACAACATTTGTAAATACATTAAAATTTCAGAATATGATTTATTCATTGAATTTAAACACTTTTTAACGGATAGGAATAGTTGTCATCTAGTCTCTCCCGTAACCACGACTGGTGCAAAGCATTTGAAACTTCGGGGACTAAATAATGTAAAATACACGCGATTAATCCATTAAAAAGTGTTTAATTTCAATGAATGAATCATATTCTGAAATGTAAATTTGTTAATAAATGTTGTAAATTATTAATATAATTTGTATTTTATTTACGTGTCTTATTAAAACACTCACTGTATGATGATGCATACGACATATATTGATGAATATCGATGTTTCCATCAACATCTATATCTTCGTAATTGCAGGAAAGCTTTTCATATCCCTTTGTAAATAAATCTTCCACCACTCTTAGGGATTCCCATTTGGGATAGAAGTTTATTCCGTGGAATTGTCTGGACGGTCTATAACCACGGTCGAAAATTGCATTCGATAAATTCTGAAAATGACTAACTTTAAGCTAAAATAATCTCATTATAACTCAGCCAGGTTAAAAAAAATGTTGCTGAGAAGGAATATTTTATAAATTCTAATTTATGTCAATGCTCTATATATTTATTAAATACTTTATAAAACATGTTACATACGAACTTAATGCCAAATGGCATAATTTTAAGTCTTACCTTGGCCTTGCCCGCGGTAAACTAATAGTAATGTGTGCGGTGACGTATTTATGGTGAAGCATAATCCCCTAGAGTCCACCGTGTGGTGACGGATTTAGATCACAGAATGTCACCAACCCGAACTATCCTGAGGATGTCCTCTCATACGAAACCCTTGAGATGGAATGGCACTTAGTCCCATCATCATTTCTGCCCATAAATGATCCACTACCGAGTCGGGCCTCCTCTAAATTGCCTATTGTTGATGATTGCCTACTCTAAATTTTCCTTCGCTTGCGGGCCTTGTCGGCTCTTACGATGCCCTAAGGATGGATTGGGGTGGTGACTCTATTCTATGTCTGTCACTACACGCACAAGGTTTCTGAACGAAATTATACCGAATTCATTGTTGGCATCTTAGAGGCAGCTGTATATAGAAATTCGTCATCAAAAGGTATAAGCATGTTATACGCGGCGACAAGGGTCAGCTTCATCCAGTTAGCCTTCTTCAGGACTCTATGGTGGGAAATATTCAGTGTATCTCTGGTCACAGATAGCTCCATAGTGATTAGAGGAAGGTTGTCCCAGCTCTTTTGCTGCAAGAGCGGCGGTTGCAACTTTGGTTGCATACGTTTCTTGATACACATTGTTTCATTTACTGTAAAACGTGTGTATGTATGAGCTGATTTATCCCTACACCTCGTTCGCGTTAAGAATGAAGTGATTGTGATTGGGGGAGGCCCAACTCAGCAGTGGGTCATGTATGTGCTGAGTAGTAGTAGTGGTAATATGATGCCACGAATCAGTGTGACTGAAATTTGTTTTTTTTTTACCACTGTTTAGATGGTCCCTCATACTCCCTGCTTTATACCTTAAGAAGGTAGAACATGACACTGGCAGCGTCGGAAAAGTGGGTTCCTTCAGGAGCCAAAATAAATAAATAAATATAAATAAATAAATATCCTTGGACATTTCACACAACGCCATCTCGTCCCAAGTTAAGCAACTTAATGCTTGTGTTATGGTAACGAGATGGATGATAAACTACTTATATACATTTTTTTTTTGTAAATACATACATATTATAGATAGAAATGACACCCAGACTCCGAGCCAGTGCCTCTGGTTTAGACAAAGATCCAGAGATCCAGAGAGTTGATCCAAAGGCGGCACATCTGACCACTAGAACTTAGTGGTCAGATTCACTTTCATTCACTTAGTGGAATTAGTGGGAAGAGAGAATGGTAGCACCATATTTTCGGTGTAGTGTGTGTGTTAATGCGTGTGTGAGTATGTCTCTGTGTGTGTGCGGATAGATGGGATGTATGTGTGTATATACGTTTGTACGTATTATAATTCTATATTTTCTTTTTTAATATAAAATTACTAAAAAACAAAAAAAATAAAAAAAAGGATATTGTTTCTTCAAGGAGCAAATGTTGCAGTTCTACATAGCAACACGAAGAAAAAAGTTGATACCAATAAAAAAAAAAAAAAAAAAAAAGACCACTAGACCAACGATTACATTTTATTACATTTTATTGCGGAATTTTGTAAGGAGTTCATACCCAGTCGAAAGCTCCAAGCGGCAAGGAACCAATATGTCCTTGTGTTGTCGGATTAAGAATACACAGTTACACCACCCATTTCATCCTGAGGGCGTCGTAAGAGCCGACAGAAGGAAAATGACATGCGGTTGATAACCTAGTTGCAAGAAAGGAAAACTTGGTGCGGAAAACCTGTAAAACGGAAAACTTGCGTACCCGTCAGGCCCGCACGGCACAGTAGGCTAATTACCCTCAATGTTATTGGGGGAAGCCCGACTCAGCGGGTCATGTACGGACTGGGTAGTAAAAGTGGTAATAGTTAATGTTCATATTATTATTATATTATTAGAATTTTATTAGCACCTTTAAGAGCTTGGAGGGTTGTATTGATGATTTTGATGATTATAATTCTATAACTACTTACGTCTTACAGCCGTGAATAACATTTTAATCAACATAAAACCTAGCACTGACCTGCCAATTGCAAAAAACGTACGAAAATTTGAACTTCGCGGGCTACCCTGGAACATTCACCTTAAACATTTTTTTTACGTAAATACCTTGTGTATGGTACTTAAAATTTAGAACGTCATTTATAATCCTCACAATTCCTAAGTGGTTTAGGTCTATAACATTTTCCAAAGTATAATAATGGACATATTAAGTGGGTATTATACAATTTTGAATATTAAAATGCATTATTTCATTTTATATTTACATTTTCTTTAAATATTGAAATTTAACTTATACTATCGTGTGTTATTGAACACAATTTAATGACTGGATCTATTATAATTATCATTAATGGCGTGATGGCGGTAGATTTAATTGTTTCTTTGTACTTTTGAAGACAACAATACACGCGAACGTGTAATATACACGCGATAAATTTAATTCAAAAGTATTTAATTTCAATGTGTAATAATCGCGAACACCTAAAAAAACATTAATAGAATCCAGGAATATCGAATCTATATAAAACTAGTAAGTAGCTGTAACTGCGGTTTCACCTGCGCGGTGATGGAAAATTATATAGGTAACTAGCGACCCGCCCCGGCTTCGCACGGGTGCAATCATGGCATATAAACCGTTCTCTTGAATCACTCTATTTAATAAAAAAACCGCTTCAAAATCCGTTGTGTAGTTTTGAAGATTTAAGCATACATAGGGACGGACAGACGACAGCGACTTTGTTTTATACTATGTAGTGATGATGATAGAATGTAATTTAATTTTTCGTCAGACCTTTTTCCTACTTACTTGACAGTTACCGTTATATTTGGCATAATTCACGCTATATATTTATAAATTATTGCCCATGTGTTATTCTAACGGGTACGCTATATTAATGTAAAGTTTCATCTAAATCCATTCAGTATTTTTTTGTGTGAAAGAGGAAAATAAATACATTCTTACAAACTTTCGCGTTTATTCACGCGTACATTCAACGCGTTAGCATAAGTTAGTTTGGTAACATTGTTGTGAAATTCACGTTTAACTTATGAAACGCAGTGATGGATAAAAGTTAGTAGTACCTTCATCTCCCAGAAATATTTGAAGAATATCCACATTGCAGCAGCTAATTTCCTCGAAATCTTTGGTGAACGAGCTCGACAATACGTGGGTTATACTTGATTGCGATGACGTCATCGCTTCCATATTTTTCAGTGGATGAATGTGTACTGAAATGTTTTAACCCAGATTATATTTGTTGTTCTTTTTATTGATTTGATGTATTATTTATGCATGATTTAAAAAAAAAATGCATATTTGTTATTCATTACAATACTCGTAGGTAACGTTTGGAAACAAGGTCTAAAGGGAAAGCCACTTATATTTAAATAAATTAGTTTATTGTAGGTTTTCGTGCAAATGCAACCAATAAGCTGTAGTCAACACGTGGGTTATACTTGATTGCGATGACGTCATCGCTTCCATATTTTTCAGTGGATGAATGTGTACTGAAATGTTTTAACCCAGATTATATTTGATATAATATAGCCAAAGCACTTGTAGCACAAACGAGCTGTGGTGGGGGAAAGGTCGCACCAATCACCGCCAGTGAGGCAAAATTTTACTTCTAAGCATTGCTCAAGTTCTTGCTCTTGCACTACTGCTTTACTAACGAACCGGCCTGGCTTCGCACTAGCAGTCAGCGCGTTTATTTTTCCTGTCATCTTAAAAAAATATCGTCAATCGTCATATTTATATTTTAACAAGTTTTGTGCAAACAAAACCTCAACAATTACAATTCAATTCCATTCTCAAAAGCTTCCCGGACAGGCTGAGCGTAATACAGGTAGTTTTGGTACTAAAATTAGTTTTTCATCCCCCCATCTCGGAAAGAGTATTTTTGCTCTTCGATATCTGAGTGCAAAAGCCGTTTTTATTCGCTAGAGAATAAAGTAAAGATTATTCTGTAATACTTACCTGTCTTAATGTAGTAATTAATACCTAAACTGAAATAAAAGTGTACCTATCTTGTGATTGTAAACGTTTTTTTTTTGCATTTAGTCATTTCCTCGCTGAGGTGGAATGAAAAGTTACGTGTTGCACTCGAGTGCAAAGATTTTTCACCTCGTGCTCTTTTGATTCCCTCGCTAACGTTCAGGATTCTAATTTTGAATCACTCGCTGCGCTCGTGATTCAATTTTAGACTCCTTCGCTTGCTCGGTCATCAAAATTGAACACGCGGTTAAAAAGCAACTTTGCACTCTTGTATAACAAATAACTATTATTCTTACTAGAGTTCATCCATACCGAATAATTGGATACGAAATTGTGAATCTTTTCAGTAACTAAATCGTAAATCTCCCCTTAAATTGAAAACTACATGCAACTCGGGCAGTAGTCTTTTAAGATAATGTCGACCATACGTAGTTGCAATTTTTTGGTTTGTAAATCCAATTTAATTTACGGCATAATTTTATTGTATTCTGTGTGAGAAATAAATGTTTAAGAAATTTCTATTAATTCTCTCACAATGAGAAACACAATATAAATATAATTCATACGAAGTTAGGGAAAAATATATTATTTGCTACTAGTGTCGTAAAAGGCTTCTAAACCGCCGAAAATCACTGCCAAAGATACGGAATACTAACAGTATACCCTGTGCGACGTCAAGACACGCATTGCCGCCGCGTGGGCCAAATGGCGTGGCAATGGATGCTGAAGATCGTGCGAAGTGGAGAAGAAAAAGTCGGAATGCGGACCCCGGGCGCCGAAGCGAGAGTTTGGGCTACAACCGGGATATAACGCGAAGATGATGATTATGACCCTGTGCGAATCCAACAAGCTAGCAGCGCAGCGGTGCGATTTCCCTCAAGCCATAGGGATCAAGGGTTGAGATTATAAGATGGGGGGAGATGGGATGAGTACGTTTTAGTCGCTTCCAGCTTCGAAGAATATTATCTGAGCATTAATGCCATACCTACTAAAGGATTGTCAGCGAATATAGTCATTTTCTCATAATCGGACGGGTCGTAGGTCATAACCCCCATGGCTATTACATTTTCTTCAATATCTTGCCTTGTTCCAATGGATTGAATGACGTTGGTCAATATGAGCTGGTCACAGAACGTCACTTGTATGGAGAACTTCAGCAATGGCTCATCTGGGAGGCGAAGGCTAAGCACTTTGACAGTTAGAGTATCGAGGGGCGTGACTGGAGAGCTGTATTGTATTTCGTGTTCGGACTTGGGAGATAGGATGACATTCTCTAGTCTGCCCTAAAATCAGGAAAAGGTTTTGATCGAGCATGAAAAGGGACAACGTCGCCGCGTCGTCGTCGTGTTAACTCCTGTAGCCCAACCCATCTTGCTTGATGCTGATTAAAAATTAGCTACAGTAGTAAATTACTATTTTTATACTAGAGAATTGTATTTACGATAAGTACGCGGACGAGAAGTTTTGTAGTTAATATGTCACCACCCCATACCATACTGAGGATGTCATAAGAGCCGACAAAAGGGGATGACAAGGCCGATAACCTAGCCGCAAGGGAAGGAAAACTTGATATGGAAGCCTGTGCCAACCAGTCTGGCCAGCGTAGCACAGTACCCATGTATCTGGAGGAGACGTGACTCAACTCTGGGCCATGAGTGTTCAGTAATCCGACATGGGCTGAGTAGTACAGGGTGGCGCAATAGAACGTGCATATTGCGTCATCTTTTTTCGCGGAGTAAACAGTGCGCGGGAGGGAAGAGCCTAGCGTGGTTGGATAGTGGCACTCGTACCTTTTAACTATACCTTTTGTATTAATTTTTTTAGCCTATACTTAATAAATGCACGTTCTATTGCGCCACCCTGTAGTATGTCAATTCGTAGATATTATATCGTTAAACGACATCATACAAATGTATCTAATGTTAAAATTATTACATGAAATCTAAACTCATCATTTGCAACTTCACTTTTGAAAGATGTATAGCGAGCAATATAAACCTACTTATATTTATAACTAGCGACCCGCCCCGGCTTCGCACAGCAGCAATTAGGCATGTGTTATACTTATAAACCTTCCTCTTGAATCACACTATCTATTAAAAAAAACCATAAGATTTAAGCATACATAGGGACGGACAGACGACAGCGACTTTGTTTTATACTATGTAGTGATAGTGAAGCTGATGAAAAATGAGCAATTTGTGTTTGCAAAGTCAATTAATAGTAAGGATTTCTTGATACTTAGTTCAGCTGTGGGTCGATTTATTAATCTACCGACATAAGGAAAATGTTCTATGTATTTGTTTACGCAGTGCGTAGGCCTTGGCAAGTCGAAGAAACTGCACGTTTTATTACAATTACGAACCTTGGATTTCATAGCCTTCATTTTCTATTTGTATACTTGTTCCTTTATGTTGTAAAGAAATTACAGACTTTTATTGTTGACCGTAAAACACAAGAGAAATACGTAGGTATCCAGTGCATTCACATTTATTTCACCTCTGACATCTATCATTTTGTTTTTTTCTTTACGTTGGTCCCACTCGCGACGTTACCTAACTAAAGTAACCTTAGTTACCTACCTAAGGTAACTAAGGTTACCTTATTTAATCAACTCAATTTGGTGGAAACTTTACGTTGGTATTCCGCGGATAGCGGTAAAACCTACCCACTAAAACTAACAGCACCCCTCAACTGCCCGAAATTGGAGAATATGCAGCGCGATCCCGATGAGCCATGGCCTGCAGTTCATACGCATGGGTGAGGAGCTGAGGTCGATCTCCAACCCCACAGAGATGCACTTGTGGCATTTTGCAGCGTTAACAACCATCCACGGTGAGTACAATTTTATAGGATGTATAAATAAATAAATGAACAATAAATTAGTAGCATCTTCAGCAGTACTTCTTAATTATTACACAAGGAAAAGGTAAGAGAATTTACTATAATTCATTAGTTAGTTATCACAGGAAACAACTCTTGTTTTCAACAAAAAAAAACCTACAAATAAAAAAGTCATAAAACTAAAACAACAACAACAAAATTAAAAAAACGCTGTTAATGCACTAATGTTTACCACATTGGTGCAATTTAATAATTTTATTTTGTGTGTGTAGTGAGTTAGTAAAATACTGGCAGCATTTCACCTTTGCATGCTTATGCTTATACGAGGGTCGAGGAAGCTGCCACCCCTCGGATCGCCTGACACCTCTCTATGCTATTAGTATTACTATTTACTATTACTAGTGGCCACCAGTGGTATGCAGAGGTCTAAATTCGATCATTGTTAATTAATTGAAATATAGTTATATTCTCAATTTGACCACAGACTTAAACAATAGACCAAAGAGTAAAATAAGATAAACAATAGACAAAAGAGTATACGTGCAAGAGCGCGCGCGCGTGTGTGTAATGTTATTTTTATTGATTTGATGCATTATAGTCCGGGGTCCCCCGTACATTGATTTCACTTGATTACTATCAAGCAAATTTTTCGTGAGTAGCTTCATTTTGACGAGACGCCCAACATTTTCTTATCGACAACTCTTGATTGTGGTAGCTAACAGAGGTAGCAAGGATGAAATATGTTGATTTTATGATTGATTGAATTTGATTGATTGAACCATACATTTTGTAGGACAAATACATTTTCGAATAATTTAGTTAATTATCATCAGATATACCAAAAATCACCCGGTTAGTAATAAATTTTTTAGAATCATAAAATCTACATATTTCATCCTTGCTACCTCTGTTAGCTACCACAATCAAGAGTTGTCGACAAGAAAATGTTGGGCGTCTCGTCAAAATGAAGCTACTCACGAAAAATTAGCTTGATAGTAATCAAGTGAAAGCAATGTACGGGGGACCCCAAACTATTATTTATGCATAATTAAAAAAAAGCTTATTCGTTATTTATTACAATACTCGTAGGTATGACTCTACAGAAGGAATGGTATAACGGTTGGAAACAAGGTTTATAGGGAAAGCCACTTTTAATTAAATAAATTAGTTTATTGGTTTATTGTAGGTTTTCGTGCAAATGCAACCAATAAGCTGTAGTCAAGTTTGATTGTTTCAGGTAGCCCATCTCCTGGAACGTGCATGAAACCGAGCTCCCTAGCCACTGCCATATAGTCTTTCATAAATTCTTCGTCTATGTCATCAGAAGTATTGAATGGGCAGACAGAGTATAAGGCTTCTGAAAATAAACGCTTATTTAAGTGACATCATATATAGACTGCCTCGTTGGTCTAGTGGTTAGATGTGCCGCCTTTGGATCAACGGGTCCCGGGTTCGATTCCCGGGTCGGGCAAGTGTCTTTGTCTAAACCAGAGGCACTGGCTCGGAGTCTGGGTGTCATTTCTATCTATAATATGTATGTATTTACAAAAAAATAATGTATATAAGTAGTTTATCATCCATCTCGTTACCATAACACAAGCATTAAGTTGCTTAGCTTGGGACGAGATGGCGTTGTGTGAAATGTCCAAGGATATTTAGGATATTTATTTATATGGAACGCACATGGAACGTTATCAATAAAACAAAATTATAGGCGATAGATTTTAACTGTTTCTTTGTACGTTTGAAGACAACTGTCATCTAGTCTCTCCCGCGACCACGACTGCTGCAAAGCATTCGAAACGTCGGAAATTAAATAATGTAATATACACGCGATAAATCCGTTAAAAAGTGTTTAATTTCGACATCATATTGTTTAAAGTCGGTGGTACGGCCGGTAGTGTAGTAGTGACGGATATAAAATACACATCACCACCCCATTCCATTCTGGGGGTGTCGTAAGGGCCGGCAAATGAAATGTCAAGGCCGATAACTTAGCCGCAAGAGGAGGAAAACTTGATACAAAACCCCGTGCCAACAAATTACCCTCTATGAACTTAAAGGAGTCCCAACTCCATTGCGAGTAATTTATAGACTGAAATGCATTTATTTAATTATTTGGACACTGCAACAGAAAATAATTAGATAAATAGCAAAATATATAGACACTAGCTTTTGCGCGCGGCTTCGCCCGCGTGGGTTTCGTACCCGTACTTATCTCTGTGCATATTTTTGATGAACATAAAAGCGGTTATTGTGACTAAACTATGATAGTTAGATATGTGCTCTTGCTTTTTTGTAGATCTTTATAAGACCTACAAACCCGTAGTACATCATTTTGTTATAGTTTTTGCAGCGCACGCATAAATAGGTTTTCGATTTTACACCTTGGTTTACAAAATCGCAATTTTCATACGGATCCCTAATTTTTATGAAAATAAAATATTGCCTATAACCTTCCTCGATAAATGGACTATATAACACTGAAAGATTTTTTGAAATCGGACCAGTAGTTCCTGAGATTAGCGCGTTCAAACAAACAAACATACATACAAACAAACAAACTCTGCAGCTTTATATATTAGTACAGATTAGTACAGATGTAGGTGTATGGGCTAGATCAAATTCCAAAGGGCATTGACACATCATTATAAAACATAATAATAGTAATAGTTAATTAAAGTAAATGTTTCCTAGCTAACAGTTTTGTTTTAGGATGTTGCAAATTCTAGTTCTAAATGCGATAAGACGGGTGAAATGATGATGATAATATCTATTTTATAGTAACTACAAAATATCTGCCTGTGGTGATGGATTTCAAGAATGTTACTAAGTTAAGTAACCGTATTTCGTCACTCGAAGAACATTCTGCCATGGTCAACACAACATACATTGCTAAAATATAACTAATATCTCACTTTTGCCAACATCCATGTTCTCGTACACATGACATGTCTCCCTGTATTCTATTTCTATGTCTACAAATCCCACATCAGCCATTAGGTGCCTCACCTTTTTATCTGGTTCCTGAAATAAATATACACTTACCTAATACTGTGTTTGTTATTAAGTTCATTCATAATTGTACAATTGACAATGATGTAAAGTGCAAATATTTAAACAAATTTGACCTGAAAATTAAAACACACCCGACTCACTAACGCATAGCGAGGTTTTACATTAATTGTGACCAACCCACGCCAGGCCGTGTGGTGACGAGTTTAGAATACATTGTGTCAACACCCCATTCCGTCCTAAGGGTGTCGTAAAATCCGACAAGGCCGAAAACCTAGCCGCAAGAGAAGGAAAACTTGATACGAAAGTGTGGCACCCTCCATTGGAGGTTTGGAGGAGGTCCGACTCAGCAGTGGGTCGTGTGGGGTGATAAGTAAAAGTAGTTAGTCCTACTAGATTGATTCTCAGATTGCGGTTCATTCGAAAACGTGGTATAAAAATGGCAAACGGCATAATTAAACTGGCGCTGGTGACAGAAATGTAATATTACGTACCTGCACAAAGTGATAGGGGGACGTGTACTGATCCGTGTCAGTGATTAAGGAACTCCATTTGTCCATGTTCTTCATCTTAGGGTATATGTCAAATACACGTGCCGCAGCTAAAATTATTAATAAACAGTCTCCGCCGGCGGACAGCGCTCTATAAATATTCTTGAATGCACCTCTATAAAGGACAGTAAAAACAAACGTAATGTAAAAAATTGCAGTGCACAACCTCAACAAGAACACGACACAGAACTTTAAATTATCCTATACGTTAAATACGAATATAAAATAAAATATATGATACAATATACAAAATTATTTTTCGATACTAATTATTATGGAAAACATTTTAAACCGACCGTTTCTGTATTCGAGTGGTAGTTATTCCGCCATCTCGTGCCCTTTAACGGAGGTATATCTATATACAAAAAAATTACCTCTTTTGACGAAAATTGCGCGGACGGACTAGTATCAAACTAGTATAATATTTACTTATAGTTTTAAAGGGAAGGAGCGCAAAATGCATTTTTTTAATGATACATAAATAATAAATTCTGTCGATAAAAAAACATTACACCAACTACCATGTATTGGACACACTGTCTTGGAATGATTTTTAGAATACGGCGCTGGTCATATAGGTACGTGGCGAAAAGCTCGTTTTTTAAATATGATTTTTACTATTAAGGGAGTCTTAAAAGCTAAATATGGCAACAAAACACTTGAGCCACCATAACAGCTAGGGGTAAGAAAACTGTGTACGCACTATAGCAATATTACTGTTGATCGCCATAGAATCATAAATGTCAAGAATCTTGATTAATATTTATGATTTTGTTTACGTAATACTATATGTAAACAAAATCATAAATGTTAATCAAGATTAATGTATACAATTTTTGAACTGTCTTTAAAGCCGAAATTGCCGTAGAAAATTAATTATTAATTGTATTGTTGCTATTTCAAAATATAATTTTCTGTCTTTATTATTATATTAGGGATACTTACTCTTGATCAATGACCCAATGTAAAGCGTAATTCGAGAACACATGGTCAAAGTTGCCTACGAATTCTTGTGGCATATTGTCTGCAATGTCCAAAACTGAAAAGGAAGTGTTATCATCCCGATGGTGCTTATTGGCGTATTTTACCATGCTTTCACTAATATCGATTCCGGTTATTTTGTATTCATACCCAGGGGGTATATGACTCTTCAAAATATTGGTAACACTGCCATCTCCGCTGCCAATATCAAGCATCTTGTTACACATAATTTTCCAATTCATTTTCGAAGCGTATTTATTCAAAAATAATTGAGCGTCTTTTTTCTGTTGTTCATTATACTTTTGATATAATTCGGCGTTATCCATGATCATATGATTTATATGATTTATATAATACTGTCTTTTAAAATAGGTAACCTAGCCCGTAAGGCAAAGAGCTCTTGCCATTAAATGGTTTAAGTGAATACTGCCTTGTATTAATGGTACGTAATGTTTTTATAATATGCCTGCCATTCTAAACTCCATTAATATGCAGATTAGCAAAGCGTCATCGGAATAACACGCACACACTACGTTAAATCTGCGAATACTACTAGAAAAGAACAATGCTTTATTGTATATACCAATTATGGCGTTCACAGTCGTCAACGGATACATCAATTTTATAACACTACTACTAGGTCCTGGTATATAAAAAAAAATAACCCCTCCATCCCCCTTAGTGATACGTGGTGAGGTTTAAGACTACCCCCATTCAAATCACGTATATTTTTTAGTACTGGTTCAGAAATCACGCGTTTGACGAAAAAAAGAATACACGTGGTGATATTTTACTATACCCTCCCCTACCTACTTGCTTGTATTCGTGATATTTCGTGATCTTTGCAGAACCGGGGGGGGGGGGGTGACCTTTCGAACCTCACGTGATTTATGGACAGCCCCCAACAGAGAAGACCTGGCGGAACAAACTCGATTGAATTGTCTTTTTTTAACGCCATATTATAACGACCGTGTGACCGTTCACAACTGAAAATAGAATTTTATAAAAAAAGATAGAACAATTAGAAATTAAACTAAAGGTCTTGAATCCAGTGAGCGGATCAACCCCAAATAGCGGCACTTGTTCACAAGCATAACGCATGTGGCAGCCATCGATCTCCTAAACCATATCAAAGGGAAGCGGCCGACCCGCCACACATCCCTACAACTGTTCAAAGTATTTTAGTGAGCATGACAACTCACAGGATTGACGCCCAAGAATAAATGAAGTTAAATTCGTGTATTCATTTCCAGTAAGCTTGCCGTTTTGAATCCAAACTAGCAAAAATACATGATATATTTGGTAACATGAGATCGAGCAGACTAATACCAGGCTACGGGGTTCGAGAGATAATCAGTAACGCTTTAGTAGCCTTTCTTACACAGTTAAGATTTAGCGGCCTTTTTGAATCTATGTATCGGAAGTCCACTCAAGTAGGGGTTTTTTTTTTTAATTATTTTATTACAACACAGACTTTAAGTCCGTGTTCTTTTTAGCAATTAATGGTAATTATTAGCTCTTCTTTTTTTCCTTTCGTCTGTCGTACCCAGCGCCTTGGCATCTGGGACATTGGTGTTTCATTTAACCTACTCTCAGTAGGTTAAATGAAGTAGGGTTCATAATGTAGAAGCGAATACACTGATTTACAAATGTATTATTTAATCTATGGAGACGAATAGGATGTAAAACAAGATTACTTTTATTCCTAGGTGAATACTAGGTGTGAGTATCACTTGTAACTTATCAAACTTCTCAATATTTTTCTGCACATACAATGACTGTGTTTTCCTAAATGTACTGACCAGCTACGATAAGAATGGCCATATCTTTAAACTTCTCTTTGAGGGATGTCCTGGGAGCTAGGTTATAAATAGCTCTTACTGCTCGCTTCTGGTGAACAATTATTCTGTCTTTATCAGCAGAACACCAAATTCAAATTCAAAACTCATTTAATCAAGTTGGCTCATTAGAGCTCTTTTGACAAGTCAAACAACAAATAATTTAAAATTTACCATCTACCACCGGTTCGGAATGCAGTTCTACAGAGAAGAGCCGACAAGAAACTCTGTAGTTGCTCTTTTTAGATCGCCATTTTTAGGTACAAGGCCGTGATAAGACAGTTTGTGAGAGCAAACGCGCGCAATAGTCGCAAAGGGCCAAACATCAGCCAGATCTAATCAACAATACTAACCTTCTAACGCCCGAGCCAACCGACCCCCAGCAACGGCACCTGTTCACAAGCATGACGCATGCGCACCCGCAAAGTATTGTACCATTAAACATTACTATTACTCCTCAGCCGATAAATGACCCACTGCTGAGTCGAGGCTCCTCCAGCTGCATTTAGGGTAATTAGCCTACTGTGCCATACAAGCCAGACGGTCTGGCATTGGGTTTCGCATCCAGTTTTCCTTTTCTTGCGGCTATGTTTTAGGCAATTCTTACGATATATTATTGGTTATTGGTAATCTTACGATACTAATCTTACTAATATTATAAACGTGAAAGTTTGTAAGTATGGATGGATGGATGGATGGATGGATGGATGTTTGTTACTCTTTCTTGGATTTTAATGAAACTTTACAATAACATAGCTTATACATCAGAATAACACATAGGCTACAAGTTATAAAGATATTATGTGAATTACAACAATATAAACAAGTCGAATTCAAAATTTCTAATTGTCAAATTTTCGACCATATTAAACTATAGACAACATAACGTTTCGCTGTCAGCTGCGTTTTGATAAAGTAGGTTTTATACGGACGGGATAAAAATCTCAGGTATCCTATGTCCAACTTTCTTTTTGTTTTAAATATATTATATAATGCGGAACAAAGTTCGCCGGGTCAGCTAGTACGATATATTATTAGAGAGAATTTACCTTTTAATAGAGAATTCTATGTCAAACGGTCAAAGGGCCTCCGCGCATCATGCGGCCAGGCCGCGCGGCCAAGTCGCTGCGGCCAACTAATTCTTCCACGATGTATATAGCTTTGTAATTTTTTAAGGTGATTCTAAAACTTTCAGATTTTTCGCGCTATTGGTTTATTTTATTTTTCTAAACAAATCTTGACGTGGCAATAAAGAACACAAAAATGAATTATCAATGTTTGTACTTTAACAAACATCTATTGAATACTTACTCCTTAAGATACAATCCAGTCAACACATATCGCCATTTTTTGGAATCAACTAACATAATGATTATGACTGTCCGATAATAGAAAAACAAGTAATTTGCATTAAAATAATATTGCGACTGTACATTGAGTTATAAGATATCCAATCTTTCAAGTTGGATCAAACTTAAAACGTTTTGCGAATTTGGTAACAATCTATTATTAGTTTAGGGAGTCCATCGCGGAGAAACAACTTGACACGTAATTTATATATACTGAGATATGTGTGAGAAATTAGACACTCCACCGTCTGCGCAATTTTACTAAAAAGGGGTGTTTTGCTTCTTTTTAATGATAATAAATAACTGTGTATTGTTAGAGCAAGCGGTATGCTCGTAATCTCATGCATGTCGTTGTTTGTCTATTACTGTTAAATTGAACATTGAACATTGTTTTCAAATATTCATTATGCTGGGGCTACATTAGCGGGCTACGGCAAATATTCGTGTTAACACGATGAGTGTGGCCGAGTAGATCGTTGCAACGCGTAGTATTCGGGCGAAGACGATGTCCTATCGGGGCACTGTCGGTAAACTGGCGCGCATCAAAGGGATTGGTCTATGATGTATGTGACTTTGATTCGGTACGAACGAGCTTGTTTTCTTGTAGTGGAGTGCACTACATATAATACAACACCACGACTTCCTCCATTTAAAATTACGTCTCTGCCGCACAGCATACCACAATACAATCCAGCACATGAACATTGCGTATTCCCCGTACACGATGTTTTTGCGCGCCAAAGCGACACGAATCTTTGCCCGCCAATGTAGCCCCAGTATTACAATAATCGTAGGTTTGACGCTACAGAAGGAATGGTACAATGTTTGGAAACAAGGTTTTGGAAACCTCACTTATATTTTAAAGAATTAGTTTATTGTAGGTTTTCGTGCAAACGCAACCAATATGCTGTAGTCAAATTTGATTGTTTCAGGTAGCCCATCGCCTGGAACGTGCATGAAGCCGAACTCCCTAGCCACTGCCAAATAGTCGTTCATAAATTCTTCGTCTAAGTCATCAGTGTACGTTTTGAATGGGCAGACAGAGTATAAGGCTCCTGAAAACAAATAGTAGATTGTTTGACAAGGAAGTAATGTAATATTTTTAAGGCGAGGGCGCTATTTTGAATCCAGAGCGAACTGAAGGATTCTAGAATAGAATCCCGATCATAGCGAGGGATTCTCAAATAGAATCCTGAACGTAGCGAGGGATTCAAAGTACATCGCCCGAGGGAAAAATATACACTCTACTTTTCATCCCCTTCTATGAGAAAATAACTAAGAGACCCTTTAAAGCAAATAATGAGTAATTTTAATCTAAAAAAATACATACGTTTTGGATAATTCTTGAAAATACGCCTATGCACTCTCACAAATTACACAAATTATTCCATAGTATGAAATTGTCATAGGCTTTTACATATATCTCTTGGGATTTCATAGGTATTAAGTTTTGTATGACGTTATTGGGTTCTATTATTATTGTTTCAGGAGTTAATCCACTATCACTTTCAGAACTCGACATAGAACTCACTTTTTTTGCAAAATTCAATAAAGTCCGTACCGATTACAAGACAGAAACAGAGAAGCAAATCGCGCGTTTTGTTTGTTTTTTTGAAACCATTTTGAACTCTATTCTTCATAAATATAATATAATATGAAGTTCAAAATGGTTTCAAAGCAGTATTGCAGATAGGCCTTTTTGTCTTCGGAACAGTCGAAACAATTTGCGTTCGATTTCAATGAACATGAAGTTCCAAATTCAAATCCCATTATTGCCCGCTAAAAGTCTAGAACAGAAAAGAGCTACTTTAGGCCCGCATAAAGAGGAACAAAACGACTTTTTTTGAAAAGAAGGGATAAAAATATATTTAAGTGACATCACATTGTTTAAAGTCGGTGGTGTGGCCGGTAAAGTGGTGAAGAATTTAAAATTCATAGTATCACCACCCCATTCCATTCTGAAGATGTCGTAAGGGCCGACAAATGAAATGACAAGGCCGATAAACAAGCCACAAGAGAAGGAAATCTTTATACAAACCCCCAAGCGAACCCTTCTGGCCTACGTGGCAGAGTAGGCTAATTACCCTTCATGAACTTGGAGGGGGCCCGACTCCATAGTGGGTCATTTATGGACTAAAATGATGATGATAATATCTTTTTTAGAGTAACTACAAAATGTCTGCCTGTGGTGATGAATTTCCAGAGTGTTAAAGTTATGTAAAGAAACCGTATTTTATCACTGGAAGAACATTCTGCCATGGTCAACACCACCTTTATTTAAACATTTACAGATTTTTAAATGGTCATGTTTGTCCAAACTTGAAAGAACCTGTCATACGAAATACCGTATATAGATTGTTACTATCAGGTCTTAGATTCGCAGTTTAGATTGCTGCAATATAACTAATATCTCACTTTTGCCAACATCCATGTTCTCGTATACATGACACGACTCCCTGTATTCTATTTCTATGTCTACGAATCCCACATCGCCCATTAGGTGCAACAACTTTTTGTCTGGTTCCTGAAATAAATAAACACTTACTGTGTTCGTTATTAAGTTCATCACTACTTATTATAAAACAAAGTCGCTGTCGTCTGTCCGTCCCTATGTATGCTTAAATCTTTAAAACTATGCAACGGATTTTGAAGCGGTTTTTTATAGATAGAGTGATTCAAGAGGTTGGTTTTTATGTATAATATATGTGTCAACGGAAAACAACAAGAACCGGAAAACGTCCGTAGGATTCCAAACGAGAGATAAATTATATTATTTTACGCCCACATTTTCGGAAATTTATAAACTTACGACGTCTCGTCGTAAATTTATAAACTAACGGATATCCATTCGTAAGATTCTAAACGGGTCGACCAATCACAGTAGAGCTTTTAATTTTACGCTTTTCTAAGATACGGCAAATATCACACTGTTCTCTGATTGGTCGATGTTGATAGGTACAATTAGACTTGCCAAACTATAAATTATAAAATTTTATTTTATAATCTTAGTAATTTATTTTATTTTTTTTTATAAAAAAATTATTTATTTATTTTTATTTAAGGTGTCATCAGCGTAGCGCAAGTTGGTGATTTTTACGCCACCAATAGTGACGCTCCCCTCTTAATTCTCGCAGGTCCGTCTCAAAATGTACTCGCCGTAGGCATTGAATAGAATAGGCGATACAATGCACCCTTGGCGTACTCATTGGTTAAATTGGAAGGGTTTGGAGGTAGTAACACCCTGGCTTGAGAGATACAACGTGCGTAGCAGAGCGATTACATGATCTGGTACACCAAGGTCATGTAGCACTTTCCACAAACAGCTCCAGCTCAGCTCGACACAGTCGAAGGCTTTGCTATAGTCCACATAACACATTATCATCGGCGTGTCGAACTCGTGTGCCTTCTCAATGAGCCTGACATTGAGAATCTGTTCTCGAGTTCCTTTGCCCTTCACGAATCCCGCTTGCTCCTGTGGAATCTGCCAATCCAGGTAGTATCGGATGCGATTGTTTAGGATGTGGAGCAAGACTTTGCTGGCATGTGAGATGAGGGAAAATGTTCGGTCGGTCGCAGACTTTGGTTTAACCTTTCTTGTGCAGCGGAAGAATCACGGATTCAGACCAGTCCCGCGGCCAGTCGCCGTGTTGCCATACGTGTGAGCAGATGTCAAAAAGTGTCGTTTCCCCAAAGTCACCCATAGCTTTAAGCACCTCCGCTATTATTTGGTCACTTCCTGGCACCTTCATCTTCTTCAAGGACCTGCAGTCCTTGAAGAAGATGAAGGCGCCTGTCTTCGCTATTTCCGAGCGAAGAATCATGGGTTCCAGAACTAGATTCTTCCAAACTGGTACGACTGTGGATGATGAACGGGGATCTCTGTACAATTGCTCACTGTAATCTCGCCACCTCTTGGCGACGCGATCAAGCTCATGTAGCACTGTGCCGTCACCATCCTCTATAACCCATGATTTAGCTTTAAACTGCTTGGACAGAATTCTAACTTTTATGAAAAGTCCGTAGTTTGTAACTTGTTGGAATGTCGCTCAATATCTCTGCAGATGCCCTCAATGAAATTTTTCTTATCGCGGCGACAACTAGCTTGGATGGGTCTGCTAAGCTTAGAGTACTCGGCCCTTCTTTCGCGATTTTGCTGGTCCCTGCCTTTCAAGTCTTTCCTGCACTGAATGAGCTCCCACGAAGAATCGGAGATCCATGAAGATGTCCTCGGCTCCGGCTTTATCTTCCCAACGACCTGATATAGCGCATCGTTTATCTGGCATTTCAAGTGTTTCCACTGTGTATCAGCGTTAGCGTGTTTGTACGATGGACAGCTCTTCATTTTAGCCTCCATGGTCTCTCGGAAGAAAGATTCTTGAGAGAGATCTAGCTTACTAGGCTTGGGTGGCTGCCGCCTTGCGCTGTCAGTGCTTAAACATGTATAATATTCAGCACGCAAGGTTTGGTGTTCAGCGTCATTGACAGGATTCTATCAGACACCGGGTTATAACCAAGGACGTATTTATTCATGTGTGGCGGCAAAATGATTCCGACCCCATTCCCACTCGAGTCTTCACCTCCCGAAAAGTACATGGTGTTCCTTTCTGCAGTCGTTAAGTGGCCGTTACCACGCAAGTGTGTTTCACTGATGCCCAGTATAGAGATGTTGTGTGCTGCCATTTTCCTTTCGACGATGGTTAATTTACCCGCCATTAGCAGGCCTCGGACGTTCCAAGCTCCAATGCGATGCTGGACACGCATATCTTCTCGTTATTAGATGTTGTGGTACCGACAGTAGCATCTCTTCCTTCTGAGGCCGATTCGCCCCAGGGGTTTCGCTTCGGACGCCAATTTCACACCAACCAGCCCGGATACTGGGTGGTGCCGATGGTTAGTCGGGTCATCCAACAAACTCACTTTCTTAGTTTCTGATGGCATAAGGGGGGTTTTCTTGGGAAGATAAATGCGGTGGGTTCCCACGTCCTTCCGCTTCAGTCTTTTTGAGGATATTTAGGTCCTCACGGTCACTGGTTACCGCCCTGCTGACATTAAATGCTCACAGGATTGTCGGGCTAGTTACCGCCGCCCGATTCTCGGCGTTGACTGTTTTACAGCATGGGTCTCGTCCACACCAACCCTCCTCCTTTTTGATTCGGGCTAGGGACCAAAGTAAAATTAATAAAAATTTATGTTAAATACAGAGGATATAGTAAATTTATAGAAATGATGATTACTTACGTTGCATCGATTGCAAGTATCATATACAATTTACATGTTTCGAAAAAATATACCAATTTCGACTTAGTGGTGCATTGCTTTGTCCAGATAAAATCCTATATCGTATGTTTTAGAATCCCGTGTTTTCTTTCCGAAAGTGTGCACACATTGCTGAGTATTAAGGTCACGGCACAATTTACCTACATATTTCTCAGCAATTTGTAAATTATGTTTTAGAATACGGCACTGGTCATATATATGCGAAAAGCTCGATTTAAAAATATGGTTGTATAATATGGGAGTCATAAAAGCTAAATATGGCAACAAAACACTCAAGCCGCATTATAACGATATTATTCCCTCCCAAAGGCCAACCCCACGTCCGTGCAGAACATCTTAGCCACGTGGGAGGGGGACCCTCAAAATGAAATTACTTATGAGTGGCTAACAGGGAAATGGCAAACCCATGATGATGGAGAGAAATAATATTGAAATGATACAAAGTGACTTGACATTGGCTAAACACAAACCGCGAGAGACACAAGGAAGAAAAAAAAAAAAACGATATTATTCTTGATCGCCATAGAATCATAAATGTCAAATCTTGCCTAAAGTAGTTTAATAATTATGATTGTTAGAAATGTCTATCCAATATTGCCTTTTTTATAGAAATAAACGGAATCCCCGCACACTCCCCTGTATCGCGGGAGCAGATTTCATATAAATAAATTATTAATTGTATTGTTCCTTTAACAAAGAAAATTTTTAGTTTTTATTATTATATCAAGGATAGTACTTACTTTTGATCAGTAACCCAATGTAAAACGTAATTCGAGAACACATGATCAAAGTTGCCTACGAATTCCTGGGGCATATTGTTTGCAATGTCCAAAACTGAAAAGGAAGTGTTATGATCCCGATGATGCTTATTGGCGTATTTTACCATTCTTTCACTAATATCGATTCCGGTTATTTTGTATTCATACCCAGGCGGTATATGGCTCTTCAAAATATTGGTAACACTGCCATCTCCGCTGCCGATATCAAGAATCTTGTTACACATAATTTTCCAATTAATTTTCGAAGCGTATTTATTCAAAAATAATTGAGCGTCTTTTTTCTGTTGTTCATTATAATTTTGATATAATTCGGCGTTATCCATGATCAGTGCGATTTATATTACTTTTAAAATAGGTGACCTAGTCCGTAAGGCAAAGAGCTCTTGCCATTAAATGGTCTACGTGAATACTGTCTTGTATTAATGGTACGTCATGTTTTTATAATATGCTTGCCATTCTAAACTCTATTAATATGTAGATTAGCAATGCCTCGTCGGAATTCAGGGTGTCAACATAGAGCAGCCCAGCATAGAGTTAAACTGTAGATATTCCAGAACTGTAGAAAACTGTAAATATCAAATTATAAAGGAGTAAATCTACAGCTTAATCTTTTTATTATTAAAAGCTAGTATTGTAACACTTCAGAAAATGTGACTAGCTATTTTTGAGGAAGCTTAACAGCTAGCTGATCAGCAGCTGATCCTATGCTGCTGATGATACACGGTAGTTAGTATATCACTAGCTACTATCTCATTTTCAATTTGTAAATCTTCTTTCTCTTTTCATAATTTTCCGTTATATATATATTTTTTTTAATGGTCATTTTGACACGTTAAATTCAAAACAAATGTTTAATTTCTGACTTTTTGTGCAAGGTACCTTTTATAGTGGTCGTAGATTTACTGAAATACTACGTAGCAAATAAAAAATATGTTCAGATAGCATCTTAATAAAATAACTGTAGATTTCGAGGCCTAAACTAAAAACTGAGAGAATTTCCGAAAAACTGTAGATCTACAGTTAAAACTGTAGAGTTGGCTACACCGTCGGAATTACATATTCCGCCACAGCTAAGTATACATGCGACGTTAAATCTGCGAATACTTTTATTACTTGTCAGCTGATAAATTACCCACTGTTGAGTTGGGCCTCCTCTAACTACATCTAGGGTAATTAGCCTAATGTCTCCAGATGTGTCTGCAAAGCTGCCGGTATATTATGTAACTCTAAATGCCATTCAAGTTCATCTTGTTAGAATAAATGTTTTTGATTGTTGTTAATTAAGTAAATAGTTAAACTTTATAATGGTAAAGATATAAATCATTCAAATAGTTACACGCCAGAGATGCTATATTACTTTATCTTTTTTTAATAAATAACTTAAGTAATTTGATTGTTGATTCTTGCGTCGAGTGTTTAAGTTTATAAATATTATTAAAATTTAAATAAAGTTATTCAAAAATTGTTTACTCTTTCAATATGTTTACTTTTTCAACTAAATAATAACGTACCTTTATTGTAATGTAACTTGTTCTATTGTAGGTTGAACCAATACGAAGAATAGAACGTAGTTTTAACCACGTAGGGTTGGCTACATCTAGTTGTAGCCAGCATAAAGAAGGCTATACCTAGTTTAATCCAATGAAGGTTTAAACACTGAAGTGCGGCTACACCTAGTTTTAGCCGTATCATATACAAAAACTAGCTGATGTCGCAAAAGTTGTTTTGCCATACAAATATCGTTATTAAAAATAGAGGTTAATCGTAGAGGGGTGAAAATTTGGGTTATAATGCATCATCACTACATATTATAAAACAAAGTCGCTGTCGTCTGTCCGTCCCTATGTATGACTACATCTTTAAAACTACGCAACGGATTTTGAAGCGGTTTTTTTAATAGATAGAGTGGTTCAAGAGAAATGTTTTTAAGTATAATACATGCCTAATTGCACCCGTGCGAAGCCGGACCGGGTCGCTAGTTAGTTATAAGTTATAATTATTTTTGTATGAATAAAAAAATATGCAAATTAAAAAAAATACCTATATGGTTTTGATTTGATTTCCTCCCCAGGGTGTCTAGGCAGAGTGGGGGGTGTTCGGCTTAACATTTAGGGGGATGAACAATAGATTTTGTCCGATTCGCAGACCTACCAAATGTGAATATAAAATTTCAACAAAGCTTGCTTGCTGACCCGGCAAACGTTGTTTTGGCATGTAATTAAATAGTGGTTGATCGTAGAGGGGTAAAAATTTAGGAATGAGTGTATTTTATATGCTGTATCATTGTCGGCGCACACATCTTCCCAGTGTGTCGGGGGACGTGAGGTGAGGGCGGCTGCCCTCCCTGTGCCCGCGCAGCCGGGCACTCCTGCGCGGCCTTTACAGCCACGGACCTGGATCGCGAAACACGGCTTTTAAGATCGTCAAAGCGTCCCGTCCCCAATTATATTAAAGCTGTACCGAGTTTTTGGAAATATACGTCTTACATCGACGAGGTCTTTTCATTCCAACCAAGACAATCATAAAAAATAAAAAACCAAAGTATAATAACCATCCTCTTAAATCACTCTATATATTAAAAGAAACCGCTTCAAAATCCGTTGCGTACTTTTAAAGATTTAAGCATGCATAGGAACGAACAGACGACAGCGACTTTGTTTTATACTATGTAGTGATGATAGTGAAGATTAGATGGACTTTTGTTAGTCTCACAAATACTAAAGAATGGCTGAACCGTTTTTTGAAATATGTAGAAATCCAAGAAACGTTTCAAAGGCGAATATATATATTATATACTAGTGGCCCGCCCCGGCTTCGCCCGTGCAAAGCGGGGGTGGGTTACACATATAAACCTTCCCCTTGAATCACTCTATCTATTAAAAAAAACCGCTTCGAAATCCGTTGCGTAGTTTTAAAGATTTATGCATACATAGGGACGGACAGAAGAATGCGACTTTGTTTTATACTATGTAGTGATAGTGATGATAGTGATAGTGATAATATATTTATACAAACTGTTCGTTGGCGTATGCATGATCTCACGTATAATACAATAAGTATGTAATGCAATTACAATGAGCTCTACATTATCATGCATATTGTTGTACATACTGCATTCTAAATTATTTCATAAAACTAAACGACACCGACATCAATTTTTTTTTTACTTTTGTCCTACGGTTTCTTCAATACTAAGCCATATAAAACTTACCATATTTAGGTAGTGGATAACTAATAAAATAAAATAAAAACACATTATTCC
This sequence comes from Clostera curtula, assembly GCA_905475355.2. Classification (NCBI taxonomy): domain Eukaryota; kingdom Metazoa; phylum Arthropoda; class Insecta; order Lepidoptera; family Notodontidae; genus Clostera; species Clostera curtula. The sequence continues at coordinate 12,343,274 of FR997800.1, read as the reverse complement.
ATTTTTATCTATTTGCATTATCCTAGGAGTACCTACTAACTTGGATGACGAGTTTTTTGAAAACAAGTATTAGTACATACATTTAAAAATTAGTTTCTTCGTGTTTTTTTTAAGCTGTACGAGGTGCGTTGCAGTTTGAATTTTGTGTTTTTTCTTTGATAACATTTTCATTTTATCAACAGACTTCCAGATTCATCATATTATAAACATTTTAATCAATCGGTTCAGTAGTTTGGTAGCAAACTTGAAATAAGTGACCAATGAAATTTTGTAAGAAGTTAAAATATGTAGGTATATGACCTGCTAGTCTAAAGTTGCTAATCTAAATAAGCAAAATCAAGAAATATCACCCACAAATGCGAGAATTACCAAAAAGTCCTGTAGTTAGACATGATTGTTAGCGTACTACACTGAAGGTACATATACAGCCGCATCTCAAAAAGTTATAATGTACTCCGATAAGCTGGGTTGTGGTTTTGGGTCCTTGTTTAACTCACATTTAAATCATACGCATGTGTTCGCCTGGTGCAACTTAAGAGCAATTAACACACAATATTCGATCTGATAATCTCGACAGGGCTCGACAGTCATATTATGTTGTATGGAAACAGTGTATTAGTTAAAATACAGCATATCAGAAATATGGTTGATAAACTTATGAAATTGAACCAAGCGTATGAATGTAAGTTTGTTTTATGTACCGTTCCCTACTCTCGCTCCTTTACGGAGAATCAAATAAGCATATTTTTTAATTATATAAGGTCATTTATAATTTGACAAATAGATGCAATGATGTTTTAGGCACAAAGGGATGATCATCCAGCCAGACAAGGTGGTATGTCTGGCTAGGGGTCAAGCGCCTTTCCCCCATAGTTGAAATCACGGAATTCTAAACTATGATTCGATGTTGAAATTTCGCTATGGCGGTGTAGGTGGTGTGTAATTCCGTTATTTTAGTTATAAGTTTAACAAACTGTGCTATTCACAGTCAGCTAACAGTTTAAACTGTTAGAGGAGACAACGGACATGCCTTCTCTCTTGCATTTTGTTCATCAAGGCATGTCTGGCAAACAATTAAAAATTGATTTTTTTTAGAAGAATATGAACGCGGTGTTATCGCGTTCATATTTTTTGTATTACTGAACACTGGCTAAAATATAATGAGCTTATATGCAACGACACAAATTATAAAATAATTAGTATCTTTTCAAGACGGACTACGTGGTGGTTCTTTATTATTGGTATCAAACAAAATTAAATCAAAGGAACGCAAAGACATTGTTAATTTGTCCATTGAGCGCGATGAAGTCTTAAAATCAATTACAAGTAAGAATATTAAACAAGCTATAGTGTGTGGTGATTTTAACGTAAATTTACTGACTGCCTCTCCGAATACTTGTAAGCTTATTTAAATCATATGGGTTTACACATAAATGTAATGAGCCAGAACTAGAACTACCGTAACACTTCTACATGTCTTAACAATTTATTTTCGTACGTGTTACTGCAGAGATAAAGTATTCTCAATGAACTCCTATCTGATCATTGTGGTCGATTATAAAAAGTAGAAGTCCTTCCAGATTTAAAAGCAAACCAATTAGTGAATATCACTGCTAGACCAGTCACAAGTTGTCGAATTAAATTGTTTAGTTCGAAACTCTGTGGCATGTGTGGTACACATCTCATGGAAAATGCGTCGCGTATGATCGGTCGCGTAACACCTTATCAGACAAATGTATGATAAGACATTCGACCTTTCACACCTAACCAATGATGCGTTTTAACGTTACGCGACCGATAATACACTACACATTTTCCGTCAGATGTGAACCGACCATACGGACAGGGTGACCCGGATATTTGGTATAGATCTCTTTTCGAAATTATACAAACAGTTTGAAAATATATTTAAAAATAAATCCTTTGCGTTTATACAGAAATCAATGTTTGGTGAATGGGCCACACGAGGGATAGAACCAACCCCCAGTCAAGTGGAACCTTGGACGCAACACAGAAGTCTTTCCAGGCAAGGACTGGTTGTCGAGGGTTGCCGATATAGAGACTCCAGACGGTACAATACCACAGATTACTAAATAATAACGTTAAGCGTTTTCTAAGATTTGCCCGTTACCAAGAAATGACTGTAGGACGTTGGAAAGAAGACTCTTCCAATGCTCCCCGCATGTTCACGATTAAAACCTCAAATTACGCAGCGCCTGGCGCTGGCCACGAATACTTTTTATTGATTTAAATTCCGTGATGTTGTTTTGTTTCTTTTTCTCATCGTTCTTGTAAATAAGGCGCAGAATAAAATGTGAATTTGCTAGCCATCTGTTTTTAGTTATTTATTCCAATAGTGCAAAGAGTATCACCAATTCCATACTTTGTAATAAGGTTCAGTAACTCAAAATATATACTTAAAGGGAAACTTAAAAACTGGCTACTTCCTTGTCAGTTACTTTAGATACGCTGCTGGTTTTCTTATTAATAAATAAATCTATGTAAATATGTAAATATTGGTAGTTCAGGTAAGACCGGTTAGCCGATCTCAATGAGGCTGGGGGAAAGGCGAGGTAAATATGATTATACGAGGAATGTCACAGATAACCTCTGTCCGTACTGGAGCTACTCGGTAGGACCTTACAGAATACCGCAGGTTTACCAGAGGAAGCATTAGGCTGGTAATGTTAGAAAGCAACTTTTTGTTGCCAGCGTCAAGTTCCACATTTTAGGATAGTAGGTGACGTTGTCCTTGTGGTGACGGATTTAGAATACATGGTGACACCACCTAATTCCATCCCGAGGTGTAAGAGCCATCCAAGGGTAATGACAAGGCTAATAACGTAGCCGCTAGGGAAGGAAAACTTGATACGAAATCCTTTGCCATCCCGGTTGGCCAGCCTGGCACAGTAGGCAATTGGTCTCCATGTAACTAGAGGACGCCGGACTCGGTAGTGGGTCATCTATGGGCTTAGTGCTAGGTGACATCTAAGTGATACCCCCGATTTTGCTGATTGGGGACGTCGGACTAGCTTGGTTTTCGTCCAAACGCTATGAGTAAACGGTACTCATTCTTGACAATTTCTTCGTTCCCTTCATCAGGCATTTGTATGAAACCTAATTCTCTAAAAATCGCCATGTAGTCGTCCATAAATTCTTCACATAAATTATCAGGTATTTGAAACGGGCAGATTGACTTTAACGATTCTGAAACAATATTTTAGATGACCTATTTTACATAATTTTATCCAGTTGCTACTGTGAAGTGTAAATCATATTTAACCGATTCAACTGTTTAAAATAAATATCCTTGGACATTTCACACAACGCCATCTCGTGCCAAGCTAAGCTACGTAATGCTTGTGGTATGGTAACGAGATGGATGATAAACTACTTATATAAATTTTTTTTTGTAAATACTTACATATTATACATAGAAAACACCCAGACCTGGAACAAATACTTGTAGGTCGTACAAATATTTCTTCCGTGCGGGAATCGAACCCGCGACATGCTGCGCAGCAGTCGATCGCTCAACCACTGCGCCAACCGTGTCGTCGTGTTCGTATGACAGATTAAGAATATATGGTGGCACCACCCCATTCCACCCTGAGGTCGTCATAACACCCGTCAGAAGGGAATGACCGGGCTGAAAACCTAGCCGCAAAAGAAGGAAATCTTGATATGAAACCCTGTGTTAAACCGTCTGGCCAGCGGGGCACAGTAGGCTAATGATCCTCCTTGTAATTGGAGCGTTCTCCAATCGACTCAGCATTGGGTCCTGAATAACCTTGAATTTTAAGTGAGCGAATTTTAATATAATCTATATCTATACTACCAATAAATAAAATTGGAGTGTCTGTTTGTAATAATAAAATAACCACTTTTTACTAAATGCGTAAGTATATATACACAGTACATAGACCAATATAATTGTTTTTTTAATTTTTGTCTGTCTGTCTGTCTGTTTGTTCCGGCTAATCTCAGAAACGGCTTGACGGGACTTTCACTGATAGGTAGCTGATGATATAAGGAGTAACTTAGGCTTTTTTTGACTGCCTTCACCCCGCGACGTCACCCGCGGTACGACAATAAGTAAGCGCGGGTGAAACCGCGGGGCGCAGCTAGTATAATAATAAAATGAATAGGTATGTTATGGAACCAACAAGCTCTGCCGCTATTAAACATTAAACATGTATATAACAAATAAAAGTGTCTCGCAGTAAAATATTTAACATGCTCAATCGACATTCATAAGACTCACTTCTTGCTATATCCTTATTCGCGTATACGTAGCATAGATCCTTATATTGCACTTCGACATCAACAAATCCTGTATTGTCCATTAGTTCTTTTAATGTCTGGTCTGGTTCCTGAAACGAAAAACAAATTTGGTAAAAGCCACTATTTCTTGAAATTATGCTTATCAAATGAAATTATAGATTAAGAACACATGTGTCACCACCCTATTCCATCCTGAGGGTGGTGTAACAGTCGAAAGAACAAAATTACCAGCTAGCTAGCTAGCTACTATTTACAAAAAAAATGTATTTAAGTAGTTTATCATCCATCTCGTTACCATAACACAAGCATTAAGTTGCTTAGCTTGGGACGAGATGGCGTTGTGTGAAATGTCCAAGGATATTTATTTGACAGTTGAATAAATGTGTTTTCTTTCTTCTTTCTTTCTTTCTATTTATTTATACTACTAATACTAAAATACTAATTACTGGCTGCAAGAGAACGAAAACTTGAAACGAAACTATGTCAACCCATCAGGCTGGCGTGGCGCAATTACAGGCAGCAGTGGGCATTTATGGGCTGAGTAGTAGTTATAGTAGTAGTATGCTCAACTCAGCTCGTGATGAAAGCGTTAAAACTTAGAGTTAAATGAGCTTAGAGAACCCAAGAAATATTATGGAACTAAGATTACCAAGCTTGGATCATAACAAATACAAACTAACTAGCTATTAGTTGATTTTCAGTGTGACCCATGGTTTAAACTAAAACCTTCAAGACACACAGACAATTCAAACTCAAATCATTTATTTCAATTGAACCTATTTAATGGTGTTTTTGAAAAGTCAAAAGTGAAGTTAGGAATCTAGTTGCATGTTCCAAAAAGTAGATCCTATGGAGAAGAACAGGCAAGAAACTCCATGGACACTCTTTTTATCATATTTTCTGTTACAAGCATGTGATTGGGTTACATTGATTTCGTGTTTATTTATAGTAAGCTAAGATATGAGGACAATGTAACATATTGCACAACAGAAGTGTCCAGAAGATTAATATAAAGCTATGTAGGTATGTCAATAGCAGTTAAGGGATGACCGGCCCCAACTGGCGGCACCCGATCACGAGCATGACGCGCAATATTAACGACGCACACGAGCAATATTTTAAACATAGAACTTATTCTTCGGATTGCTATAGAGTTTTCGTTACACCCGGTATATTTGGGCTAAAGCTTGCATCTTTTGCGCAATTTCAAATTGTCAATCAGGGTTTATACTTCTTCAGTCACCTTGCTTGCCGGTTAAGGCTTTGGATCACGAGGATCCACGTAATTTGAGATTCGAACAAATGTCTTTTATGTAAGCTATAATTTAACTGGGTGTGGGAGTGATTTGTGGGAGTCGTGTGTGCGTGAATGGCATGTCTGTTAAGAGCCCCAGCAAATTGGGGATACACAGTGCAGGGGAGTCAACATTATTTAACACATTAATCCTTTTTTACGAAAATTGCGCGGACGGAGGAGTATGAATTTTCTAAGCTCATAGTTTATGGAACTTACAGTTGAAACTTATAGTTTATACATACAGAGAAGGAGTGCACAAGGCTAATATTGTTTTAATTATGCATAAAATACATTAAATCAATAAAAAAACTATTACACACACTACTATGTATTTGACACACAAGAATATATAGTTATACTCTTTTGTTTATTTTTCAAGTCTGGTCAAATTAAAGTCAATTACTTATGGTCGAATTTCGACCGCTGCTGGGCGATAACTAGCTAGTACAGTTAAATTTTCATACAGTTAGCTACTTCTCGAAGTTGTGTGTGGCTCCTAATAGTTAAATAAGCTTAAATAATAATATTAATAATAAGGATCCGTTGGGGCCAATCCGGCTTAGGGTCACCCATACCAGCCGGACCCATGCCAGCCGGACCCATGCCAGGCGGGGAGAGGCCAGACGAAGAGCGGCACACAGAGGCGTGGTGGTTTTTAGCTCTGGGCACTCCCCTCTACTCTCCTACAGAGTCAGGTATCCATGAGGATTACCAACGTAAAAAAACGAAATATTAATGGTATAAATAATTAATATAAAATTTATTAGTACCTACCTTTTTAAAATTATATATTTAAAATTTATATTTTTTACAGAAATATCCTCTAAACTACACTCATATTCACAAGATGTTACTGTCACATTTATAAACATTGAATTCGTTTAAAACAATCACTACATATTTTGTACATATTTTGTGTAGTCCTCGTTTTAGGGACCATGATGTTCACGAGGTTAGTTTCATAAATTTTACTACAATAAAACGTTTCATTTCATATTAATGTAGCATAATGCCGTATATCAAGAACAAAAAGGATCTGAGAGCAGTACAAAATCGTACCTTTATCGAATTATACGGTGATATATATTTATCCAAGTCAGTAATATAGGGTCCCCATTTATCTGTCTTTTGTAGAATTTGGAACACATTATATATTGGTGATCCTCCAATAAAGATCATGAAACATTCTCCATTGTCATTCAGCAGGTTGTAAATGTTGCTGTAGGCAAGCCTGGGGATCAACAAGGATCAGTAATTGTGAGATTAAGGTAATGATGAAAATTATTTGGGTGAGTGCGTATCGGCTTGTTTACTGGACTCGGAATATTAAAATAAATATTCCGAGCGACGACATGTAAGCTGTGGCTCACAGTAAGGTGCAATCAGAGGGGCACAAACACGCCCACGGCCCGCTATCGTCCTTTTCATTTGCATACAAAAGTGCAACACAGAGATCGCTATATTAGCTCGCTAACGTGAACCGAGTATAGACATGGGCGTGACGATCCTAAATATTAACTGACAGGTCTGAAATATCTAATTGTCAATTGATATAAAAAAATGGATATCAACAAAACTTTCTTATGATAATAAGATAAAATATGATAAACATCTGTATCAGATTCTTTGGTAAAAAAAAATGATTCCTCTTTAAACAACGAAGAAATCATCAAGAAACTAATAATTAATGATATACGATATATGAATGCATGAACTACTATGCATGAGCTACTGCTAAGTCCACAAAATGTCATGCAATTGCCTAGGTATACCTCTTAAGCCACCCGCGTCTGTCGGACCAAGGCGACTGAGAGGCTTTTTTTGGTTTCGCTGGGTTTATCCGCCCCTTCTGTGACATAACGGCCTCGCAGAAGGAAACGACCAACCAGGTTGTCCACCAACCTGAAAACACTGGTTTAGGGCTCGCAGGGCAACTCTGAGGTTAGAGAATGATAATACATAGTAGTTTTAACTACTCCGTGTGGTGACGGATTTAGAATACACATCACGGGATGGTAAGTGTCATAACCCTTACCATCCTGAGGGTGTCGTAAGAGGCGACTAAGGGAACGCAAGAGGCAAATCACCTAGCCGCAAGAGAAGGAAAACTTGATACAAACCCTGTACCAACCCGTGTTGCCAGCGTGGCAAAGTAGGCTAAATTCCCTCCATGAATTTAGAGGAGGCCCGTAGTAGTGGGCTGAAACGAATAAAGTTACTTTTGAATTTGAATAACATCACAGTAGTGTTCAATTATCATGTCACTTACTTCTGATCCATAACCCAATGTAAAGCGTAAAATGAAAATACGTGGTCAAATTTTCCTATGTGGTTCTGTGGTATGTTTCCAGCAATGTCCAATTTCGTGAAATCAATATTTTTGTCCTGATTGTGCTTGTTGGCATATTTGATCATATCTTCACTAATATCTATACCAAGTATTTTGTACTCGCAATCCGGTGGGATATGACTTTTCAAAATTTGTGTGACGCTGCCATCTCCGCTTCCAATATCAAGTATACTGTTGATACCTTTTTTCCATTTTATTTTCGACACGTGATTGTTTAAGTAAAACAGACTGTCCTTCCTTTGTAATTGGTTGTACGCCTGATATAATTCAGCGTCGTTCATTGTGAATAATACTATATATTTTAAGTATTTTAATACGAGTTCAAGGACTTAAGTTATTAATTAGGTTATTATAGCTCACGATCGCGCGCGTACGCCGACTAACTATAATATAACGATTTGCGAAACTCGTGGGTATATATAGTCAATAAAGACCAATAACAATTTGAAAGGAGTGTACATGGAATCTGGAAAAGCGGCAGGCCGGGCGGTTCAACCGCTAGTGCGTAAAGGGGCTATCTATCAGCCACAGAAGGGGCTAACTAAAATAAATTTGAAAGAAAGACTTTACACAAATATTCAATTATTTTTGTTCAAAAACCCTTGTGGTCACATTCACAACACTTTGCTGAAGATCATCACATTATCAAATGCATAGTTTACGATTCTATAGAGGACATACAGACAAACATTCATTTTTATATTTATGAAGTAAGTATTAGCCCTGTATCAAAATTAGTTGGGGCCCCAAATGAAAAATCTTTTCCCACAAAAAGACTTGCCTTAGATTGGAATAAATATCTATTGATTATAAGCTATCACATCCTCTTTGAAATTGAGCTAACCAACCAATTATACAGGGCGGCCAAAAAGTCGTGGATCAAACGTAGCAAAAAAATAATTCTACGGGAGGTCCGTAAGGTTGTCCCTGTAAAGTTATAATTGATTTTGTGTTTTATGTCAAAATTGTCATTTTTTAGTAATTCTTGATAAAATTCGAAAAAATCTACACCCTGTATCTTTTTTATAATTTTCACTAGATTGGTACTGATGAGACCTTTCGTTAGATATGCTATTTATGGTAGTTTATTGGGTGTGTTGAAGATAATATTAAGTTTTACGAAAAAAAATATTCTCGAATCAAAACTTTCTATTTACATGACCCACTGTGAAAAAAAATACTCGACCCAAAAGTGACCCTATATTACAAGTTTTGGTGCATTTCCTATAGATTCAAAAAGTATATTTCATTACAAGTGCGGAAAGGCTGTCATTACAACGAGTTCCGACAAATGTCTACCCGAGCCGAGGCGCAGCCGAAAGCGAGGGTTGACAGTCGGAACAAGTTGCAATGACGGTTCCGCACGTGTACTGAACGACTATTTTTAATACAGTTGCGAAAAAATGAAGCAATTTAATAAAATATTATAAACACAATAAACTCAAATAACTAATCATTTCTGAAAAATGGCGCCGACCGTAGAATATAAGCAGGTTTTTTTTTTCTTCACCCATTCTGGTAGGCAAAAGGAACAATGCCCATACAGCCAAGTCTTCAGTAGAATTTTTTATTGATATGAAATGAAATTTAATTAGATGAAATAAAACACATTCAATCAAATCATTCAATCTGATATTGAAACAAATTAGTACGTAGTTTCTTTTTAGAAATATACGTATTTGCATGAATCATAAAAACTTCTATGATTTTTTTTTAGTAAAAACTTCATGGTTCGTTTTTCCTTATAATAGACATTATTTTGACAGTTGGGAAAGAAAACGCACTAGTGCGGGAATGGTAAAGAAAAAGCACGCGTGTGTAATAGCCCACTTCCCGAACGCTATACGTCCCTGTAATATGCCACTTTTTGAGCAACTGTATTAAAAAAGGTATTACACATGGCTATGCGTGGCTTTGATATCTTTCGAGGATGATCATTCGTAGCAAGGCCAAAGGTAAATAATAACAATTAAAAGACTAACCTAAACTTTCTAAAGTTAGGTCGGAAACAGTTAGTTCTACGAGCTAAAAAACTGCTAATACCTATCTAATTAAAAAATGTAAAATATAACATTTATGTCCGTGGGGTGACGGATTTAAAATACACAGTGTTACCACCTCATTCCATCATGAGGGTGTTGTAAGAGCAGACAAAAGGAAATGACAAGGCCGAACACCTTGAGAGAAGGAAAACTTCAACGAAATCATGTGCCAACCCGTTTTGCAAGGGTGGGCTGTACACAGTAGGCTGAAATGATGACGACGATGATGACCCAGTTCGGTGTGTGAGCAATTTACTTACAAAAATGTACTATGAAAATGTACTTATGTTATTTATTATGTGTTTGTTAGTTCAATAGATCCTGCTAAGGAGTGGTGTTATATTTAAACAGCTTTCAATGAATATCGTTGACGTACAAAGTTGTTTATTTTTCTTTGTTATAATAAAACACTAAACATGGTTTTATCTCAATTTCATCATCATCATTTCAGCCAAAGGACGTCCACTGCTGGACATAGGCCTCCCCCAAGGATTTCCACAAAGGCCGGTCCTGGGCCGCCCGCATCCACTGCTTTCCGGCGATCTTAACCAGGTCGTCGGTCCACCGTGTGGGAGGCCTACCAGCACTGCGCCTTCCGGAACGCGGTCGCCACTCGAGGACTTTTCTGCCCCATCGGGCGTCGGTCCTGCGAGCTATGTGCCCTGCCCACTGCCACTTAAGTTTGGCAATCCGGTGGGCTATGTCGGTGACCCTGGTTTTCCTGCGTATCTCCTCATTTCTGATTCGATCTCGCAGGGAAACTCCGAGCATAACCCTCTCCATTGCCCTTTGGGTGACTTTGAGCCTTCTGATGGAGCCCATAGTGAGCGACCACGTCTCTGTTCCATATGTCATCACTGGCAACACACATTGGTTGAAGACTTTTGTCTTCAGACACTGCGGTATTGTGGACGAGAAGATCTTTCGCAGCTTCCCGAACGCTGCCCAGCCGAGTTGGATCCGACGATTGACCTCTTTCTCGAAGTTGGACTTACCTAACTGGACAGTGTGTCCCAGGTAAATGTAATGGTCAACAACTTCGAGGGTAGAACCTCCGATGTTAACAGGAGTGGCTTGAACATGGATATTAGACATGATCTTCGTCTTCTCCATGTTCATCTTAAGGCCGACTCGTTCGGAGGCTCCACAGAGGCCATCGAGCATCGTCAATATTATTTTATTGTAAATTATTTGTCTATTATTTGACAGTACAATTTACTATCTGTTAGATCAAAAGGTTTGTTTTATCGGTGACTTGAATGCCTTTGACTAGGCTGGTGGAAAGCAAGGCCAGGGTCTAGGATGGAGCAAGCAATTCAAGGAAATGCTCTGTCGGACAAACACACGACGGAACACAGTAAAACTGCTAGGCGGCTGTGAGGGTGGTAGCTAGCCGGGCGGACCATTCGATCCTACCAACTAGCGTGCTGGGTTTTGTTGACTTTTACAGCACGCTATATTTCCCGTCCACGTGGCGGTACCTTTTGACTGGATGGAGGTCCCCATGGCTGATGTTTTCCTACCGTTCCCCTTGAATAGTTTACTACAATGTACTATAACAAAAACCTTAGCCACAGCAACGCGTGGCTGGGTCTGCTAGTGACTATATATAACTAGCTGCCACATTAATTCATTAACAAGTTGTTTAAACTTGATTATAAAATTTTCCTACACTTTTGTATAAGTTTAACATCTTTCCATCGAAGGAACAAACAGTTGTTTCATCTGTTTTTTTTTATTCGCCAGCCGCTTTATCTTTATCCTGCCTAACCTTGTAATATTATATAAGTTGTAATTCATTCTACTATGTAGTCGTTCCTTTTTGTTTAGCTGGGGAACTGCTTCATGCATACCACTACCATTCGTGGCTATGGTGGTTACATCGGCGGTTATATGGGGATCCGGAACAATCGACTACCCACTAAAACCCCAGCTCTATACCCTCACACGTCTCGTTTAGGACGTGACAGGGTCGCAAGGGCAAGGCTTGCGACTATCGGAGGGCATCCCGGGTGACTGGGACGCCCTCAGTAAATGAGGCTTTTGTCGGCGGTAGTCCCTCGATCCACCACCGGCCTCGCGGTTCAGCTAGTGCTCTATCCTTTCCTCCATCCCGGCTTAGCAACCGACCGTTGACCACCAAACCGAGGACCGTGTGCCGCGGCGGCTTAACGCTCGCAGGAACTCTGAGGTCAGAGGAGTCCTTGGAAACGCTGCGTACGGCTCTTCGTCTGGCCTCTCCCCTTGGGCTCGACATGGGTGACCCTCAGCGGTATGGCCCCAACGGATGTTGAATATTGCCACTATGTCATGATGTGTTAACACATTAAGGTTCCTAATTGCTGTGGTTGTGGTTCTTCTGTTATTATCTGTTCTCTTGTCCTTATAAATAGCATAACATGAAGTATTATCTCACGTATTTTGGGCGTCCTATCATTTGGCCTAGACATCAACTTATCTGTCCGTGATGGTCAGTGGATGATGGTACATAGTCGTAAAGTGAAGAGAGAAAAGAATCAAGACGCAACGTTGAAGCAACTAAGGAACAAGCTGTTGTTTCAACAGTTCCGAAATTCTGTTTAGTTATTACTCAATGGCGTAGGTACTTCAAAGGGAATATTTGGTCTTATTATAAGTAGACCACTGTGGACAAGCCGCTAGTATAACAAAAAAAAAACATTTTAATCATCAGTTAGCAACTCAGCAATGATAATAAGTATATAAAATTACGTCGGTAGTCGACAGGTTTGCGAGGCATTTATCATAATTTGTGACATCGAACATTTATGTAAATGGCATGGATGACGCACGAGACCAATGTCACTGATAATACTAACTTTTTGTATTTTGACTCGAATTATTATTTTGTGGTTGATTATGTGTTAGGGGGTCATGGCAGAGTATGCAAAACACGGTGGAAGCTTGGTAGTAAGTATAATAAATAAAATATATAAAATGGTAAAACAACACGACATGACAAGATAATGGAGTACACAAGACAATAGAACAAACTTGACAAATATTCAAAACTATATTTATAAACAGCCTGTGCTGCGTTGACTCCATGAAGGTGATACTTCAACACACCCCCTTCAACTCATGGACTCAACGCCTTAAAAACTAATTAAGTCCGCACACACAAACCTAATTCTTTTGATGTTTATATGTAAATATAACGCCGTCTTTACTTTCAACATCGGTGTTTCCTCTTGAAATCCTCAACCCTCAATCCTTCCTCTTCCAAGATTTTCACCCTCAGTTGTTCAGGCTCCGGAAGCTCGTCCGTAAACTCAATGAGAAAAATAATCGTATGTAAGTGTAGAAAAAGAATCGAGATGTTCGCCCACCTTTTGATTTTCACTCATTTTCTGCAACATGAGCCTTTTCATCAAGGTTGCTTTCTTCGCAGGGCCTCGTGATGCGAACAAACTCTTCAACTTCAGCCAAACATTTCGAGATGTTCGCCCACCTTTTGATTTTCACTCATTTTCTGCAACATGAGCCTTTTCATCAAGGTTGCTTTCTTCGCAGGGCCTCGTGATGCGAACAAACTCTTCAACTTCAGCCAAACATTTCGAGATGTTCGCCCACCTTTTGATTTTCACTCATTTTCTGCAACATGAGCCTTTTCATCAAGGTTGCTTTCTTCGCAGGGCCTCGTGATGCGAACAAACTCTTCAACTTCAGCCAAACATTTCGTGCCGTTGTCACCTTTTTTTTTTTAACATGACGAACTACACTCGGATCCAATGCCATTATCAACTCAGATGTTACCTTTCTATCCGTAATATCCCATGATAATTTTGCATCCAATGCCATTATCAAGTCAGATGTTACCTTTCTATCCGTAATATCCCATGATAATTTTGCAGCATCATCATCCTTCGGCTTTGGCTTTTCTCCACTTACTTCCCATTAATTATTTCTTGTTAACAATGCCTCTACCTGTATTTTCCAACAATTTTTCTCCCAACAATTGTTTTATACGTACATTTGACATTTTTTCTCGATTGTACTTTTATTTATTATATACATTACACTACCAGTATTCAATGAGTGTCTTCTGGGCCATAACCCTTGTTAGGGGGTCATGGCAGAGTATGCAAAACACGGTGGAAGCTTGGTAGTAAGTATAATAAATAAAATATATAAAATGGTAAAACAACACGACATAACAAGATAATGGAGTACACAAGACAATAGAACAAACTTGACAAATATTCAAAACTATATTTATAAACAGCCTGTGCTGCGTTGACTCCATGAAGGTGATACTTCAACATTATGTTCACTTACGACTTTTTTTTGTCAAATCTATACTCCATTTTGCGCAACTCTAGTTACTTTGTTTTTGATTTTTATCATTTAAGCCTTTAAATTAATCAATGACAGGCATATTTTACTGTGTTAAGATTACTATTTGAAGATTTTGCGTCATGAGTAGTTGAAGGAGAAGTTGTTAAAACGATCCAAATAATTTTTGATATAAATGCAAATAATATGTGTTTAACAATTTAATGAAAAGTTAGAGTTGGTGAAAAGTACCTATTTTGAGTATTTTGGGATAGGTACTCTTGGATATTTTTCTTATATTTTCCCAAAGACATATAAAACTGTCCCACTGTCCCATAATATTTTTATAATGACCATAACTGGCAAATTTGTGTAGATTTAATATAGGTAGTCAATCGGTCAATAAAGTGGTTATACTAAATATCCCTGTTTTACATGTCTTTGGGACAGTAGAGCTAAATAAGAGCTTTGGGTAAGGAGAAACGGGCCTTATGGAGCCTGGAAAGCAAAATATAGTCCAGAATTCGTTAGTAGCTCGTGACAAAATTGTCCTTCCACCATTATATTTAAAACTGGGCATCGTGAAACAGTTTGTTAAATCACTCTATAAAGACGGGAACTGGTTTTCTTACATTTGCCGAAAATTTCCTCCACAGGGTCACCCATGCCGGCCTCCCGTAGGCCCATACGGGGAGAGGCCAGATGAAGAGCGGTACAGGGAGTCGCGGGAAGCCTTAACCTGCCGCGACAATCGGCGGCGTGGTGATGCAGTGGAGAGCGGCTAGGCGTTAAGACCAGGGCTGCCACCACTTGCACCGGAGGGACGGCCAGGCGGACGTGCCACGGCTGTCGCCGTAACCGCGTGGGTCACCGTTAGTTTTAGTGGCTAGGTTGGGGCGCAATAACCACCCTTCCATGCCCCGGAGTCCCACATAACCCGGCTCACGTTTTGCGGTCGGGTATCCATGAGGATTTCCAACTTAAAAACGACATATCTTTATAAATTATAACCTACTAGTGGCCCGTCCCGGCTTCGCCCGTGCAAAGCGGGGGTGGGTTATACTTAAAAACCTTCCCATTGAATCACTCTATCTATTAAAAAAAACCGCTTCGAAATCCGTTGCGTAGTTTTAAAGATTTATGCATACATAGGGACGGACAGAAGAATGCGACTTTGTTTTATACTATGTAGTGATAGTGATGATGTGTTATTCTGACGTAATAAGCTATATGATTGTAGATTTTCATCTAAATACATTCAGTAGGTTTAGTGTGAAAGAGTAACAAACATACAAACGTACTTACAAACTGCCACGTTTATAACATTAGTAGGATATATATGCCAAGGCGAGATAAGCACAAGTTTGTCTATGCGGGTGGAGCCGCGCGCATAAGCTTACATAAGTAATAGATATAGTAAAGGCGAAAGACTAATTCATTCAGTATTAGAATGCTATATTATATTTATAAGCGAATCCGAGACAAGCACGAGTATAGAACCCACGTGGACGAAGTATAAAACCCACGCATAAATTAGCTGCAAATTAAAAATATAGCAGTAATAATAAGAACTTTGGATTGTGGTAATAGTTATCCCATTAAAGACATCATCATCTTAGGCCTTACAGCCCAGGGTGGGCCTTAGCCTGGTCCAGTATGTTCTTCCAGATCGGTCTGGAAGAACATGGCTTTCTCCTTCCAGCTTCTGACACCAATCACTTTGAGGTCCTGTTCGACGCCATCTAACCATCTCAGCTTGGGCCTGCCACGACTTCTGCGGCCATCCGGTTTCCCGTATAGTAATTGTTTCGGCATTCTAGTCTCGCCCATCCTAACAATATGTCCTGCCCATCTTAGGCGGCCAATTTTTATGGTTTTTATAATATTGGGCTCTCTATAAAGTTGGTATAACTCATGGTTATAGCGCGTCCTCCATATGTTGTTTTCCTGCACAGCACCGAAAATTCGCCTAAGGATCTTACGCTCGAACACAAGTAAACGGTTCTCGTCTTTTTTGCTGAGCACCCAGGTCTCTGAGCCGTAGGTAAGTACGGGTCTTAATAAAGTTTTGTATAGAAGAATTTTGACATTTCGTGAAAGAATTTTGAACGGAAATATTTAAGCAGACTAAAATAACATTTATTCGCTGACAATACCCTTTTTACTATTTCTGCAGATGTATCGTTATTATACGTTATCAGAGAACCAAGATATAAACATTCGTTTACGGTTTCGAAAGTATTATGGCCAAATGTTTTGTGTGCGGTGTTCTCACGTCGATCCCTCGACCCCTTCAGGTACTTAGTTTTGTCTATGTTAACTTGGAGACCGGCTTCTAGAGACGAGGCTTCAAGAGCAAGGTAAGCACTCTCTACTGCTGAAGGTGTTCTTCCAATCACGTCAAGATCATCCGCATACCCCAGTACTTGAACGGATTTATAAAAGATATTGCCCATCGTCTCTATCTTTGAGTCACGAATACACTTGTCGAGTGCAATATTGAAGAGAAGGCAGGAGAGGGCATCACCCTGCCTAAGCCCATCGTGGGTTCTAAAGGATTCCGATAGATCTGTTTGAATCCTAACAATACTCTCTGATGCAGCAAGTGTCATTCTGGTTAGTGATATAAGCTTGGTTGGTACGCCAATCTCACTCATAGCCTGGTATAGGAAGTTTCGGTGTATGTTATCATAGGCAGCCTTGAAATCAATAAACAGGTGATACCTATGTTTCGATGTTTAATTCAAGGGGTTTTTCGAAAATCTGCCTGAGCGAAAAAAATTGATCTATTGTTGATCGGTCTGGTCGGAAACCACACTGGTATTCTCCTAGTTTAGGTTCCACAAAAGGTTTTAATTTGTCAAAAAGAACATTGGCGAATATCTTATAAGCTATTTTAAGGAGAGAAATGCCCCGATAATTATGACAGTCCAGTACATCGCCTTTTTTGTGGAGGGGGGAAATAACCGCTGTGTTCCATTCCTCGGGCATAGTTTCAGCATTCCAGATCCGCAAAACCAAATTATGGAATCCCTCCTCAAAAAGCTCCCCAGCGTATTTTATTAATTCAGCTTGGATGTTATCCTTCCCGGGAGCTTTATTATTTTTGAGTTTCCGGATTGCCGCATTGGTGTCTGCGAGAGATGGTGGCATAGGCTCGTGCTCCTGGTGATTCGATATAACTTGGGCTTCGTCGGTGTGTGTGTTGGCTGGTGAACTGTTTAGCAACTCTTAAAAGTATTCTGCCCACCTTTTAATGACCTCATTTCTATCATTAAGTAGTTGTCCATCTTTATTTCTACATGCTGAGGGTCTAGGTTTGAATTCCTTCCGCCCTGCATTTATTTGCTTGTAGAATATCCTTGACTCCTGCCTTGAGTAACTATTTGCAATTGCCTTAAGTTGACCTTCCTCGAACATGCGTTTCTTTTTCCCATTAAAGACGCATCATGGGAAAAGAAAACCTCACGAGCTTTAAGATTCAACTGCCGTCAGCCGTGTGAGATCTTAGTAATATCAAGTCAAGCTTCAGTATTCATGTAAAAACTGTACAACGTCTTTAACGTAATCATTTCTTGGCAAGTTCGCAGTAGTACCAATATTGTACGATTGAAAGCCCTTTCTATTTTGTATAAAACTTGAATTACACCAAACAAGTGTGACTGACAAGAAAATTTTAGCAATATCAAGTACTAATTTAAAATATAGCATATTTTAGTTAGTGACATAATTAGATACTGTATGATGTTGTTTGATAGCCTAATAAATAATTCTAACGTTCTAACTGACTTATAAATATAGCTAGGTCCTATGTTTAAATGTCATTCTGTATCTGCTGTGTCTGGCCTCAGATGTTAGGACACGATTTCTATGTATTCTTTATACGCTACCGTCGTGTTATACAAGCTTTCTTCCTTGCCTTATGTGGTCTGGACTCTGGTAAAAAAAAGTATTTGGTAGAAATAATTTATTAAAATGTTTATGGTTTTCTAGCGTGTATTACAATAAGAGAGTAGTTGTACTCTATTTTCTTGTCATAGTCCCCCACGTTGTTGGCGAATGTCTTCAATAATCCTATTTCTTGTGCGGTTTTGACGCAATCCTGGGTGAACTCCTCGAAAACGTCTTCTGGCATATTGTATGGTTCGACAGCCTTTATTAGATCTGAAATGATAAAGTTTTCGTATATTTTTTACGGTAAATATTCTTAGACTAAGCGTCTATAATAATGTTTGTAAACATCCCCATATATACAGGTTAAAAAAGGGGGTATCGTAAAAAAAAAACGACCAAGTTTTCCTAACAAATTTGTTTTTGAGAAAGTTAACGGTGTTATTTTAGTTTTATCCTTATAAAGTGTTGATGTTGTATTACGATATTCGACAAGTAATTTTAAGCGATAGTATTTTTTTATCGATATCCCGAAATTAAACGTACTTTCATTTTCAAATTAACCTATTACTTTTATTAAAGACATACTGTCTATCATTATTAGTTAGTCAAACAGGTGGGTATTAGGTAACTAAAGTACTACCCAATATTAAATTAGATTTTATCATCAAATTCAAAATATTTGACGTTCGATTAGATGAGGCTATTCGATGTTTCGAATATTAAGGATGATAAAATAAATAAGATGATAATTATATTCGGGCTTGTAAGTATATTTTTTGAAGGAAAATACACTTGGATCCAACGCTTAATTGAATTGAAGAGCATAAAACAACGATTTAAACCTGTCAACTCTTCTTTTTATTTAGAAATTCTATTGTTTATGGATTGATGCTGCTGTTGGTCTATCACTCACTTTTTAATTCATTTCCGTTAAACAGTATGTATGTCATCTGTTTGTCTGTTACTTGAATGTCTGTGAACCCAATTTTTGTTAATGTCTTCGTTATTTTTTCCTCGATGTTCTGAAAAAGAATTAACTGTGATTAGCAGTGCCGTGCACTGAAAAAAATGCCGCCCTATAACTTAAATTTTATTTTAATAAGTAGTTTTGATATCTAATTTATAAGAATTAGAATAACTAATTGATTGCAGGAAATTTATTATGTATATTTATTCCTTATTTACTCATATATTATAAGTATATGTATTATTTATTATATACTATAGTAATATAAAAACATATTTGTATTTTACTTAATACTTAAATTATATTTCTTGAAAGATAAAATGTTTATTTAAAAGAATTAAGTAGTTATTTATATATTGTATAGAAAAAAAATTCACCCTTTCCAAATTTTGCCGCCCTAGAAAATTTGCCGCCCTGGGCACTAGCCCCGACTGCCCCTAGTGTAAATCCACCACTGGTGATTAGTTGAATATGCAAGTAAAATTTGGCATTAACCTTAATCAGAATCAGAAATCATTTATTTGTATAACATAGGTAATAATTACATGTCAGATCTTAAAAAGTAAGTAGCGCGCTGTTTTGCCAAATGCCAAATGCCAAATAAAAAAGATACCATTATTTGATTAAGTACTATTAAATTAAAATATAAATTTATTAAAATATAAATTATTTAAGTGTTTGAGTGCCTGATTGTATTAACACATTTATGCAATTTCAATTTTATTGTTTACCTACAATTTGTACTCTTGTCAAAATTTAAAGTCAATTCAAGTCAAAAGATCCAACACCCCTCTTTTTGCGTCGGGGGTTAAAAATAAACAAATGTCATGCACATAATAAAATAAAAAGACATGTCAGCATTAATAATTTATAGTGTTTCGTCAGTAAGATATTCGTCTAAAGTATAATAACATTTTTCAAGCAGTAGTTCGTTAAGCGTTTTTTTAAACTTCTGCAATGGCAGAATACATTTTATTTCATCAGGTATTTTATTATAGATTTGTGGAGCAGCGCCAAATAAGCTTTTCTTCATTATAGAAGTTTTACATTACACAGGACATAAATCATTAATGTATTGAGCACGTATCGGAGTTAATTTCGGAACTTATGTATGAGTATATATTACGGTTCAGACTTAGTTTGTCAACTTGCTATTAAAATTTATTATACTCTGTTACCAAAATGCGTACCTACCACAGTTATCGGTTATTTTATCCCGTGGACATCAGAAATTATGTGGATATTAGTAATTTTTATATTTATCTACTGCAACTGACTTCCGTGTGGTGGTGGATTTAGAATGCACAATATCACTAACCCATTCCATCGTGAGGGTTTCGTAAGACTCGAATGCAAGATGCAGATCACCAGGCCGCAAGAGAAGGAAAACTTAATACAAACCCTGTGCCGCCCCTCTTGCCAATGTGGCACCGCAGGCTCCATTTGGAGGAGCTTTGGCTCATAAATGACCCACTAGGTCATATATGGGCCGATATGTGATATTTATGCAATTGTGTTAGAGTTAGTTAAATGAAAAGTACATTTTTATTAGTTACTAGTTGACCCGGCAAACTTCGTATCGCCTCAGAACGAATAAATAAAAAAATAAACCTTTTAAAACATCCCTGGACTTCCGCCAGAATTAGCCAAATCGGTCCACCCGTTCTCGAGTTTTAGCGAGACTAACGAACAACAATTCATTTTTATTTATAAAAAGAAGATGATTTGGTTCTGAGAATATTGCTCTTGAGTGAAAATTGAGGTTTTTATTGAAGGCGTTAACAGAACGTTAGTACTTACGATGAAACATATAGAGTTTTAAAGTATTGTTAATTATTAGACGATACTTTAAGTGAATGCAATGTCTGTTACATTCCCAGGACCCATAATTCAAAAGCAGCACTAACAATTTGCGAGATCTGCAAGTCAGTCTTCATCCCTTGTAAATTATTGTAGGCCCTATTTTGCGTTGGGTCTTTTTAGGGCGAAATTATAATGAAGCTAGTTTGATAATTGAGTAGTGAAAGTCCTACCTGCATATCAAAATACGGTGATAGGAAAAGGTCGAGATTCTTAAGCCATGTAGTGCCCCACTTCTTGGTCTGTCCCATAGAGTGGAACAAGTGGTAGATGGGTGTGTAACCAAGAATGGATAACAGACAGTCACCATCTTCTTGTAAAAGATTAAAGATATTTCGGAACGCTTGTCTGAAAATCAATGTTCAACATTAAACACACAATTGTTGTATGATAACAGAAATAAATACAATACGTTTGGGGTTCAACTTGAAGTAAGGCGATTAATTAAGCTCTATATATATACACACAACTGTATATATATACAGTTATATATGTATATATAGAGCTTAATAAATCGCCTTACTGATATAAATATATATAAACTATAAAAAATGGAAGGATCTATTTACGATGCTAACACTTTTCTTATGAGATACATACATATTAGAACGTATTCTCATATTTTTAATCATTATTAAGTATCTGTCTAATTTGTTGTATGAATTTATATCATGATTTGATTTAGAACAATGTCATCAATCCATACTATCCTGAAGGAGAGGAAGATCACCTAGCCACAAGAAAAGGAAAACTTGATACAATCTCATTTTGCATCCATGATGCTAGATTCCCTCCATGAAATTGGAGGAAGCCCGACTCAGTAGTGGCTCTTTTATCGGCTGACATAAATATGGTGTCTTGCGTCGCATTTGTTTTGCGAGTCTTTTTACGCTAACGCCACTGCTCAAAAACTTAAAAGAGGTGTAATATCGTCTTGTTGCTCTAAGGATTGTAAATGGAGCATATGAATCATGGGTAGCCGGTGCCATTCTAGAATCAGATATGTAAGGTAGATGTACTTCCTCAGGGTATGTTTATCGTTAACAGTGTCTATATAAAAATAGTTAAGACTCCAATAACTTACTCTTGATTCTTAATCCAATGCAATGTGAAAAAGGAGAACACATGATTGAATTCATTTCTTAAATCTTTAGGAACATCACCGCCCGCGTCTAGCACTCTGAATGTTGTGTTTTCGTCTTTGTTTCTGTTTTTAGCATAGTTTACCATAACTTCATTGATGTCACTGGCCACAAACTTGTAGTTGCAAGGTACATATGTCTTTAGTATATTTGTAACGCTGCCATCTCCGCAACCCAAGTCTATTATGCTGCTGTGGTTATATTCCCAGTTGAGTTGATCTGCGTACTCATCAAGTAATTGGATTGCAGCAACTTTTGTCATCGTGTTGCAATGCCTGTATAGATCTGGGTTGTTCATGATGAACTGAAAATAATAAAATATAAGGCTTTGCCCGGACTGACTGAAGGATCGATATACAACCGAGCCCCGTGACTTGAAATTTGGGGGCCTTAAAGCTCTTATCAGCCGCAGACTTCTCGTCCGTGTGGGTGTGACTCAATGAGTTGTGAGTCGCGTAATTTCACCACTAGTTCGGAACGCTACTACTGCTGAGAAGAACTGGCAAAAAACTGGCAAACTGGCAAAAAAAAACAGAGGGCTTGGTTTTTTATATTACTTTGCGGTCCCATTTAATAAATTTAATAACGTAAATATTTGTTCCCAACGAATTCCATATAACAAACTATTCTATTGAATTCGGAAGGCGTCAACTGAAACGTTAAAATTAAAACCGCAGATAGGACTGCGGGTTCTTTTCTTGGAAATCCTAAGGAGTTCCCGGTCGTTGGAAATAGCCGGGGTATATGGTACTGCCGGGCGCAGAAAGATGGAAATTAGCGCCTGTCTGTGCTCCAGGACCACGGGTTGCTCTTCCCAATGGGGAGACATGCTCCGCCACCTTGGGGATCTTAGCCTAGATTAGTGGAGTTCCGAATTACGAGGCAGGCCACTCCTCTAACGGGGGCCGATAGGACCCAACAAAATATTTATCACATGAAATATCACCAATATTACAAAGTATATACAAGGTTGAAGTACATATTATAAAGTGTATAGAAACTACCCAGTGGGATTTTAGTAGATCCTCAAATCCTCAGTGCCACAGTCCGGTCATGGGTAACCCGTTATGATAATAATGTGTTCCCCACTATAAAAGATAAAAAGGACTGCTAAGATATCCGAAGTCGTCCCTCGTAAATAAACATTATTATTTGAATTATTATAAGTAAAAAGGTCAAAATATATTTGCTTACCTCTATTCGTGACTTTATAAGCTGTCTCAGGCTGAGGCTTAGCACATGTAGTTTATATATGGATTGCTTTTTCGCGAGTGGGGTGGGGATGTGCATCTGCAATAATCTGCATACTTTTATTGCCGTATCCAATTTCTTATAGCATTTGCGTTATATGAGAGTAGATTTTAAGTAATATAAAATTAATATTAAGTGGGAAGAAATGTTCCTTCGCATTTTATATGAAAATTGAATACATAGGACATGTAGTGATCCAGGGTGCTATCACTGCGTGGACGGTACTGGAGACTCTGCGTAGTACACCCTGGAGGTATGCTTGGAGGTCATGAGTGGGATAAACCTCGTCAGAGGCTCGCCTCAGAGCTTGAGGCTCTGCTAAACGAGGCGGGCCAAGATCCTCTGGGTCGCGCAGCATGTTCCCCCATCGGGCAGTGAAATCTGTGGCCCTTGTTAGGGTAGTCGAGGATTGCCAGTGGTTTTAGTGCGTAGGTCAGGCTGCTAATTATTTTTCGACATCCCGGAGCCTACGGACATAGCCAGGGTAGGTCCCAACGGGATACCCATGAGAATTTTCAACCTAAAATAAAAAATTGTCTGTGGAGCTTGGCCGAGTTTAACCACGGCCCGGTGCGGTTTTATTAAAGAATCGTAAATTAGTATACGATTCTTCTGGTTAATTTCAGTGAGCTTGTGTGGCATCCAAATATTGAGTTTTTTTTGTACCTTTTGTCAATTGGGTATAAAAACGGTTTTGTGGTCAATATTCAGTTCTTCAGTGGGTTTATTTATATAACCAAACATATATGAATAACATTAAAATACTTAAAAATATTAATAACTAAGAATATGTAACTTCAGTTGTACGAGTATCTTAACTACTGATATATCTTGCTACACTTTTTCAAACTTTTTTTTTTGTAAAGGTGCACGTCGTTTTAATACTTCTCAGCCCATACATGACCTGCATTGCTGAGTCGGGCCTCCTCCAATTACATGGAGGGTAGTTAGCCTACTGAGCCACGCTCTATGTAAGTATATATATGTCACTATTAAACACTACACTCCTCCTTCGTTCTTTTTAACCGCCTTATAATGTATACGGTGCCAAGAAGCTGGAAAGCCTCGAGATGGTGATGAAGTCTATGGTCATATGCTTCAGCCTGTTTCTTTATTACGCTAGCAACAAAGTCTACCTTCAGGTCTCGCTGGAGGTAATTTGTTGTGATGTACCACGGTGCGTTACCTATTCCCCTAAGTACTTTGTTTTAGAATCTTTGTATGTTTTACATATTACTTTTTGGTACAACCCCACAGTAGTATACCATAAAGCCGAATGTACACCGCCAGCTTAAATAAGTTAGTTTAGAAATATTTTCTATTTTTAAGTTGGATTTGAAATTGTGTTTTGTTAGTTTTTTTAAATTATTATTTATTTTTATGTGTGAAATCAATGTTTACTGAGTTCGTGTCATTAAGTAGGATGCGCCAATTTTATCCAATAATAAATGGTGCTTACGGCCCTTTGGACCTTATCTACAGCTTCCTCGTGAGTGATTCCAGTAGCTGTCTTCTACAAAAGTAGCCATTTCCAATTTCACACTAGCTGCGCCCCGCGGTTACACCCGCGCTTACTTATTGTCGTACCGCGGGAGACGCTGCGGGGCAAAGCTAGTCTAAAAAAAAGTAGCCTAAGTTACTCCTTATATAATTAGCTACCTATCAGTGAATGTCCCGTTTAAATCGGTCTAGCCGTTCCAGAGATTAGCCGGAACAAACAGACAGACAGACAAAAATTAAG
This sequence comes from Clostera curtula, assembly GCA_905475355.2. Lineage (NCBI taxonomy): Eukaryota > Metazoa > Arthropoda > Insecta > Lepidoptera > Notodontidae > Clostera > Clostera curtula. Next base: position 12,318,153 of record FR997800.1, on the reverse strand, counting down.
AAAAATGTTATTTCGGTCTATGTACTGTGTATACATACTTACGGATTTAGTAGAAAGTGGTTATTTTTTTATTACAAACAGACACTCCAATTTTATTTATTTGTATAGATGGTGTATAATAGGTACAACACTGGATCTAGGTCTTACTCTGAACACCGGTCCTATCAAATAAGACTACAATATCTGTGACAAATATTTTGGAATCATATTATGTCTTAATTTTTATAAATGCCACCACATTTTATCGAATGCTTGTGCCACCTCCAGGTAAAACAGTAAACTTTTTTTCTTCTAATAGGTTTTCTATTATGTTAGTACCTACCTGATCGATCGTTGAATGATTTTCTCTGAAGCCCAACTGATAGTCAGGTATGATAGGTTTTATTCGCCGAAGCAATGTCTTTTCAAATATTTTAGATATTATTGGTAACAAAGAGGGTCTGTATGATGCGCGAAACGGGTCAGGTAGGAGGACGCTCTGGCTGACCCGCGCCGCAGATGGAGGCCGGGGAGGAGAAGGCGACTCTACGCCCACCTCCTGCCCCCGCCATAGAGGCCGGTGGTAGGTCGGGGGACCCGCCCCCGACGAAAGCCTCACTGACTGAGCAGACGCTTGCGGACACTTCGTCGGGCATCACAGTGCAATGCGTATACGCAAACCTATGGCGCCCCAAGCGTGTCGTGTGAGGGTATACCGCTAGGGTTTTAGTGGGTAGACGAGTAGTTTCCGGTGTATGCATAAAGCTTTTCATTTTCATGAATTTCTCCAGCCACCAAAAACAGGCCTGTAAGATGGTCATACGTTGGTTTACCAGGTTTTGGTATCATTATCACATCAGCTACTTTTCATGTATCCGATACGTGTTTTAATATGAATGTAGCAATAATAAGGTTAATAATTTTGATCACTGCTATACTGCTGTAATAACCCTCTATGGCTCTTCATGATTGGCATTAATTTTTACACAACCACTGGTCCTTATTATTTAATTAAGAAGAGTCTTCAGGTCAGGCTGAAATAATTTATGTCATAGGATTTTTTAAATGGTTCGTTCATTATGGATTTTAGGTTTTTGTTACATCCTGTATAATACACCCATACACCATGTATGCTAAAACAGCCAAAAAATCAAAATCGGACCATTAGTTCAGGAGCTATGAACCCTCAGAATGACACACAGACAGACGCCAATGTTATAATAAAATATCTTTTATGTATGTATAGGTGTAACAAAGGTTTAAATAGTTACTTATAATGATGAGTCTTAGTGGCTACATAAAACTATTGTTTTCTTTCATTAATGCTGACGTCAATTATACTATTTAGAGGTCTTCAATTTGACAACGGTTGGAAAATTGCGTTCTATTTACTTTTATAGTAGTTAGCTTCGTGCGTCATTCAGCGAATAATCGTGTTTATTATTAATTTAATTAGTGAAACCGTTCTCGTGGGAAAATTTATAAACTCATACACGTATAAGGTACAATGATGTACCTATTTGCATTTTCTGCAACAAATTTATAACTAGGAAGGTCGCTTGCATTTTGTTCATCAAAACATTCAAGGCATGTCTGGCAAACAATTAGAAATAAAGTTTTTTTATAATACCATCGCGTTCCGATTTTTTGTATACTGAACACTGGCTAAAAAAATAGTAGTAAAACTAGTGCCTTTTCGAGACGGATGTGGTGGTTCTTTAATATTGGTATCGATCAATATTAAACGGCGTCACACGCGGGTAACATCGCACCCGCGAGAAGCCGGGACGCACATTTACAAAGGCTATACCATTAGAGTGAAAGTGCAAACTGAACTGGCTTAGCTTTTGTTTGACAAAAACTTGACGAAACCCTAATCTAGTCTAGTACAGAAAATGACCGAAATCGCGTAGACTTTGTTAGATAAATTCATTCTAACATTGCAGCAACAAATGCTATTCAATTTGATACCGATATGCAAACTGTATCTATCTGTATTTGATTGACAAAAAAAAGAAAAATTTTGTCGTAAAAACGATATCGAAGGTGAAGGGATCGGAGCGAGCGTAGCGAGCTCGGAACTTCGGGCATCCCGACCCGGATAGGTTAGGTTAGAAGGGGATGGCGGGGTCTAGAAGACCCCGCCATCCCCTTCGTGGTTATTTTTTTAAAACCACCCAGAAGTAGGAGCCGGCAATATTACCTCCAGAATCACTTGACCCCTTGACCTCAAAGTTAATTGACTGTAATTTCATTTGAACTTGACCTCAAGGAAACAAGACCTTGAGGTCAAGGTTAGTAACCTCAGGAGAACAGCGGATTTTGTGCTTCGGAAATTTGACCTTGACCTCAAGACAGAGTGTCATTCAGTAAAACAGTTTAGCTTTATAGATCAAACAGTATAATATAATATATATAATAAAAGATCTCGATAAAAGCTTATCTATTTGAGTGAATATATATAATACAGTACTAGGTTTTGTCCGTGCATTTTCTTTGAAAATATCAAGGCAAAAAGCTAATCCATTTAAGTCAATTTTTTTATTGAGATAGATTAGGTATTGTCGATTAATATGCATAAACAAAAGCTCATCTATTAGAGTCTGACTCGTGACTCAAATAGTAAGCCTTTGTAAATTCGCAGCCGGGACAGGCCGCTAGTCCTATATTATAAGAATACATAAAATAATAATATGAATTGATAAACATTTTCAGTTATTTCCAAAAACAAATAATTACAACTCAAACTCAAATCATTTACTTCAATTGAACCTATTTACTGGTGTTTTTGAAAAGTCAAAAGTGAAGTTAGGAATCTAGTTGCATGTTCCAAAAAGTAGATCCTATGGAGAAGAACAGGCAAGAAACTCCATGGACACTCTTTCAACTCAACAACTTTCACTCTTTCAACAACAAATCAAAATAGGCGGTACAGCTTTTTGTATGGGGAATATTTACAATATTCAATGGATTTTTATTAAATCTTATGAGTTGCTTGGTCTGGAAGAGATTGATTTAGTAACAAGGCCGCCAATTTCACGATATTCTGATTAATTTAGTTGTAATTTTTCCTTTATTTCTGTTATTTTATATATATTTTAGTAGCAGACCTGGCCACGCGTTGCTGTGGCTAAGCTTGTAAAAGAAACCCAGCTTGCTTGGTGGTCGGATCTAATGGTCCGCCCGGATAGCTACCACTTTCACATCTAAGTCCGTAGCCAAGTAGTTTTACTGTGTTCCGTTATGTGTATGTGCGAGCCGGTGCCCGACAGGCCATTTCCTTGAATTGCCCGCTCCATCTTAGACCCTGGCGTTGTTTTCCATCACGCAAGCCTAGGGTAAAAGGTATTCAAATCGTTGGTAAAAAAAAAATAACATAGCGTCATCCAATGATATTAGAAGTAAAAAGGTTAAACCTTCTAATTGTAACATCATTGGCGCCATCTATTGAATTCAGTCAACAGATATCGCCATTTATGTTAGAATCCTTTGGAGCTAACATAGAAATTGTGTGGAAATCATTGAAAAATAATTTGCAAAACAATAATATTGCGACTGTAAATAATTATCATATCTTTCCAGTGGGATCAAACTGCCCATGGTGTACAAATTTGATTGGAAAAGAAGGAAAAAAAATCTAATAGAATGAAATGTCATAAAAGATAAGTTATCGGAGAATACCTATCTATACAAAACGTTATCAATAAAATATCTATCTATATTACTGTTGTTTAGATTACTGTTGTTAAGATTACATTTATTATGTACCTATAACTGATTCTTATTTAAAACAGCATTCTGGTTTGAGCTAAAAAGCAGCAGGTAAGTTTTATTATTAAAAAAATATTAATCTTAGATCTTATATTATGTATAATTAAATATTATCATTGTATTGGCATAGACTCTATAGGTACTATAGAGTAGTTGATTCTTTTAAGACTAAGTAATGAAGAAGTTCTCTTTTATGTTATATTCATAGCTAGGAACGTTGACATTTATGTATAAACAAATTAATAATTCGCGGATTTTGCATACTGCCTGCTTGACAATACATATTTATGTCGTCACTAATCCAGGAATAATTGTATTATTTATTAAGAAATGTCCTTTGGAGCAGCGACTTCAAGTAGGTAAATATTCCAAAAACGGAGTCAATAATAAATTATTTATTTAACTCGTGTTTTATTTGTGTTACTTTTAGTTTTATTTTTCGAATTTAAAGGCCGTTATAATTTTTTACAACTGCAGCCACTTGAGTGCTGTGTCAAATTTCATTCATCAATCGTAAACTAAATATAGTCTCCGTAATGCGAGAAATAAGGAAGTCTCCAAAAATATGTAGGTAGTTAATTTTCGCCCTAAGGTATCACCAACTTAGCTTGAAAATGGCCAAACAATTTTAAATTCTTAATCTTTCTTAGACTTAGTTAATTCTTCCTATAAATCCTCCTTCAAAATATACACTAAAATCGAAAAATAACCATTAAGCAACCATTTGGAGTCAGTGCCAGTAAAAATCTATAATTTTGCATTTTTTGGTACCAACACCATTAGAATAAAACTATAATTTTCATATCAGCTAAAACCATTTAATTTTTAGACAGCATGAATAAACCCGATTTATTCAGCAAGGTTAATTCTATCACAAGGAACGCTGCAACGCGTTACCTAAACGAATATTCGTCGAAATTTAAATGGAACAAATCAGGAGGGAGCGCTATTGATTTGGGCTGTGGAGACGGCTCTGTGACAGCCACCATTTTAAAGAAGCACATTCCCGCTAGCTGTGAAAAGTTCTACGCATGCGACATGAATCAAACGATGCTTGATTATGCAAAAGAGCACTATGGACATGAAAATATTATTTTTGTCCAACAAGATATACAAGACGAATTGACTAAGGATTTGAAGTCTGCTTTTGACAACGTGTTTTCGATATTTTTATTCCACTGGATTTCTAATCAAGAGTAAGTAATTATTATCAACTCAAACAGTCTCAAACAAACAGTATACATGGCGTAACCAAAGCCCTATACCCATCTGAAGTCAGTTAGAAGATTGTTATAGTGTGGTGACGGATTTAGAATACATCTATACTAATATATAAAGCTGCAGAGTTTGTTTGTTTGTTTGTTTGTTTGAACGCGCTAATCTCAGGAACTACTGGTCCGATTTCAAAAATTATTTCAGTGTTAGATAGTCCATTTATCGAGGAAGGTTATAGGCTATATTTTATTTTCAAAAGAATTAGGGATCCGTATGAAAATTGCGATTTTGTAACCCAAGGTGTAAAATCGAAAACCTATTTATGCGTGCGCTGCAAAAACGATTGACAATAGAACAAAATGAAGTACTACGAGTTTGTAGGTCTTATTAAAATCTACAAAAAAGTCCGCGAGAGCACATATCTAACTATCATAGTTTAGTCACAATAACCACTTTTATATTCATAAAAAAAAATGCATAGAGATAAGCACGGGTTCGAAGCCCACGCGAGCGAAGCCGCGCCCAAAAGCTAGTAGTATATATACCCGCTTCTATCCTGAGTGTCATAAGAGCCGACAAAAGGCCGATAACCTAGCCGTAAGAGAGGGAAAACTTGTCACTTAGCCCTGTGCCAACTCGTCTGGCCAGCGTGGCATAGCAGGTTCTCAATGCAATGGGTGGAGGCCCGACTGAGCAGTGGGCCGTTTATGGGCTGCGTAGTAGTAAAAACAATAAAAAATAAATTAGTAGATTTGGGCCCTACATTTTTCTTCACTATCACTACTCACTACATAGTATAAAACAAAGTCGCTGTCGTCTGTCCGTCCCTATGTATGCTTAAATCTTTTAAACTACGCAATGGATTTTGAAGCGGTTTTCTTTAATAGATAGAGTGAGTCAAGAGGAAGGTTTATATGTATAACCTACCCCCGCTTTGCACGGGCGAAGCTGGGGCGGGCCACTAGTTAAGTATAATACTAATTTATGACCTGAACGAAAACTGCATTGAGTTGCAAGAATTATGTCCCATAAAACTGTGCAAATCTAAATCATTTCCAAACATTTTTATATTTCAGAAAAGCGTTCCAGAATGTATACGATCTACTTAAACCGGGAGGTGAATGTTTTCATATGTTCTTTGGTCATTTACGTATGTATGATCCGTATATAATATTATCCCGAACTCCTAAATGGAGTGATAAGTTAAAATTGGATGGATTCATCTCGCCATACCATAATATGCCTGTAAGTAACTTAAACTTCCTCGACTATGGCTGTGTCCGTAAGTAAGCAAACAGTTTGCAGCCTACTGAGTGAGCCGCAAATTTGTGTCGAACTGGCGACTGAAATTTGAGTTAGCTGCAAACTCAGATCGATTTGCGTGCGTCGAAACCGGTTTTGCTGTGAGTCGGCCACTAACTGAGACAGTCGGCGCACGTAACGCTGCAATCTGCGTACAGTGAGCGCAAAACTAGTAACTGTGGACACTCCATTTCAAATATATGGAAGAGTGTACTAAACCGATACGCCGCAAACTCAGTCGGCTGCTAACAGTTTGCCTACGGGGGACAAAGCCTTTAAAATGAGGGCACTGGGCGCGGCACGGTTTAGAAATATTCTAAAATATTCTGTGTACTTGCAGAAGGTTGACTAAAAACTTGTCAATTTTGGGCGATAAGCGATGGTGGGTCAATAATTGACCCACCACCGCTTATCTACCCAATGTTTTATATGTCTAGTGCAATAAAGAATTTCACATACATACACCCACGCCCACTTGTCACAGTTACAAGTATTTTAAAACGTCATTTTTTGGACTACTAGATATTTTCCATTTCCCATCACTAGCCCGTCTGTCAAATCGATCATGCTATCGTGTACAGCGTCATACTAATATTATAAATTCGAAAGTTTGTAAGTATGGATGGATGGATGTTGGTTACTCTTTCACGCAAAAACTTTACAAGAACATAGCTTACATCAGAATAACACATAGGCTATAATATATAAAGATATTGTGCAAATGTAACGATAAATGTCAAGTAAGCGCGGGTGAAACCGCGGGAAGCAGCTAGTACAATAATATTGCGACTGTAAATTTATCCTATCTTTCCAGTTGGATCAAACTGCACACGGTGTACAAATTTGATTGACAAAGAAGGAAAAAACATGTAATAGAATCAAATGTCATAAAAGATAAGTTATCGGAGAATATCTATCTATATTGCTGTGGTTTAGATTACTGTTGTTAAGATTACATTTATTATGATAACTGATTCTTATTTAAAACAGCATTCTGGTTTGAGCTAAAAAGCAGCAGGTAAGTTTTATTATATATAAATTATATTATATTATAATATTAATCATATATCCTATATTATATATAATTAAATATCTTCATTAAATTCTTTCAAATAGTAGTTGATTCTTATAAGACCAAGTTATGAGAAAGTTCTCTATTAGGTTATATTCCTAACTAGGAACGTTTATGTTTCTAAACAAATTAATAATTCGCGTATTTTGCATACTGCCTGCTTGACAGTACATATTTTTATTTATGTCGATACTAATCCAGGAATATTTATATAATTTTTTAAAAAATGTGCTTTGGAGCAGCGAATTCAAGTAAATTTTTCATAAACTGAGTCAACAATAAATTATTTATTTAACTCGTGTTTTATGGGTGTTACTTTCAGTTTTATTCTTCGAATTTAAAAGCCGTGATATTTTTTTACAACTGCAGCCATTTGAGTGCTGTGTCAAATTTCATTCATCAATCGTAAACTAAATATAGTCTCCGTAATGCGAGAAATAAGGAAGTCTCCAAAAATATGTAGGTAGTTAATTTTCGCCCTAAGGTATCACCAACTTAGCTTGAAAATGGCCAAACAATTTTAAATTCTTAATCTTTCTTAGACTTAGTTAATTCTTCCTATAAATCCTCCTTCAAAATATACACTAAAATCGAAAAATAACCATTAAGCAACCATTTGGAGTCAGTGCCAGTAAAAATCTATAATTTTGCATTTTTTGGTACCAACACCATTAGAATAAAACTATAATTTTCATATCAGCTAAAACCATTTAATTTTTAGACAGCATGAATAAACCCGATTTATTCAGCAAGGTTAATTCTATCACAAGGAACGCTGCAACGCGTTACCTAAACGAATATTCGTCGAAATTTAAATGGAACAAATCAGGAGGGAGCGCTATTGATTTGGGCTGTGGAGACGGCTCTGTGACAGCCACCATTTTAAAGAAGCACATTCCCGCTAGCTATGAAAAGTTCTACGCATGCGACATGAATCACACGATGCTTGATTATGCAAAAGAGCACTATGGACATGAAAATATTATTTTTGTCCAACAAGATATACAAGACGAATTGACTAAGGATTTGAAGTCTGCTTTTGACAACGTGTTTTCGATATTTTTATTCCACTGGATTTCTAATCAAGAGTAAGTAATTATTGTCAACTCAAACAGTCTCAAACAAACAGTATACATGGCGTAACCAAAGCCCTATACCCATCTGAAGTCAGTTAGAAGATTGTTATAGTGTGGTGACGGATTTAGAATACATAGTGTCACCACCCGCTTCTATCCTGAGTGTCATAAGAGCCGACAAAAGGCCGATAACCTAGCCGTAAGAGAGGGAAAACTTGCCACTTAGCCCTGTGCCAACTCGTCTGGCCAGCGTGGCATAGTAGGCTCTCAATGTAATGGGAGGAGGCCCGACTGAGCAGTGGGCCATTTATGGGCTGCGTAGTAGTAAAAACAATAAAAAATAAATTAGAAGATTTGGGCCCTAGATTTTTCTTTAAGTATAATACTCATGACCTGAACGAAAACTGCATTGAGTTGCAAGAAATATGTCCCATAAAACTGTGCAAATCTAAATCATTTTCAAACATTTTTATATTTCAGAAAAGCGTTCCAGAATGTATACGATCTACTTAAACCGGGAGGTGAATGTTTTCATATGTTCTTTGGTCATTTACGTATGTATGATCCGTATATAATATTATCCCGAACTCCTAAATGGAGTGATAAGTTAAAATTGGATGGATTCATCTCGCCATACCATAATATGCCTGTAAGTAACTTAAACTTCCTCGACTATGGCTGTGTCCGTAAGTAGGCAAACAGTTTGCAGCCTACTGAGTGAGCCGCAAATTTGTGTCGAACTGGCGACTGAAATTTGAGCTAGCTGCAAACTCAGATCGATTTGCGTGCGTCGAAACCGGTTTTGCTGTGAGTCGGCCACTAACTGAGACAGTCGGCGCACGTAACGCTGCAATCTGCGTACAGTGAGCGCAAAACTAGTAACTGTGGACACTCCATCTATACAAATAAATAAAATTGGAGTGTCTGTTTGTAATAATCAAATAACCACTTTCTACTAAATCTGTAAGTATGTATACACAGTACATAGACCGAAATAACATTTTTCTTAATTTTTGTCTGTCTGTCCATCGGTCTGTCTGTCTGTTTGTTCCGGCTAATCTGTGGAACGGCTAGATTGATTTAAACGGGACTTTCACTGATAGGTAGCTAATTATATAAGGAGTAACTTAGGCTACTTTTTTTAGACTAGCTTTGCCCCGCGGCGTCTCCCGCGGTACGACAATAAGTAAGCGCGGGTGAAACCGCGGGGCGCAGCTAGTTTCAAATATATGGAAGAGTGTACTAAACCGATACGCCGCAAACTCAGTCGGCTGCTAACAGTTTGCCTACGGGGGACACAGCCTTTAAAATGAGGGCACTGGGCGCGGCACGGTTTAGAAATATTCTAATAAAAATGTGTAGCGTTTTATAACAATTTGGATTCTATTTGACCGGTCCGCGTGGTGACGGATTAAGATTAAATGGTGTCACCACCCTGTTCCATCCTGAAGGTGTCGTAAGAGCTGACAAAAGGATACAACAAGGCCGAAAACCTAGCCGCAAGAGAAGTAAAAATTAGTGGTCATTTTTTTTGGCCACGGGTATCGCTTTATGTGTACCCAGCCGCATTGGGGCCACGGCTGGATTATGTGGGCTTGTTAAGATGGTGATTTGCGCCTTGGTTACCCACTAAACCATCTATGTCAAGTCATTTGTAGGCTGAGAAGTAGTATATTATACAATTTTGACATTTTACAGGATCCTGAAAAAAAGATCAAACAATTATTGAAAGACATTGGTTTTATCGATATAAGTGTAGAATGTAAGGATATGTCTCATACTTGCAAGAATGCACAGGAATATAAAAGTAAGTTACACTCATTTTAAAAACATGTTCACCATTTATAGTCATCGCTTTAGCACATATGGTCATTTAACTTATACTTTTAGACTCACAAAAATCCGAGATTACCACGAATAATACAAGAAACACATAAAATCTGGTATTTATTGTAATCCTTGATCTTGTCCTGACAATGAAGATCGCCAAAATAAAGTATTATCCAATTTGTTGCCGTTGTTCAGAAGTTATGTCATTTCAGCGGAAACAAATCGGATAATACTTTCATTTTAGCCAACGTCATTGTCAATTCATTTATATTTATAGAGTTGCTACGAGCCGTTGATCCATATAAAATGCCAGACGGTGTATTCGATGATTTCTTCACGGACTATTTCAAAGTAGGACAAGACATTGGAGTCATTGATGAAGAAAACACTATAGACGGAGACCGAGAACTGAAATATGATTTTAAATTAATAATTGTTCATGCTTGTAAGCCACAAGAAAGAGAGTAAGGGTATCGAAAATAAATGTTTGTAATTGGTGTTGGTGGTGTCATTGGCGTTGTAGCACGCTACATAGTATATATATATACTCGTATACTTAACACACAAAAAGTCCTACACCGCGATAGCGAAATTTACAGCTTGGCCCTGACGGCCTTCACCTAGGCGACCGTTGCCTTGATATTTGATGCTCAGCGGCCATCGCAGCGGTTAGTCGTTCAACAAGGGCGGCTTTCGCAAAAGGCTTCGACGGTAGTCTTAGTAGTGACGTGGGGTGCGATGCCCCTGGCGTCGGTCCGTGTCTTCTTCTTGCCCCCTCTTTCTCGATGGGGGAGGCCTGGCACGATCAGTGGATGAGTTGGCTGGAACCATCAAGGTAGACGCGGCCACTTAGTACACCTGATTCTCCTCGGGCATGTGTGGTGGGCCGGTCCTGGCGATGGTGCCGGCCTTCTTGTTTCGTGCTTTGCGATAGTTTATGGGGCACTAGGTATGATTGCCGATGTGTACACTGCCACCGCCCTTCCCGACCACAGCTCTTCCCAGTCAGAGCGGAGCTTATCCTCTAGCGTCGTGTTGGCGGGGAGTCCACGGATGGTGACTTGATCTGGCGCTCTTCGGGGAGGGCGTACAAGAACCAGTTGATCCGCGTGGTCTTCTCGAGTTCTCCGAGGTACGCTTGTACAACTCGGTATTCTTTGGCGTCGGCAGGAGTGAACTTGACGCCCTCACCCAGGGAGCTGTTGGGCGGCTTTCTCAGTGTCTGTGATATTGCGCGGAAGTGCTGCGCGTATTTTCGTGCGGTGGTTATTTCCTCGGTTCTTCGGTGGCTGGCGCGGTTGAGGCAGCGCCCCGCGGCAGGGGAAGCGGGACGGCGGGGCAGGCGCTGAGGTTGGGAGGACCTTTAAGTAAACAAACTGACTGAGGGATATCCGTCACAGGGCGAACCCTTTAGCGGAGGTTTTCTTCGCCGGCCAAAACGTTGGCCGGATCCTTGCGTCAGCCCGGATGGGCTATTTTAGGATTCATCTTTCTCTTCTTTTTCTTTCTTCATTTCTCTAGGTCACGACTAACGTACGCTGCGCCCGCCTGGTATGCAACAGCTGCCGAAACTAACAAGAAGCGACTTAGGGCCTGGCAGAACAAGGTCCTGAGAACCATGGTGGACGCGCCCCGCTATGTTAGAAACGGGACCATCCACTAAGACCTGAAAATGGAGAGCCTGGACGACTTCATCGCACGCCTCACAAGCGACATGTTCCGGAGAGCGGACGTGTCTAGCCACGCCCACCTGCGTAACATCGCGCCGCTGCACGCTCGCCCTCTGGACCCGCGCTCGAACTAGAGACCCGGCCAACGTTGCCGGCGAAGATAGCCTCCGCGAAAGGGTTCGCCCTGACACGGAGACCCTTCAGTCCCCCCAGGGGAATCAGAGAGAAGACCCACGTGCGTGGCACTCGTTCATTTGTCCGACCTGTGCGTGCGGACATTTCCACTTCTCCAGCGGTACGCGGCAATCACGTGTGTCACGACTTCCAGCTGGTTCAAGTTCGTCACCACGTGTAGCGCACGATCGGCCATGCATGGAACCGTCGTCTTCAAGCGATTTTTTCAGATCGAATTCTTGTTTCTAATGTGCAGCACATGGTTTCTTGAAACACACAATCGATTGTCGACGATTGAATTATGTATCTTCTTTACGGTGTTGTTTTAATTGGAACCGGTATAGTAATATAATTATGGTATTAATATTTCATGTACGGTAAGGTACTCGTATGTGGGTACCCTACAGTAAAATTATGCCCAACAATTAAAAACGTAAATAGAACAGAGTTACACGGAAATCATTTCATTGAGTCCTTCATACATTATTTTCAGATAGTGTTGGGATTTTATCCGGATAAATACTAAAAATGCATAAATACTCACAAATTTCAGTTTTTACTTGATTGTTTATCCAAAACAACGGATGAATTAAATGTGGAATTCTGTATGGAATCAATTACCAGCGGAGGTATTCCCGAACCGGTACGACACGGCAACCTTCAAGAAATGAGCCTATTCCTTTTTTAAAGGCCGGCAACGCACTTGAAACCCCTCTGGTGTTGTGGGTGTCCATGGGCGGCGGTGATCACTTACCATCAGGTAGCGGGTCGCTTGCTCGTTTGCCTCCCAATTTCAGAAAAAATAAATAAATAAATGAATACTATCTACAACCACAGTGTCCGTTACGTTACGTAACGTTGTCATTTTACAAACAAAAGGATAGCTAAAATAGATATAATATCAATCAATTATGTACCGTCGTTATTATAAATTTGTTGTCATGAATATTTCTAAAAATCATACAATAGAATCTTTCATATTTTTTAAAATCAATTACCTACTATCACTTCTAGATGCTTGTTCATCATTATTAGCAATGGAATTGCAATTGCTGGACATGGTAATGGAACATCTTCATCATCACCGTCGCTGTCTTCACTCATCTCCATTTATCAAGCACAACAAAATAAACGGTACAAAAGGGCACCAGGATAGGGCCAAATAACAATACTAGTCATTCGATGCGCATAAAATATAAATATCATTTTAATGTATTATCCGTTTAAAAAAGTGACGCTTAAATTTTTAACCGTCATTTTGAGTACATATCCGATAAAAACTCAAGTTTTGATGGGCGTAGATCAATGTTTACAGATAACACTTTTTAAACAGAGTTCACTGGGTAAGGTCATTGTCAATGTACCTATCATCCTGTAGCGACCAACATGCTACATACTTGACACAATTTACCCGAAAAATCTGAACTAATTACATCAAGAAATATCGCCTACAAATCTACAAATGCGAGAATTACCAAAAAGTTCTACACCGCGATAGCGAAATTTCAAGAGCAATTCGCACAGTTAAGCTTTTCCCGACTACAACTATCGGGGGATAGGCGCTGCGACCCCTAGCCAGACATACCACCTCGTCTGACTGGATGATAATCCCTTTGCGCCTAAAATCCTATGTAAGAATACATAAAATAATAAAATTTATATTATAAAATATTTTCAGTTATTTCCAAGAAGAAATAATTAAAATAAATCAAAACAAGTGATACAGCTTTTTGTATTGGGAAATCTGTAAGTTGCTTGGTCTGGAACAGATTGATTTAGTAATAAGGTCGCCAATTTTACGGTATTTTATATAATTTAGTTGTAAATTTTCGTTTGTTTGTGTTCTATTTTATGTGTTGCTATGGCTTTTCTTAAGGTGCACTAAAGAGTATTTTACTCTTTGTAAGTGCATTATCAATTGTAAGTGCCATCAGAAGGCTCAAAGTCACCCAAAGGGCAATGGAGAGGGCTATGCTCGGAGTTTCCCTGCGAGATCGAATCAGAAATAAGGAGATACGCAGGAAAACCAGGGTCACCGACATAGCCCACCGGATTGCCAAACTTAAGTGGCAGTGGGCAGGGCACATAGCTCGCAGGACCGACGCCCGATGGGGTAGAAAAGTCCTCGAGTGGCGACCGCGTTCCGGAAGGCGCAGTGCTGGTAGGCCTCCCACACGGTGGACCGACGACCTGGTTAAGATCGCCGGAAAGCAGTGAATGCGGGCGGCCCAGGACCGGCCTTTGTGGAAATCCTTGGGGGAGGCCTATGTCCTGCAGTGGACGTCTTTTGGCTGAAATGATGATGATGATGATGATGAAGTGCATTATATACATTTCAAGGAGAAGCAAATGTCATTCACAAAATAAATATCGGGTTTATTATTGTTGTTTACTGTTGATAAGATTGCAGTTTTTAAGATTACTGTTGTTCAGATTACAGTTATTATACGAGTATAAAACTGTATCTGTTAGTAAACAGCATTCTAATTTGAGCTAAAGAACAGCAGGTAAGTTTTAATATACATAAATTATATTAATCTTATATTATGTTTAAGTAAATATCATCATTGTATTGGTATAGAGCAGTTGATACATAGGTATATGATAAAATAATGAGAAGGTTCTCTATTATGTTATATTCTTACCTACGAATGTTAACATTTATGTTTCTAAACTAATTCTTAATCGGAATTTTGCATACACAATGCTTGACAATACATATTTTTATTTAAGTCGATACTAATCGAGGAATATTTATATTATATTTTAATAAATGTATCTACTTTAGAGCAGCGACTTAAAGTAAAAATTCCAAAAACTGAGTCAACAATAATTATAATTATTTATTTCACTCTTGTTTGGATTTTATTTTTCGTGTGTAAACGCCGTGATTTTTTTACAGAAAGTTCAGCTACTTGAGTGCATATTCATCAATCGTAAACTAAATATTTATGAAAGTTTGGTATAAAGCTTGAAAATAACGATGAACAAATGATATGTATGCAGGCCAATTTTTTTTTTATATTTCGACGATTTCGTGACATTACTCTTGTATTGGGAGGCATATGTACAGCAGTGGACGTCTTTTGGCTGAAATGATAACTATTGCACTTTTGTACTCTAAAATTAAAAAGCTATTGAACAAAATAATAATATATCCTTCAAAATATGCACTAAAAAGCGAAAAATAGCTAATAGGCAACCATTTGAAGTCAGGCCCAATTAAAATCTAGATATATTGGGATAGGTGGGTACCGACTTCAAAGTAGGCACTATAAAGATATGTAATAATCGCCTACAAATGCGAGAAATACCAAAAAGTCCTACACAGCAATAGCGAAATTTCAAGAGCAATTCGTACATTTATTATTCCGCGACTAGAACTATCGGGAGGATAGGCGCTGCGACCCCTAGCCAGACATCACCACCTCCTTGTCTGGCTGGATGATTATTCCTTTTGCGCCTAAAGATGTCTTAGGTCTTACCTGCATTTACCTTTCGTAACATAGGATTGGAACAATAATTTTACAAATAGGCTAATACAGGACTCAGTTAAGCCGTAACAAATAAAACATAAAATATCGAATTCCGAGCCTCCTTTGTGAAATCAGCTAAAACCATTTAATTTTTAGACAGCATGGATAAACCCGATTTATTCAGCAAAGTTAATTCTATCACAAGGAACGCTGCCACGCGTTTCCTAAACGAATATTCGTCGAAATTTAAATGGAACAAATCAGGAGGGAGTGCTATTGATCTGGGCTGTGGAGACGGCTCTGTGACAGCCACCATTTTAAAGAAGCACATTCCCGCTAGCTATGAAAAGTTCTATGCATGCGATATGAATCAAACGATGCTTGATTATGCAAAGGAGCACTATGGACATGAAAATATTATTTTTGTCCAACAAGATATACAAGACGAATTGCCTAATGATTTGAAGTCCGCTTTTGACAACGTGTTTTCGATATTTTTATTCCACTGGATTTCTAATCAAGAGTAAGTAATTATTGTGAACTCTACTCAGTCTATACATGGTGTAACCAAAGCCCTATAGCCATCCGAAGTCAGTAAGAAAATTGCAATAGTAGACTTTCCGTGTGGTGATCGTGTCACCACCCCCTTTCATTCTGAGGGTGTCGTAAGAGCCGACAAAAGAATATGTCAAGACCGATAACCTAGCCGTAAGAGAAGGAAAACGTGACACCAAACCCTGTGCCAACCCGTCTGGCCAGAGTGGCACTGCAGTGTAGGCTAATTACTCTCAATGTAGCAGGTTTGGGCCCCAGTTCAGTTTTTCTTTACAGTATGAATTTATGACATGAACGATAACTGCATTAAGTAGCAAATTATTTTCAAAACGTTTCATATTTCAGAAAAGCGTTCCAGACTGTATACGATCTACTTAAACCGGGAGGTGAATGTTTTCATATGTTCTTTGGTCATTTCCGCATGTATGATCCGTATATAATATTATCCCGTACTCCTAAATATAGTAATAGGTTTAAAATGGATGGACTCATCTCGCCCTACCATAATATGCCTGTAAGTAACTTTATAAACTTTTTATAAGTGATTTAGAATAAATGGTGTCATCACCCCATTCCATCCTGAGCTTCTCGTAAGAGCCGACCAAAGGAAATGACAAAGCCGAAAACCTGTGCCATCCCGTCTGGCCTGCGTGGTACAGTGGGCTAATTACCCTCTCTGTGATGAGATGCGGCCCGACTCAGCAGTGGGTCATTTATTTTATTGATTTATAAAACTTACAGCTAGAATAAACATTAAATAGTAGACGAAGGCCAATTACAAGTTTTAAGGGCTGGGTAGTTGTAGTAGTTGGGTATCTTTGTATCACGGGGCTCGAGGCATAGCGGTGTGTAATCATGTAAAGGGCATAGAAGATTACCCCACTCGCGGGAGGTGTCCATGCCGCCAATAAACATCACCCTTTGGTGGTTTTACGTTCGGGTGCGTGACTTAAGATCGGCACAGCTATTGAAGCATGGTGTTAGCAGTTATTATATTAAAAGGCAGAGGAATAAACGTAAAGAGACGCGTTTAGCAGAGCGTGGTTTAGTTGGGAATAAAATAAGAATTGTAAAATATTCAAAAAACATCAGAGTGGCCAGGGAGTTCAAATTGTTAACCAAAGAGGTTTAACACCAGTCCGTGTGGTGAAGGACTAATAGTGACCAGGGCCGGATTTAGGGGTCCAGAGGCCTCGGGGCAACAAAGGAGTGGAGGCACCCTTGCCCCTAATTATTTTCTAAATAAAATGAACAATTTTTTTCAGTCGAGTTTTCCAATAAATAATTTATTGTGAAACCAAGTAGATTCTCTTAGTATTTAACAAACACATAATGAATATAATCGGAAACAATAATTATTTGAAAATAAATAAAGTATTTTTTTTTCCGAAGTCTCTATTGTGGAGGCCCCCTGCTTGTGGAGGCCCCGGGGCTTTCGCCCCGGCTGCCCCCCCCTAAATCCGGCCCTGACAGTGACACTGGGCCTGTATAATTACGTGACTGCATATTATACAAAATCCCATGTTGTGAGGGCCACCCCATTTCATTCTGCGGGTGTCGTAACTGCCGACAAAAGGAAATGCTATGGCAGAAAACCTAGCCGAAGGCACTAGGCTAATTACCCTCAATGTGGTTGGAGGAGGCCAGACACAGCAGTGGGTAATTTAAAGACTGAGAAGTAGTAAAATATACAATTTGACATTTTACAGGAACCTGAAAAAAAGATCAAACAATTATTGAAAGACATTGGTTTTATCGATATAAGTGTTGAATGTAAGGATTTGTCTCATACTTGCAAGAATGCACAGGATTATAAAAGTAAGTTACACTCATTTCAAAACATGTTCATCATTATTTATAACAATAACTTTAGCACATGGTAATTTAACTTTCGTTGTGGGTAGTTTCAAGTAAAGCACTAAAACTTTTAAGCTCTTATAAATTTTATTATTTAAAATATAACAAGTTAATTTATAGTATTATTTTTATGTTGGATATATAATACAATTAATAAAATACCTGCTGGCCAAGATATTTGATTGATTCCTCTCACACAACACAACTAAGCACTTCGCTATGGATTCTATGAAACAGTCACTGGATAACTTGAGTGAAAATTTCCACAAACGAATGGCTGATTTTGAAGCAGAGCTGCGTAAAACTCCAGCCACATCTTCCAGTACAGCAAATTTGGCAACGGACTTTGCCAATTTTAAGACATTCACCTTGCAATGTCTCAGTGGTTTACAAGAGCAGATTGCTATGGTAAGCTCAAGCTTAGACCGCATGGAGACCAGAGGAAGACGGAAGATGCTACTACTGCATGGTGTTCACGAAGAAAGCAAGGAGCAAGTGTTATCCACAGTGGTGCAGCTGGTTCGTGATAAACTGAAGATTGATGGTTTCAGTACTTCACATTTAAAATTCTGCCGGCGGCTAGGGCGCCCTAGTTCCACAGGGAGGGCCCGACCAATTGTGTGCAAATTTCAGGATGCAGTCACCCGTGATAAGGTATGGTTTTCCAAGACAAATCTCAAGGGCACAGGGTGTACTATGTCCGAGTTCTTAACGAAAGTGCGCCACAATGCCTTTTTGTTAGCCCGCGATAAAGTCGGCGTATCCAAGTGCTGGACCCGTGAAGCCATTATTTACATACAGGCGTCCGATGGTGTGGTGCATCGAGCCACTAATATAAACGAGGTAAACAGCATATTGCAGCGAGCTGTTTCATCGCCGGTGGTTTTAGCAGTGCCTACGCCTGTTAAGGCTACAAAGCCGAAGCGGGGCGCCGCAACAAAAAAATAACTTGATGATTTCATTCCTCCTAGTATAGACATTGTGTCCATCCCATGTTATTGGGTCGAAGTAGTAACATACGTTTTTCATTGATTGTAATGTAATTGAAGGTAGTATAATGATTAGCACTTATAATGTATTGCCTACGAATTGTAAAATTCACTTTTATCGTTAATTACATTGTTATCCTTATTTTATTTTGTCAGATTTACATATTTTTATTAACTAATTGTAAAACGTAACAAAACAAACTGTCACTTTCTCATTCATTTCTCAATTCTTTCATTTCTCTTTTAATCTTTTACTTCTTCTTGCAGTGGCAATTGGTAACACGAATGCATTTCCGCCAGTGTGTAACTATTTGTTTGTTGGTTCTTGGCTGGCGGGTATTTAAATTGGATTGGTTGATAAACCCGTGTATTTATTAATTATACTTATATATATCAATTTATTTATTTGTATATTATATTTATATATATTTTATTTGTTATTCATCGATGTCTGTCGGTAGTGATAGTGATCATAGTAATTTTGATGTTTACTTTTCTGCTGACAATAGTAGTAGTAGTAGTACTGACAGTTTTGTCAGTGTACCATGTCTCTCGGAAACTCTAAACACAACTTTCTCCGATGTAACTAAAAACTTTAATGCTGTCCACATTAATGCTCAAAGTGTCCCGGCTCACTTTCCTGATATTCTGGCCAGCTTTGACTGTAAGAACATCCATGCGATTCTAGTGTCTGAATCATGGCTTAAACCATGTCTTCCAAGTACTTCTTACAATATCCCAGGATTTCACCTCATTCGGAATGATCGCTCTGTTGGCAGGGGTGGCGGTGTTGCTATCTATCTACGCTCATATATTCCCTTTACAATTATAGATATTTCAGCGCAGCCACCACCGCAAAATGCAGGCGAACATCTTTTTTTAGAAATCATGCTCCAAAATAAGAAACTTCTTCTCGGTGTATTTTACTGTCCCTCATCAAATATAGACTACTTCTCATCATTGGATATCATTTTAGAAAAGTTAACCCCCTCTTACAGTCATTTTATAATCTTGGGCGACTTCAATACTTGCCTTCTTCAACAAAATCCTCGTTGTTCTAGACTACGTTCTACTGTCGCTTCCTATAACCTGTCCATTCTTCCCCTTGACGCTACCCATCATTTTCCTAATTGTATCCCCTCTCTTCTTGACCTTATCCTTGTTTCCTCTCTTACACATGTAGCTAAATACGGTCAATACACAGCAGATGCTTTCTCTTATCACGACTTGATTTTCCTCTCCTATAAAGTTCAACCTCCCAAACCCAAAGCCAAGATCCTAATGCAGCGTAATTTCAGTGGCATGAATATAGAGAATCTTTTAGAGGATGCTCGCGACACAGACTGGGCTTCAGTAGAATCTGCTAACTGTATTGACGACAAGGTTAGCCAATTCACCTCCCTTTTGGTACGGCTTTACGACAAGCATGCTCCCATCAGAGCTATAAAAATGAAGCACTTCCCAGCTCCTTGGCTTACCGAGGACATTAAGAAGCTGATGGCGAAAAAGGTGGCATTCAAAAGCAGGTACAAGAGTAGACCCACTGACACTAATAGAACTAAATATATTGAAGTAAGAAATCAATGCAATAAGGTGTGTAGAAATGCACAACGCCAACATATCCACGAGTCAGTTCAAAACGGAGAGCCATCTAAGGTATGGAAATTCCTCCGTGCAATGGGTGTTGGCAAATCAAGACAAAATACATCCCCTACAGATTTAAATATTGGTTTACTGAACCAACATTTCTCATCTTCGTCCAATATTGATGCGACAACAAAACACAATACTCTTCATTATCTTTCATCTTTGCCGACACCTGAATATCCCTGTCTCATTTTTGATCAGTTGGCCGATTGTGATGTTAAGAGGAGCATAGATTCAATAACATCCAATGCAGTTGGCAGTGACTGTGTTAGCCGTAACATGATTCTACCCATCCTTGACGTAATCCTTCCTACTATCACTCATATCTTAAATTATTCCTTATCCTATGGCGTCTTCCCATCTCTCTGGAAACAGGCACAAATTACTCCTATTCCCAAAAAACACAATCCTGTATCACTTTCTGAATACCGTCCCATTTCCATTCTCCCATTCCTGTCCAAAGTCCTTGAGCGCATTGTTCATGCACAACTCCTTAATTTCCTGAACAAAAATGAGCTCCTAAACCCGTACCAATCCGGATTCCGTCCAGGCCATAGCACAGTCACTGCGCTCGTAAGCATTACTGATGATATCAGACTAGCAATGGAGAATGGCAAGTTAACCGTCCTCACATTGCTTGATTTTAGCAATGCTTTTAACACAGTTGATTTTGACATACTAATCGGTATCCTTAGCTCACTTAACATATCTCCAACGGCCATTGATTGGTTTCGTAGTTACCTGTTTGGGCGCCGACAGCGTGTACGTATTGAAGATACTTATTCTTCATGGTGCGACACTAGTGCAGGTGTACCACAGGGTGGCGTGCTATCCCCATTACTTTTCGCAGTTTTTATAAATTCCATTTCCCATCAACTACACTCTTCCTACCACCTTTATGCAGATGATTTGCAGATTTACTCACATGCTCCTCTCACTAGACTGTCAGAAGCGGTGAATGCGACGAATGCTGACCTTACGCATATAAGTACTTGGAGCACAAACTACGGACTAACTGTTAATCCAACAAAGAGTCAAGTTATTGTTATCGGCAGTCCTAAACTGACTCCTCGTATTGACTGGGCTCATATTCCTCAAATAACCTATGAAGGAAACGTAATACCTTTTGCCGATAAAGTTAAAAATCTTGGAATTATTATTGACAAAAATTTTACCTGGGTCCCGCAACTCCAAGAAACTAGCCGTAAAATTTTCTCGTCTGCAGGCTCCTTACGGCGACTCAGGAACTTCCTACCAATTGCCACTAAAATTACGCTTGCACAGTCCCTTCTTCTTCCTATACTTGATTATGCTGATGCCAGTTATCCTGATCTCACTGTGGAGCAATATAATAAACTTGAGCGACTTCAAAACTTCTGCATACGATTCATATTTGGCCTACGCAAGTATGATCATATCTCTGAATTTCGTAACAAGCTCAAGTGGTTACCTATCCGTCTTCGCCGGGATTTACATATATTAAGTCTTCTTCACAATTTACTTTTCAGTCCAGCAACTCCTTGTTATCTTTCTGAACGTTTTGTGTTCCTGACTGACACGCATGATAGGTTTTTACGATCATCGGAGAACCTAATATTAAATATGCCAGTGCATTCTTCAAAATTCTTTGACCAGTCATTTACGGTTACTTCCATCCGCTTATGGAATGCACTACCGCAAAATATCCGACAAGCTCACTCATTGTCAAAATTCAAGAGACTAGTCAAAGATCACTATCTCGCAAACACAAATTAATCCTTTAATTAATATTATTATTAAATATGTATGTTTATATATATATTAATATATATATAAGTATGTGTGTGCATATATATATTTGTGTATGTCTACATATGTATAATTCATTAACAGTAATTATTATCATTTTTTATTTATCTTTATTTGTTTTTGTTTTAATTAAGATGATACTGAAACGTCCCACAATATTTATATATAGAGAACTCTCCTTGATGCCATGTGGGTTGCCTGGAAGAGATTGCTCTTTAGCGATAAGGCCGCCTATTGTACAAGTGATTTATAAATGTATTCTATCGTAAGTTGTTACTGTTGTCTTTAATGTACAATAAAGAGTTATCTATCTATCTATCTATCTATCTATCTTATACTTTAACAATCACAAAATCCGAGATTACCACAAATAATACATACTAGAAACACATTAAATCGGTTATTTATTGGTTTGATTACAAATATTATCGAACTAGCTTTTGCCCGCGGCTTCGCTCGCGTTAAGAAGTATTATTAATTTAGTTCTAGTTTTTGCGGCTTTACTTATGTTAAGCATGTGTAAAAAAAGTTTTTAATTTTAATTTTTTGGCTGTGCGTTGATACATCTCTATGTCTGTCAGTCACCTTTGAATTATATAGATATGGATTTGGTGCCGCGCGTCGTTCAGATGATATGTGCGTTAGGTACGCTTATTTTTTAATAAAATAGATTATGAAGCAGCATTGTGTGGGGGAGGATATAAAACATACAATGTCATCAACCCATTACATCATGAGGGTGTCGTAAGGAATAAAGGACGAATAAAGGAATGCAAGAGGCAGATCAACTAGCCGCAAGATAACCGCCGTGCCAACCCGTTTTCTCAGCGTGGCATAGTGGGCTAATTTCCCTTCATGAGTTTGGAGGAGGCCCTACTCAGTAGTGGGTCATGGGCTGAAACAACGAGGGGTATAATGTATTTATTTATATTTATAGAGTTGCTACGAGCCGTTGATCCTCACAAAATGTCAGACAGTGTATTCGATGATTTCTACACGGACTACTTCAAAGCAGGACAAGACATTGGGGTCATTGATAAAGAAAACACTATAGAGGGAGACCGAGAACTGAAATTTGATTTTGAATTAATAATTGTTCATGCTTGTAAGCCACAATAAAGAGAGTAAGGGTACCGTGTTGGTGGTGTCATTCGTGTAATAAATTGGGTAAAATTGGTAACTGTGATAAGCATTGCAGAATTACAAAAACAAGACTGTGTATTTTTTCCTATAATGTGTCTTTAGTAACTTTTGGCATTTGCAGTGAGGGGATGCCCTTCTTTAAATTCATTAAATCATTGGGTTTTACCTATTATTGGTAACATGTAATCATAACACAAACATCTAACTTTACAAAACTCAATTCTTTAGGGTTTCTTGAGGGTTTCGGTTCGGAATACAGCTCTACAACAACAGAAACTCTGTAGTTGATGTTTTTTGCTGATATACTTTTCATAACAAAAAACGTAACTTGCAGAATTGTGTGATAGATTCACTAATCAGATTATAATTAAGGAATGCCTTATAATGGAAAAAAATCATTATCCGATTGGCCTTTCTTTTCTCGTGGGGGAAACCCTTGATGAGTGCCCAGCTGCAACTGGGCTAGGGGGGGTATGTGGGACTCATAGCTCGCAGGACCAACGGCAGAAAAGTCCTCGAGTGGCGACCGCGTTTCGGAAGGCGCAGTGCTGGTAGGCCTCCCACATGGTGGGCCGACGACCTGGTTTAGGTCGCCGGATAGCAATTGATGCGGGCCAGGACCGGCCTTTGTGGAGATCCTTGGGGGAGGCCTATGTCCAGCAGTGTCGTCAGTGTTACTTGATTTGGCTAAACTACCGATCTAGTGGTTATTTAGTTAATCCAGCTGTGATTTGTTAGGCTACTGACTATACGTAGCAAGTGCCAGAGGTGGTAGAACGTTTAAAGTTAAAAAAAAAAAAAAATAAGTTTAAACCGCGACCGACTGCTTAACGTACCCTCCGAAGCACGGAGAAGGTCACATATTACACATGATGGACACCAGCAGCGCCAGGCGTTGGTTACCCTGTAGATCGATTGCATTCCACTTTGGCCACTAGCCAGCGACCTGTGCTCACACATACTATAAAAGATGACAGTCTTCCGACCTAACTTATTTTTTCAAAGATAAGATGTAATAAGTCTAAGTAAATTTATTTATTTATAAAAACAGTTACAGGCAATAGACAGATATAATAAGATGCCACATAAACTCATTCGAGTTTTACCGTGCATCGTGTTCGTCGACATTGGCATAAATTATTTATATAATCTTACCTAGAGGTTACAAAAATAATCAAGTCGGTGGTAGGTAGGCAACATTTATTTTATCATATACATAATAAGACATAATAAGTATATATATGTCATATATACTTTGAATGTTAGCATACCTGCTAACTTGTGCCGTGGACCAATTGGTCTAGGGGTTAGATGTACCGCCTTTGGATCACAGGTCCTCGGTTCAAGTCCGGGGTTGGGCAAGTGTGTTGGTGTAAACCAGAGACACTTGCTCTGAGTCTGCGTGTGATATGTGTGGTCGTGATTATACCTAGTGCAGGGGCTTCGTGTTTAACATTAACCATGGAACACCAACCATATAAGAGCTGTCCATTGCTTTTCTATTGTGAAGTATGAGGGAGGAACCGACGTGTCTGTTACAACTTGTTCCGTATTCCGGCGTGTTTTTGAAATATGATAGTTAGGCTGGTTTCTTGACCAATGGGTGAAGAAAACAATAGAAAAGCAATATTTCTTGGTTTTTCACTCTCGTCTACAGCGGACTGACAGTTAAGAGTACCTTGTTAACGGGCATGGGATCTAAGTCCGAAAATCATGTGCTTCCAATCTTGGCACACTCCAGAGCGAAGGTGAGCGAGTACCGTGTTGTTGGTGTTCTGTTTACAATAGCTGGAGTATTGGAGACGTTATCTAAGGATAACCACGTTATACCGTAGCTCCCGCCGTACCACCTTGCCATCCATATCATACAGTCCACATATATCGTGTGGGTCCGTGATTCACACAAACAATTTTTAATACAAAATGTATGTACAATCACACATGAGCCACCTATCTACCCTTCTACTATCCATCTACTTCCCAGTAACTGTACCATTCGTGTGGTGTCGGATTTAGAATACGTAGTGTCGCCACCGCATACCATCATGGGGCGATGACAAAGGTGGCGTATGGGCTGCGTGGAGAGGGAGTTAGGATAACCGTACAGTTAAATACGGTTGGCGCAGTGGTTGAGCGATCCCCCCTCGACTGTGCTGCCAACTTGCCGTGGTGAGGGGGCTTGAGTGCCCCAATGATCCGTGGGGCCATACCGGCCAGGGCCTCCCATGCCGGGCGGGCCCACGGGGAGAGGTGAGACGAAGAGCGGCACCAACGTCCTCGGGTTGGCGCCGGCCGAGGGCTGACGGGCCTCCTCTGCTAGGCCGTATGTCGCGGAAGGGGGCTGCGGGGCGGATCGCTGGTGCGCTGCGGTAGATTGGGGCTGCGGGGACTTGGGTAGATGGGGACCCTGTCTTCAGTGTGTCCCTGCGAGCCCTGGACGGGGGCTCCGGGGACCCGGGTAGACGGTGGACCCTGTCCTCAGGGTTTCCCAGCGGACCCTGGACGGCTGCGGTGCGCCGGTGTCCTCTGGTTGGCGCCGGCCCGAGGGCTGACGGGCCTCCTTTTTTGGGGCCGATGTCGCAAAAGGGGGCAGCGGGGCGGGTCGCAAGGGAGGGAGCTCCGGCTGACCCGCGCCGCGGACGGAGGCAGGGGTGGAGGGGGGTTCGTGACGGTGCGGGCCCCTTCTGCCCTCGCCTAGGAGGCCGGTGGTGGTTCGGGGGAGCCGCCACCGACGAAAGCCTCGATGACTGAGGGCGTCCCAGTGTACCGGGACGCCCTTTCTGATAGTCGCTTGCCAGCGTTGCGGGCACCACGCCGGGGCGTCACAGTAGAATGCGTTTACGCGAACTTGTGGCGCCCCAAGTGCGTCGTGTGAGGGTATGCCGCTGGGGTTTTAGTGGGTAAACGACTATTGGGTAGACGACCCTTGTCGGAGTCCCACATAATCACCGACCTCACCCCGGGGGGGCGGTGGTATGCATAAAGCATATCCCCAGCGAAAACAAAAAAAAAAAAAGTTTATCATCCATCTCGTTACCATAACACAAGCATTAAGTTGCTTAGCTTGGGACGAGATGGCGTTGTGTGAAAGATCCAAGGATAAAAAAAATAAATGTTCTGTAAAGAATCGGGCTTTTACAAGAACGACAGAAACTATGAGGAAAATGATGACAAAATATTACATTTACATCATCATCATCATCATCATTTCAGCCAAAAGACGTCCACTGCTGGACATAGGCCTCCCCCAAAGATTTCCACAAAGGCCGGTCCTGGGCCGCCCGCATCCATCGTTTTCCGGCGACCTTAATCAGGTCATCGGTCCACGCGTGTGGGAGGCCTACCAGCACTGCGCTTTCCGGAACGCGGTCGCCATTCCAGGACTTTTCTACCCCATCGGGCGTCGGTCCTGCGCGCTATGTGCCCTGCCCACTGCCACTTAAGTTTGGCAATCCTGTGGGCTATGTCGGTGACCCTGGTTTTCCTGCGTATCTCCTCATTTCTGATTCGATCTCGCAGGGAAACTCCGAGCATAGCCCTCTCCATTGCCCTTTGGGTGACTTTGAGCCTTCTGATGGAGCCCAAAGTGAGCGACCACGTCTCTGTTCCATAAGTCATCACTGGCAACACACATTCGTTGAAGACTTTTGTCTTCAGACACTGTGGTATGGGGGACGAGAAGATCTTTCGCAGCTTCCCAAACGCTGCCCTCTTTTTCGATTTACGATTGACCTCTTTCTCGATTTACATACTACTACTATTTAGATTAGTATTAGAAACGGCTGCGATAAAACCGCCAATTGTAAATTGAGTATTTTTGCTGTTGTCATATTTTTTTGATGCCATGCCTTTTGTATGTGTGTACAATAAAGACTAATAAATCTATTCTATAAAGGTTAAAATAACAAACGGTAGTTCAATAAATTAACTTTAATTATTTATTTGTTAAATGCAATCAAACAGTGATACTCTATTGTAATTATATTATGTATAATTGTAATTATATTAATATTATATTACGTAACTATTGACCTATACTTAAGACTTCATTTCATATCATTATTTGCATTAAGTATCCTTGTTCTGTTGTAATACGTGGCGTTTTAATTGTACGTAAACAATAAAGGTTATTTGTTACACTATCTTTATGTCCCCACTTCGTTATTAGAAAGTGTGAAATATTATTGATTAAGTCTACAACGAAACAAAATTAAACTGATCAAAACTGTTCAGGATATATGGCGACACGAGCAGATACACAGGAACACGCGTCAAAGTTATAGTACCCCCTATTTTTCAACGGGATCATTATGTGAGATGATCCTCGGATTCTGATTCCAATATTCGCAAATTTAATTCTACATTCTTTTTCGATTCGATCGATCATAGTACTAGATTGTTTTCATATAATTTTTATGGGTAGTATAATTATGTAATATACGCGATAAATCTTTAAAAAGTGTTTAATTTTTATCCGTTTATTTGCACTAAAAATAAAAAAACAAATAACCATCTTTAGTCAGTGCAAACTGAAAGTGACGTTAATTCGGATATTATGGGTATGCCTAAGCCACAAACTTCGCTGGTTGTTTATTTTTCGCTTTTTAGTGCGTACCTTGAAGTCGCTTTACTTTTTTGTTAAAACGTTTTTATTTTATGTCATTGTTAATGATTTATTTACTGTCACCACGCACAAAAATTAATCACGGCTTACTATATGCTTACTTCTTGCTGAATAAGGGAGGTTAATAAAGACAGATATATGCGACGATATAGCTGTGATAAGACGATAAGAAGATGCGACGCAAGTGATAAGACTATACTAACATTGTTCTTACTCTAAACTCTATAAATTTACATAATATCTGTACCTACTACTAATAAATAAACCAACATGTTTGTTTGATGGAACGCGCTAAAGAAACTGCCGATCCGAAATCCTCATCAGTTCAGCCAAAACAAGTCTACTCCTGGACATTCTCGTACATACGTCTACCTCTATGAATTTCACATAGCCCGGTCGTGAGCCACTTTAGGTGAGTCGATTAATGCTCTATGGATTCTACTGCTACTAATACTCACCCCATAAATGACCCACTGCTGAGTCGGGCCACCTCCTATCACATAAAGGGTAATTAGCCTACTGTGCCACGCTGGCCAGACGAGTTGGCACCAGGTTTCGTTTCAAGTTTTCCTTCTCTTGCGGCTTTCCGCCTTGTCATTTCCTCATAATTATCAGCTCTTTCGATATCCTCAGGATGGAATTATTGTTATACTGGGAAAATCTACTACCCAATCTGCATATATTCGAATAAGCCCATGCGTACAAAACGGTGAGTAAAACCAAGTTTAGAAGATAAAGTATATAATAATCAGGGGATTGTGTGGCAAGTCTCATTCTAGTCGCGTCTACCTTTTGAAACGTTTAAATTATACTCGTGGTAATTACGCACAAACAATTAGCACTATAAGCAAGGCTAAACAAAGAACAGATTGTTCAATTTAATTTACCATGGACAAGCCCCAGTTATTTAGGGAGACCGGAGCAACTGTTTCCAGAGATGCGGCTACTTACTACCTAAACAAATACGCATCAACAATTAAATGGAATGTTGACGGAGGCAGCGTTATAGATTTGGGCTGTGGTGACGGTAGCGTGACTAGTATATTAAAGAGATATGTTCCTCCTAACTACAAGTTTTACGCATGTGACATCACTCCGAAGATGATCGATTTCGCAAAGCAAGATCCTGACCATGAAAATACAATATTTCTTGTTCAAGATGTCCAAGGTGAACTGTCTGATGACCTAAAATGTGGTTTCGACAATGTGTTTTCGTTTTTCCTTTTCCACTGGATCTCTGATCACGAGTAAGTATGTTTTGCCGCCGGACTTTGATCGCCGACTCAAAGTCCGGCCTTTTTATTTGTTGTTACAATGATTATTATCATCGTCATCGCTAATTTCATAGTGGTCGGCACCATTCTACCCTTTTTT
Source organism: Clostera curtula (assembly GCA_905475355.2). Taxonomy (NCBI): domain Eukaryota; kingdom Metazoa; phylum Arthropoda; class Insecta; order Lepidoptera; family Notodontidae; genus Clostera; species Clostera curtula. Next base: position 12,288,611 of record FR997800.1, on the reverse strand, counting down.
TTGTTGTCGCTGGGGAAATGCTTTATGCATACCACCGCCCCCGGGGGAGAGGTCGGTAATTATGTGGGACTCCGACAAGGGTCGTCTACCCAAGAGTCGTCTACCCACTAAAACCCCAGCGGTATACATTCACACGGCGCGCTTGGGGCGCCACAAGTTCGCGTAAACGCAGTCTAATGTGACTCCCCGGCGTGGTGCCCGCAACGGGCAAGCGACTCTCAGAGAGGACGTCCCAGTGTACCGGGATGCCCTCTCTGACAGTCGCTTGCCGCCCTCTCTGACTCGCAGTCATCGAGGGTTTCGTCGGTGGCGGTTCCCACAACCCACCACCGGCCTCTCAGGCGTGGGCAGAAGGGGATCGCATCGTCACGAGCCCCAGTCCACTGCGGCGCTGGGTGCCGCTCTTCGTCTCACCTCTCCCCGTGGGCCCGCCTGGAATGGGAGGCTCTGGCCGGTATGGCCCCACGGATCATTGAGGCACTCAAGCCCCCTCACCACGACAAGGTGGCAGCACAGTCGAGGGGGTTGAAAGGCACCATTCTACCCTGATTTGGCTCATCATCATCATCATCAGCTCACTCTAGTCCACTGCTGGACATAGGCGTCACCTAAATGATTTGGCTTACTACCAGTATTTACATGGCACGACTACTCTACCCGGTATTTATTTGGTTAGACCAGCTGCCAGTTTCACACTTCAACGATCCTGCAATCGAACCTCTTTACTGAAAGGCGTGCCGAGCATATATTAAGGCGTCAATATGATGACAGGTAACTTTTTTTACCAGCCAACACTTGCTGGGTGCATCAGGTTATATGGGACTCCGTATTCCCAAAAAGATGGTGATTGCGTCCTAGTTACCCACTAATACCCACCAGGAAAAATCTAATCCTCGTGGAAAGGTTTGGACAGGGGAGTTACTTACTGGGCCTTCGGGTGTTGTTAACGGCCCTGAAAGCACTGTGTACTTATCTGGGCCCCGTAAAAGTAGGCCAACGATGTCCCGTTTCACTGTCCTGGATCGTGGCAGAGACCTGCATGTCTCTTTTTAGCTGTTACGCGCTGCGCTCGACGAAGGACAGGCTATGATTCTACGCAGTACATTTCTTCCTTTAGGTATGGAGCAATCTTAGTCCCCTCGCCCGAAATTGTTAGCCTTGTTAGCTTCGCTTAAAATCCTACTAAAAACAAAAGGTTCTAACTATACACTGCATTTCAGAAAAGGCTTCCAGAACGTATATGATTTGATGAAACCAGGAGCCGACTGCTTTCATATTTTTTTTGTTTATATGAGCATGTATACGGTCTATGACGTCATGAGTCGTAATTCGAGGTGGAGCGGTATGTTGAAGGATGTTGATAAATTTATCACGCCATATCAAAATGTTCAGGTGAGAATTTGTTGTTTTTTTGTATTGATGTACTGTTCATTGTATAATTACAGATTAATTAGTGGTTGTGAAGCGGTCGACATTCGACTATAATTAATTTAAATTAACTATCTCTATTAAATAAAATTCTGAGTCACGGTGTTTGTTATTGAACTCCTCCGAAATGGCTCGCGGATTTCCGTCGAATTTTGTGGGCGTATTAGTTTGCGATTCGGACAACATCTATTTCTCATTCCCTTAAATGTATATTTTTTAGACATTTGTTTTGTTTTTTATGATATATAATAGCATACAAAAATACATACAACCCTAAATTTTCACTCCTCTACGATCAACCCCTGTTTTTTAATAGCTACATCAGATATCAGCACTCGTAACTCCTTCCCTACATAAACAATAAGGAGATTTCACACTCCTCCGTCCGCGAAATTTACGTCAAAAGGTGTACCAAGTTTTTTTTTCACGTCATAATTATATAGATAAAGTGACGTGACAATGGACGATATTATCGCTGGCTGTGATCTCCTCCAGAAAACAAAAGATGATGATCAAGTGTGTCTTTTTATGACACCAATTTCTGTCTTGAGACTGGCTCGACTATGATGATTTTAGTGCATGATTCAAAATAAGACCTACTAATTTCAGAATCCTGAAGAGAAACTTACCCGTTTAATGAAAGACATAGGATTTAGCAGCATCAATACAGAAGTTACTAATACTCTTTCTAAAAAGATGAATGTTTTGGAGTATAAAAGTGAGTTGGATGGTCAAATTAATAATTACTATAATATGATGTCTTAACAGGGCACATAGCGCGCAGGACTGAAGCCCGATGGGGCAGAAAAGTCCTCGAGTGGCGACCGCGTTCCGGAAAGCGCAGTGCTGGTAGGCCTCGCACACGCATGACCTGGTTAAGGTCACCGGAAAACGATGAACGTGGGCGGCCCAGGATAGGCATTTCTGAAAATCCGTGGGGGAGGCCAATGTTCAGCAGTGGACGCCTTTTGGCTGAAATGATGATGATGATGTCTTAAGTTACACATGCAACATAAAAGTCCTTTTTGTTAAAATCTTTTTAACGGGAGAGACTTTTGCGGCTACGACTGCTACAAAGCATTCTGAACGTTTAATTTATAATATCATTATTAGTTTAGTCCTGTGGCTGCACTTGCCTATATTTAGCATATATTTAGAGTTTTTACGCGGTACAGCTGTTACTTTATGACATTATCTAGAAAAAAACATTCACCCCTTTTTGGAGGAACAAACGTACGGACAGATAGACAATATATATTTCGACTGTGGTTAGAGTGGTTAGATGTGCCGCCTTTGCATCAACGGGTCCCGGGTTCGATTCCGGGGTCGGGCAAGTGTCTTTGTCTAAACCAGAGGCACTTGCTCGGAGTCTGGGTGTCATTTGTGCTCGTGAATTACATATTTGTAAACTGCCCCCGCGATACAGGATGTAACGAGGCAAGGGTTTCCTTAAAAAAAAAGTGTTTATGGCCGTATAAACGTTCCTTATGATAAGACATACATTTCCAAATATATAGAGACAGACCGGAAACAGAAAACTGCAAGAATAGCAGGGTGGATTATGGATGAACCAGTCTTTCGAAAACCCTTGACAGTGTAGCTACGATAGATACTAGTGTTCCACAAAAAACGGCTTATAGACAAGCTAGTCGGTTAACGGTTAACGGTTGTCAGAACTTTTGATTTCACTGGCCATACGTTGAAGCACGCACTACGGACGTCTGCATCACCACTCACGAGAATCTGCTATAAGAGAAAGCATGCTAACTCCTGCCGCTTCCAAAGCTCCTGCAACCTTCACAGGATTGCGGGCGGTATTTTGTAAACTGTAAGTCCTTCCCCAGTTTGCTCTAGTCTGAGCGGTGCTCATTCCTTGTGCCCTACCTAACCTACCACTTCTTTGTTTGTAGAATTAATTCGCGCCGTCGACCCCCACGATATGCCGGAAAATGAATTCGAAGAATTCTTCAAGGATTATATGGATACGGACCGAAAACTCGGACACGCCTCTGAAGATGCAAGTCAAGAAATGTGTTTGTATTATAGGATGATCATTGTTCACGCTTATAAAACACAAGTAGAGTCAAGCTAATTCAGTTTTTGTTTAAATTATGTGTAATTTAAAAGCTATACATAGTTAATCTGCAAAGCACATATATTTTGTTTGTAATAAGTTATACAGGTTTTTAATGTTGTGTTAAATGACATTCAAAGCACAGCAAAGATGCTTACGAGCTGTGTATACCGCAACAGAAAACAGCTTTTTCATTTCTCATACTCGGAAAGTAGTGTTTGTTTGATCCAAGTAGCAGGTGGAAGATGCTACGTCCCTCCTTTGGGCGGGAAATACTCATAGTGATTGTTTTCCTCTCTAGGGTGGAAATACATTTTAAAATTAGAACTAAAATGGGTTAGGTAGTCGGCCAAAAAAATGCTGCGGTCTTGTGAGGGTATAAACTGCCAGTGCGAATTTTAAAAACAAGTAAGCAGGTCCACCCGCGGCAGTGACGCGGATGTGTTCCAAAGTTAAAATTTGAAATATACTGATTGACTGATTTGATTTTAATTTGGCGGGATACTAACTCTGTAAGCTGTATCGAAATGTCGGTTTATTTAGATTAATATCTTATTCAGAAATGTGTTTAAGTGATTCTGAAATGTTGACCCCAGATTCTATTAAAGACGAGGCAAATACAGTTATCGAAAATCTTTTGCCAGAAATTTCAAAGATACTTAAATACATACAATGACTTTATGAAGTTTCGAGCAGATAACAACTTAAACTCATTTTCCGAAAGTGTATTTCTAATATACTTAAATGGAGTATCTGCCAAAATAACATATCAAACAGTCTGAATATTCCAAACAAAAATGTAACTTTATATTTCACAAATTGTCCTAACTTCTCAATTAATCATAGGTACTATCTACTCATGTTATCATTAATAAATATTTTAGAAAAACTACTATTTTTTACTTTCCATAAATTCAAAATGAAAAGTAGAGAGCTTGGAGAAACTAAACCAAGATACAACAGAGATTCACGGATTTAGTGATGCATCCAATCAAGCATACATCACTGTAGTATATTGTCGTGTATCCAACTCCGACGGAACTTCTCGAACAACCATAATAGCTGCAAGAACTAGACTGGCTCCTTTAAAAACCATTTCACTACCTCGGCTTGAGCTACGCGGAGCGGTAATTCTATCGAGACTTTTAAAACAAGTGGCTCAAGCAATGAAAATACATTCGTCTCATATCTACGCATGGACGGATTCGTCCATCATACTCTGTTGGCTAAATGGAGATTCACAAACAAATGGAAATCATTTGTAGCTAATCGTGTGGTTGAAATCACAGCTAACATAAATAATCACCAACGGAACCATGTCAAATCTTGTGACAATCCTGCTGATATTGAGCATCGAGCGGAATATCGGTAGCTAATTTAAGAACGTGTAAGTAATCGTGGTATGGACCAGAATGGTTACAAAGGAAGATACAGTTCACTAAACCACAATTAACGGAAACCGACTTAGAAAGAAAAGGTAATGTTGTATTACTTGTTACGAAATCAAAACCGAACGAAATGGAAAATGAACGTAGATTATATACGTAGCAATTTGAAGGCTTTGAAAAACTAATCGACTTGCTAAGATGCGTATCTTTTTGCAAACAATTTTTAAATCAGAAATCATTGAAGGATAAAATAAACAGCGCATCTAATGCTCAATTATTTGCTTCTAAATATTGGATACTGAATGCCAAGTCATTGGTCAAGCAATGCATACATCGTTGCTTGATATGTGCAAAACAAAATGCAAGGGCGAGATCGCAATTTATGGGAAATCTGCCAAGTGCGAGAGTTACTCCAGCTCGGGCTATCTTAAATTCAGGAATAGACTTTATAGGCCCGATTCGAGACGAACATATTGCAAAATAAAGGAAGGGGAGGTAAAACTAGTAAGCCATACATAGCCATTTTCATCTGTATGTCAACAAAGGCGATTCACTTAGAACTAGTCGGAGATCTAACTTCAGCAGCATTCATATGCTTTTAAAAGATTTTGCGCACGAAGAGATAGATGTAACAATTTATGGAGTGACCAAGGAAGAAACTTTATTGGCGCTAACAAAGAGCTGACTGAACCCTGAAAGGTAGCCCGTCGGCAATTTGATGGAGAGATTAGCGAGCTGCTAGCTAATGACGGAACCCAGTGGCATTTTGTTCCAGCTTACTCACCAAAAATTGGCGGTTTATGGGAAGCCGGTGTAAAATCCGTGAAAGTCATCTGAAGAGAATTTTGAAGTTCAGGTTGACGTTCGAAGAACCCACAACGGTCTTATGCGAAATAGAAGCTTGTTTGAATTCTCGACCGTTATGTCCTCTAAATGACAGCACAGTAGAACCACTCACCATTTTGATATCGGAAGCGCCAATCACTGGTCCTGAAGTAACTAGGAAGGATGTCAATATTAGTTATCTATCTCGCTGGCAATAAACTCAAAAACTACTTAACGATTTCTGGTCAAGGTGGCATTCAGAATTATTCACAAGACTGCAGCAGAGGCCTAAATGGTTAAAGCGCGAGGAATAATTTGAGCTTGGAGATATAGTACTTATAAAATAGGACAATCTTCCTCCAGGCAAATGGCTTAAGTATCATATACAAGCACCCTGGTAACGACGGAATAACCAGAGTTTACAGGGTAAATGTTGTGAACATAATAACGAAACGATGTGTATCTAAATTATGTCCTTTGCCTATTAATACCAGTACAGATTAGATTGTGAACATAGTGCTAATTGTCAGAGTAAATTAGTCAACCATTAACTGTAACATGGATTGTGTATGTGTGAATATATTATATGTATTTTTAAAAGGACCTGTATGTCCTTTTGGTGGGCGGCATATGTTCAATTACCTTCAGTTGCACATAAACAGAATATAAGACGGACGTGTGTCTCCATAATCTAACAATTATCAAAGCAATCAAACTAAAAGCAACACTGTTGTTTACTGTTGTTATGATTACTATTGATAAGATTACTGTTTTTAAGATTACTGTTGTTAAGATTACTATACGGGGTACAGTTGCTATACGAGTATATAACTGAGTCTGATATAATACAGCATTCTGGTTTGAGCTAAATAACAGTAGGTAAGTTTTATTATACATCAATTAGTTATATTATACATTAATCTTATATTATGTATAAAATTATATTATCATTGTATTGGTATAGAGCAGTTGATACATATATGACAAAATAATGAGGAAGCTCTACCTACGAATGTTGACATTTATGTTTCTAAGCTAATTAATAACATAATTTCGGTATTTTGCGTTCACATGCTTGACAATACAATTTTTTATTTATGTCGATACTAATCGAGGAATATCACTACATAGTATAAAATAACGCTGTCGTCTGCTTAAATCTTTATAAGTACGCAACGGATTTTCAAGCGGTTTTTTTAATAGATTTTATGATTCACGGGGAGGGTTTATATGTTTAATACATGCTTAATATTGTAAAGAAACATTGATGAATTTAAATTTTCATCATTGCACCCGTGCGAAGCTGGGGCGGGTCGCTTGTTTATATTATAATTGAATAAATGTAATTTAGAGCAGCGACTTAAAGTAACATTTCCAAAAACTCAACAATTATAATTATTTACTTTTCTCTTGTTTTTAATTTTATTTTCCGTGTAAGCCATGATTTTTTTATAAGTAGTAACTTCAGCCACTTTAGTGCTCATTCATCAATCGTAAACTAAATATTTATTAAAATCGGTTTAGTAGTTTCGTATAAAACTTGAAAAGAACGATGAACAAATGGTATGTATGTAGGCAACATTTTGTATATTCAGTGGACTTCTTTTGGCTGAAATTATGACTTTTGCATATAATATATATACTCTAAAAATCTAAGATTAAGAAGCTATTGAACAAAATAATGTATCCTTCAAAATATGTAATCCAATAGCTAATTGGCAACCATTTGAAGTCAGGCCCAAATTAAAATCTAGATTATTGGGATAGGTGGGTAACCGACTTCAAAGTAGGCACTATCATCATTTCAGCCAAAAGACGTCCACTGCTGGACAAAGGCCTCCCCCAAGGATTTCCACAAAGGCCGGTCCTGGGCCGCCCGCATCCACTGCTTTCCGGCGATCTTAACCAGGTCGTCGGTCCACCATGTGGGAGGCCTACCAGCACTGCGCCTTCCGGAACGCGGTCGCCACTCGAGGACTTTTCTGCCCCATCGGGCGTCGGTCCTGCGAGCTATGTGCCCTGCCCACTGCCACTTAAGTTTGGCAATCCGGTGGGCTATTTCGGTGACCCTGGTTTTCCTGCGTATCTCCTCATTTCTGATTCGATCTCGCAGGGAAACTCCGAGCATAGCCCTCTCCATTGCCCTTTGGGTGACTTTGAGCCTTCTGATGGAGCCCATAGTGAGCGACCACGTCTCTGTTCCGTATGTCATCACTGGCAACACACATTGGTTGAAGGCTTTTGTCTTCAGACACTGCGGTATTGTGGACGAGAAGATCTTTCGCAGCTTCCCGAACGCTGCCGAGCCGAGTTGGATCCGACGATTGACCTCTTTCTCGAAGTTGGACTTACCTAACTGGACAATGTGTCCCAGGTAAATGTAATGGTCAACAACTTCGAGGGTAGAACCTCCGATGTTAACAGGAGTGGCTTGAACATGGATATTAGACATGATCTTCATCTTCTCCATGTTCATCTTAAGGACGACTCGTTCGGAGGCTCCACAGAGGCCATCGAGCATCGTAGTGAGGCCCTCCATGGTCTCAGCCATTACGACTATGTTAGTAGGCACTATAAAGATATGTAATAATTGTCGACAAAAGCGAGAATTACCAAAAGTCCTACAAAGCGATAGCGAAATCTCAAGAGCAATTCGCACATTTAAAATTCCGCGACTAGAACTATCGGGAGGATAGGCGCTGCGACCCCTGGCCAGACATACCCCCTTGTCTGGCTGGATGATCATCCTTTTGCGCCTAAAGATGTCTTAGGCATACCTATGTTTACATTTGTTGCTACCAATACCACTGGAATAAAACAATAATTTTACAAATAGGCCAATACAGGACGCAGTTAGCCGTAACAAATAAAACATAAAAAATCGAATTCCGAACCTCCTTTGTAAAATAAGCTAAAACCATTTAATTTTTAGACAGCATGGATAAACCCGATTTATTCAGCAAGGTTAATTCTATCACAAGGAACGCTGCCACGCGTTTCCTAAACGAATATTCGTCGAAATTTAAATGGAACAAATCAGGAGGGAGTGCTATTGATCTGGGCTGTGGAGACGGCTCTGTGACAGCCACTATTTTAAAGAAGCACATTCCCGCTAGCTATGAAAAGTTCTATGCATGCGATATGAATCAAACGATGCTTGATTATGCAAAAGAGCACTATGGACATGAAAATATTATTTTTGTCCAACAAGATATACAAGACGAATTGCCTAATGATTTGAAGTCCGCTTTTGACAACGTGTTTTCGATATTTTTATTCCACTGGATTATTTATCAAAAGTAAGTGATTATTGTCCTGACTGTGTGAAACAGTCTTTATACAGGGTGTAACCCGAGCCCTATAGCCATCCGAAGTCAGTAAGAAACTTGTATTAGAAGATACAGATTAGGACAGCCGTGTGGTGCCGGTTTTAGAATACATAGTGTCACAACCCCTTCCATCCTGAGGCGATAACCTAGCTGTATGAGAAAAAAAACTTGACACCATACCATGTGCCAACCCGTCTGGCCAGCGTGACACGGCACTGTAGGTTAATTAATTACTCTCAATGTAATATACAATATAATTGGCAGATTTGGGCCCAGTTCAGTTTTTTATAGTACAAATTTATGACATGAACGATAAATGCATTATGTTGCAAATTATTTTCAAAAAAAATCATATTTCAGAAAAGCGTTCCAGACTGTTTACGATCTACTTAAACCGGGAGGTGAATGTTTTCATATGTTCTTTGGCCATTTCCGCATGTATGATCCGTATATAATATTATCCCGTACTCCTAAATGGTGTGATAGGTTAAAAATGGATGGATTCATCTCGCCCTACCATAATATGCCTGTAAGTAACTTTATAAACTTTTCATAAGCGATTTAGAATAAATGGTGTCATCACCCCATCCCATTCTCAGGTTGTTGTAAGAGCTGAGTGCCGACGCCAAAGGAAACGAAAAAGGAAAACCTAGCTGCAAGAGAAGGAAAACTTGATACGAAACCCTTTTTTTATATATTTTTTTTAAATTTTTTTACGAAACCCTGTACCAACCCGTCTGGCCAGCGTGGCACAGTATGCTAATTACCCTCCCTGTGATGAGATGAGATGAGGCCCGGCTCAGCAGTATTTGTAGTAGTTTGGTGTCCTTGTATCACGGGACTCGAGGCATAGCGGTATGTTATTATATAAAGGGCTTATAAGATAACAGGTGTCCATACCGCAGCCAATAAACATCGACTGTGGGCGCGTGACTTAAGATTACTATTGAAGCATAATGTTGGCAGTTATTATAATATTAGGCTGGGGAGTAAACGTAAAGAGACGCGTTTAGCAGAGCGTGGATTATTTGGGAATAAAATAGAATGTGATAGAAAATTTACAGAAATGAATATTGACATAGAATTGTAATAGTAGATTGTATCACAAGGGAGCAAAGTAATATTTTTACAGGTAGGGCGCTTTTTTGAATCCAGAGCGAAGTGAGGAATTCTAGAGTAGAATCCTGTACGTAGCGAGGAATTCAAAGTACCTACGTCGCCCGAGTCAAAAAATATTTTGCGCCCGAGTGATACACTCTACTTTTATTACCCTCTATGAGAAAATAAAAGGCGCTTTATATTTTATTGTAATACATATTCAATAAAACATAATAGTAACAACTAAATTGAAATTAAATTATATCTAATAATAAAACAACTAAAAACTTATATTTAAATTTGATACATTTTCGTAATTATGAAAATGTATTGTCACAGTTTTTAATGTGATTAATTTTTTTACTCAGGCGTCGGTCCGCCTATGTGCCTGCGTACCGGCCAGTCTTTATTCAAACAATATTTGCATTCGAATTCTTTGGCGCTGAACACTAAGATGTTCCAAAATCAAAACGCGGCAAAGTAAATTGCGGCGCACTTACGCGCTTATAGAGGATAAAAAACTCATGACTGCCCGCTAAAAAGTCTCGAAGAGAAAAGAGCTACTTTGCTTCCGCTTAAAAAGGAACAAAGCAACACGTATGGTGAGGGGTTAAGAATATTGAATAGGCACAGTGATATACAAAGTTCGATGTTGTGACGGCCACCCCATTTCATTCTGCGGGTGTCGTAACAGCCGACAAAAGGAAATGATAAGGCAGAAAGCCTAGCCGCAAGAGAAGGCCAGCAGTAGTAGGTTAATTACCCTCCATGCATGTATTTGGACGAGGCCCGATACAGCAGTGGGTCATCTAAAGGCTGAGATGTAGTAAAATATATTATACAATTCTGACATTTTACAGGAACCTGAAAAAAAAATCAAACAATTATTGAAAGACATTGGTTATATTGATATAATTGTAGAATGTAAGGACGTGTCTCATACTTGTAAGAATACACAGGATTATAAAAGTAAGTTACACTAATTAAATAGTAGATTGTTTGACAAGGGAGTAAAGTAATATGTTTAAGGCGAGGGCGCTATTTTGAATCCCTCGCTACGTTCAGGATTCTATTTTAGAATCCTGAACGTAGCGAGGGATTCAAAGTACATCGCCCGAGGGAAAAATATTTTTGCGCCCGAGTTATACACTCTACTTTTCATCCCCTTCTATGAGAAAATAACTAAGAGACCCTATTAAGCAAATAATGAGTAATTTTAATCTAAAAAAATAAATATGTTTTGGATAATTCTTGAAAATACGCCAAAATGCACATTCACTAATTACACAAATTATTCCATAGTATGAAATTGTCCTTTTTGTCTTCGGAACAGTCGAAACAATTTGCGTTCGATTTCAATGAACATGAAGTTCCAAATTCAAATCCCTTTATTGCCCGCTAAAAGTCTAGAACAGAAAAGAGCTATTTTAGGCCAGCTTTTAGAGGAACAAAACGACAGTTTTTTGAATAGAAGGGATGAAAAAACACGTTCACCATTATTTGTATTAACGTAAACGCACCCATTACCGCCAGTTTAAGCCGAGTTCGGATTGATGTCCAAAAAATAAGCACTTTCGTAATATGTGGTGCCAATCAAAATAGTTTTTCAAGTACTGAAATTATCCATGTTTCTATTCTTATATAGAAATAGTTATACTTATAATTACTTAAAAATTAAATACAACTTAAAAGAAAAAAGGGCCATGTCCCTATTACCGATCCAAAATATAGGGTGTGTGCCTAATACCGTTTATGTGACACCTAATACCGACCACTAAATAAATGAAACCGATAAAGTTAAATAAAAATGCTCGTGTATAGTTAGTATTTAGAATAGTTACTGAATAACTATTTATTTCAATGCTCCAATACAGTACGGAATGTTATCAACACATAACAAATTATTTTTGTTCTTATCATATATATAACAGCGTTAAATCTGTCAAAAAAATCTTCTTTATACCAATTATGTATAACAAATTACAAAAGGCCAGCATTGATTATACTATAATATATAATCAATGCGGCAGTTGGTATCTATTATTTACAAAATGTAACTTATAAATATAAAAATACTACAAAATTTTAAGTCTGGCAGTCATGTCAAATCAGAATCAAAATAGATTAACAATTAAAAATAAAATAAATTAAGAAAAGTTACCTTTGGCGAAAAAAAATAAGATTAAGAAATTGATTCAACAGACTTTCAGAATGAAATCCAAGATGTAATCATTTTCGGAATCAGTTGTATCTTCCTTTGAAGCATCCACCTTGGTTATTTTACGTTTTGCCTTATTTAGTAGTTTTTATTTTCGATTGCCTTGTTTGCTTAATTTATCTTTTTGGTTTCTTCTCCAAATCTTCGTTTCATTTTTTTTTCTTCTATTTATAATTTTTCTGCTTCAATATTTTTCTGATATGCCATAAATTCATTTCGATTCTTCGTGGTCTTGTTCTCGGGAAAATATAATGTTCTTTTGGAATATTTTTACTGATTGTAATAGATTTTAGTGGAGTTTTACAATATTCTGATCTATTAATAATAGTACTATCAAGAGATTCAGAGCTCAAATTCACGCATGTACTTTGAATTTATGATGTTGATGGTTTCGGGGTTGATGTTGATGGTTTCGGAGTTGGCGTTGATGGTTTCGGAGTTGGTGTCGATGGTTTCGGAGTTGATGTTGATGGTTTCGGAGATGATGTTTTAGATATTGATCTCCGGTATAGAAAATAACATCTTTAAAAGGTGATTTTTGCATTGAGTTATGTATTACTATATAATAAAGCTTATGGTATTTTAAATTTTTATGTAAAATATGTATGTTTATTAGGGAATACTATAATGTTAATTAGGTAACTTTATGATAACTTGAAAATAAATAGGTAGTAAGGGGGTTCGTTATAAATGTACAAGTAGATCGGTAATAGGTATTATTAAAGGAAATCGTATAACCAATTACCGACCCTAAATACTTGTGGTTTTCGAACATTTGTATGATTTTAAATGGTGCGGTTATTATAAATCTTTAATAATAATCATATTTTAACTATAAAAATACAATATTAGAAAGATTATACCTCCTATATTCATCAAAATATTTACTAAATATTTAGAAGAACATTTATATTTTTACGGATACTAATGCTCTTAAATATATGGCGTTAATAGCTCAAATACAAGTTAACATACTAAGGAACTGAGTTAGTGTATCCTTCTGCCTTTTAATTGAAGCATTTTAACAAAAATCATGGCACAAAAAAGATACGAAATGTACCTATCAGCGACATGTTTAACGACTGGGTCGGTAATGGGAAAAAAATTGTGATTTTTGTTCCTATTACCGCCTATTTTTAATTTTGAATTTTAAGCAATATGTAATAGTATCTCAGTAAAATTAATTATTATTTGTGTTTCTGAAAGTATGAAAAATGCATCAAAAGAACTAGAAGTAACATTAAAATGCTTGAAGATATAATCTTCTGCTAAGAAAGAAACAAGAGTACTTACGTCGTCGGGAACGCCACACTATGGAAAATGCACAATCACCGGCGTTCACCGACAAATTGACCAATTATTCTTTAAATCGTTGAGTTACATACACAAACAAGATATGAACATTTGCAATACAAATACATCAATTTTTTTTCTAAAGCAACCACTTGTTTACCTTTAATACATCACATAAAAAATCTAGTTTTCTTAATAGGGCGGTAATGGGCGCGGATTTTAAGGGGTCGTTATTAGGTGCGTTTACGTTAATAACTTTAGCATATGATAATTTACTTTAACAATAGTACATACAGTACACATGATAATTTACTTTAACTTTATACTTTAACAATCACAAAATCCGAGATTACCACAAATAATACATATTAGAAACACATAAAATCGGATATTTATTGGTTTGATTTTATTGGTTATCCTTGATCTTGACCTAACAATAACGATCACCAAAAACAAAATATTAACCAATTTGGTGCCGTTGTTGAGATGTTATGTGCGTTATGTACGCTTATTTTTTTTTTATTAAAATAGATTATGAATAAACGACGAGTAAAGGAATGCCAGAGGCAGATCATGTAGCCGCAAGATAACCGCCGTGCCAACCCGTTTTCCCAGCGTGGCACAGAAGGCTAATTTCCCTTCAAGAGTTTGGAGGAGGCCCTACTCAATAGTGGGTCATGGGCTTAAAAAACGAGGGGTATAATGTATTTATTTACATTTATAGAGTTGATGCGTGCCGTTGATCCACACAAAATGCCAGACGGTGTTTTCGATGATTTCTACACGGACTACTTCAAAGTAGGACAAGACATTGGCGTCATTGATGAAGAAAACACTATAGAGGGAGACCAGGAAGTGAAATTTGATTTTAAATTAATAATTGTTCATGCTTGTAAGCCACAAGAAAGAGAGTAATGGTACTGAAAATAAAAGTTTGTAGTTGGTGTTGGTGGTGTCACTGGTGTTGTAGCGACCAGCACGCTACATATAGTTACTCGTACTTAACACAATTTAAAACATCAAGAAATACCGCCTACAAATGCGCGAATTACCAAAAAGACCAACAACGCGATAGCGAAATTTATAGAGCAATTTGCACGGTTAAGAAATCCTCGACTACCACTATAGGGGATAGGCGCTGCGACCCCTAGCCAGACATACAACCTCGTCTTGATGATCAACCCTTTGCGTCTCAAGTGGTGATCCTCGATATTGGACTCCAGAGCAACCTTCCGACGAGTCTGCAACATCCTCCTGCCTGGTCAACCTGGTAAAGACGAACTCTCCTCAGCAGCAGCAGTCACTTAGCAAGCTAAGACGGCCTTAACTGGCCCACACGCAGCCGTGCTACCTGGTTCTGCGGCACGACACTCAACCGCCTATAGAGTGTAATAAATTGTTTTTCCCAAAAATGTGTCTAATTAACCTTTTGGCATTTGCAGTGCCGGGATACCCTCCTTTAAATTCTGGTCATCGTGGGTTCTACTTATTGGTATAAAATAATCATAACACAATCATATAACTTTCATCAATTCAGAACATAAATGACCCACTACTAAGTCGGGTCTCCTCCAAGTACAAGGAGGGAAACTAGCCTACTGTGCCACGCTTGCAAGACGGGTTGGTCCAGGGTTTTTTTTTTAAGATTTCCTTCTTTTGCGGCTAGGTGATCTGCCTCTTGCGTTCCTTTAGTAAACTACCTTGCTGGTAGCTTCCATCGCTTTCTGTCGAGTCACTAGGTTCAAAAACGTGAAAACTCGAGATAAAGGTCCTAAAAATATTAGCAACACCTCATTGGATTCGAAATCACCTCTAGAGAAATGTTTTTAAAGGATTTTGGTGCAGGTAAAAACAATGCAATTGTAATTAACAAAATATTAATATAACTAAAAATGATATTTAGTTTTTCGTTAATATCTCGAAAAATATGAATATTGTAGCTATTTTGAATTCCATAAAGAGGAGGAAATTTCCGATAAAAAACGTCTCAATCCGGAACTCTGTCTCCATCACTACATAGTATAAAACAAAGTCGCTGTCGTCTGTCCGTCCCTTAAATATGCTTAAATCTTTAAAACTACGCGATGGATTTTGAAGCGGTTTCTTTTAATATATAGAGTGATTCAGGAGGAAGGTTTCTAAGTATAATACATCCATAATATTGTAGAGAAACACTGATTTAGAGGTACATCATTGCACCCGTGCGACGCCGGGGCGGTTCGCTAGTTATGTATATAATTTTAATTTGACGTTGAAAATAGGAGAGAGTTCATTAGATAAAATAATTATTTTAAAACTAAAACATTTTAAATATAAAAAAAAATCTAGTATCTTCTTAGACGCCGTCCTATTGCCATCGCTCGTGCGATGCTGCGATGCGATTTCATCGTCCGATAAAACCGATCGCGTGAGGCGAAAACCTTTGTCCTATTACGCTCGTGCGATGATCAATAATATTAAAGTAAGTTAGATGTGCCGCCTTTGGATCGGGTCCCTGGTTCCATTCCGGGTAAGTGTCTTTGTCTAAACCAGAGACACTTGCTCTGAGTCTGGGTGTCACAGGTTAAAGGCAGTGCAGGGGGTTAGTTTTTTATAAGAGGAAAGAAAAGTTTTGTCGATCTACAATAATATTGTACGTGTTATCAAACTAAATCATTTGAGCTTAAATTCATTGCAATAATAGCTCTTTTAATTTGAAGCATGTTTTTGTATTCTTCACTCCATTCATTCCATTTTCCAAACAATGGGTCACGCACTTTAGTAATTAAGTTTTCTTCAAATGTCGTCTTACAAATCCATGCAATCTAACAGTAGAACTTTCAGTAGATATCAGTATATTTGAAAGCACGGTCGTCCGATGAATACGATGCGTGCGACCTTCATTAAATCAGTATATTATTTGAACGCACGGTCGCACGGACGCGTCATAGCGATGGCAGTAGGATGGCGCCATAACACCTAAAAAAATCGACCATGTACATACACACATGTACATGACAACTAACAAATTGTTTCATAATCACGGGTCTACCGTGGTTATATAGTAGATGTTACGAATATTCTCGAAAAGTAGAGATAATACAGTCTTATACACGTGATTACCACTCGGTGAGACATAAACAGGTATTTCTAGAATATCACGGCTTACCACACGATTCTCGATACTAATCTTTAAAATTTAAAGGAAATAAATCTGTGCGCTCGCCCCCACGCTGACACGTAAACAATAGGTAACAAACAGTAAGGGTGAAGCCAAACGAGCGTAATTTTGTCAGTTGTGAGTCGCGTAATTTCGGTCGCTGAAATTCTGCCCAGCCGAAATTCTGTTGGGCTGCCAGACGGGCGCATTTTATTCAGTTGTCGACTTTCACGCAATCTTTACCTGACTGACGCTTTCCACGGTCCCCTCGAACCCCGCGCCCTACGCAAACTCAATTTGGATTATGTTTATGTGTCGGCTCACAACTCATTTTGCGTCGCCGTTTGGCACGAAATGAACTTTTGTATGAAACCGAATGCAGCAGAAATTACGCGACTCATAACTCACAAAATGACGCTCGTTTAGACTCACCTTAAACAACCGATAGCGGAATATAAAGCTGGCGATCAATTACCGTTACCAACTTTAAAATCTTTAAATCTTCCGTGGCGTAACAGTATTACTTACGTATTATATTTTACGTAACAATGACAAAGGCAAGGGGGTCGTGACGATGCGAACCCCTTCTGCCCTCGCCTCCTTCTGCTAGGCCGCTATGTCGCAGAAGGGGGCTGCGGGGCGGGTCGCAAAGGAGGGAGCTCCGGCTGACACACGCCGCGGACGGAGGCAAGGGTGAAGGGGGGTTGTGACGATGCGAACCCCTTCTGCCCTCACCTGAGAGGCTGGTGGTGGGTCGGGGGAACCGCCACCGACGAAAGCCTCGATGACTGAGGCTGTCCCAGTGTACCGGGACGCCCTCTCCGACAGTCGCTTGCCCGTTGCGGGCACCACGCTGGGGCGTCACAGTAGAATGCGTTTACGCGAACTTGTGGCGCCCCAAGCGCGCCGTGTGAGGGTATACCGCTGGGGTTTTAGTGGGTAGACGACTCTTGGGTAGACGACCCTTGTTGGAGTCCCACATAATCACCGACCTCTCCCCCGGGGGGCGGTGGTATGCATAAAGCATTTCCCCAGCGACAACAAAAAAAATAAATAAGGGTTTCGTATCACGTTTTCGTTCGACCCGTTGCTGATTCGGTCCACCTCCCTTTACAGAGCAGGAAATTAGCCTAATTTGCCACGTTGGCCAGACGGCTTAGCACGGGGTTTTGTTTCAAGATTTCCTTCTCTTGCAGCCTTGGTATTTCCTTTAGTCGCCTCTTACGACACCCGCAGAATGGATTGGTATGGTGACACAATGTATTCTAAATATTTTTATATCGATGAACTTTGTTGTTATACTTTCCCAAAGCATAGTCGTTTTAATGGAGGTGATTTTATGTTGAATAAAAAAAAAGATGTTAGCTCCCAGTTACTTTATAATACGTAATGTCACCATCCCATTCCATCATGGGGTGGTGACACAGGTGGTGTATGGGGTGCGTAGGTAGGGCAACTGTACAGTTAAATTATAGTTCCACATGTTCATAAATAATAAATAAATAAATATCATGGACATTTCACACAACGCCATCTCGTCCCAAGCTAAGCAGCTCAATGCTTGTGTTATGGTAACGAGATTTATGATAAACTACTTAAATACGAGTACATGTTTTTTTTTGTAAATACATACATATTATATATAGAAAACACCCAGACCCGGAACAAATACTTGTAGGTCGTACAAATATTTCTTCCGTGCGGGTGCAAATCGTAACCCGCGACATGCTGCGACTGATGATATTTAAACATCAAGGGTTCTTGCAAGACTGTAAAGGAACTGGTTTGCTTTCCAAGAACAACTAAAGCTATGAGGAACATGATGACATAATATTACATTTACATACTACTATTTAGTTTAGTATTAGAAACGCCTGCGATAAGACCGCCAATTGTACATTGAGTCTTTTTTTATTGTCTTACTTGTTTGTTGCCATGCCATCCATGCCTTTAATTGTGTGTGTGTACAATAAACACTTTTATTAAATTCTATATAGGATAAAGTAACAAACTGGAGTTTAATAATTTAACGTTAATTATTTATCAAACAGACAGTAATACTCTATCGTATTATATTAAATAACTATTTACCTATACTTAAGGTTGTATTTCATATCATTATCACGGTAAGTATCCTAGTTATATTGTATAACGACGCGTTTTAATCTTACGTATTTGTTATCTTTATGTCTCAACTTAGTTATTTGAAACTGTGAAATATTTTTGATTAAGTCTCCATAGAAACAAAGTAGAATTGATCAAATATGTTCAGGAGTTATGGCGACCACAGCAGATACACAGACACACCCGTCAAAGTTATGGTAACCCTATTTTTCAACAGGGTCATAATGTGATAAGGCCTTGGATTCTGGATCCTCGGACTCTGATACCGATATTCGCAAATTTATTTATTTCTACATCCTTTTTCGATTCGATTGATCACAGTTCCAGAATGTTCTCATATTAATTTTATTGGAATCGGTTTAGTATTTTGGTGGAAAACTTGCAATAATTGATCAAAACTAAATATTACAAATATTTAGAAGGCATTTTTTATTTCAGTCCTTTTAAATTGTTTATTTGCATTAAAAATCGTAAACCGAACCGAAAAACCATTTGAAGTAGGTGTCATCTTAAATTAACACCAACGTTAATTAATATTACGGGTATGCCTAAGCCACCGACTTCAATGGTTGTTTATAAATGTTGTTTATTTTCAGTGCCTACTTTGAAGACGATTTACTTTTTTGTTAAAACGTTTTTATTATATGTCATTTTTACTTATTAATTTACTGTTTCGGCACACAAAAATGATGCACGTCTTCAAAATTCAAAACTCATTTAATCAAGTTGGCTCATTAGAGCTCTTTTGACAAGTCAAACAACAAAATAATATTTAATTTAAAATTTGAAAGAAAAGAAGTGGTAGATGCACTTCTCGTCTTATTTACTTCATTTGGTTTCATACAAAAGTCCAGTTCGTGCCACGCGGCGACGCAATATCAGTTGTGAGCCGACTCATACGCATTATCCGATCGAATTGAGTTGGCAAGGGGCGCGGGGTGCGAGTCAGCTAAAGATTGCGTGAAAGTCGACAACTGAATAAAATGCGCCCGTCTGGCAGCCCAACAGAAACTGAACAACAGATTTTTGCTGGGCAGAATTTCTGCGACTGAAATTACGCGACTCACAAAATTACGCTCGTTTGCCTTCACCCTTATACTGAGAGATCCTACTACCGAATCTGCATATATTTGAATAAGCACATGTCATGTGTATAAAAAAGTGGGTTAAACGAAGTTATAAAGATAAAGTGTATATTATTTAGGTGATTGTACGGCAAGTCCCATTCTAGTCGCGCCTTCCTTTAAATAAGTTTGAATTATAATCGTGGCAATTAAACACATATAAATATCATTATAAGCAAGGCAAAAAATTACGGATTGACAAATTTAATTTGCCATGGACAAGCCGGGGTTATTTAGGGAGAGCGGAGCAAATATTACCAGAGATGCGTCTACTTACTACCTAAACAAATACGCATCAACAATTAAATGGAATGTTGACGGAGGCAGCGTTATAGATTTGGGCTGTGGTGACGGTAGCGTGACTAGTATATTAAAGAGATATGTTCCTCCTAACAATAAGTTTTACGCATGTGACATCACTCCGAAGATGACAGATTTCGCAAAGCAAGATCCTGACCATAAAAATACAACATTCCTTGTTCAAGACGTCCAAGGTGAACTGCCTGATGACCTAAAATGTGGTTTCGACAATGTGTTTTCGTTTTTCCTTTTCCACTGGATCTCTGATCAGGAGTAAGTATATTTTGCATTAATCACCGACTCAAAATCAGGCCTTTTTATTGGTTGTTACTATCGTCATCGCTGTTTTACTTATTTAATTGGGGTCGGCACCAGTCTACCCTGATTTGGCTCATCATCATCAGCCCGCTCTATGTCTAACAGTGGACGTCCTTTGGCTGAAATGATGATGATGATGTTGACAGGTACCTTTTTTACCAGCTAACACTATGTGGGTACCCAGCCGCAGAGCAGGTTATATGGGACTCCGTGTTCGTCCTCACCTCAAAAACTCAAAAACCACCTCAAAAAGATGGTGATGGCGTCCTAGTTACCCACTAATACCCACCTGGGAAAACTTAATCCTCGTCGAAAGGTTTTGATAGTTGAGTGACATACCTTCGAGTGTTGTTAACGGCGTCGGCGCTGTAAGCACCGTGTAATTTCCTGGGCCCCGTGAAAATAGGCCAAGGATATCCCATTCCACTGTCCTGGCAGAAACCTGCATATCTTTTTAGCAGTATCGCGCTGCGTTAAATTAGGCATCGGGCAAGCTGAGCCCCTCGCTTGAAGTTGTTACCCACGTCGCTAGCTTAAAATCATACAAAAAACAAAAGGGTCAATGTTTTCAGAAAAGGCTTCCAGAACGTATATGATTTGATGAAACCAGGAGGAGACTGCTTTCATATTTTTTTTGTTCATATGAGCATTTATACAGTCTATGACACCATGAGTCGCACTCCTAGGTGGAGCGGTAGGTTGATGAATATGGATACATTTATCACGCCATATCAAAATCTTCAGGTGAGAATTTGTTGTTTTTTGTAATGATATATTGTTCATTGTACAATTACAGAAACTACTTATAATTAGTGGTTGCGAAGCGGTCGACATTCGACTATAATTAATTTTAATTACCTACAGTTTTATAAAAAAAATATTATAATATCATTTTTACCACGGACTTTAACAATAAACAAAAGAGTATACGTATGCGTGTGTGTGTTACATACATGATAGTGTGTAATGTTTTTTTATTGATTTAATGTATTTATTATGCATAATTTCAACACTTATACCAGCACTCTTAACTCCTGCTCTAAAACTATATATAAGTGTGGGAGATTTCACACTCCTCCGTCCTTACAATATCCTTCGGTTCCCTAAAATATGGTTGAGCTGGGGGATGGCTGCCACTTGCGTCATGCTCGTGATCGGGTGCCGCCAGTTGGGGCCGGTCATATCTTAACTGCTATCACTACATATTATAAAACAAAGTCGATGTCGTCTGTCCGTCCCTATGTATGCTTAAATCTTTAAAACTACGCAACGGATTTTGAAGCGTTTTTTTTAATAGATATAGTGATTCAAGAGGAATGTTTATATATGAATAATACATGCATAATTGCACCCGTACGAAGCCAGGGCGGGTCGCTAGTTGACATATATAGTTTTGTATTAATCTCCTGGACACTTCTGTTGTGCAATATGTTACATTGTCCTCACATCTTAGCTTACTATAATAAAAACGGAATCAATGTAACCCAATCAGATATTTGTAACAGAAAATATTATAAAGAGTGTCCATGGAGTTTCTTGCTTGTTCTTCTCCATAGGATCTACGTTTTGGAACATGCAACTAGAAGCACCTAGACTCCTAACTTCACTTTCGACTTTTCAAAAACACCTGTAAATAGGTTCAATTGAAATAAATGATTTAAGTTTGAGTTTGATATACGTAAGGGCGCTCCCTCACCGGGAGCATTCGCGTGTAATGTAACGTTACAAAGTCGAGCATTACAGCACTGAGGGAGGAGAATGAGCATTACAGTTCGACATTGAGCATTACATTACAATACTACCTCCCACACCGACGAGCGTGCGCGTGTAATGTAACATTTAGTAGGTACCTAGAGATTTGAATTTGCAAGGATTCTGATTTAGTTGTTTCCGTAATGTCAGACGAAGCAGTCATTGTGATGAGTGCGGCAATATTAATTCGACATTGTTATTTACGTGAAATAAAAGAAAAGAAACGATATTGGTGCCATTAATTATTTCAAAACCGGCGAAATACAGGTGGAGTGCAGCAGGCAGTGAATAGATATTTATTAAGTGTTCAAAATCCGAAGGAGACATTCTCAAAAACATTTTAAGTTTACTTAAGGGTCCAAACCGCCTGTATTTCGCCGGTTTTGAAATAATTAATGATTTCGTCTGACATTACGGAAACAACTAAATCAGAATCCTCGCAAATTCAAATCTCTATGTACTAAATGTTACATTACACGCGCACGCTCGTCGGTGTGGGAGGTAGTATTGTAATGTAATGCTCAATGTCGAATCTATAATGTTACATTACACGGAAATGCTCGCGGTGAGGGAGGGCCCTAAAAAATATACGTACAGTGTTTTTGTTTCACGTCTTAAATAGATAAAGTGACGTGACAATAGATGATATTATCGCTGGCTGTGATCTCCTCCAGAAAACAAAATATGATGATCATGTGTGACCTTCAATGATACCAATTTCGCAACGCAATCGATCCGCAGGGGTCTACTATGATGATTTTAGTGTATGATTTAATTTAGATCTACTAATTTCAGAATCCTGAAGAGAAACTTACTCGTTTAATGAAAGATATAGGATTTAGCAGCATCAATACAGAAGTTACTGATACTGTTAATAGAAATATTAGCGTTTTGGAGTATAAAAGTGAGTTGGATAGTCAAATTAATAATTACTATAATATGATGTCCTAGGTTATCACGAGTGTTACACATTGGATATAAAAGTCCTTCTGTGTTAAACTCTTTTAACGGGAGAGAATTTGGTGCCACGACTGTTGCGAAGCATTCTAAACGTTTAATTTAAAATATCATTATTAGTTTAGTCCCACGGCTGCACTTGCCTAAATTTAGAGTGAAACTCAGCTTTTTACGCGGAAAGCCGTTATTTTATGACATTATCTGTCTTCCAGAAAAACACTCACCCCTTTTTGGAGGAACACACGTACGGACAGACTAGGGTTGCCAACTATACTGTTTTGAACATTATTATACTGTTTTTCACTAAATTATACTTTTTACTGTTGAACAAAAATAAAGTATACAAAATACTGTTTTCAGCACCAAAATGCAAACACATTTATAGGTGTTATACATAGACGCTCACACATTTTTTCAGTAATGAATGCTAAGTGGCGGGAGGGTAGAAATAGAGCAGCTCCTCATTTATTTTAATTTCAGATATAAGTATAAAAATATGTACTTAAATCAATAAATAAATAACATACAGTTCATTTTTCTAAAATACTGTTTAATATTCTTCATAGAGCTGAATATACTTTATTTCTTGTAAAAAAAGTTGGCAACCCTAGGATAGACAGACAATAAATATTGTGTTTAGGGCCGTATAAACTTTCATGATATGCATAATTGACTGCCTCGTTGGTCTAGTGGTCAGATGTGCCGCCTTTGGATCAACGGGTCCCGGGTTCGATTCCGGGGTCGGGCCAGTGTCTTTGTCTAAACCAGAGGCACTGGCTCGGAGTCTGGGTGTCATTTCTATCTATAATATGTATGTATTTACAAAAAAAAAAAAATGTATATAAGTAGTTTATCATCCATCTCGTTACCATAACACAAGCATTAAGTTGCTTAACTTGGGACGAGATGGCGTTGTGTGAAATGTCCAAGAATATTTATTTATTTATAATTTGCATAGATCCTAAAGGAACGCACTATGGACTCCTGTGCTATGGACGCACGCACTATGGACGTCTGCAACACAAATCTCGAGGCTATACTTTAAGAGGAAGCATGTTAACCCCTGCCGCTTTCAAATCTCCTGCAACCTTCACAGGAATAAGGGCAGTATTTTGTCAACTGGAGGCCCTTCCCCAGTTTGCAGCTCTAGTCTGAGCGGTGCTCATTCCTTGTGCCCTACCTAACCTACCACTTGTTTGTTTGTAGAATTAATTCGCGCCGTCGACCCCCACGATATGCCGGAAAATGAATTCGAAGAATTCTTCAAGGATTATGAAGATACGGTCCGAAAACTCGGACACGTCTCTGAAGATGCAAGTCAAGAATTGTCTTTGCATTATAGGCTGATCATTGTTCACGCTTATAAAACACAAGTATAGTCAAGCTAATTCAGTTTTAGTTCAAAATATGTGTAATTTAAACGCTACACATAGTTAATCTGGAAAGCAAATATGCATTTTTTTGTAATAAATTAAACAGTTTTTTATATGTACCTACTTTATATGTTGCGTTATAATTTTATATGAAAATACTGTAGTTACAGCGTATCAATCCTATTATAATCTTCATCCTAAGATATGGAATTATATTCTGGGGCTATTCTACTGATAATGTAATAACATTCGAAGCCCAGAAAAGATGCTTACGAGCTGTGTATACCGCAACAGAAAACAGCTTTGGTCAATAATAGTGTTTTAGGTATGGCACCAAGGATATATACTAAACTCCCGCAATAAAATAATAAAGCGGAAAATTTAAATTTATTTAAGAAAAATATATCAAGCAATTTTTGTGAATAAAGCATACTACACATATGATGATAAATTGATTATAAGATTAAAGTATAATTTGTAGTCATATTGGGTAGGTGACTTTGTTATGGAATTTTTTCAGTCGCTTTTTTACAACTGTAATCATTAGCGACCAGGATAAATTACAATAATATTATCTATATGTATTTAAAATATATTATCAGATTCTTACATGAGTTTATAATATATTTATCATTTTTAAGAAACTTAATGTTTTTATACATCCTTCCTGAGACAATATTTTAGGTTATACTCTGTTTTTCTGTGTTGTATGCTGTACAAAGAAAGTTTTATACACATTGTGTAAATGTAACACAGTCAAGTACAATCCACATTTGCATTTAATTCATTTCTAACCAGATCTAGGTTGATAGGAAATTAAAAGTGGTTAGTAATATGGGGAATATGTTAGGTACTTCTAAATTTAGTTCCTTTAAATATTTTGTTTTGCTGAGATACATTTGGTTAAGGTTTATATTCAGTATCTTTTGCTGTAGTTTTAATCAAATAATGGTAGGTTGTTGTATAGGTTGTGACAATATATTTAATAACGGAACTGTAAAGGCATTTCTCCAGCTTCTGCTAACAAACTTTTAGTTGGACTAGTTTTAAACACACATACGCTCAATCGAAGGGCGGTATTTTGAATACTTTCTAAGAAATCTAGTGAGCGTTTTGTTTGCAGTCATATTTTACCGAACTGTAATCTAGTTTTACTCATATTAAATTTTTAATTTTTTACTGTAAATAAAATAATAAATAAGAAATGAAGTCTTTTCTTTACAAACAAAAGCCAAATGGCACTTTAAGAACTTTTTTTTAAAAGAAATATTATTATTATTTTATTATGAATCAGATATAC
The DNA here is from genome assembly GCA_905475355.2 of Clostera curtula. Classification (NCBI taxonomy): domain Eukaryota; kingdom Metazoa; phylum Arthropoda; class Insecta; order Lepidoptera; family Notodontidae; genus Clostera; species Clostera curtula. Next base: position 12,262,571 of record FR997800.1, on the reverse strand, counting down.
ATCCATTGTGTTAGTATTGACTTATGATTATGTTAGTAGCAACTTATTTAATATTAAAAATTACAGGCCTAGAGCCGGTATGTATTTCGTTCCAGTGGCGCACTATAGGGCAGTCCAACCTGAACAAAATACGGTTCAGCAGGCCGCTAGGACTGTCCCGAATACGGCACATCAGGGAGGCTGTGCGTTTCCTAACGATTTCCTTAAATCCATCTGTTCTTGCCTCTGTAAACATGCCCGATGCGCTACAGTAGCGGGACAGTCCCATCAGCATTCTGAAGCCATTGTTATATTGGACTCGCAGGGCATCTAGCGATCTTTGGGTATACTTAACCCATAAGCTGCATGTGTAGAATGTCTGACAGTAAGCTTTAAAGAGAGTAATCTTTACGTCTTTTGTGCAACCGGCAAACCTACGAGCCAGCATGTTGCACCTCACCGCTAATGCCCTGCGCTCCCTTTCAATATCTAGATTATCCGAGAGATCCTCGGTAACCCAGTGGCCGAGGTATTTAAAACTTGTGACTCTGATCAATGATTTGCCTCGCAACCTTATAGGGGGAACTGTCCTCGGTAATTTATTTCCCGCCTTGAAAACCAGTATCTGGCTTTTAGCACTGTTGTACCTAAGCCCGTGAGCATCCGCGTACTTCTCACACACACCTATCATCACTTCCAGGGCTTTGACCGACGGGCTTAACAGAACCATGTCGTCGGCATAGCTGATATTATTTACAAACTTGCCCTCTATTGAACATCCGACAGCTGTTCTGTTGAGCTCGCCGATCAACCCATTAATATATAAATTGAAAAGTCGCGGCGAAGTCAAACCACCCTGCCTCACCCCGCATTCCAACTTAAAATATTGCGAACATTGGCCCGCCCACTTTACATAGTTACATTGATTGCCATACCAGTATCTTAGCAAATCTACTATTTCATGGGGTGTGCTGGTATCCCTTAAGAGCTTATGCCATAGTACCTCATATGAGACTAGGTCAAATGCCCTCGACAAGTCCAAAAAGCAGGCGTACACTGGCGTATTTCTTGTTGTGTAAAACTGAACAGTATGCTTGAGCCTCAAAATCGCTGTCTCCGTTGATAGTCCTGACCGAAAGCCAAACTGGCCGTCATGGAGGTCTATGTGGCGGCTAAGTTGGTTATCAAGCAAACCGTCCAGTATCTTAGCCACTACGGTTGCCAAAGAAATTGGCCGGTAATTGTTCCTGTCGGAGGCATCCCCCGTCCTATTTTTGACAACCGGTACAACTACGGTTTTCATAAGCTCCTGAGGCAGATATGAATGGTTTAGGCAAAAATTAAATAACATTGCCAGAACCCTAGGCAGATGGACACTAGCATGCTGCAGGTGCTCGATACTGAGCCCATCGTGCCCTGGTGACTTACCTCGCTTCATATGTTTAATAATTGCGGCTACTTCCTTTGCCGTCACCCTATGGATCGGGCCGTTATCCTTCTCAGTATCGACCACCTGCTGCTGAGTTACTTGCAACAAAGATTTTAGTGCAAATTGCTCCTTAAATAGCTCAGCAATTCGAATGGCATCACATTCATTACCTACAGTTGACGGAAAACAGGGAATTGATTCCAGTTTTTTCGTGTGTCTCCAGAAACCCTTGAAGTCCTTTGCCTTGTGGTGTGTAGCTAATATGTCCATTTTTATTTGATGCTCATTTTCCTGACACCACTTCAGCTTAGACTTAAAGTGCTTCCTTGTCTTACGCATTTGATCATAGGCCTCCCCTATAGATGGTTTTCCTTGTAAAATCCACAGTTGAAAACTGAGGCGGGCCTCTCTGTGTGCTTCCCTTACATGTTTGTTCCACCCTATAACATTTCTACGTTTCATATATTTTTTCTCACAGCTTAGTTCAGCCGCTTGTGACATAATATGAATAATTTTATTATATAAACTGTCTATTATAAAATTGTGATTAATATTAATACATCTTTTGTTTACACAACTAATAAATTCACTAGGAAAATCAATATCTTTCAGTAAGTTTTTACACATATCATGATATTTGTTAATTTGATCACTATTTCTCACTCCCCATCTTACCCTATTACCCATATCTAAACTACCATTTTGCGTCTTAACAGGCAAATTGTGTATCTTCCAACTGATTTCTAACGGAAAATGATCCGACCAAAATACATCGTAACGTACCTTTATGTCCATCACACAGTTACGTGCCGCCTCGGTCGTCACACAGTGATCCAGCCATCTTCTACAGTTGTCATGACTATCACTAATATAGGTATGTGCGTCAGAGTTAGTCGTGAGTAGGTCTATGTCCGCACAACTCCAGCTATGTTCGTCGCAAAAACTTATAAGCTCCGTGAAAAATAACTCCCCAGGATGGGCATTAAAGTCACCAAGCACTACCGCCGATTCCACACCACAACTCTCAATAACAGCATGTATTTCACTTAAAACATCGGTGAATTCGACTAAACTATCTACACTATTTGTTGGCATGTATACTGAAAAAAACAGATTGCTCCGATTATTAGTACAAACTTCTATGGCTGCTAATCTAGCATTATTACACGGAACGACTTTTACTGATGTAAATATTCCTTTACGCCACATTATTGCAACTCCTCCATATGGTCTCCCTCGTAATAAACCAGCCGAAGTATCAACCGCTGACTTGCTGGTAAAGTCAAAATGTTCATCTATTGATCCTACAAAGGCGGTCTCATGTGGTAACAACCAGGTTTCTTGGAGGGCAATCACGTGTCCCGTTTTACATAGCTCACGAACTCCATCAGTAGATCTTCTAACAGATTTACAATTAAAACTATATATTATGATCTGTTCATGACTTGTACTATCCATAGTATTCGTGCTTAATTATTGCTGCATGCCTCTGACATCTCGTTATTTATCTCTCCGTCTGAGTGTTGATTTCTTTTTCTGTAGTCCACAAAACGCCTGTAAGAAACTCCTTCTGGCCATAAATTCTCGTTTAAGAACACATTTAACTTATGACGGGGAACAAAAATTTTATAGGCCTTATAATCTTGTTGTTTTTTCATTTTAATATCGACAATATGCACAGTTAAACCCGTTTTTTCCTGTAAATAGTCCCTAATGTCGACTATCGATGCCTCTTTAATAACATTATTTATAAACAATGGAACTTGTATGTCCGCAGCTTTGAATTTACCAGAAGGTTCTTTATTTTGCCCCTGTATGCTTTGGAATTTATTTCTATGCCGCTTTTTCTGTATTTCGATCCAGTTTTCTGTTTTATCTATATTAAAATTGCCTCCCTGGCGAGCCATGTGCGAATAGGTGTAGTTTTTGTTGTTTACGTTCGTTATTTCACTGCTTATCGCAGTCCGCGGCGGCGAGGCCACAGCTGCAAGCACAGGTTCATTCATAATTACTTGAGAAGGTGATTCATTATGTATCGGAACTGCCTTAGCGACAACCACCGCACGCTCTGCCTGGCTTCCTAGCCTATTTGTTTCTAACGGTTCCCGAACAGAGATAGTCGATCGAGGACTCGAGTGTGACAAGGACCGCGCTAGCACCTGTTGTGATATCGACGTCACAGCTGTTTGCGTTGGCGCAATGACTACCTGATCAGCTGTTTGTACAGGTACCCTCTTAGTAATATGTTTTGCTTGCAACGTATTTGTAAACTCCAACGGATTTCTCGGAATAATTCTTTGTTCCGGTAATTGTTTACCACTGTTGATATTAAAATTTTCTACAGGTGTTGACTCCAGAAGATGCCTCAGGCTTATAATTTCTATACTTAATTTGTTAATATTTTCGACTGTAGCATATTCCTCTTTAATTTGCTTCACCTCATTTTTTAGATCCAAGATATTTTTAAGAAGTCCTGTAACATCTATGTGATCAAAAGACACTGGCGGTAGTTTTCTCAAATCCTTTGCTACAAAAATAGGAATCAGCTCTGCGGATGTACCTTTAATGAGGGATATTATATCTATTATATCTCGCTTCGTTTTTAACTCCTCTTTTCCAGCCTTTCCTTTTCTTGTCACTTTCTTTTCAGACGTTTGTACGGATTCAAAAAGCAGATCCTTAGCCGTAATCACTTCATCTGGTGTAAATCGATCCACACAAAGCCGTATAATACCATCTTCGGTCATCACATCCACTTGGTTTTGGATGAATGCTAGCATCTCGTTGATAACAATATTACACTGTTTACACTTAACTATATTAGCCGCCATATTAAGTGCAATTTATGCACAGTAATTAACGTACGCGTGCGTCACCTTCTATTGAGCGCTCGGAACTGATATTTATAAGATACATATTTATAAAGCATTTTTTATCATAACGCCTTTTTTTACAGTTTTCCGATTTGAGTTTATTCTTATTTGATTAAATCTGTGCTGATCTTATTTTTTAATTATATGAATTGTAAGTAAACTTAATGTAAGTAGGTACACACATCAATGAGATAAAAGGATCATGTAATTAAACCTTTCTTATTTAACTTGATCGTGTACACCCTAGTGGTAGAAAATTTTGAGAACTTCTGAAGATGTACAAACACACATTAAGCCCAAAACCATACGAATAAATGATTTATGATGTAAAAGTTGGAACTCACATCATAATAAACTCAAATCGGAGTATTTTTTTTCTCAAAAAATAAATCCAATATTTTAAGTTGTTTACTTCCTTTGATATTATGTTAATTGATGATCAAATGATTTCTTGATGTATTTCTCTTTTTAGATAGTAAATTATTTATACTCTCATTTCATTTTAGAAAATTTAAAGCCTGATATTTTGGACCAATCTTGAGGAGTTTTAAGAGTTATATTTTGAACAAGTTTTAATGTAGGAACAATGTTCTTGCACTACAAGTACAAGTTGATCTAAGATATTTCTACGTTACCTCAACTTGTAGTTATCGTTAATGGCTAGTCTACACAATTTGCTGTAAGCTCTGACCCTTGAGGTAGGCAATTTTCTGTAGGAATAGGTCCGGATATCGTCCCCTCGACTGTGCTGCCACCTTGTCGTGGTGAAGGGGCTTGAGTGCCTCAATGATCCGTGGGGCCATACCGCCCAGGGCCTCCCATACCGGGCGGGCCCACGGGGAGAGGTGAAATGAAGAGCGGCACCAGCGCCGCAGTGGACTGGGGCTCCAGGGACTCCTCTGTCCTCAGAGTTGCCCTGCGAGTCCTGGACCGCTGCGGTGCACCAACGCCCTTGGGTTTTCGCTAACCCGAGGGCCGACGGGCCTCCTGCTAGGCCGTTATGTCGCAGAAGGGGGCTGCGGGGCGGGTCGCAAAGGAGGGAGCTGCGGCTGACACACGCCGCGGACGGAGGCAGGGGTGGAGGGGGGTTGTGACGATGCGAACCCCTTCTGCCTGAGAGGCCGGTGGTGGGTCGGGGGAACCGCCACCGACGAAAGCCTCGATGACTGAGGGCCTCGATGACCAGTGTACCGGGACGCCCTCTCTGACAGTCGCTTGCCCGTTGCGGGCACCACGCCTGGGCGTCACAGTAGAATGCGTTTACGCGAACTTGTGGCGCCCCAAGCGCGCCGTGTGAGGGTATACCGCTGGGGTTTTAGTGGGTAGACGACTCTTGGGTAGACGACCCTTGTCCGAGTCCCACATAACCACCGACCTCTCCCCCCGGGGGGCGGTGGTATGCATAAAGCATTTCCCCAGCGACAAAACCGCGGATAACATCGCACCCGTGCGAAGCCGGGACTGGCCGCTAGTTATATATCAATTATAATAATGATATTGACTCAACGTTTTAGTTAGAAAACGATTGTATGGGAAAAAGAAATAGACAGTTTTTAGGGGTACCTATTCCGGCAATTATTCGAATTTTACTCGCCGTAAAAACCATCCTTGAACTACAACGAACATTAAAAAAAAAGAATTGGCCAAATTGGTCCAGGCGTTGTTGAGTTATGCGGTTACCAACACATTTTGCGATTCATTTTTTTAATATCACTATCACTACATAGTATAAAACAAAGTCGCATTCTTCTGTCCGTCCCTATGTATGCATAAATCTTTAAAATTACGCAACGGATTTTGAAGCGATTTTTTTTAATAGATAGAGTGATTCAAGGGGAAGGTTTTTATGTATAACGGGGGTACCGCTTTGCACGGGCGAAGCCGGGGCGGGCCACTAGTAGATTATATAAGAAGAAGAAGATAGGGTTCGAATTATTACTAATATAAATGTTTATCTCTTGTCCTCTTCTATAGTCTAAGAATTGGTCGTTATTTTGTTAACTAGAGGTTGTTGCTAACGTATTAGCTAGAAGATTTGACGTTTCTACAGGACTAGACATAAAGTTTCCATCGCTATTTTCCAGTACGATATTACTGTCCAATGTCCCGCACGTACCTCTCGATGGGTTGGGGAGCGTTCAGAGCGTGGGGTCCGCCTGTAAAAGCAGACCAATGCCCCATCAGGGTCGCGGAGCATGCTCCCCATTGGGGAGTGAAACCTGTGGCCCTGTTTCGGGCAGTCGAGGGCGCCGTTGGTTACAGTGGGTAGGTTGAGGCGCTATGACCATCTTTTCGCGCCTCGGAGTCCCACACAACCCGACTGGCGTTTAGCGGTCGGGAATGCATGTGGATTTCGAACGTAAAAATAAAAGGGGTTATTTATTGCCTGAGTAGTAGTAGTAGAGCAATTGTGTAAGCACATTATGAGTTTTACAAAATCACCGTCTATAAAATGATGCACAGTTTAGTACAGTACAGATATTATATTACGTATGTTGTTAATCAATTTGTTATATTTCCGTTAACTTATATAGTTTTACGAATTAGAATATCGGAGATATACGATTAATCACAATAACATCTTAAAATCATGTAAAAAAGAACAAAGACAACCAAAACGAATCATTGCTTTTTTTTAAACGTCGCTTGAGACACGGCGGCAAAAATACTCCCTTTTCTTGCAACTGTATTCGATTTGAACAAAAAGCTACCGTAGAAAAAAGATTGTCCGAAAAAGTCTTGCATCAAGTCGGACATGTTTAACGCGTATTTGTATGAACCCTGAAACAATATAATTAAAGTAGGTAATATAAAAACAATACCTTATTATAGCAGACTGGTTATGCAATGTCTTGCTCAGCCGGTTGTTGAATAGGTGAGCATCAATAATATAGTTGCACTTAAAATGCAAGTGCCATACTTGCGTAAATCCATTAGTCCCAACCGCCATTTTACGACGAATAGCAGTGGTCATGGTCAGGTCTAACTTAATTATGACTATTACTACTACTACTCAAACCATAAATGACCCACGGATGCGACGGGCCTCCTTCAGTAACGTGGAGGGTAATTAGCCTACTGTGCCACGCTGGCACATGCTTTTGTATCAGTTTCCTTCTCTGGCGGCTAGGATATATGCTATTTCGTCTGATTTATTAGCATAGTCTCCATTCTCATTTGTGAGGCATTTAGGAATAGGGGTTGAGGGAAATTGAGACTGGATATTTCAAATATCTTTCTAATGAGGCTTAACTTTCGTGCCTGTGGTATGACGAGTTGGTGACACTTTAAGTTTTACTAGTATCTGTCAATTGTGAAAATAATAAAACATATAGAAATATATCAGAAAACACACACACAATGACAAATATATTACCAATCTCGTTGATTTCGGATACAACATATTACATAATGCTTAAATAAAAAATATATATTTTTCTTGTACTATTTTGTAGACTGACTTAAATTCAAACGATCACGGTAAATGATTTAAAAGTAATTGAGTTCTGTAATATTCGGGCCCTGAAACTTACGTAACGTAGAATACAAGAATAATAGAAAAACAAATGTATGGGATTACCAAAACGTACGTTTCGAAAGCCAATTGGAACGAACGCCCTGGTGTAAAATAATTTGAGCCGGATTATGCTTTATTGGAATATACTGCTGGTTATGCAGATTGTTTCGAAAATCGAAACAACAAATCGAAAAAATAAACGAAACTTAAATCCACATCCTCCTTTCGGATGGCTATACTTAGGATACTCTCCGTATACGTTTTTTTTGGTTCTTTTTGGAGTTATCCTACTCATATGAAACGTATGGGGAATACTCAGAATCTAGGCTAGATTTGGCGTACTCACCCACGGTTCACATAAAGGTTCACTATAAGATTTTGAAACTATGTCCACGTGGTGGAGAGTTTAGAATACATAATGTCTCCCATTTCATTAGAAGAGTATCTTAAGAGGCGACATATAAATAAATAAATGTCCTTGGACATTTCACACAACGCCATCTCGTCCCAAGCTAAGCAACTTAATGCTGTGTGTTAAACTTAAACTTAATAATGTGTTATGGTAACAATATGGATGATAAACTACTTATACAATACATTTTTTTTTGTGAATACATACATATTATACATAGAAAACACCCAGACCCGGAACAAATACTTGTAGGTCGTACGAATATTGCTTCCGTGCGGGGATCGAACCCGCGACATGCTGCGCAGCAGTCGATCGCTCAACCGCTGCGCTAACCGTGTCGTCATCGCGACAGTCGGACAACCTAGTCACCAGTGGCAGATTTACACACCAGTAGGCTATTTACATATTGCCGTCCTTACAGGCCCTAGTTCACAAACATTTTGATTTGATTTGATTGCCTTTGAAATATATGTGCACAATTGTATTGTAAGATAAAAAGAGTAATATTTCATTATTGCATTAGAAATCCCCGACTACTAGCTACAAAATACGGAAAAATTAACAAAGAACTCTGTGCCGCCCGTTTGGCCAGCACGGGACGTTACGATGATTTCTCGCTAACAAATTGGAGGCGGCACGACTCATGTGTGTCTTCTGTGGGGCTAAAATGACAAATGGGCTACTTTTGTGTCGTCATCTTTTAGCTGTACTTTAACATCTCTTGCCTATTTAGACATCACAAAATATTCTTCGGATATTCTAATTGTCACTATTTCTACAAATAATAACTTCTTTAAAATTGAGATTTTAAATACAATATTGTAAAAATTACTTTAAATGTGTTTATACATTTCGAATGTATGTATCGTACTAAGTAACCATTAACCTATCGTCAAACAAATCGGTGTATGACCATACATAAAGCAGGCAAATACTATGATATTAAACGATGACGTAGTCTGATTAGTTATATCACTTTGTGGTTATCAATATGTGATCTTATGTTGACACTTGATTGTAACTTGTATTACAAAATGGAGAAAACATTACACATATTGTGGTTTTAGCCAAAAACTTTACTGCATATTTTTTTACAAATTCAAAAGCTTATGTTTTGTTTATACAATTTAATTTAAATAAGTGATGACGGATTTTATCATTGCGATGTTAGTCATGTGACGTGTAGTAGTAGTAAATGAACAAGTTTGGCCTTTCGCACTTGCAATGTCCTGATGTTGCAGCGATAGCAGAACTATTGCACAGAGAGCTCTTCGTAATTACAAAATGCTTACCCTTAGGCTTGGTACAGTAAAAGATAATAGAAATGAAAGGATAAATTGTTTGTGACATTTATTTAACTTAATTAAGTTTTGCAATAAATACATTATACAACAACGGATACATTATATTCAATATGTAGATAACAGTCCAAATTTTATACATATTATCACGGATGGTTTTTCCGCAACAGGAATATACTGATAAAAAATCACGAAGAAAAATACTTCGTCAAAATAGTCACGATTGCACCGCAATTTTGATTTTGGATTGGGGTTGTATCAAGTGGTGGTTACACATCTAGTATAATCTTTTAATAATACATTCTCTCTTGATAATTTCTATTGTTCACATCAAGGTTTTCATATACCTCAATAGCTCCGTAAGGTTGTTTATTTCTTTCTAAATGTCATATGCGATAGAGCAGCCATGAGTCTCCCTTTTGTGGCCATGGTTGTCGACTTAAACATAAAGCTGCCGTAGAAGAACGATGGTCCAAAAAATGTTTGTAACAAATCAGTGAAGTTTATCACACATCTATACGTGCCCTAAAATCATAAAATATAGTAAAATGTTACCTTAAAATTATGGTACTTCAAATGTTTATTCGTGTTTTTTGTCAAACATTCTGCCCACAAATGGTGATGGAAAGTGGTGGGTGGCACGCATAACGAATTTTTGTTCAGTATATACATTTTTACCTTTGTAAATTATAGTTTAAGTACTAGCTGTACCATGCGCGCGCAGCTACGCCACTAATAACTAAAAAGACATTACACAAATTTCCATTTTTTTTGTTCAGAAGTCTTCTTGGCCTCATGCACAACACTTTGCTGAATATCACCACAAGATCAAATGCATTGTTTACGATTCTTTATAGGACATACAGACAAACATTCATTTATATTATAGATCATAACTTATGGTATGATTCCGAACTACGCTGCACGCAGCAGTGCTGCCGCAGCAGTGCACTACTGGTCCCAATACAATCTCTAAAAGCTTATATGAGATTACATTCCGAGCAGCAATGTCGCGGCGCGGCAGCGATGTGGCGGCAGCACTGCTGCCCGTCAGTATACCGCGCCGTGACATGACAGACCAACCAACAGTGACGCGTCTGTCGCCGCAGCAAGAGTACCTACGTGCATGTTGACAAGTAAATTGACACACTGCCGCCTTATTCAGAATTAGCGCGGCAGGCAGCACTACTACGAATGAGGAAAGTGAAATAGATGAAGATGACAGTGATGTTAGTAGCGATGTTACTAAAGATTTATCAGATGAATCTGATGAAGTTATTTTTTTATATGTAAATACGCAATTTTTTGTACTTAGTTTACTAAATAATAAAGTTATTTAAATTAAAAAATATGTTTTCACTGTATCTTCTGTTACAAGAAGGAAAACGAAAAAATGACAATTCTTGTCGGACTAACGATACATACTTGTTTTCTTGTAGGACATTGTATAATTTGGGCAGAGAATACACTGACCTGTTAAATACTATCTAAGTCCTACAGTTAGTTAGTGATGAGAAAAAGGGTCTTGTGGTATCAACAATTTCTGAGTGTAGGACCGGGATAACGTACCACGCAATTTGTAGGACAATATGACGGTTAAATAATATAAATATTTGGTAACAAAAAGAAAGAGGCTGTATTAAATAATTTTTGGTGACCTCTTTATCAGTACATGTTGGAAGGATTTGTACTAAAAAATGTATGGTTTTATCAAAGCGTTGATAAAACCATAACATTTTCTAGTCCAAATATTTTTTCGAATAATTTAGATAACTATCATCAGATTATAAATTTCTGAAAATCATTAAATCAACATATATTTTATCCTTGCTCCCTCTGTTAGCTACCACAATCAAGAGTTTTCGTACAGGAAAATCTTGGACGTCTCATCAAAATGAAGCTACTCAATTTAGAAAAAATAGCTTGATATTAATCAAGTGCAAAAACAGACCGTGGATCCAGGACTTTAACTTCAACTTACCTTTTGAATAATACATTCTTTGTTGACATTGTAGTATATTCGGAATATGGTCCCCAAAGTGTAATGTTGGCATGGATTTTTTAGTCTATAATTCCATAATACGTCCTTGGTTGTATTGCCATTGTAAACGTAAATTTTCAACTAAAATTAAGTAAATTAAATTGTAAATGACCAATGATTTGTTATTATTATTTGACTAGCTTTTGGGCGCGGCTTCGCTCGCGTGGATTTCGAACCCGTGCTTATCTCTATGCATTTTTTTTATGAATATAAAAGTGGTTATTGTGACTAAACCATGATAGTTAGATATGTCCTCTCTATGATATGTGGACTTTTTTGTAGATCTTTATAAGACCTACAAACCCGTAGTACATCAATTTGTTCTATTGTCAATAGTTTTTGCAGCGCACGCATAAATAGATTTTCGATTTTACACCTTGGTTTACAAAATCGCAATTTCCATACGGATCCCTAATTCTTTTGAAAATAAAATATAGCCTATAACCTTCCTCGATAAATGGACTATCTAACACTGAAAGAAGAAATTTTTTGAAATCGGTCCAGTAGTTCCTGAGATTAGCGCGTTCAAACAAACAAACTCTGCAGCTTTATATATTAGTATAGATTAAATCTGGACTCTCGCACCTGTTTGAAGAATCGCACTAACCTCTTTGATCTCAGAAGTAACGTATATTGTGGTATTTAAATCAACAACAATTTTATCTTTATCACGAACTATAATAGCCGTTGTGTGACTTAAGTTCAGACGATCGGGATAAGATATATTGAAATCCTGGAGCTCAGCAATGTAGGGGCCCTGAAATGAACTATTGTAATTAAAACAGCGTCGTAGATGGGAAGACGATATTAAAAAAATAGCGGGACATACTTGGAACAGAGAAGCGCAGAACCGCATGCGATGGCGAATTCTAGGGGAGGCCTATGCTGGACAGCAAGACAATCTTGACGTACCGGTGTCAATAAATTAAATAAGATTATAGTAACTATATATTATAAGAAAGATTGTTAAATAAAGGCTATTATTATTATTAATGTAAGGTGGTCTCAGTATTTAAGGTAGGCATACAATTTCCAGTAGTCTGCACTCTTAGTCATCATATGATATAAGAGGTTTTATTCTTGATTAACTAATATACTACTACTACTCAGCCCATAAATGATCCACTGTTGAGTAGGGTCTCATCCAGTTACATGGAGGGTAATGAGCCTACTGTGCCACGCTGGCCAGACGGGTTAGCACAGGGAATCATATCAAGTTTACCTTCTCATGCCGCCAGGTTATCGGCCTTGTCATTTCCTTTTGTCGACTTCTGTTTTTTAATATCCCATAACTCTAAATATGAATGAGCCCTTATCAAAGAATCAACTGGCATATGAATTATTTATCATTTATACTGCTGTGAAGAAAAATTTCATCAATTTCTTAAACTCATTATTTGAATGAGCCATCGATATGTAATAAAATATTAGAAGAACTATAGGATGAATAGTATGATTAATTTAATGTCATGAATAATGTCAATAAAAAAAATAGTCGTAATATTAAAAATATAATGACTATTTGTAAGAGTCCATCGTGACCAAAACAAAATAACTAAATGATTTTATTTTGAATTTGAGTAATAAAAACTCTCGACATATCTGGAGAAATGTGTTTAATTCAAACGACTGTGAAGCCTTTCTGCAAACATAGGTAACAACATTCTACTTAAAAACCTTCCAACTTATATCGCTTCACCACACTATAATTTTTCAAACAGTTATTTCAATTCAGTCAATATTTTGAAATAGTTTATTTGATTGTATAAATTGGTGCCAATGTCTCGTGAAAAATAACGTTGTTGTTGAATTTCTTATTTTTATACTTACATAATTGCCTATAATTAAATCTGCTTTTGAAGCATTAATGATCGCCAAAACTAACAGCAATAAAAACATTTCCACTATTGAAATGTAACCTACTGAAATTGTGCTTGTTTAGACTCAAAATACACAAATGCCGTGGTAATCGTATACATTTATCCGGTTAAACATCGTCATTAGCTCATATACAAATCTATATTTAATAACATTTGCAATTGTAACTACATATTATAATTTCATATTTATAAGTGCAGTGCTGGTAGGCCTTCCACACGGTGGACCGATGACCTGGTTAAGGTCGCCGTAAAGCAATGGATGCGGGCAGCCCAGGACCGGCCTTTGTGGAGATCCTTGGGGGAGGCCTATGTCCAGCAGTGGACGTCTTTTGGTTGAAATGATGATGATGATTATAATTTAAACTGTAGGTATGTATTTGAGAGTTATATGTTTTATACCGCTAGGGCGCTCAAGCAAATCCGCTGTTGTTAACCGGCTATCTCAACTACTACTAACTACTATTCAGCCCAAAATGACCCACTGCTGAGTTGGGCCTCCTCCAGTTAAATACGGCACAGGGCTTCGTATCAAGTTTCCCTCCTCTTGTGGCTAGATTATCGGCCTTGTCATTTCCCTTTGTCGGCTCTTACGACACCCTCACGATGGAATGGGGTGTTGACACTATGTATTCTAAATCTACTGTTTCATGATATTTTTTATGAAATATTTAAAGAAGTAATTTCTTTGATTATTTGAAAATACACTTTTTTTTCTTGTTTTTAATATGTACGAATACGTCTTTGTCCTACATATAGGGAGGGCATCCCGAAATATATGCTTGTATGTGCATGATGTCAGAATATTATTCTGACATCGTGCAAACACATACAAGCATATATTTTCCTGTAAAAGATTAATTAGAAATCAAACTAAATAAATTTCAAATTTATTACGAACGAAACGCCTAATGTAACAGAGATTACTTATAAATATAAAACGCCTGGCCTTTATCAATGTTTAAAACGCTAATGGATTTATGAATCCATTTATAACGGCGCTTAGCATCATTATTAGATAGAACAATGTTATAATTTTGTGGGATAGCCAAGTAAATATCGTGAAATCAAAAAGCGAAAAATGCAGTAACAAGAGAAATCTGTTTATAGTTAATAACTACAATAATACTAACAATACTACTTACTAATTAATACTAAAAAACAATCTAATGTAAACTGCAATTTATTACCACCAGCCATTAATTTACACCAGATATTTATTATATAACATTAAATTAAACATGTTATAGGTTGGAAAAAAAGTCTTTTGGAGTCTCCAATAGATCTATATCAAACTTAAAATTTAGGAAATGTTTTGAATGGTTCTTAAATTATAATGCAGTATGGTTTCAAGTTAAGAAGGGGTCCAACTCAGTAGTTGGTCAATTATAGGCTAAGATGATGGTTTCAAATTAAATTTTACAATTACATTATGAAATTGTAAACTAAAAGACTGTATGGTAGTACAATAGTCCACTTATTGGGAGTACGTAACATATAAATATGTTTATTCACACATAAGTAGAGTACCTAATGGAAAAATACCAACTAACCTAAAATTAAAACAAAAATTAAAAAATCCTTAAAAATAAAATACTAAAATATATTATTTAAAGGAGTCCCTTTAGGCAAAATTCCGAAGATACTGGCAGCGTTCCCCCTTTGGATCGCTAGACTGATTCTTTGTCCGCGGTAGCTGCCAGCTCTCCGGCCTCCTGTGATGTCGACTAACCTTTTTGCTATTTCCTTAAAAAGGCTTATAGCGCTAGGACCCCACGGTCCAAGGGTCTCGACACCGAATGGGACAAATTCATATTTGGAGCCTAGACCCCTGTATTTACATGATTTAGCTTTTTCAGCTGCTCCACGGGCCGCACCAGCTCTGTTGTTGGTTCCATGCAGATGGGAAGGGGCCAGCGTGTCTGAACAGGTTGCATCCCACACCAGCACCCGGCCCATCTTTCATGGAATGGGAGATGGGAATTTTTTTTTTCACACAACGCCATCTCGTCCCTAGCTAAGCAACTTAATGCTTGATAGTTTACATAGATTTTTTTTTGTAAATACATACATATTATTTAAAGAAAACACCCAGACCCGGATCAAATACTTGTAGGTCGTACAAATATTTCTTTCGTGCGGGGATCGAACCCGCGACATGCTGCTCAGCAGCCGATCGCTCAACCACTGCGCCAATAATGAGTATTATATAATTTACATGATTTCATGAATTAACAGATGAGTGTAAACATTTCAGGACTGGATTTCATGCTAAAGCTAATTAGTCTTTTTAGTCCCCAGGGTAAAACTACCCTAAAATAAGTGCCTCTATATCTGTAGTCCAACCAAGATGTGGCCACGGACTGTATTCTGAAAACGAAACTAAAATTAAACGCCTGGCCTGCTTACATGTTTGGACTGCTGTTGAATTAAAGAATAATACTCGTATTTTATAAGGCGCTCAATTTATTTAAACAAATGTTACTGTGTCCAAGAAGTGGTTTATATCACTTCTCATCAGAAAAACCGAAACACCTTGCAAGTTTATGTTTTGTGAGGATTATCAGGAAAATGTATTTAATTAGGAATTTGTCAAATGTCGTCTATTAGTGAACATTAAAAGGTATTCAAATCCTAATGTAATGTTCTAAATTCAAATTAAACTCTCATAAGTTTCGTATTTTGTTTAACAACCATAAAAAGGGAAGTGTTTCGATATTTCTGATGAGAAGTATATTACAGAATTAAAAATAGGCAATTCCTTTACTGATTTCAATCTTTTAGTAAACTGAAAACTGAGTGCACTAAAACAACAGAGTGCATTTATCCAATTGTGGACCAACTTGAAATGTAGCGCAGAAAGAGAACATATTCAACGAGACATGTAGAGGAAATAACTACTACCCAGGAATTGGATTCAGCTAGCCTTCCTTGGCGCCTGGCAGACTTAAAGAGTGATGTTTTCCGTTCGGGTGTTTGGGTTCGGGTCGTCGAATCTCTGATTTCTTAGGTTTTCGCAATTATTACACATTGAAATTAAACACTTTATCGGATCTATCGCGTGTATTTTACATTATGTAATAACATAAACACAACATAAACACTGCAAAGCGTTCGAAACACGCAATAAATACGTTAAATTCTGTTTAATTTCAAAATAATAATCTCTGATGAGAATTTATGAGTGACTTCAACACTCCAAATATACTCGTATCACTAACATTACGCCACCTGTTCCGTGCGGTGACGGATTTAGAATACAAAGTGTCAGTACTCCATTTCATCCTGGGGGTGTCGTAAGAGCTGACAAAAGGAAATGATAGAGCCGATAACCTAGCCGCAAGACAAGGAAAACTTGATACGAAATCCTTTGCCAACTTATCTGGCACGCGTGGCACAGTAGTATAATTTCCCTCCATGTAGTGGGAGAAGGCCCAACTCAGCAGTGCCACTTATTGGCTGAGAAGTAGTATGCCACCTTATCCAATACCACTCTAATGATAGCGTGCGTGATCTCGTTTTGTCATCTAATAAGCAATATCTGGATGACCGAGGTTTGCAAGGTATTTTTTTTTATAAATTGTGTTTTTTGGAAATTATATTTAAGTACGAATTGCGCAAACATTCATTGACTTCGTGTTACTTAACAACGCCATCTGCTGTTGTGCTCACAAAAAAGTAGTATTATTATTCGCCAATAGATGTCAGAATTCCTAGCTAGATCGATTTATCGCCCCCGAAACCCGAATAAAATGACATTTTCTAAAAATGATTCCTAGCTAGATCGATTTATCCCCTTATATACTAAATTTCATGAAAATCGTTGGAGCCGATTCCAAGATTCCAATTATATATATACAAGAATTGCTCATTTAAAGATATAAGATTCAAGTTAAGCCAGCTACTGGGATTCCCGTACTCTCGCTTACATACCTATACAATATGCTATTAATACTCAACTCTACTGTCACTACGAGATTTTGATGTATGAATTGAGTGAAGTGAATTGGGAAGTCTTGTTGACAATGTGTGGTATTGATTGATACAGCTGTTGATACCAAATTATTGTATTGCAATAATGGAAATAAGTCCACACACAACATCTGGTTTATGACTCCATTAAACATCACTCCACTTGTAAAGCAACATTTCGTTCTTTTCAACTCCGAACAGCACACGCGCATTATTACACGTAAGTTCCAAGTATCATAGACAATCATGGTATAAGTAGTACAAATTCTCCTAGGCCGAAATCCGATCACGTGAGCGATCTACGTTAGAGTCGCCGATTAGGGACAACAGAGCACGTCAAAATTGTCTAATCCAACTCCACTAAGGCACAGGTATGTGTGTTCAGCGCTAAGGAAACGCTCACCATTTCTAAGATCAAGCATCCTTTGTTTTGATATCTGAAGAGACGTTCAGTGCCGTTGTCACATAATGAGCAAGGCTACGCGACGTCGGCAACCCTAACCCAGATGGCTAACCCAATATAAAGTACTGTTCGTTGTTCATTTATAGTAAAGCACCTGGACACTAGCTACAATCGTTTGACACAGTTTAGAGCTACGCTGCTAGTTGCCTTGATGGTCTCAATCTTGGAGGCAAAAGCAATCTTATAATCAACATGAAACCAAGTGATTGGAGGCAGTTAGTAGTAATTTTGGACTACTACTACTACTCAGTCCATACATGTCCCACTACTGAGTCAGGCCTCCTCCAATTACATGAAGGGCAATTAGCCTACTGTGCCACGCTGGCCAGACGGGTTAGCATAAGGGCTTCGTTTCAAGTTTTCATTATCTTGCGGCTAGCTCTTCAGGCTTGTCATTTTCTTTTGTCGGCTCTTCCAACACCATCAGGATGGTGACAATATGTGTTACGACACAGACAAATCCGTAGAAATAAAAATTGTGGAAAAGTACAGGTGAATAGGATTTTTTGTGTATGTCGTGTTAGATCCTCACTTGCGTCTTCGCTTTCAGTAAAGTACGCTGATTTTTAGTAGGACGAACATCTTGTGCCTTGAATTCAACAGATCCTAGACACTACCTTGGCACTATGTACTATCTGGATGTAGACAAATGCAAATACAATGTACTACTACTCAGCCTAAATGGAGGCTGCTTCCTATTATACGGAGGCTAAGGAAAATTTGAATAAAAACTCTGTGGCTGCCGTCCGGGTATTTCTTCTCTTGCGGCTAGGAGCTTGGCATTGTCATTCCCTTTTTTAAATGCGAAGAAAGCCTATATCGGCGTGAACAGGGGCGCTATTTGCCGCCTGAACCCAATCCACGAAAGGACTACAACCACTCGGCAAGACCGATACATACAACTGACTGCAAGATATCGGCCAATGTTAACCAACCGAGATATAGGCACCTAGGCCAAGGCGGCCAGCCGCCAGTGCGTAAGGGGATAAGTGCCAGCATAAATAAAAAAAACTACTTCAAATCAACGTTTAATAAACTCTAGTTAAACCTATAATACTTAATTTGTACTTTTGTCTTACGATTTAGATAAATGATATAGTTATAATACTCGTAGTTATATATAAAATGTTTTGCTAACGTTTAATCTGTTAGTAAAAAAACGTCCAGCTATGTTATGGTCTAAGAGTCAATAAATACGTTGAGCAATAAGAACAACAACATCATTGTCTTCCAAGTCCACCTAAGCACGTGAACCACACAGTACAGTTTTTTACAAATCTTTCGTCGGCGCATCACAGTTGAATGCGTCACTGGGGGTTTAGTGGTCAGATAAGTAGTTTCTGGACTGCACAAAACTGCCGACCCACTACCGGTGGCGGTATGCTTAATGCCCCAGTGAAATCGAAAAATAGTTTTTCACAGTATTCAAATTTCTCTCTACTGCAATTTTTCTAGTTCTTTTAGTCGGCACCTAAAACCACAGGATGTTGTGGAATTGTCACACAATATAATATTCAAGATCCTAAGTTATATAATATACCCGCTGGTGCCAAAAACTCAGAAATCATGCAGTGGGCAAATCAACGTGAAAATTCTACTGCAATTCAGACCCGTGTCATTGGTTTAAAGTGTAGAAATTGCTGGTGGTCGATGTGGTGACGTATTTACAATACATCGTGTCATCACCCCTTTCGATGATTTTGAGGGCGTCGTTAGACCCGACAAATGAAATGACAAGGCCGATACCCTATCAGCAAGAGTAGGAAAACTTGATACAAAACCCTGTGCCAACCCGTCTGGCCATCAAGGCACAGTAGGTTAATTACCTCTATGGAACTTTAGGAGGCCTAGGCCTAGATAGGAGGCCAGTGGGTCATTTATGGATTTAATAGTAGTAGAAATCGCAAAAGTTATGGCTTAGAAATCTTTTAAATGTCGTAACAATCTCTGTACATTATTCGAAAACCAAACTATTCATTATACTAAACTACTTACAAATACTGTTTAATATAAATCAATAGTTATAATATCTCCGTTGAAGGCTTTTGGCCATATACAACAATTAGGCGGTAATTAAATGAGATTGTTTGTGTGTGGTTTTTCTCTGTGACGTCGATAAGCTGTTTCTCTAATAGAAAATTTATGCAGTCATCTAGGAAATCTTCGTGTTGTTCTTTGGGTATTTTAAACGGGTTTACTGCCATTGTAGATTCTGAAAAATATTTATATCATATCAATGTAGTGAAGCGGTCGTCGAAAAACAGCATTTGGGTCCGCTGTTGTAATGCCTGCCCTACTTCGTTATTCGGAGGGCACGTAAAATCGTCGGCCCCAACTGCCATCAAAGACAGTCAACACGCACAGTAAAAAGTCTGAGAATTGACAGCTGGTCTAACCAAATGATTGTCAGTGCGTCCGGAGGGCAGACTGTGTTCATTCCGCGTAAATACTGTTAGATACCATTGCTGCCAATCCCATAATATTTGGGATAAAGCATGACAGATATCCATCTTGCCAGCGTGGCACAGTAGTTTAATTTCCCTCCATGAATTTGGAGGAGGCCCGACTCAGTAGTGGGCGGTTTATGGGCTGTTGATAACGATAGATAGATATAAATGGCAACTAACTTTTATGTATACGAAAGTGTAAGTAAAATTCGAATCGTTTGTAAAAAAATGAGACTTTAAAAACAAAGACCTAGTAACTAATTTAGCGTAACTAAATATAATAAAAAATTAAGCGTTTCATTGCCGATCTGTCCGTGAGGTGACGGATTTACAATACACAGTGTCACTACCACATTTCATCCTGAGGGTGTCGTAAGAGTTGACAATAGGAACTGACAGGGCCGCAGAAATAAACCCACAAGAGAAGGAAAATCGATATGAAACCCTGCGCTGACTCCTGTGAACAGCGTGGTATAGTAGGCTCCATGTAATTGGAGGAGGTCCGACTCTGCGATGGGGTATGTATAGGCTAAGTAGTAGTAGTAGTCGGCGTGTTTTAATTTACACAATAGATACCAGATTTTTTCTAGCTATCTGGTTCTTTTAGTCATCTTATAGGACCCATTCAGACTGTTCTGTTATACCCTTCTGTAGTATACCTTTTCCCTGACGCTGGCTAAACCTTCTGTCTAGTCAGCAATCCCAATCTCTACGTGCTCAGACCGCCCCGACCGGCGGGCAGTCTTCTCCTAGCCTTCATCTGTCTCACACGTAACCATTTTTCCCGATATTAATTGTAATTTCATTCTATTCCATTCGTCGTGTAATAAATTACTTTTTAAAAAGACATAGAAGAATCTCATTGTAACATTGGTGGCAGCGGATGGATTTTCGATAAAAAGAAAATCCCGGGAAAACGCCTCTCGCGAAGACTCATCTGTATATCCTGTGAAAGAAGAAACCTCTGTATCCCGTAAAACAAATCGCCGTGTCCTGCGAAGAAATCTCTGTATCCTGTGAAAGAAGAAACCTCTGTATCCTGTAAAACAAATCGCCGTGTCCTGCGAAGAAATCTCTGTATCCTGTGAAAGAAGAAACCTCTGTATCCCGTAAATCAAATCGCCGTGTCCTGTGAAAAAAAAGAAAAAACCCTTTATACCGTGAAGACAATCTCTGTATCCCGCGAAGAAAACCTTAGTTTCCTGTGAAGAAACCTCTGTACCCGTGAAGGAAATCGCCGTGTCCAGGGGAAGAAACTAGTCGTAGCGTGCCAAGAAACCCATCGCTATCTCGGCTGAGTCATCGCAGTATCCTGTTTACGCGTCGCAGCTGCGCGCGCTTCGGCCGTTCCTGGAAGAAATGTTGCTTACCGCCCACACACTAGTCGTCTTGCTCGCGTAAGTCATTGGTCATATTAATTTTAATTCAATATTAATTGTAAATAATTATTGACATTCCTTGAACATAAATTAGTATACACAAAGTACCTAAAGTAGAAGCAGATACTAAGAAAGCTTCTCTATCAACTCTCGAAATCGCCCCAGCAGACGCTGAGCTCCCTCCGAGCCCAACACCCACTACCCCAAGGGTCACCAGACAAACCCTTCACAGTTTTAGTACTATGGCAGATATCGAGTTGAACATTTTATTGAAATTTATTAAGCCTTATGATGGCAACCGGGACTCGCTAAGCCCGTTTATAGCAAATTGTAATAATGCATACGACTTAGCCTCGGAAATACAGAGGCCCATTTTATTTAAATATATTCTGAGCCAACTTCAGGGGAGAGCCGAAACAGCTTGTTCCATCAAGGAGTTTACGAACTGGGAACAACTAAAGGATTTCTTGAAATCCCAGTTCGGCGAAAGAAAACACTACTCCGCCTTACTATCAGAATTGCTAGAATGCCGACAAAAACAGTCCGACTCTATCAGCCAGTTTGCACTTAGGGTTGAATCATGCTTGTCAAAGTTGCTAACAGAAATAAATATATCAATCCCCACAAAGAAGAAGGGCGAACTTGCGGGCCGTGTCGCCGCCATGCAAGACCTGGCGACACATACGTTTATTGTCGGTCTTAACCCTAAATTATCTACTGTTGTTCGCTGTCGTGACCCTGAAACTTTAAATGAAGCAATCAACTTCGCCGCGTCTGAAGAGAAGATCCTCCAAACATATAACACGCCGCACAGGCCAATAAATCCGGGACAGGCGGACAATTTTCATAAACGGTCAGATTTCGTAAACCCTCAACGGTCCTATCCAAACACATACAATTTCCGGAGAAACGATTTCCGCCAACCGCCTTCAAATCAAATGACGTGCAGGTATTGCAAGTCCCCGGGTCACAGCATTGAGAACTGCCGGAAAAGAACATATAACAACCAGCGGTTCTCAAACCCAAACCCTAACCTTCCTGGGTCATCTTATAGACCAAATCCGGTGCATTATATGGAGGCACCTCAGTACGCGCCTAATTACAATGACGACTCTCGCGACGAAGTCGATTATCAAAAAAACTAGGAAACGTCTCGCATAGGTGTCGTATGAGATGTCAAGACGTAGAACTCGACACCAATCGAAAGTATGCTATCCCCACTGCATCCACTGTATCCGCAACATCCACTGTATCCACTGTATCCGCAGTATCCACTGCAACCACTGTATCCACTGCATCCACTGTATCCACTGCATCCACTGTATCCACTGCATCCACTGTATTCTCTGCATCCACTGTATCCACTGTATCCGCAGCATCCACTGTATCCACTGTATCCGCAGTATCCACTGCAACCACTGTATCCACTGCATCCACTGTATCCACTGCATCCACTGCATCCACTGTATCCACTGCATCCACTGTCTTCTCTGCATCCACTGTATCCACTGTATCCGCAGCATCCACTGTATCCACTGCATCCACTGTATCTCCTATCATGAGTTCCAGTGAATCCAAGATTCATAAAACACTCGAGGTGTACGAAGTATCCAGTAATCACTCCAAACTACTACTTCCACATATTCTAGTTCAGTCGCCTATTTCTGAAGTACCTCTTACGTTATTAATCGACTCCGGTTCTTCCGTTAGTCTCATTAAACAAGATTCAATACAGTTTAAACCGACTCTCACTAAAGAACCAATCTTAATAAAGGGTATTGACCCTGCTGAGGAAACTACGGCAACTTTAGGTCACTTTAACCTTAATCTACTGCTAGCAGACTCGTTCCGCAAACCTCTTAAGCATAAATTCCACGTAGTAGGAAAGATCCATCTGCCATACGATGGTATTCTCGGTAATGATTTCCTAAAATCGTTTCAGTGCACTATTGATTATTCAACAGACTCCCTACTCTTTGGAGACCGAAAAACAACTCTTCAGTTTTGCGAACCTACCTACATTATACCACCCCGGGCAGAAGTTGTTATAGAATGTTCGGTCGTCAATCCAGAAATCAAAATCGGCCTCATTATCGATCAAAGTCCCTCTGACGATCTTTTAATTGCAAATTGTCTCGTTCAAGTAAAGGACAACAACCGAATTAATCTTACAGTCGCCAATATTTCAGAATCGCCTATTCCTCTTCAATCAAATCTCAATTTAAGACTATCGCCTATTGAATCTTCGTATTTTTCTGCACCTAATATGACTAACTCCTATTCCGAAATACCTAGCGCCTTCCAACGGACCAATAGAGTTCTAGACCAGCTTCGTACATCTCACCTCAATGATGAAGAGACTCAATCCCTGTTCCAAATCTGCTCCGACTTCTCGGACATATTCTACCTCCCAGGAGAAAAACTATCCTACACTAAAGCTATCCAACATGAAATTAAAACCTCATCCGATAATCCTGTAAATACAAAATCCTACAGATTCCCGGAGATTCACAAAGCCGAAGTTCATAGACAAATCAACCAAATGTTAGACCAGGGAATAATTAAGCCATCTATCTCCCCCTGGTCTTCCCCAATCTGGATAGTCCCTAAGAAACAAGATGCCTCGGGCAAACAGAAGTGGCGCATAGTAATAGACTATCGAAAACTCAACGATATCACAGTAGGCGATACCTTTCCAATTCCCCAGATCACAGAAATCTTAGACCAATTAGGCAACAGCAAGTACTTCTCCACCCTTGATTTAGCCTCAGGATTTCATCAAATAGAGATCAAGGACGAGGATGCAGAAAAAACAGCATTCTCAGTTCCCGAGGGGCATTTTCAGTTCACCCGAATGCCGTTTGGTCTAAAAAACGCTCCTTCTACGTTTCAAAGACTCATGAACACAGCCCTATCTGGCTTTCAAGGCGTGCGATGTTTTGTTTACTTAGATGATATCGTGATATATTCGTATGACCTCCAGTCCCACATCGCAAATCTAATCTCCGTATTCGAAAGACTGAGGAAATTTAACCTTAAACTCCAACCAGAAAAGTGCGAGTTCCTCAGACGCGAAGTCTGTTATCTAGGTCACGTAATCACGGAACACGGTGTTAAACCTAACCCCGATAAAATCAAAGCCGTCGCTAATTTTCCAATTCCAAGGACACCAAAAGATGTAAAATCATTCTTAGGTCTAGTTTCATATTACCGCCGTTTCATCCCCGACTTCTCCAAAACAGCTAAAGCCTTGACAACTCTTCTCAAAAAAGAATCAACATTCAAATGGGAAAACCAACAACAATTAGCATTTGATACGTTAAAACAAACACTAACTACCGCTCCGCTACTAATCTATCCTGATTTCTCCAAATCTTTTATTCTCACTTGTGACGCGTCAAATTACGCTGTAAGTGCAGTACTGTCCCAGGGTCCTATAGGCAAGGACCAACCAGTTGCTTTTGCATCTCGTACGCTTAATAAAAGTGAAATAAACTATAGCACCACAGAGAAAGAACTGTTGGCTATCATCTATGGATGTAAAACCTTTCGCCCTTACCTCTATGGGCGAAAGTTCAAAATAGTCACAGATCACCGCCCTCTAATATGGCTATTTAATCACAAAGATCCTAGTAGTAAACTCCAACGTTGGCGGTTAAAGCTGGAGGAATATGAGTACGAAATCACTTACCGCAAAGGCAAATTAAATTCAGCTGCAGATGCCCTTTCCAGATACCCTGTAAATCCTTTATACTCTGACAAGGTAAACATTGATCCACAAGATCTGTCACTTTCTCCTCCCTCGAACCTTAATCCCGATCTAATAAATCCTGAAATCGAAGACGAAGTAATGGATTACCTTAATTCTGTAGATCGCGAAACACGTCGTGAGGTAGAACCAGAGCCCCAACCTTGTACTAGTTGGCAAAATCCTGAATCCTTACCTAGATCTACTTACCCCAATCCTGGGACTCCTCCTCCAGTACCTGAAAACTTACCTTTACTCGATGAAAATTATAGCCAATTCCTGAAGTCACCTGAAAAATCCTTCAATACTCGTATCATTGAACATAATGAAAGTTTACTAAAAAGTATACAAAAACTAATAATCATACCTACCTCAATAGACATGGATGAATCCATGCCATATGTTCAAGAGGTGCTCGATAATTGCCCAAGTCTTTATCGCGATGAACTTCTGAAGAAAGAAAGATCCTTATTTACCTTCCTATGCCTTGATGCTGAAGACAAAACTTACCTCTTCCTCTTCATCAAAGTCCATCATTTCGATGAAAGCCCATATCCGGACATATTCAAGTCTCTTAAATATGCTCGTGACCAAATAATTATGTCCTACCCTACTATAAATGAAGTAGGAATATCGGACTTTAAGAATCCTTTCCATAAACATTCTTTGGTTAAAATATATAACATGCTAGGATACCTATTCCATGGGACAAATATAACTGTTCACCTATATCACGATGATATTATCTATCCGACTCCATCCGAAGTAAAGAAGATCCTTAACCAAAATCATGACCTTCCCATCTCAGGACATCTTGGTTCCACGCGAATGCTAAAACGAATCCAAGAACGATATTACTGGAAAGGTATGCGGTCAGACGTAGAAGAATACGTAAAACACTATACCTCTTGTCAACTCAATAAAGCGCTCAGGAGAACCAATCGCGCCCCCATGCAAATCACTTCCACCTCTACTAGCCCCTTTCAACGAGTAGCATTGGATGTTGTAGGTCCACTCCCCGAATGCGGCACGGCCAAGCTTAAATACATCCTTACTATACAGGATGATTTAACTAAATTCTCCGTCGCGTACCCCATGCGTAGCGCGACTGCTGAAGAAAGCACCGACTGCCTCGTTCATTTCGTTAGCCTATTTGGTATACCCAAAACTATCCTGACGGATCAGGGAACTAACTTTACTTCAGACCTGTTTAAGCAGACATGTAAATTCCTTAAGGTCAAACAACTCTGGTCCAGCCCATATCACCCACAGACTCAAGGTGCTCTTGAGAGGAGTCATTCTACTCTCAAAGAATATCTAAAATCCTTCGTAGATCCCAACCTTAACAACTGGCCCAGATATGTACACACAGCGATGATGACGTATAATACTAACGTCCATTCGACTACTAATTTCACGCCCTATGAATTGCTCTTTGGTCATAAGCCATTCATTCCTGACTCTCTTTTCGAATCGTCTCCTGAAACCACGTACCCTGAATATTTGAAAATGCTACAGCACCGACTTCAACACTCGCGAAACAGAGCTATCGAAAATATTACCGCCTCTAAGGAGAGATCTAAAGTTTATTACGACCAGCGCACTAAACCTGTCTCATATAAAGCCGGAGACCATGTTTTCCTGAAAAGTCACGTCCGCCAAGGCAAGGCTCTGTCTCCATGCTGGAAGGGCCCATTCAAGGTCATTAAAATAAATGGCAACAATACTTTGACTCTTTTGATAAATAGGAGACACGTCACCCATCATTATGATGAAATTAAAACTGCAAATACTATATCTTTTCTTCTCCCGCGTGACGTGGAACCTGTAGAGTAAATAAATTATAATTAATATACCTTAGTAATAAAATAAATACTTACTTTCATTCAATACTATTCCTAGAATAAGACATATGATACATAGCTAGATGTAAGGTAAATTAACTGTTCGTAAGCATTTTACTTTCCATTTCCTTTATGTTCTACTTTCAGGGCCACGATAGACGCGCAACTGTCTGTCCAGCCAATTACTTCAAGTCCAGGTATTTTCTTTGATTATGAAGGAAAACTTAAGATTCAAAATGGTCATTTAGATATCCTCATTCCGCAGGATATCTCTCACTTTTCCAGCCATATGGAAAATATTGAATCCGTTATAAAAATCGTGAAAGAATTTTGTTCATCAAATCGTATCGTAAACAACGACGAATGTTTTAGTACAGTCGAACCGCTAGCAGTTCGCTACCGCGACATGGTAGACTCTTTCAATTCTTTTGAACACCTCATCTCCGACAAACAGAGTAGATCAGCCTGGATTGGCGCTGGTGGTTCAATACTTAGGACTATTTTTGGCACTTTAGACGAAAATGATGCCCTAAAGTATGACAATGCTATTTCCTTATTACAACACGATCAGCAAAAGTTAGCTTCGTTGTTAAAACAAAATATTATAGTTACTACTTCTACGTTATCTTCTTTCAATCAATCACTACAAACCTTAGAAAACAATGAAGCTATCTTATATGATGCGGTTGACGAGCTTTCATCCATAATTAAAAACTTTTCTCAGGAATCGGTAAATAATAACATTATTACTAGACTTGAATTCATATTGAATAGTTTGGAGACCTCAATACTCACCTTATCATTCCAACTTGAAGACCTCACGAACGGTATTATATTCTGTAGTCAAAATATCTTAAGCCCGGCGGTCTTAACGCCCGCGCAATTATTCCGAGAGCTCGCCAACCATTATAATAAGCTACCTAACAATGTAGACTTACCGATTAGCCTAAACTTACATGATATGCATACGATGTTAAAAGTAATCGACATGAAATGTTTTTATTCTACGGATAGAATCATTTTTATTGTTCAAATTCCTTTAGTTTTCCCGAAAGAATATATTCTTTACCATAACTTACCTTTACCTATGCCGCATAACAAATCGGAAATATTTGGAATGCTATTACCTAGTACTAAGTACATCGCCATGACCAATGACAAAACGCAATACTGCAAATTCAACTCTTTAGAATACTGTCGTGACTATAGTGACACGTATTACATATGTAACACTATGAACATTTATTCTGTGTCCGCAGATCCGATCTGTGAAAGTGAGATCTTAACCAGGGTTTTAAATAATATACCCGAAACATGCCAACCTAAATTCCTCCCAGGTACTATAGATATCTGGCATCCATTAAAATTCAATAGGTGGCTATTTGTTCAATCAAGGTCAAGTAAAATAACATTAGATTGTAATTATTCAGAAGTAACCGAGGACACTATCCATGGTGCCGGAATAATCTCGGTACCTAATCAATGTACCGCATACAGTAAAAATATTGTATTGACCCCACAGGGTCCCTCATTTAATTTTAGTATCTTACCAGTGTCCTCTTATTTTAATGTAATCAACCTTTCTAATTTTAACCTAGATATTGTAAAACTAGATGATGTGCCCCCTGTACACCTTCGGGAATCCAATTTAGATAATCTACATTCAAATCATGAAATTAAAACTTATTTATCTGAGTTGGATCGAATTATAGACCAACCACCGTTTATAGTCAAATATGGGACACATCACTCTATAATAACTATTATTATTTCATGTGTAGTATTAAGTTTAGTTTTGTATAAAATCTTCTATTTTATGAAAGAAAATGGTTACCTGTCTAGACTTATACGCCAGGGTACTGAGACTCGCTCAGATCCCATCGAACTCCTCGGCACACCTACCCAACATCATCAAACACCTTCTTCTCCATCTCCTACTCCATTTACGCCTCCTCCTAGGCTCCGAATTTCCTAACCTACCTGTAAACATTCGGAGTTGCAACCCCGAAGTTTACTCTTCTCCGGGGGGCTGTTATACCCTTCTGTAGTATACCTTTTCCCTGACGCTGGCTAAACCTTCTGTCTAGTCAGCAATCCCAATCTCTACGTGCTCAGACCGCCCCGACCGGCGGGCAGTCTTCTCCTAGCCTTCATCTGTCTCACACGTAACCATTTTTCCCGATATTAATTGTAATTTCATTCTATTCCATTCGTCGTGTAATAAATTACTTTTTAAAAAGACATAGAAGAATCTCATTGTAACAGTTCGGTTCCGTTACCAAACAGACCCCACCTAAATTCAAGAATCGAAATTATAATGCTTTTTAAACTTACTTCGTGTTTTATCCCAACTGTCATACGTATAACCCAAAATTTTACATTGTACTTCCACGCCGACATATCCTATACTCTGCAGCATTTTAACAATCACTTTATCTGGCTCCTGAAAAAAGATAGAGACATATCTTCCGTTATTAACTACGAATTATCCGACAAAATAATAGATATATCTTCCGTTATTACAAATTGTCCGACAATATAATTAACTATGTTTCGCTTATTAGATCGGAAAAATAAAATACATTCAATGGAGCATACCATCTCCTTTTTTAGTATGTTAAGATATGTAAATGGAATATATAAATGGAATATCTGTAAAGGGAGATAGGAAATGGGAAGTCATCCGCAGGCCGTATGCCATTTCCCATTGATTTCCCATTTCCTAGAGCCGACTGGCGAAAGCTGGAGGCTCTTAAAGAATATCACAGCCTTATAACATGACCTTTACTTTTATCAAAACTCTATTCTATAAGAGTCTTTCTTTAACTGCTTACTTTTCACATTTGACAGGGTCGGCGACGTGTGAGGGCTTAGTCTGGTGTCGCAAACGTGTAAGCGACGTCAACTGCTTACCATCACCAACTGGTATATTTAACCTTAGTGGTATAAAAATTACAGCTAGCATAAAACTGAGTGCTGGTCTAACCATATAATTGCCGGTAGTCCCATTAGATGGCGGCAATCGCTCCGTGTAAATATTGGCCGTTAGCCAAATCAGTTTGGACCGGGGTCGACCCCGATGAAATTTGGAAAAAGGTGAGGGTACCAATTATTTTTGTGGTAAAATAAATTAAAACCCCTTACTTAAAAGTCCACAAATAATAATAAATAATAAATTATATTAAATATATTTTAGAATAATATATTGTGTAGGACTAGTTACTTTATTAACTGATATTAGTAAAATTGCAGAAAGTAACACCACCCTGTCGTCATACCATTTAGTTTAGTAAAACGCTTGTAATCTTGTAAAGGTACGTTCGACTATCAGTCTGTTAAAGACAATCTATGAAAAGGTGACAAATAACACTCCTATTATTTTAACGTTCTCCCCTGGATATTATTTATTTAGTTATTTATTTAATAAAATTTTAAAATTAAAATATGTTAATTGTGTAATTAAAATTTATTATTTGTGAGAAATCACTTAGTCCGAAATAAAAAATACGGTAAAGTTTTGCTTAAATAATCGCCTACACAAAGTAAGTAACTAGATAATACTAACCTTAAGATCGTGATATGGTGATATGTATCGGTTAACGTCTTTCATCCAGGAGCTCCACTTGTTATTATTTGCCATGGCCCGATACATGTCATAAATTGGTGCTCCTCCCATGAAGATGAGGAAGCAATCTCCACCAGGAGACAGCAGGTTATAAATGTTTGTAAAAGCCCGCCTTAAAATTAATATAAAAAATAATAAATAAAGGCCACTACCAGCTAAGAGAAATTGTGTACATGAAAAATAACATTCTTATTATGGAAATTAAATACAAGGTCTCTTTGACAAAATAATAAAAGATAGTGATTTGTATCACATAATATCATATCCTGGTTTGATTTAATTTTAAAATTTTAACCCGAGAAAACTAATGACAGCGAATGGTTGACACATGTAAAACTCGAAATATATAAATTTGCGTAAAAATTTGTTTTTAAAATTAATTAAAAAAATACTCACTCCTGATTATTGATCCAGTGCATGGTGAAAAACGAAAAGATATGGTCGAAACTTTCCTTCCGACACTCAGGCAGGTCACTCTCAATATCCAGTACAGTGAAGGAAGTCTGTTGGTTACTGTGGTATTTGTTGGCATAGTCGACCATTTTCTCATTCTTGTCACACCCTAAAATCTCATATTCCGATGGTATATACTGTTTCAGTGTACCCGTGATGCTTCCATCCCCGCAGCCGATATCCAAAATTCTGTTGTGTTTTCTCCACTTGATCCGAGAGGCGTAGTTGTCTAAATTATGGAGGACGTCTCTCTTCTGAAGATAGTTGCTTGTCTGATACAACGTTGGGTCGTTCATTTTGCCTCGGGATTTTTGGAGACGGGAACTGAGGTGCGTGGTGCGCGTCCGCCGGTTCTGGCGGGCTGGTGGTCGGGAATGAAATACATACGCCTTTATAGGTTCGGAGGTACCGCTTCGCTCCATGATAACGAAGCACGTTGCCGGATTATATGCGCTGAAATATTTCAGATTAAAGTAATGAGAATCACTGTTAAAATTGATTGCACGTTCGTCACGCTGTGGTTGAGGCGTTATAGAAACAGGTTGAAGTTTGAAATACTTAACATTTAATACAGCTAAATTTTGAAGCATGGTAATTAAGGAACATTTCAATGGATTGTTTATTTAATTTGTCAATAGCGCTGTCTGAGATTCTTGCCAGTTCTTCTCAGCAGTGGCGTTCCAAACTAGTGGTATACTGTAATACTTTGCAGTATATATTTTTATCGATATGTTGCCAATTTAAAAGTTTCTATTGTGTCCAATACAAAATAAATGATTCGACTTTGATTTTGACATGTATTCTTTATATTAATTTGTATAAATGTTTAAGAAGAATTTTACTGCATTATACCAAAGTTGGCTGGCTTATCTATTTCGAAGGATGCGGGATTAGATAGATTTATCAACGGGTTTTTTAAACACGTGGGCCACAACGATGTAGTGCAAAGCTATTTCTTTAAATACATTTCATTAACATCATGTAGGTCACAAGCTAAATGTATTATGGACTTAAAGTTTACCTCTCAGTAATATTTTATGTGAAAAAAACTGAATTTATAAAGCTACCGATAGAAAATACTCATGAGTTAAATATCTCTAAATATCGAATGTTGCGTTAGCGTTGTGGCCTAGATTCATATAATAATTGTTATAGAATTATGTAACAACTCTATTATTGAATATAACATAACATTATTTTAACTTCGATTAACATTCATGTTAATCTTAGCCTCTAATAAAATATTCCAGGGCTTGCGCTGTTGAGAGTTTAAATTATTTTTTTACTTAGTTTGAACAATATGAAAACCGAAGAACAAAAACTATTATAAATATTCAGAGATGAGATGTATTAAATGAGATATTTAAACAGTCTGTATTAGGAAACAAAAAGGCTTCCCAGAAGTCATTTACTTGTTGTTTATTTAAAAAAGAGAACATAATGTATGATCAATTTACCACTAAGAATGAAAATGTTGAGAATGTGTGTGTTTGTGCAGTGGCGGATTTCTTATACGTAGTATCACCATCCTGTTTGATCCTATGCCAGGACTAGCTTCTTGTTTACTTTCTTCGTCTAGCTCCAATAGATGGAAAACTAGATATGAAACCCCGTTTCATACCACCTGGCTAGCGTGCTAAGCTAATATCCCTGCTAATCGTAGGAAGCATGACAGAGTATTAGGCCATTTAAGGGTTTGAAAGGAGGATACATTTAATTGTGATAGAGAAATACCTATTAGGTACTATTACTACTATTAATTTAGAGAAAATTGTAACTTCATGTCAATTGTGAGCTACAATTAAATTATTTTCTTTCTTTCTTTCTTTCTTTCTTACTACTCAGCCCGTACATGACCCACTGCTGATTCAGGCCTCATCCCATTACTGGCAGCTAGGTTTTCGGCCATGTCATTTTCTTTTATCGGTACTTACGACACTCTCAGGAAAGAATGGGGTGGTGACACTATATATTCTAAATCCAACACCACATGGACAGCTATTAATCAAATAGCTATTCATCAATAAAACATATTGCCTTCTTGTTTCTGCTAGTTCGGGCAGACGAGGATCGTCATTGGTTTTAGGGAGTAGGTCCCGGAATCCCTCATAAACCGGCTAGTCCCCAACAGCTGGTAATGAGGATTTCAAACGTATAGATGGGTATCAAAGTTTCATAAGTTTGTTTGTTTTTGGACGTGTAAGATGAAATGACACGATGGTGATGAAGTAATAAAATTGTTTAATAATATGATTAAAAATACCAAAACTAGCGAAATACAAGACTTTACAGCTATGAAATTTAATGTCCCAGACGGAAATCTTATCGAGTATGTAATAATAAAAAAAACTAACAACTGCTGGACATAGGCCTCCCCCAAGGATCACCACAAAGGCCGGTTTGGGCCGCCCGCATCCACTGCTTTCCGGCACCTTAACCAGGTCGTTAAAAAAACTATATAAATAAAAAAAAACTAAACTTAACCTTTAAAAAAAAACAAATTAATATCAAATGGCATATGGGTACGTATTTCGGATTGGTGACAAGTATTTTTAAGTATATTTTTAATATAGGTATATCCCCCAGCATGAAATGGCTTAAAATATCTCAGATATATTATTTTATTAATGACGTATTAGGTTTTCACAATATTTGCAAATTGCAATAAATGATATCTTGACGGTTCTGATTGTGTTATTTTATTTAAATCCCAACGTTTCAGACACCTTAAAGTATCCGTAGCAATAATTAAAAAAAAGGTAGAATTTAAAATTCTGTGTGGTGATGGATTTAGAATTCAGTGTACATAGTTCCACCACCCCATGATATCCTGATGGTGACATAGGAGCCGACAAAAGGAAATGAAAGGGCCGAAAATTTAGCTACAATAGAAGAAAACCTTGAAACGAAACCCGTATGGCCAGCGTGCCATAGCCACAGGCTAAAGGGAGAATGTGCAGAAGAAAAAAAAGAAAAGAGATTATACTTCATATCAGCCAAACGAAGTCCACTGCTGGACATAGACCATGGGTAAATAAATGATAATGTATTAATAGTTAATTTCCTGAAGTTCAATCTACACCGGTTGTTATCAGGTTTAATTGTTATGAAACGAAATAGAAAAGCTATGAACGGAAATAAATAACAGTGGCTAGATGTTATAATGAGATTGCACGGCCATTGTTATTTCTTCATGTGCCATTAACTTAGTATATGAGAAATTAAATTAGGTTACGACATGTACTACGTGTTAATACGACATGTACTGTTGTCATCGAATTTAAAATGCGGTCATGGATTCTGTGAATGATTTTCATTATTATTCATAAAAAGCCTATTTTATAAAATACTATATTTTCCAGTAGTTTTGAAAATTAGTAGTTTTGTATATTTTGATATGCTCTATCTGAATCTGAATCTGAGCGTTGAAATTCGGAAAGATAAAATTACCTATTTCAAAACTCCCGGAAATCATTCCAGGTAACCCCTTATTCGTTTCGTTTTTGGTCATCAACTTTTGATAAATTTACTCTGTAAATTCACGATGAAGAATCCTTGGTTATCCAGCACCCCCGCTGCCTCGGTGGATTTGGTCAGAAAGGAACGGGAAAAACACAGCAATGGATCAATTTTTACATAATAGACAAGTAGACACACTAATCACAACATAATTACTTACAGAAATCAACCTACATATGTAGATCGAACGCTATCTCGCGACGGTTGGGAACAGTGCTTGTGCTAGTGCCATTAGCTTCAAACATCTATCTTGCAATGTTTATTACGCAAAAATGGAGCAAAAACATTTATTATACTTAATGGTTTAGTTCATGGTTTTTTTTTCTTACCAATCTATCAAACAAATAGGTACCAGCGCCATTAGCAAGATGTATGTTCGTTTGGGTGGAGTTTGTTCGCGTAAGCCAGAGTTGATAACCCTAGCATATCCGCTGAGCGTAGGTATGAAGAGTGAGATACATATATGAGCCTAACTTCTGTACATAATGATTTTGTGCTTTATGCGTGTCGCTATTTTAAACGACAGATATGTGATGCATAGGTGTTGTTCAACGTACCTTTTATGTACAATGCAGTTTGATCGCTGGCGTCTGTAACAATGAGGTATCTACTACATCGAACATTTACCTATTCTAATGGTTAAAGAGAAAGGATGCATCTCTTTTTAGCCCATATAAATAAATATAAATAAATAATATAAATAAATATATCCTTGGACATTTCACACAACGCCATCTCGTCCCAAGTTAAGCAACTTAATGCTTGTGTTATGGTAACGAGATGGATGATAAACTACTTATATACATTTTTTTTGTAAATACTTACATATTATAGATAAAATGAGACCCAGACTCCGAGCCAGTGCCTCTGGTTTAGACAAAGACACTTGCCCGACCCCGGAATCGAACCCGGGACCCGTTGATCCAAAGGCGGCACATCTAACCACTAGACCAACGAGGCAGCCAAATATAAAACATCCGCCGTTATTTCGGGTCTCATCAAATTATAAAGAAGAATTACCTTCCTCTGAGATGCCGGTGAGACGGGTTGGCACCACATTGTTAAAACAAATTGTAAGACAAATGTTACTGTTTACTAAGTTATTAAATAGAATGTTAATGGAAAAGTATATTTGGCAAAATTACAGTTTATTTATTACAACAACAACAAAAAAAGAAAAGAGAAAGGAAAAGAAAAGAACAAAGACATAGGTATTTTAATTAAAAAAAAATTTTGAGAATCCCATTTGTATTAGTGGGATAAGCTGCAGATTTATCTATCGTAAGTTGCAAGTCTACAAAAGTCTCGTTATCTTATAGCTACGTGCTACGGCGCTACGAAATTTCCTAGATTTTGCTACGATCTACAATATTGCGTACTTACTTATCTATATTTCAAAAGTTTGTATATCGATTCATAAAAGCTATTATAATTTAAGAATAAATTATTTTTACAAGAATTTGTTATCAAAACTGTTGTTGAAAAATCACGATAAAAATCTTGTGGATTTTTTTCATTTGCATACTGAAATATGACGGCTCGAATATGAAATATTAATTTTATTGTGGTGTTTTTTTTGCCATGGTGCACGATTTTCCTCCTAGCATAATTCTACGGGCGAGGCGATTTCATACATAGTCCCGAAATAGATGGCCTTATCGCCCTATCGGCGACGCCTGCCTTTTGTCACCGCTTCATTGTATCGCTTCTATTTTTTTTTAATCGCTGGCCTTCATCTCTGTAGTATTTTTAAGACGTTGTTCTAATGCTTACACGAACAGGAAAGCCTGTTGCGCAAATTTGTACTTGCGCGTTGTTTGTATGTGGTTCTATTTTTAATAATGCATTTGTACTCGGTATCATGCGATCGTTAATACTGATAATGTTTACACGCGTCAAGCAATTAGAATATTACTTAGTGGCTGTTTTAAAGTATATTGCTGTGTTTTGTTTTCCTGTTGTGACATTTGCGATAGTCTTCATAGTGACGTATTTACAAGCGTCTAAAGTACTAAAGGATACTAAAAATGTTGCCGCAAAATAAAATAAATAAATAAATCGTTTAAATCGTTTATTTTCATCAAAGTAGTTACATCGACTGTAGGTATACATTAAATTAAAACTTAGAAATAGTCTGCGACACAAAAGGACACACTCTGGAGGTAGTTATGTGACTCTGTGTCCTATAAAATTTCCTTAATAATTAGATCTTAAGATAATGAGATATGGCTGTTTTTTGTGTCAGAACGTTTTGTATTTAAGTAAATATTTAACTGCAATGAGTTTTAGTCAATGTATAAAATATAAATCTCAAAACCTTGGCAACGTTCGGTCAAATTTTAGTGTCAATATTGGCAAACACCGTTTATTTATTTACACATAAATAGAGTAATGGACAAATACTTAAAAAAATACCAACTAACCTAATACTAAAAATAAAACATTAAAAAGAAAAGACTAAAATATATTATCTAAAGGAGTCCTTTTCGGCAAGGTTCTGAAGATACTGGCAGCATTCCCCCTTTGCATCGCTAGACTGATTCTTTGTCCTGTGATGTCGACTAACCTTTTTGCTATTTCCTTAAAAAGGCTTATGGCACTAGGACCCCACGGACCAAGGGTCTCGACACCGAATGGGACAAATTCATCAAAGCCTGTATTTGCATGCTTATAAATAAAAATACACATAGCTCGCAGGACCGACGCCCGATGGGGCAGAAAAGTCCTCGAGTGGCGACCGCGTTCCGGAAGGTGCAGTGCTGGTAGGCCTCCCACACGGTGGAACAAAGACCTGGTTAAGGTCGCCGGAAAGCAGTGGATGCGGGCGGCCCAGGACCGGCCTTTGTGGAGATCCTTGGGGAGGCCTATGTCCAGCAGTGGACGTCTTCTGGCTGAAATGATGAAATAAAAATGATAAATGTTATAAAAACATAAATGATTTTAATTTTTATACTGGACAAAAGGTACACAAAAATTACGTTAGTTATTGCCGATCTTCTTATAATAATTCTAAGAAGCATTTAATAACTAAACGTGTGTTATATAGCCTGGCCTTTTCGTTAGGCTGTCCAATGACAAAATCAAACATATTTTGTAAAGCTTTGATAAAAAGCACCAATAAAGAATAAGGTCGTTAATATAAATGTTTCTACTAATTGTACTTATAAATAGCAGGTAGTGAGGAACATAATCGATTTGCAGCTTATGGGACGTCTGGTTCTGCTGGATATTGGATGAGTGTCAATCATTTGTAACACCTGACTTCCTCCGTGCTTACGGGGCGTAACGTAACGTGCTACACAGCGAACATTCGTGCAGTCAGTACGTCGTTGGTAGCTGGTTTCCCCGTAACACGACGTACTGATTGCAGGAATGCTCGCTGTGTAACACGTTACATTACACCTCGTGACGTTGGCCAGTACCCACCTTAAAACCATCGGTCTCAGCTACGATTTATGTATTGTAGTCATTAGCGAGAAATCAGAGCTGGTCTAACCAAATAACTATAAATTTTCCTCCTACATGGGTAACGAAGGGGGAGACGGCGATCTCTCCGTGTATTAGGAGTAAGCCAAATCAGATTAAGCTGGCGATAACCACAATTCAGTTGGGAAAATGTCACGAGATAGTAAAGTCGTGTAAAAAAGTGCAGCAGTTCCTTATATTAAGAGCAAAGAAGGAACTAGCTCAACTTAGAAGGCGCGATTAACAGCAAGTTTTGACTGTAGCAAGCAGCAAGTTATTTGATTGGACAACAGTCTGAGAAAAGATAGGCTCTGCAGCTGGATGCTTCAATAAATTCAATACGTGTACGAATAGTACTGTAATGTAATAATAAATATGTATACTGTAATACTGTATGCTGTTCGTTAGTCTAATCCTAGCGCTATAAAAGTAATTTTAATTAAAAATGGGCTAAAAGCATGATACAAAATTTTTCGTTATTAAATCGAAACGTGATTGTGTTGACTCTTATATTTACATATTGGTCATACTATAGACATCTGTATACATACGATATCATATAGACATCTGCGTACATACAAAACCTTAGTGTAAAGAATATTAAAGTATATTAAAGTAAGTTAAGTATATTAAAGTAAGTATTTATAGTAAGTTTTCAGGTGACCTTGCCATAAATAATAGAGAGGAAACGAACACCTGCTTTCAATACTCAGTCGGGCTGTCCCCAAATTCTCTGCGGTTTATTAATTTATAATTCGTTTTTATATACAGATAAAGAGGAATTAGATAGATATTAGATAGATAGAAGATATAGTAGATTGATGATGATAGTCAGGCATAATATAACACTGCTGTGGTGGCAAACTGGGCTAACCTTAGTGTCGTTGTGTATTTTGGATCCGGGGACGCCTTTGTCGTCAGAATAGCCTTGGGAGCCTTACATTGCCGCGACAAACGTCTGGAAGTGAGGTGATACAACCCAGCATAACGTCGATGGTACGTAGCCCATTTTTCTTTTCGTTTGAAATCCTTATGGAGACCCGGAAATTGATAACAGGCCGTTGGGGTCTGGCTGGGTTATGTGGGACTCCAGGCGTGTAGAGATGGTAAGTGGCGCCCCAACCTACCCACTAAAACCAACGTCGATCCTCGACTGCACGAACAAGAGTTTCGCTCTTTCAGAGAAAGACCATTCGGATTCAAGCGTGGAGGCCAGGGCTGCCATCCGACGCCTGAAAGAGATACGTGCAATGTTCCGCATGTGCCTCTGTGTAGGGTTGGGGATCGACCAGACCTGCCCATCAATGCGTGCGGGCTGCTGAAACGCAACTCAAGGCCCGCCTTATTATCGCGGAGAATGTTCCCCGATCGGGGAGCGAAACCAGAGGCTAAAACCATCATTTCCATAGTTTTTCCCCACGGAGTCCCACACAACTAGCCTAGCGTCCAACGGCCAGGTATCCATGAAAAAAGGGTCTATATCAAGTATCTTCTACACATCTCTTGAGGCGTTCGGTTATACGCCTCTTACGACACCCTCATGATGGAATGGGTTGGTGACTCTATGTTTTCTAAATCCTTTCAACCCTACATACCAGCTACCTAATATATAAATAAATTACGACGATTAAAAGTAAATAACGATAGAGAACGGCGCCTAGCGGATAATACGCCCCGCACGCTGGGAAATAACGCTGTCGTAAAAGTCAACAAAACCCAACACGCTTGGTGTTAGGATCTAATGGTCCACCCGGGTAGCTAGCACCTTCACACCTAAGACCGATGCCAAGCAGTTTTACTGTGTTTCGTCGTGTGTATATGAGAGCCGGTGAATCCGGCATTTCCTTGAATTGCCTGCTCCATCTTAGACCCTGGAGTTGCTTTCCATCACGCAAGCTTAGGGTCAAAGGCATTCAAGTCATTGATAAAAAAAAACACAGAAGAAAATACCAGATGTCGCAGTATATAGGTTCCGGAGAGTAGTCGACAATCACTTCCTGTAAATGCTGCCAACCTTATTGTAATTAGAAAGAAGAATAGTAATACTTCTTCTTCTTAACCCATAAATGACCCACTGCTGAGTCGGACTTTTCCAACTTCCTCCACCTCCTTCTCAGCCGATAAATTACCCACAGGGTAATAAGCCTACTGTGCCATTCTGGCCAGACGGGTTGGAACAGGGTTAAGTATCACCCCTCGACCGTGCTGCCACCTTGTTGTGGATTGCGTGCCTTTATGATCCGTCGGGGCCATACCGGCTCAGGGTCACCCATACCGGGCGGACCCACGGGGAGAGGCCAGACGAAGAGCGGCACAAGGAGTTGTGGTGGGTTTTGGCTCTGGGGACTCCTCTGTCCTCAGAGTTGCCTCGGAAGCCTCTCGGCGGGTTGGGGAGCGCGTGCTTGTAAAAGCGGGTCAAGGCCCCATCAGGGTCGCGGGTCACTGGGGAGTGAAACCCGTGGCCTTGTTTCGGGCAATCGAGGCACACCGTAATTTAACTTCATTTAGGTTAATTAGCCTACTGTCCTACGTTGGCCAAGCGGCTTGGTATAGTTGTTCGTATCAAGTTGTCCTCTTACGGCTAGTTTATTGGCCTTATCATTTCCTTTTGTCGGCTTTTACGGCAGCCTCAGGATGAAATGGGGTCGTGACACTGTGTATTCTAATTCCGTTGGAATCCCAAGAGAAAGTTGTACTAAAATAGTGCAACTAATTATACTAATAACTAAAAATAAATACCAATACTGGTTAAAAATACTAATAAAACCAGTACGGACCGGTGTGTCCTGCGATAGCGTCTCTAAAAACTCTGTCTCATTTTTTATACAAAAAGTATTTTTTAAGTAATAAAATTACCGAATAATAAAATACTTTCAATTCCTGTTCCAGGCAAAATTCAATTCACATACACCTGTGCACGTATTATCTTGCTTGTATGTGCAAGTGCAACCGCGGTCGTGCCGGTGGCTCACGAAAAAGTGCATTGCCCCGCGTTTGCGCATGTTTTTTTGATCACATCGACGATTCCTCGCCAACTACTCGGTTGATTTAGGATTCCTGACCTAGTGTAATACGATTTATACTGTCGATGATAATAATTAAGAAGGGAATCTTTGTAGTAAGTTTGGTAAAATCGTTCTGTTTTCAAAGCATATGATAATAATATTTGTTCTGTAATGTAATGGTAATACCGTAAATTTCAGATGAAATAAATTTTATAAAATGATTATTATTATATACTATGCAAAGCCTTCAGGAAGAAAATATGGTGTGTACATAATACATATTTTGTACAGTCAATAAATAATCTGTAGTATTCTGTATGATACCCAAAGTTAAAATGTTATAGTTAAATTACAAGTAACAGACTTGTTATTATTTGAAAAAGCATATTTATAGTGATGGGTGTTTACGAAAAATTTAAAAGTTAAAGCAAGCATTTTCCTTATTTTAATGGACATTCAACGAATTCACATTTAGAAAGTCAAAGATAGTATTATTCTTTAACTGAATATTTTATGCGGTTGTGTGCATTGATTCATACCATGGTAAAGATATAAAATGAAAGTAACATTAAATTTTAACATTCATGCTTCTGAGGGTACATAAACTGTGTGGTAACGTATTTAGAATACACCGTGTCACTACCCCTTGCGAAGCCGAGGAGTAAGAGTTGACATTAGGAAGTGATAAGGCCGAAAACCTAGCCGTAAGAGAAGGAAAACTTGATACAAATCCTGTGCCAACACGTCTGGCCAGCGTGGCACAGACTACTAACCCTATAAGTAATTGGAATCGCCTATCATATTATAGTAGGGTTTATTGTACAGGTACAAAGAGGTTTTTTTTTAAAGTCGATTAAGTCTTGCAAATGAATATGTCATTTTAAGGTTGTATCTTTATTTTTTTAACATCAATGAGTAATTCAAACTCGTATTTCAAGGACAAAGTTAAGAACCACGAAAAAGTTCAAGTCGGGTATCAGTGTGTATGTCGGTACGTATAATGGCAAAGCAAGTGCACTGAACATTAATTATAGTGTAACTACGTGGATTTGATCGTTGCCTATAGATTTGGTAAATCCTACTAATATTATAAACGCGAAGGTTTGTAAGTATGGATGGATTGATGTTTGTAACCCTTTCACGTAAAAAGTACTGAATGTATTTTAATGAAACTTTACAATAATATATGTTATACATCAGAATAACACATGGGCTACAAATAATAACAATAATGTGTGAATTGTCCAAAATATAATAATAAATGTCAAGTAAATAGAAAAAAATAAATTCCATCACCACGCGGGTAAAACCGC
Organism: Clostera curtula; assembly: GCA_905475355.2. Classification (NCBI taxonomy): domain Eukaryota; kingdom Metazoa; phylum Arthropoda; class Insecta; order Lepidoptera; family Notodontidae; genus Clostera; species Clostera curtula. The sequence goes on along the minus strand of FR997800.1, from coordinate 12,219,909 downwards.
AGGGTGCAGCTAGTACAGACTAAATTTATAGGCAATGCGCAAAAACACAAAGTGATCCTACACACAGAATTTACCGGTTTGGAAGGCATCTTTACGCAGAAGATCAGTATTCGACTGCCTTTCTGGTCTACGGGTTGGTTGTGCTGAATTTGGTTTACAAGCCCGGTTCAAATAGGGGAAGTTGGGGAAGTATCTTTGTGTAAACCAGAGACACTTGCTCTGAATCTGGGTGCCATTTCATGTTTGTAAACTGCCCCCGCGATAAAGGTTAGACATGCAATGGTTGCGCTTCTTTAAAAAACACGTATACCTAACTATTACCTAATTGCTATTTTTAAACTAAAACAATAAATATTATGAGCTTAAGTTTTAATACATAATAAATTTTTGCAGGTGACTTATTTTTAAATTCATTATTCATAATCATAACAGGAATCTCTATGAATAAAAAATAATAGCCGAATCAACGTTAATGAATGAAAAAAGTATTAGCCAAATAGCGTTTGAAATAACTAAGTAGAGTAAGAGTAACAGGAAACAAAACGTTTGAAACATTACTTATATAACAGTATTCTGACTGAGTGAGTGAGACAGAAGACAATGCGGAAATCTTCTTAATTATATCCAGATTCATATTCAGTCGTTAACTGTGGCATTTATTGATTAAAATGACGATGATGATGAAAAGAAATGCATTTTTTTCCGAACGGCGCCAAGTATCAAAACCGCGAACTGCATTTGGCACAGTATGCAATTGCGTCGCAATGTCACCCCTGGTGGGTTCAACTGCCGAGTGCGTGAGGGCAGGAAAAGGCTGGTATTATTTAGGGAGTTTTATTGCAACATCTACTTACTTGCTCCATATAACGCGTCATTACGTGTATTTTGCGTATCGGTAATAAAATGTGTGTTTATAACACAGGTTTGCAAGCAAGGCTGCGCTAAACAAGGTTTTATCTCATTTAAAACAAAGGTTTATTATACGTGTGATCATTTAGAATACATAGTTTCAAATCTGAATAGGAGCATGAATGAATGGCACATATACAGCTTCAGAAGTTGCTTAATAGGCTAATTTCCCTCCATTACGTTGGGTCGTTCTCTTTCCTGCAACATGGTTGAGAAGGGCGATGACTGCCGCACGCTTGTAAACAGGTGCCGTTGCTGGGGGTCAGTTGGTTCGGGTATTAGAAGGTTACTATTATCAAAATCAAAATCAAAACTCATTAGAGCTCTTTTGACATATCAAACAAAAAAATAAAATTTAAAATTTACCATTATTATATTGTTGACTAGATCTGGCTGATGTTTGCCCCTTTGCGACTATTGCGCATGTTTGCTCTCACAAATCTGTCTTATCCCAGCGTTGTACCTAAAAAGGCGATCTAAAAAGAGCAACTACAGAGTTTACTGCCGGCTCTTCTCTGTATAGCTGCATTCCGAACCGGTGGTAGATGGTAAATTTTAAATTTTAGTTTATTGTTTGACTTGTCTCTAATGAGTCTCTAAAGAGCTTTAATGAGCCAACTTGATTAAATGAATCTGATTTTGATTTTGTAGGAAGCTCCATGTTAATATGTAGATTTTTCAGACAGTGTTCAAATATAAGGCAGAAATGCTAGGCCTAACAGAAGGAAATCTTGTTAGACACCATTTTTTACAGGCTGGCAAATAAGAATGAAAATTCAAATCAATTGATGCTACAATTCTCTGAAACTAGTCTTACTGACAGAAATATAAAGAGCGAGATTTTATTAAATTAAAAATTAAAGAGGATTTCAAATCATTATAAAATCTAGCTCTATGATTTTCCCACATGAGACGTACATTAATTTACGCTTGTATCGCCGACCCAGTCATATTTATCACATGCGTTCAGTATTTAGGCGTGATTGGATAACAAAGATTCATTCATTCAAAGTCTTCGCATTTGCATTTCTAATATTAGTAAGACAAATATTATACGTATAGTTTAAAGGAACAAGGTAAAGCAAGAACAATGTCGAATTATATTGCGTTACATCGTCGACCCACGCGTCGTTCGGAAATTACGAGTATGACGCAATGGGATAGTGAAAGTTAGAAAAAAAGATGCATAAGTACTTAAACTTATCATCCACGCCCACCTACTGATGAGGAAGACTTATGATACGCGTGGCTTAGAGTGTTACGTAAGAGGTTTCGAAAAAGTGTAAAGAACTATTTTTAGAACATATCATTTATTTGAAAATATTTTTTATTCAGATAAACTTAAGTAATAAAACAAGACTAAAAATACCAATTAACCTAAAACTTAAATACTAAAATATATTATTTAAAGGAGTCCCTTTAGGCAAGGTTCCGAAGATACTGGCAGCGTTCCCCCTTTGAATCGCTAGACTGATTCTTTGTCCGAGGTAGCTACCAGCTCTTCGGTCTCCTGTGATGTCGACTAACCTTTTTGCTATTTCTTTAAAAAGGCTTATAGCGCTAGGACCCCACGGACCAAGGGTCTCGACACCGAATGGGACAAATTCATATTCGGAGCCTAGACCCCTGTATTTGTATGCTTTAGCTTTTTCAGCCGCTTCACAAGCCGCACCAGCTCTGCTGTTGGTTTGTATTTATTTTGTATATTCATTTGCTGTTAATTCTTACATGTTAGTGTGCGTTAACAGATCCTGCTGCGTTGTATAAATAACTAGATTTGTAGCTTAGTTTAGAACATAATCAGAAGGTCCTCTAAAGGTAACGCATATAAATACCAAGCTGACATCTGCGATTTTAGTCTCTAAGTTTTTAGATCCATTTTAATAAAAGTACATCGTTCTGCCGTTTTGTCATCATTTGGTATCAAATATTGCCTTAGCATTTATAAAATTATCATTGTCTTCTCACAATGCAATTTTGTTATTTGCCTTTATGAATTACTGCTCAATCAGATTCCTCCAATTTCCTAGAGGGGCTACGGAACTGTGCCTCGCTGGCCAGACATCTTTTTTTGTTTTAAACCAGAACCACTGCACCTTGCACATCTGTATCGCGGGGACTGTTTACAAACATGTAATTTACAAACACAAATGGCACCCAGACTCAAAGAAAGTGCCTCTGGTTTACTCATGGGCACTTGCCTCACCCCGGAATCGAATTAAAGCGTCAGGTATACGCCTTAATCTAACACTAGTTGGTAACCGAAACTATCAAAAGTGATAATCAAACACACATTGCTTGTTGATTATACCTTGGTCTACGGAATTCTAAAAAATCGTGGTTCTTATCATAGTTGGAAATTACTATTGTGTTCGAGAAAGTTGGGCTCACTCAATAATTCGAGTTTGAATGGCTATTATCAGCTTTGTATAATGCTCATTGCATCATTGTGTGTTATGGATGCAACGCTCAGTGACCAGATTTTCTGTTCTATGAATTATTGGGTAACTAAGTGCTGAGGTAGTCATGGTAATTTATGAACCTTTTTTTCACTTTCTTTTGTATTTTCATAGAGCCATACAAAGGTTTTTAGCGTAACTAAATAAAGGGACTGGGTTCCTAGTAAGAGGCCTAGTCGACTGAAGTTTTAACTGAGTAACATTGTCAAATTAAGGGTATTTTATACTCAAAACCATCATCTAATTGAAATTAAACACTTTTCAACGGGTTTATCGCGTGTATATTATTACATTATTTAATGCGACGTTTCGAATGTTTTGAATCAGTCGTCGTCTCGGGAGAGACTTGATGACAGTTGTCTTCAAAAGTACAAAGAAACAGTTAAAAAGTGTTTAATTTCAATGTGTAATTATCGCGAAAACATCAGAAGTCACCATCATCTCAGCTTTGACGCACCGAGAGTCAAGCAAGCAAGGTAGTACCTACCTATGTCGCAAATTATGAAGCCCGTTCAACACCTAATAGTCTGCATTTTGAGTTATTCACGAAGTCCTGGTCTTTCAGAGCATTTTGTTTCGAAGAATCGATCTCGATCCATCGATTCCGAATCCGTCACTTTATAGACAAATTGGATGTTACTACTACTACTGAGCCCATAGAGGACCTGAGGCTGGCCTCCTCCAGTCACATGTAGGGTAATTAGCCGACTGTGCCAGTTGGCCAGACGGGTTGGCACAGGATTTAAATAGGTAATTTTCTTTCTCTTGCGGCTAGGTTACCGGCCATCTCATTTGCTTTTGTTGGCTCTTAGCCCTCAGGACGTAATGGGGTGGTGTCGTCGTCGTCGTTTCAGCCCATGAGTGACCCACTACTGAGTCGGGACTCCAAATTCATGGAAGGAAAATATATAGCTTACTGCGCTACGCTGGCAAGACGGGTGGGTTGGCACAAGGTTTGTATCAAGTTTTCCATCTCTTGCTGCTACGTGTTATGCCTCTTGTGTTCCCTTAGTCGCCCCTTACGACACCCTCGGGATGGCATGGGTTGGTGACACTGTGTATTCTAAATCCGTCACCACAAGGACTGTCTAGTTGGTCTAGGGATTGGATGTGTCGCCTTTGGATCAACGAGTCGCGGGTTCGACTCCAGGGTGGGACCAGTGTCTTTGTCTAAACGAGAGGCAATTACATGTTTGTACACTATCCCCAATATACAGGTCATTCGTACTGCAGGGGTTCTGTTTATTTTTAAAATTAAAAAAAAGGTTAGTCTTATTCCTGTTTAAATCATAGGTGTTAGCAAACATTATATATCACACAGTCTCTGCAGTCAGGTCTCGTGTGATCTGTAAATAACCCGAACTTCGAACGCGTTACGATGTGCAATGCACGTCGCAATCTTTCTCTTATTATTGTAAAAAAATTCGTACTTTCGTCCTCTCATAACCAGTCGGCGAGTGCATTGGCCTAAGAAGTCAGTGCCCAAATTTTAAATTATTTGTCGTCTCATTTGCATGCGGGTTCTATCTGTAGGTTAGAAGGAGACGAGGGAGGTGTTTAGTCATCGTTGTCGGTTAAATTCGACTTATTGATGTACCAATGTGCCGGGCCTTAAGGCAGGTTATGACTAAGGTCATAAGGAGAAGTTGTCGTAGGTTTCAAAGTGTGAGAACCGTTTTGATGTATTGAAATCATTTGATTTGATGCGCTGATACATTAGACCTTCCGTTCGTTTGAGACAGACATTAATTTTCTTGGAAGATTGCTGTTGATAAATAAAATTCTTCACTAACAAAGCGCTTCTTTGGATCTTGGATCTTTAAAAAATATATTTTTATGTTCTAATATTAGTCTAATGAGACTGATGTGTTTTTTTTAATGTTTTACAGTGAATTCATTACTAAATGTGTTAGCGCTAGAACACGAATATTGTCATCTTCCGATGGCTCCCTGATGTCCGTGGTAATGTCGACTAGGAACCTTTTCCCATTCATCATCATTTCAGCCAAAAGACGTCCACTGCTGGACATAGGCCTCCCCCAAGGAGTTCCACAAAGGCCGGTCCTGGGCCGCCCGCATCCACTGCTTTCCGGCGACCTTAACCAGCCAGTCGGTCCACCGTGTGGGAGGCCTACCAGCACTGCGAATTCCGGAAAGCGGTCGCCACTCGAGGACTTTTCTGCCCCTTCGTCTTCTCCATGTTCATCTTAAGGCCGACTTGCTCGGAGGCTCGACAGATATTTGACAAGCGACATTCTTTTCCCATTACTATTCCCCAATGCAGTTATTTGACCAAATTTTCCATTTGTATTAGTATACCTTTGGGTATTACACCATATATATCACCCCATTTCATCCTAAGGGTGTCGTAAGAGCCGACAATGAAAATGACAAGCCCGAAAACCTAGCCGCAAGAGAAGGAAAACTTGATACGAAACCCTTATTATTATTTTTTTTTTGTTGTCGCTGGGGAAATGCTTTATGCATACCACCGCCCCCCGGGGGAGAGGTCGGTGATTATGTGGGACTCCGACAAGGGTCGTCTACCCAAGAGTCGTCTACCCACTAAAACCCCAGCGGTATACCCACACACGGCGCGCTTGGGGCGCTACAAGTTCGCGTAAACGCATTCTACTGCGACGCCCCGGCATGGTGCCCGCAACGGGCAAGCGACTGTCAGAGAGGGCGTCCCGTTGATACGAAACCCTGTGCCAACCCTCCTTGTTATGATTGGAGGTCAGCAGTAGCAAACAGCAGCACCGACTCAGCAGTAGTACAACAAAATATATAACTACTATTCAGCCTATAGATGATATAGGCTAAATAGTAGTTATATATTTTGTAGGAATGGGCTACAGATCCCGGTAATATTTAATACTGAGTAACAGTACCTAGCTATTTATCAACAGGTACATGGTTTTATTGTCCACATACCGGACAATATCAGTAGAAAATATATAAATTTGAAAGTGACTGAATGAAAATATAGTTACCAATCATACCTCAATATACATTTGGGCTTCAATTTTATAGACACGACATATTATTTACGATTATTAGAGAAGATAATATAGCCGCGTGTGTGTGGCTTATTTTGTGGCTCAATTAGATAAAAACCTATGGATTTTATTGAAACAAAATTATGAGGTAAACGTGTTACCTACATATTTAAAAAGAGAACTTCGTTGGAAATGATCCTCGCAACACAAAATGTAGTGTAAATATTTCGAGCAATCCATTAAATACTTACTTTTCGCGACTTAGGTCTAATATAAACAGTTTTTTATTTATAATTAGAAGAAATGAAGACAGGGAAATACGTCAATTGAGCCAACTATAATAAGATGTCGGCCAGATGTCAACATCCGACAAAAATACCAGCATTGTAAAACCTCTATAATCACAATTAAAAAGTATTGGAATGATCTATTACTTAGCCCGTAGATGACGTAGGTACTGCTGTGACGGGCCTCCTCGCGTTTGATGGAGATTAATTAGCCTACTTGGCCACGGTGGCCAGACGGGTTGTCATAGTTTTTCATAACAAGTTTTCCTTCTCTTGCGGCTAGGTTTTCGGCGGAATCTTTGCACTTGTCAACTTTTACAACACCAGCAGGATGAAATGGGGTAGTAAAACTATGTATTCTAAATCCGCCACCACAAGAATTAAGTTCATGTGATAAGTATTGTTTATTAATGTATTTATTTCTAGTGCACATTTATAAACAAATATATTAGATTTCTGCACTTCTTATCAAATATAAACTTTACCAATGCCTTATTATCCGTAAAAAAGGCACTAGCGTAAAAAAACAAAACTTTACCGCCATCTAGTAACATTTTTTGGAACTAACAATAACCTTAAGTTACCTTTAAACTACGCAAGAAACCCGCACCAAAAGGCGCACTAGCCTACTAAGTTCACAATAAGTTAAACGCAAACTCTACAGATGGCGCTAAAACGAATAAAAAATACTAAGCCAAAAATCATCCAACACTTCTTCAAGCGACATTCTTGCTATGATTTTGTAAACGGTTTTGTATTATAATGTTTGTTGAAGGAGTTTTTGTGTTTAATCACCTAGCCGCAAGAGAAAGAAAACTTGACAGAAAACACCAACCTGTCTTGACCTGTCTTGCAATCAGGCACTGTTGACTAATTTCCCTCAATGAATTTAGAGGAGACCCAATTCAGTCATGGGTAATTTATGAGCTCAATTAATGACTACTACTCAGCCCGTAGATAACCCACTGCTGAGTCGGCTCCTCTATTTAGATAGAGGGTAATTATTATTTTTAAACTTTCGCGATTTGAACATACCTAATGTACCACGCTGACCAAACGGTTGGTACAAAGGGTGTCGTATCAAGTTTTCCCTCTCTTGCGGCTAGGTTGTCGGCCTTGTAATTTCCGTATGTCGGCTCTTACGACACCCTGAGCATGAAATCGGGTGGTGACCATACCTATTCTAAATTCGTCACCGCATGGATAATGAATTCGATGAAATTATGATGCCTCGTTGGTCTAGTGGTCAGATGTGCCGCCTTTGGATCAACGGGTCCCGGATTCGATTCCGGGGTCGGGCCAGTGTCTTTGTCTAAACCAGAGGCACTGGCTCGGAGTCTGGGTGTCATTTCTATCTATAATATGTATGTATTTACAAAAAAAAAATGTATATAAGTAGTTTATCATCTCGTTACCATAACACAAGCATTAAGTTGCTTAACTTGGGACGAGATGGCGTTGTGTGAAATGTCCAAGGATATTTATTATTATTTATTATTATTAAGATGGTAGTATTCTTACTCCGCTACCACACGTATCGATATCATATCTTCCCGTGGGTGTCGTAGAAGGCGACTAAGGGTCAACAGACGTTGGGCAGCAGCGACATTCTATCAAAGACACACCATCCGTACTGCGATCGCCAACCCGCCTGCCAAGCGTGGCGATTATGGCAAACCCCTCTTTGGGGGAGGCCTATGTTCAGCACTGGACGTCTTTCGGCTGAAATGATGCTGATAATGAATTCTAAATGGCTTATGATAATATAATGATAATGAATTCTAGCTTCCGTCCGTTTTTCAAATACTCGTACATTCTTATTAATATTTGTTAGGTCACTAAAATGACAGATGTATACTACAAAATACATTTGATATAATTTAATTGATTCTTCTAAAAATATCTCTCTCCTCTCAAAATATCAGCTGAATTTCCCTCCACCATTGGGAAAGCCATTGTGGAGATCCTTGGGGGAGGCCTATGTCCAGTAGTGGACGTCTTTTGGCTGAAATTATGATGATGATGAATTGGGAAGGCTCACGACTCAGTAGTGAGGTTAAGGCCGAGAAGAAGAGAAATTAAGGCTCGCCTTTCTTCATATTGCTACTACTCAGGCCACACAATATGACTCACTACTGAGCCAGGCCGTAGCTCCAATTTCAATATTTGGAGATAAACTTCTATGAAAAACTGCTCAAAAAAAGGATTAAATAAAACAAAAATAATATATACAATTATTCTCCTTCAATTAGACGGAGGGTAATCAGCCTACAGTTTCTTCTGAACACGCCGCTTATTATGGAAATTCAAACTATCGAAATTCGACAATAGTTCCGTTATTGCCAATCAAGTTTTCACTATTAAAATTTTGTAATCACTCACCATGAGCATGCCTTTTTAATTTATGTGTGAGTGTCAAATGCCTCTAGTGTGTGTAATGTTTTTTTAATTATCTTCTTAATTTAGAAATGAATGTTTATCTGTATGTGCTTTTTATAATCGTAAACTATGCATTTGACCATGTGATGAACATTTGATGATCTACAGCAAAGTGTTGTGTAAAGCCCACAAAGATTTCTGAACAAAAAAAAATGTGTTTTGTCTTTCCTTCATATTTATTTTAGTTACTGGCGTAGCAACTAGTTGAGTATATTTGTATTATAATATTATTACTTTTCTGTAGTTCTTTCGCATATCTAAATGTGACTACAATTATACGTATGTGGACGGAACATAAATTTCGCAGAAACGGATATCAAGTTTTTGGTTCAAGTAAAACGTGTATTATACAACGCTCATATATTGTACAATGTGTAACTATTACCATCCTATTGCCATCCCAAGTGAATTCGTGGAGCTTATCAAAATAAGCAAATAAATTGTTTGGGAACAGACGGTTCTCGGATTGAACTTTTAGTCAGAAATCTCTATCTTCTTGATTGTTAACGTTACGTTTAGTTATCTGTGTTACATAGTTTCTTGGGTTTGACGTACTTATTTTTTATAATAGTTATGACATCTTACTCACCAGTACCAATACTCATTTGTCATTAAAACTTTTCACAAAGTACCTATCTTTATCAGTAATACCAACGAACCTTTCGTTATGGATTTTAGTTTTAGTACACCCTGTGCTCGCAGGACTGACGCCCGATGGGGCAGACCGCGGTCCGGAAAGCGTAGCGCTGGTAGGCATCTCACACGGTGGACCGACGACCTGGTTAAGGTCGCTGGAAAGCGATGGATGCGGTCAGCTCAGGACCAGCCTTCGTGGAAATCCTTGGGGGAGGCCTATGTCCAGCAGCGGACGTGTTTTGGATGAAATGATGACGATGATGACACCCTGTATAGATTCGCGATAGAATCGCAGCGAAAGCTAATACTTAATATATTCGAAATACGCGTTGAAGTAACAAAATTAAATGTCAAGAGCGATCCCAAACGATATTAAGCTTGCCACCCCCACTCGAATGGACGATGAAAATACATCTGTACTGAACTCTACATAGCCAAAACATTTGTACATATAGCCTTAGACTTGTTACAGAGTGATAGCTCCATACAAAGTTTTTTTTTTAATATTGTATTTCGCTGTTCTACGTTTCAGCCTATATCCAGCCCAGCTATATTAAATTATATTTATATATCATTTCGTCTGTCAGATAATACGTGATGTCTGGTGGCCCGTTAGTATGTAGGTACTACGATCGTATGCTAGCATGGTCAAACGGCCAATTTCCAGATATCAGGTGATCAAAGTACATAAAAATATTACTTACTTCACGTCATTAGACAATCTTGTTAAAAGTAATTCGTCAACACTCCCAAACACTTTCCGTCGGCCATTTTGCTTTAGAGACGCTTTAAAGCTCCCAAAGTAATCAGATAGATATTAAGTCAGAATAAGGTGTAAATATATTACTTTAAATAAAAAAATACAGTGTATTTGGGACATAGAACGGTAAGTATTTACAACTTTCGTGAATAAAATATATTTTATGTATATAAAAGTAAAAAACCAAAAAACTTAGTTATTTGAACATTTCACATAAATTTTGAGGTATCTTGAAAAAAGTGTAAATAAAATAGTTGTAGATCTTTTTACTGCTCTATGCATCCTAGCCTTGAAACTTCTAACCATATTGCATCTATGAATATACCCATATTTACGAACGCACACAGCCTCATTTCTATCAACCTGAAAAAAATAATACAAAGAGCGTTCTTTCCTAAGAATAAGCGGGACGGAGTGTGGATCTTATTTTTCTCGTAGATGTTTCAGTCGCTCTGGGGGGAAGCCCGGGTTTGTGGAGTGGGAAACGCCTCCTCCCTCTGCAATAATACTGCGTCACTATTTTGCGCCATTACCTATACGCTTCCCATTCTATAAGTAGCTGGCCTTAAACGTAAACCAGGAAGTTAAAGTTAATATAGTAATCGATTATTAGAAGTTGAGTATCGATTTGCAAGTTCGTAACGCCTTGACCTCGTTTCCTAGAAGATTAACATTGATCAAGTTTGCTTGTTAGCATATTACTGTTATGAATAAAAGTTTCTAACAATAGGACTGGTGTAGTAATAAAAGATGTAATGAATGATATTGTCGAGTGTAGTTTAAAATATTTTATGCTGTATATGATAGAAGAAACTATGAAATATTTTTTTTGGAGAAGCTGTCATTTAAAGGAGCGACTATATGCATTAAAGCTGAAATATTAACAAAGCTTTAAAAATATCTTGAGCTTACGATTATGTACGTACCTACTATTATGCATGTACTATGTAGTATGAAAAATACCTTATGAAACTGCATGCTTTGCTTCGTTGGCCAGATCAATATACTCGTACATATTATTGTTCAACACTTAACTACTTATATCTATTAAAGTTTTTATTTTAAGTTTTAACCAATTTATAAAACTTTGAACATAAGCAATAATTTCTTTATCCTACGAATATTATAATTCTGAATGTCACTTGCAGTAATTAATCCCGTATTACCAGCAATTTATAAATAACTAGCGACCCGCCCCGGCTACGCACGCGTTCAATTATGCATGTCTATACGTATAAACCTTACTCTTGACTTACTTTATCTATTAAAAAAACCGCTTCAATATCTGTTGCGTAGTTTTAAAGATTTAAGCATACATAGGGACGGACAGACGACAGCGACTTTGTTTTATACTATGCAGTGATTAAGTGTTGAACAATAAAGTAGAAAGTATTTTTTTTTGTTAAACCAAAAGTTACAGCCGCTGAATAAACGCATACGAAGCTACTACTACGTTGGGCCTCCTCACATCACAGGGTTGGTACAGGGTTTCCTATCAAGTTTTAATTCTCTTGCGGCAGGTTTTCGACCGTCGACCGAAATAACAAGGCCGATGACCAAGCCGCAAGAGAAGGAAAACTTAATTAAGGAGAACCAAACCGACGGGCCAGCGTGGCACAGTAGGGTAACCCTCCATCTAACATGAGGATGCCTGATTCAGCAGTGGGCCATCTATGGGCAAGTAGTATTATGTGTTGGTGACTCGCATGGTCAGATAAAGAACCCAATGCCGAGTAGAAAACAAATTAGACAAGATTTATTAAAACTTTGTATACCGGGCAGGCAATGCAACTATCTGCTCCAGGTATATCTACGCATACCTTTGCTGATATAGGCTTGGAGACAAAATCCGTACCACGCGATTAGTTACAAACAGATCGGACAACTCACACCACGTACACTGCCGCTTTTGTTTGGACGGCCCGCTCCAAAAGTCCATATCTCGTAGTTTCACAGTCTGAAACTATTTCCTATGAATAATAAACTATACACTTTATGTAAGTTATTGCTACTAATTTTATTTGCGCAAGACAGCAATAACAGTTTAAAACAACAATGTACGTGGAACAACGTGAATGTATCGCCGTTCCCCTGCTCGTAGGTTCGTTTGTGGTGACAAGGTGGGTGTGAGGAGACGGTCCTTTGATTCCGGCGAGATTAAACGTGCGGCAGCCGGTGGCGCCTCTATCGATTGTTGTTGTAATTACTGCGCTATCCTCGCCCAGTCGCAAATGAAATTGTTCCGGACAAACCTAGCTGTAGATGCCAACATCGGTGACACTTGTTCCCGGAACATGCTGGGACATTTTCGACTGTAAAACTGAGGACAGACGTATCATGTTTTTTTGACTGGCGATGCAATATTGTGCATACGATGCTGCTTTGATGGAATTCTTGTGGAACCGATTTGGTGGTTGCGAGCTATTTGCTTGGGAATGTTTCGAGGACGTAATTTCGTTGTAACAAGTTGTTGACACTCAATTATGATGCTTATTCTATGACTAGAATTACATTCATTGGTTGAAGTTGTTGGTACCTACGGTACGAAACAAAATATGCAATTCGATACACGCCGTGAAAACAAAATCGATTAAAACAAACAAAATGTCTTGTATTATTCGTTATGAATATATACTTGGTTTACGTATACCTAATGCTCCCCAATCTTGTTATACTGCAGCCTTACAAATAGGTTTCGAAATCTTTCTCACACCCCTTTCATTAGATAACATCTTTGGAATCATAATATCTTCATAATACAAACAGCAAGAAACGAAAATAAAAAACAAATGAATGCTCTCCAACATCACGTCTGCGCAATCGACGCAACAGAAGGACGAACAAATCGTCAAACGAATTCGAAATACGAATAGGAACAGAGAACGGGATCCAATAAAACATTCGTAGCGCCAAACGTTTAGCATCTACGTGTCTACGTGACGTAGACGCCTTCCTAACGCATGCGCTTCACAAACGTACAGTCCACAATTACAATCGTAGAAAAAAAATAACCAATTCGAAATGGTGAAGGCTTCGTGGCGACCAATGGCAGCGCACGCAATCGTAATGCCAACTGTAAGGGCGGGGCGAATGATATCTAGCTTTGGAATGTTGCTTGTATTTGTTTTGCCAGATACGAAGGCTCTATTGCACCGTGTTTGAGCCTCTTTCCCCTTGAGGGTGGGAATGGCGGAAAACTCGGTATGGTTTTGGGATGAGGCACTTCACATTATGTACCGTAGTCGTTTGCAACCTACGACTGTTTGACCTACATAGCAATAGTATATCCAGATTGTCTAAATTATAAATCGAATTAAAATTAGAATTACCTTTAGCTGTTTGTTCATTTAATTGCTTTGTTTAATTCTTGTATGTACTGTAAAACGCCGATCAATAAGTTAAAAGTTTTTGTAATTTGAACACATACGTTCATAATAATTTTGAAAGAGAGGCTTTTAATAACTTCGTAATTATGATATATTTTTTGTTTATCTTAACGGTTATCTCTGACACGTAATAAGCGCGGGAATTAACCTGTAATGAAATTAAGGAGTGTCTCTGAACAGTAGGTATTGATTTTCCGATAGGGAAAAAACGAAGGCAACGATCTATGCAGATCTGGAGTGCTCTCGGCACATCAGATGGCACCGGCGGGGCAGCCTCCGCAGACAATCGAACGGTGGGGGGACCCCCCACTGGAGGTCGGGGAACTGCCATAGAGTAACAAGGTGCCAATTGCTGAAAGAGAAGGTATTGTGCGTAAAATGTGATAGATACGTATGATAGATGTTTAAAAAGCACACAATAGTAAGTATAATAAAAAGGATTACAAAATTCAATGCTTTTAAAATTTCTTACTTTTTTTAATATACTCTCTGTATATTAAAAAAAGTAAGAAATTTTAAAAAGTAAGTATCTGTTTTCTTTTACCAAAACAAAAGATGAAAGATTTGAATTAGGAATTTATCAAACAATTTTGGATCATGGTATTTTACATTAAATCTGTGGGTAGACTATTCATCAAGTAAGGCATTAAATAAAAATTACAAATAGCCAGAGGATTATTACACACAATACGATACAATTCGCTCATGGCAATCTTAGACTTTATAAATTTATGGAATTTAAAGAATCAAACCATACTAATTTAATTTTGGAGCCATTCATTTATTTAAACATTCTTCTTCTTTAGTGGATGTCAGTTAAACGTTCGTAGCCTGAAAACAGCCAGTTACAGCTGAAACCGCGTCTGCGTCCATGATCTTTGCGAGTATCGACCCGTCGGCGGCGACTTCCCATTCTCGAAGTAAAACACGGCGGGAAGGAAACCGCGGGATAAACCTCCCCCAACGCCCCCACCCGATCTTTACGTTTCAGGAATAAATATTTCAGAGCGTGTGCTTCGGAAGTTAAAGTTATGTATCGCCCACGCGGCGGTAACAATCTGAGAATGAGAAAGGCGAACACTTTTATATAACTCCGGGTTTATGTGCAATTTTTCTTCCAAGGGTTTTACCGTGTTTGTTTTGGCAATGTAGTACTTATATCACTGTATGTACTTATTGAGATGGTTTTTAGTGGGTGATTAGGTTTAATAACAATTCTTCTCTTCTCATCTTCTCATCCAATATTCCTATGTGCCTGAAGACAAAAGTCTTCGAACAGTGCGTGTTGCCAGCGATGACATACGGATCCGAGACGTGGGCGTTCACTATGGGGCTTATTAGGCGGCTGAGAGTAACTCAACGTGCGATGCTCGGAGTTACTCTACGTGATAGAATCAGAATTGAGGAAATCCGTAGAAGAACTAAAACGACGTAGCTAGAAGGATTGCATATCAACTATGCAATCCTTCTAGCTACGTCGTTTTAGTGGCAATGGGCAGGCCACGTGGCCCGAAGAACGAATGGCCGTTGGGCATACAAGTCTTGGAGTGGCGCCCACGTATTGGAAAGAGAAGCGTGGGAAGGCCCATAATATTATACAAAAGATCCGACGCACATTAATACCGTATTGGAATAAGGTAGAGGTACTAAAGCGGTATTTTTAAAAATAATTAGTAGGACGTATACTATAATAAAACGACAGTTTGCAATTGTTTTGTCAGTCATTCTAATACAAATTAGGTAATACTTGGAAGTTGGATAAAAAAAAACTCAATCTCAAAAGGAACTTTATTCATGTAGGTTTTATCAAAAATCACCACCGTCCTTTCTCCCGCGCTATTTAGTAGGCTCCATACACTCCTAGCGTAATAGCGACATTCATACCTTTCATACGCATGTTTTCATTCACACGAAACATACATCTCTTTTCCCACAATCCTTACGTCCAACCACATTCATACTGAAACTAAGACCAGTAACGAATGCTGCTCCACAGAGAAAAGCCGGTAAGAACTCTGTTGTTGCTTTTCCCAAAAGATCTGTCTTTTTTTCAAAAAAGCACTATTCAGCATGAGAGTAGGAACGCGAATTTTCCCAAAAATAAACATTAAAGAGCTAATATTGGAGCCATCAGACATTCGAGTAGATACGAAACGTAAAGAATGATCGGCACATGAGACAGCATATGGGAGAAAAGTAACACCCATTCCCTCGCCGCAACGAACAAAATAACTTTGGCTATTTAGGGTTGGATTGCTTCGGAAACTTGAGCACATTTCTTTTTGAACATGCGAGTAATTGTGTGGAATAAAATGTGTTAAGATCGATGTACAATTTCACAACAATATATCTCTGAACCTCGTCTGAGTTTTAATTTTTTCAACAAAACAGAACAGAATTAAAATTTCAATCTGGCTGGTTCGAATTAGTCATGCCTAGCTCTGCTTACTGTTGGGTAGGTAATGATCTCTTAAGTTTTCAAATCTCTCTTCCGTAAACACGACTGCTGCAAAGCATTCGAGAAATCTGTCATTAATTAATCTAATTATACACGATAAATCCGTTAAAAGTGTTTAATTTCCATGATGGATAGGTGTCTATCATATTGTTTATTATACCTACCGTGCTTCCTCCATGCTTCGACGGGCACTTAAAGCCGTCGGTCTTGGCGGTCATTAACTACCTATGGAATGTCAGTAGTGAGAAAACTAACAGTTGGTCTAACCAAATAAATTCAGGTAGTCGATACGTAAATACCGGTAGTTAGCCAAATCAGGTTAGACTACCTCAATGAACTTGGGAAACGTCTAGGAAGAAGAAAAGTTTATAACTTTCAAAAACCACATGATCTGAAAAATTTTGCAACTAATTGAGACTTCATAAACCAAATCAATACGTTTCTTAGGTAACTCAAAATGAACTAGAGCCGATTCCATATATTTTTGGCAATCTTAAGTCAAGTCGGAGATGACTACTGGTGAATTTAAATTAAACCGCGCATTGACTTTTTTACGCAACACAATTTTAGCTTGGTCCAATTCATGCCCCATGAAATATTCATAGCAAAAAAGTGTTATTCATCTAAATAAATTAATTCGGCAACCCGGTACCCGCGATCGTGACATTGCCGTAGACATTACGTCAAAAGGGTCGGAGAGACCGAGAAAAATCAGTGGCGATGACTAGACGCTTCTACGGGTTCGGTTCCTCCCGAACCCTTCCTCGCAATATGATTTGCGTCACTGGAGATGCGTTCGGAACAGATCACCGGCCGGTAACCGAGTGGAAAAAACGCTTCTCATCGGGCCGTTACTGAAGATGGCAAGAATTCGAGTGGCTCCTACGCTATATGCCGAAAAACAAATACCTTGTTGGAATTGGCAATTACTGATCAATCGTTTGTGAAGAGAATAAAAAAGTGAAATGTCAAATCGATTGTGCGAATGATGTCGGTGTCGATGTTTGTTCGACCTTGTTGTTTGTTTTATTTAACTTAGGCCTATACGATTAGCGTGGAAATATAACAAAAAGGCAACCTGAGCTCAAATCACACGCGATAAGTAAGAACTTTTGTATTTAGCAGGTTATAAATAAATAAATATCCTTGCACATTTCACACAACGCCATCTCGTCCCAAGCTAACCACTTTAATCTCAATCAACTTAAGCAAAAGTGCCACAGTGGAGCAAAGTTGTCATGAACCATAAGGTTGACCCATACCTATTCCACCAATCGATGACACTGAGACTCAACACGACACGTGTCCGTGTGGTGTCAGTTTTAGAATACATTGTGACACCACCCCAATCCATCCTTCAGGTGTCATAGGAAGCGACTAAAGGAAATACCAAGTCTGAAAACTAGCCGCAAGAGAAGGAAAACTTGATATGAAACTCAGTGCACAGTTAGTATAGTTTCATTCATATTGAGGCTCAATTTTTCGAAGGTAAATTATCCTAACAATATGAAACAAGTGAAAAGCGCCGTGGCATTGAAACTCGGTGTCATTATTTATATCTTACTTCCGCGGGCGTCAGACCACGAGGTGGGTAATGTTATCATTCCATTAATTACAACAGCCACCCCCTTGCTTTTTAAAAGTAAATTAATCCGATTAAGGGGGGAATCGAAGAACCCGCTCCGTCCGAGTTTATTCAGGCAACTTTCTTAGGAATAATTATTTTTTGTAATTAAATCCATCAACACGATTTTTTCCTAATGATTCTCCCGTGGGAGAGCGGCGGGTGGCAACTGGGAGCGTGGATGTTTTATTTTCCTTTTAATATCAGTAAGTATATATTTATAGTCATTTGAACTCATTACGATTTCATTCTGAGAATATCGTATTAGAAAGGAAATGGCAAGGCTGAGAACCTAGCCGCAAGAAAAGGAAAACTTGATACGAAATCCTGTGCTAATGGGACCACACTCCGTAAAGAGTAAAGAGACTTAGTACCGGATCATGTATGAGCGAATAGTAATATGTAGTAGTAATTACTTTTACTCCCAAACACAAGCCTCCCCTATATAACTACAGTTCTATGCATAATTACTGACTTCTAAGGTCCGAGCCACGCGGCTGTTTCTAGTACGTAATCGGCACTCAAAGCATTGATTACCCTAAAATTTTAAGATATTTATTTACAAGAACAAACATTAATGTGTTAACTTTTTATTTTTCCATAATCCATAATGCTTGCGGTGTACCCACCCACCCCACTCTCCCCTCATACTGTTAATGATATCTCGCTTTTAAAGGGCACATCATTTACTTACTTTTACGAAAATTAATTGAAATGAGTTTTGACGATGAAAAGATGGTTACACAAAAGAGAAAGGTGGCCGCTAGGTGTCGCTCCGAGATAACTTGTTCATCTTTAATTAATTATTTTGTGGTGGAGAAATTGCTTTGATATCTAAGTTCCATTCACTGAATTCGGCAATTATGAATTCGATTAAGAAGCTGTATAAATAAAATCAATTAATGAGTATTTAACTATGAATATACATTCTGTGTAAGGTGAATTTTTCATCATTTTCAAATACGTTATTCAAATACGGCTCAACGGAGGTCCAAGCTAAATTTTAATAAAACTAGTACTGCATTGGATCTTTTGAACAAAATTATATATTACTAGCGACCCGCCCCGGCTTCGCACGGATGCAATGATGAACCTCTAAATTTATCAGTGTTTCTCTACAATGTTATGGATGTACTCGTATTATACATATAAACCTTCCTCTTGAATCACTCTATCTAATATAAGAAACCGCTTCAACATCCGTTGCGTAGTTTTAAAGATTTAAGCATACATAGGGACGGACAGACGACAACGACTTTGTTTTATACTATGTAGTGATGATTTGGATATTATTTTCATAATGATCATCAGCCTAGTTTAGTTCTCGGCTCGATGTAAGACTTCCTTAAGGTGGGCCATAGCGCCTAATCCGCAACTTCGGAAATGCAGGTGCTATTTCCAGATCGTTACTCCATCTAGTAGATCAACGTACGAGTATTATTTTGAATTGGCTTTTACATAATTCCATGCCATTCTGCGGTGTCGAAAGAGCCGAATAAATTAATGACAAGACCGATAGCCCAGCCGAAAGAGTAGGAAAAGTTAATACGAAACCGTTTTTTTTTTTACTTCGGAGATCCTCATGGATTCCCGGCCGTTGGGAAATGGCCAGGGTATGTGGGACTCCGGGGCGCGTAGAGATGGTAAATTGCGCCCCGACCTACCCACTAAAACCGACGGCGATCCTTGACTGCCCAAGCCAGTGCCACGGGATTCACTCCCATTGCAGAGAGCATGCTCCGTGACCCTGGGGGCTGATACGAAACCCTGTGCCAACCTCTCTGGCCAGCATGGCACAGTAGGCTAATTACTCCATGAAATTGGAGAAGGCCCGACTCAGCAGTGGGTTATGTATGGGCTGAGTAGTAGTAATTTTAATAGACACAAACATAGAATAGAGGTTATTAACAATTCTCTATCTTTATTCGTTTGTTTATGGTCACATTGACGTAAAACTAATGTAAGGTTCCCCATTTCCCCGCTTTCAGGTCACATCTGCGTACGAAACCGGACCAGTATGTGGGCCACTTGTAATATCGACACAAAGAGGATCGCAGATTGATGAGCCACCCACCTCTCCCCTTGGTGGCCGTCCCGCGGGATTTGAACCTGCTTTGTTTCCTTCGTACGGTATACAAGTAAGGTAAGGATTTTAATATAAGGAAAACCTTATTTAGTAACAAATTCTGGAATTTCCTCACGTCAATAAATATTTTGTTATTAGTTACTGATTTAAAAGTCGTTTGTAATATAAACTAAGTTAAGTGTCTAAGTTGCGGAGACTTCTTTTCATTTTCAAGAGTCGTATATTTTAAGAAACTGATCAATATTCCACTCTGGCTTTACGGGTTGGCACAGGGTTATTTTTCACGAATACTTAGGGTACGTTCAGGATCATTCTTATAATAGGTTTTTATTATCCCCCAATGTACAAAACACTTCAATCCTACTACTTTAAGGTTATCTAAATATTTCATGTTTCTAAAGAATATTGTCACGAGGTATCGTAAGATCTATCTTCACACTTCCATACCATGTGCATTTTCCCCACATATGAACGGACAATCCATATGCATTGTCGAGGGATCTATTTATTTTCTCCATGATAAACGCTTCAGTCCCACTAGGCTATTCAGGCTGTTCAGAACTAATGAGAACATTTATTTGAATGCCGTTCTATGACCTGGCTTTAAGTCTAGTCTTTAAGGTTATGAGTCTCACGTATTGTTCATCATCATCATCGTCATTTCAGCCAAAAGACGTCCACTGCTGGACATAGGCCTCCCTCAAGGATTTCCACAAAGGCCGATCCTGGGCCGCCCGCACCCGTCGTTTTCCGGCAACCTTAACCAGGTCATCGGTCCACTGTGTGGGAGGCCTACCAGCACTGCGCTTTCCGGAACGCGGTCGCCACTCGAGGACTTTCCTGCCCCATCGGGCGTCGGTCCTGCGCGCTATGTGCCCTGCCCACTGCCACTTAAGTTTGGCAATCCTGTGGGCTATGTCGGTGACCCTGGTTTTCAAGCGTATCTCCTCATTTCTGATTCGATCTCGCAGGGAAACTCCGAGCATAGCCCTCTCCATTGCCCTTTGGGTGACTTTGAGCCTTCTGATAGAGCCCATAGTGCCCATAGTTCGTAGTGCATCATGTATTGTTGGACTTTGTAAATATCAGTCTGACGACGTGTTAGGGTGCGTTAAATAGGCAATGACGACTATTTTAATGTAGTTCTTTTTAATCAATGGTTAGAGCAAACTACAAAATAAAATGTTTGTAAGGCAAGATTGTCTTTTGTCTTTCAATGAACGGCTGGCTCAGAAATAGGCCTGTCTATAATCACGATTTAAAAAAATATCATTCGGAAATCTTCTGCCGTTACACAGAAACACATAATAATAAAAATAGGTTATGGCCCCTGAGGTGATCGCCATGTGGAATGCTGAGTCCACCAGTATTATTCCGATCGTTGTATCAACGCATGGTTTGATATCGAAAAGTTTTGATGGACATCTCAATCAACTCTCGATGTCCGGTTGGTTTAAGCGTCTGATGCAAAAGGCAGTTTTACTTGAGTCGGCGCGAATTGTTAGGCGGTTCCTCACTTTGCAGCACTAACCTCTAGGCGGCTTGAAAAATTTTCCGCCCTGTCCGGCTGTTATGATTTTTATATAATATTAAAAAATAGTTTTACGCAACGCCGGAGTCTAAGATGTGGCAGGCAATTCAAATAAATGCCCTGTCGGGCACCGGCTCTCACACAGTAAAACTGCTTGGCGCCGACTTAGATGTGAGGGTGGACCATTCGTTTCTACCACCAAGCGTGCTGGGTTTTGTTGACTTTTACAACACGCGCAATTATAAATATTACGTAAAAAAATATAAATAAAGAATATATGAAAAGCAAAAATAGGTTACAGTTTTAATTTAATTACAAGGGCGATTTAAATGTATAGCCTTTTTTGTGCGGAAAATCCTTTGTGAAATATTCACACCGGCGGCCTGGGGAAAAGCCAGTGTGGGGTGTGGCTATGAATAGCGTTCCCATACCCACTATACATCCCCCCGGTGCACCGTCCCGCGCCACTTTCCTCGTGAGTCTCGACTGTATCTCCACGGGAAACTGTGTCTGAGCAGATAGTGTCGATGCAGGAAGCCACTTCTGTTGGAAGTTGGACATCCAAGTCCATTATTGGTTCCATCAAACCTCCTCCATGCTCCAGAGGGCACGTCCCGACTGTCATTCTACATGTGGTAGCCTGAAAACTGACAGCTTCTGTACTATATAATTACCGGTTGTATAGATAGGTTGTGGATAGCAGACAAGAAATGCTCCGTGATGATATTACTACTACTACTTTTCAGCCCATATATGACCCACTGCTGAGTCGGGCTTCCTCCAGTTAAATGGAGGGTAATTAGTCTACTGTGCCAAGCTGGTTAGACGTGTTTTCACAGGGGTTTTTTATCAAGGTTTCTTTCGCTTGTGGCTAGGTTTTCGGCCTTATTATTTTGTTGTGTGGGCTCTTATGATACCCTCAGGATAAAATGGAGTGGTGATGTATTCTAAATCCGTCACCACACTGAATGTGATATTAGTAGCTAGCCAAATCAGGTTCGACTGGTGACTATCCCTAATAAAATTGGAAATGAAGAGAAGTGCGATGCACATAAATTTGTATTGTATACGTTAGTATATTGAATACATTTTCGTATGTTAAAACTTCAGATTCGGCTCAACACCTAAGCGATTCATGACAGCTAATTCTCGTTGGAAGATAAGCTCGGGTGACGTGCTTACACTTAGGCCGAGATCGCACACTATATTATGCTAATACGTTCAGATATGGGGTTATATCCCAGCATGCTTCAAAATGATCCGTGTAGTGACAAATTTAGGATACATTGTGTCAACGCCGCATTCCATCCTAAGGGTGTCGGAAAAATCGACGATGCGAAATAATAAGGACGAAAACCAAGCTGCAAGAAAAGGAAAACTTGATACGAAACCCTGTGCTAGCCCGTCTGGCCAGCGTGGCGCAGTAGGCTAATTACCCTCCATGTAGTTCAATTTGACCCGATTCGGCAGTGGGTCATGTATGGGCTGGGTATACATGACTATCTCTATATATAAAAATGAATAGCTGTTCGTTAGTCTCGCTAAAACTCGAAAACGGCTGGAGCGATTTGGCTAATTTTGGTCTTGAAATATTCGTGTGAGTCCAGGGAAGGTTTAAGAGTAGAGAAAACATTGATATTGTAAGTAAAATAATAAAAACAACAATTTTATTTTCCCATACAAACTGTTACCTGTCAAACATTTGACGTTCGTCCCGACGGTTCGCTATTTTTGGCATTATTACTGTTTTTCTTTTTTAATTACATTAAATAAGGGATTGGAATCGATAAGAAAAGGCGGTATATTAATTTATTATTAATTATTCCAATTCGAATTCAATATTCATAGTTCAGACAGGACAATGTCTGTCGGGTCAGCTAGTACTTTATATAGTACTACATGCTTCACACGAAATCGCTTAGTATGGATTTTTCATATACTTACAATACAATCATCCGTCATAACGTAACTTTTTTTTTATATCGACAGATTAAAAGGTTTACATTAATAGGTTTAAAACCATTATATTTTTGAAATTGTAATTGAATTAGAAGGCTCAAATTCACCCAAAGGGCAATGAAGAGGACTATGCTCGGAGTTTCCTTGCGAAATCGAATCAGAAATGAGGAGATACGCAGGAAAACCAGGGTCACCGAAATAGCCCACCGGATTGCCAAACTTAAGTGGCAGTGGGCAGGGCACATAGCTCGCAGGACCGATGTCCGATGGGGCAGAAAAGTTCTCGAGTGGCGACGGCGTTCCGGAAGGCGCAGTGCTGTTAGGCCTCCCGAACACGGTGGACCGATGACCTGGTTAAGGACGCCGGAAAGCAGTGGATGCTGGCTGCCTTAGACCGGCCTTTGTGGAGATCCTTGGGGTAGGCCTATGTCCAGCAGTGGACGTCGCGTGGACGCAGTCCTTTGGCTTAAATGACGATACTTTTGAAGCGAAACTTCTTTAGGCGCATGAGACTTAATTTTTTTACGGATGAAACGCAATTTAGCGTCTCGGAGATATACAAAGTTTTACGTTAATAATATTTCATAAATTCTCCTTTCAATTTTTTTATATAAAATATAATAAAATATAAAATACTTCTGACATGTATACTTTGAGCGCACGCACTTTTTTTTAAAGTATCTGATTAATAAGCCTAAAGGCAGACGTCATTAGGCCTGTGTGTAATGTCAGTGGTTCATCAGCGACGAGTTTCAAGCCCTTCCTTCAGGCAGGTACCGCGCGTTAAGATAATGAATGTGCGCTTTATCTAACATGTACAAACTTGCAAATGAGAAGGACCATCATCTAAATATATTAGAGGCACGGATATACTGCAGCACTCAACAATGCCTGAAATGAAACGTCGGGAATTAAATCATGTAATACGTGTACCTACGTGATAAATCCATGATTAAGCCGAAATCTGTTTGTTATAGTTTTACATAAAAAAGGCTGCCATAGTTGTGAACATCTATCATGTCAGCTGGTTCGTAACCAGTAATTTGAGGCCTCTTCCAAACGGATGGTGGGAAATTAGTCAATTAGTAAAATAGCAAATCAGTCCCCCAGTGATATAACAAAAGTAGAGATAGGTATATTATGATTAGCAATATTGATCACTTGTAATTTTATACGTGTTTTATATCGCTTAACTTTAAGAGTTCTTTAGGTTAAGATTACTCAAAATTCTAAAATATGTGGTCCAAAAATTCATTCGTTAAAATTCGTTAAAATTGTAACAAATTTCTGTCTACTACTATTTAGCCCATAAATGACCCACTCCTCAGTCGAGCCTCCTCCAATTATACGGAGGGTACAGTAGACCTACTGTGCCACGCTAGCTATAAGAGTTGACACAGGGTTTCGTGTAAGTTTTCCTTCTCTTTTGGGTAGGTTATCGGGTTTGCCATTTCTTTTTGTCGGTTCTTACGATCAGGATGGAATAGGGTGGTGACACTATGTATTCTAAATCCGTCAACACACGACCCGAAAGCTTGGTACAAACCCTATACCAATAAGGTATGTAACCCGTACTCATTTACTGAGTTTTATTCTCATATTTCGCAAACCGTAGGTACTCTTTAAAAATCGTGTACTCTTAAAGTACTCATTTGTATTAAAAGTATTGGCTGCCAGAGGCCGGATGACCTTTTATTTTCATTGTTTTTTTGGAGTTGTTACCATACTCTTTTCCAACGTAATAAAAGTGGTCACCTTAGTAACAACCCGTCTTGCAAAGTTGATGACACCGTTTACTCTAGACTATGAAGATTAGCTGAGTTTACCAGCTAATCATTGGTGTAGAGTACGCAGTCCAGTAGACAACATACTCTGTAGGGCGAGTCTTGAGAAAACAATAGCACTTATCATATTTTCGTAGTATACACACTGAAGTCGACTCGTTGGAGGGTCGTAGGAATAGGGGCTTAAGAAAGTATTGCGTCCGCCGCGACCCTCGACCGCGAACCACTTTCTCAAAGATCCCGTTTCTTTATGAGTTATATCTCGTTTTATAAACGTTTGACCTAGCTATTCCTATTGTTAAATCCCAAAATGTTCAGTTTTACTTGTTGTATATGTGCCAATGTCTTTTGTTGATTTATTAATTCTTAT
Organism: Clostera curtula; assembly: GCA_905475355.2. NCBI lineage: Eukaryota > Metazoa > Arthropoda > Insecta > Lepidoptera > Notodontidae > Clostera > Clostera curtula. Next base: position 12,194,222 of record FR997800.1, on the reverse strand, counting down.
GAACAACATTAAAAGTAGTTACTGATAAAAGTAAAGAAGTATGACTACTTATTTAGCAAATTACATAAACTTGTCTTTGGCCATGAAGGATCCCTGTCCCTGGTTCTATTTCGGGGTTGGACAAGTGTCTTTGTGTTAACCAAAGGCGCTTGATCTGAGTTTGCGTGTTATTTGTGTTTGTGAATTTGTGTAATTACCAGTGGGTAGACACATTCATACAAAAAATTGGTTCACAAAGTAAACTGTCAAAATTCACCCATATTTAAATAATCACAAGGTCTATTTTACTATCAACATTTTAAAAATTCACAACGTCCTGAGGTACCACACATGCAAAATAAATAGTTACGATGTGAATGTTGGTAAAATTACAATTTGACATTCACAAAATACCATTTTCAAATTTCAAAAATTCAAACCACATTTTGCTTTGGTTGATAGAAACTGACGGACTTTCACCATCTTTTCTATTTCTAGTGAATTGTGTGTTTGATAATTTCATAATTATCCTTTGAATGCGTCGAGTTGATTAAGTTCCTCCGTATCTACGTGATTGTTTTGTGTGTTTGAGATAGAGACTCTTATTTAATTGTGTTTCTACTTGTGTTTGTTTGGTAAGTTTTTTATCGACACCTGTTAATTTTTACTATGTTTTTGTAGTTAATACCTAGATTAACACATGTTAAGAATTTGTAATACGGCCTTAGTACAAATTCATAACATTTTGTGGCTATATTACAAATTCATAACATGTGTTATTTATTTTACCTAATTGTAAACAACTCCAGACATTATTTAAAACTCGAATAATTTTTAACCAAATGTCAAATGAACTACTAAATCTTAGCAAGGGTTTCTTTAATTATCCAATCTTTGAAGAAGATTAGCATTCAATACTCTAAGTAATATATGTGTTGTGATTGTATGTAGAATATACCATTTTGTTATGTGTCCAATTTCATATCGTGAGTTTATTTTTTGTAGATATTATTAGACTAAGTAGTCTGATCATATTTAGATAGGACTTGTACACATTCTGTAGTAGATTTGGAAGACTAGAGCCTAGTGTAGCAGATTTTAGTGGTTGACAAATTAGGGTATCCATTGTACATTTCAGTAGAGCCATTGAATAGACAAATATGTATGACTAGATATTTTCTGTTTCCCATCATTAGCCCATCTGTCAAATCGATCACACTATCTTGAACAGGATATAACAGAATATCTCTATAAATTTACACACAATATCTTTATCAATTGTAGCCTATGTGTTATTCTGATGTATATGCTATATTATTGTAAAGTTTCATTAAAATCCATTTAGTAGTTTTTACGTGAAAGAGTAACAAACATCCATCCATCCATCCATACTTACAAACTTTCACGTTTATAATATTAGTAGGATAATATTTGTGATATTTTTTTATTGGTTGAAACATGGTAATTGATATAGAAAAATTGGCTAAGTATGTTGTAAAATTCTAGGGTGTTCCTGTGAACTTTTAAACAATGGAGAGTAGAAATAACAAGAAGTGTGTTATTTGTCATAAAAGGAGAAACCGTGGATCAAATATATTTTTAAGCCAATTTCCTATTGATTCAGAACGGTGAGTTCCTAAAATGTTTTTTTTTAAGTAATAAAAGAGTGGTTTAAATATAGGTGTACTTTTAATTCGTATATCTTTTAATTGTATATAATTTCAGTTGTCGAGTGTGGGTCAAAAATGCTGGAATTGAAGACTTAGCTTATTTACCTATTGAAAAGCTACACCAGTTGAAGTATATTTGTGAGTCACACTTTTCTCAAGACTCTTTCAATGCAAAAGGCACCCGCTTGAAGAAGACTGTTATTCATACATTGGAACTCCTCAATCCTATTCTGCCTGATGAGATTTTGACTGAGTTTCCATTACACATAAAAGATAGCAATAAAGAAAATCTTGAATCAGGTAAAGAGAATTTTATATTGTGTATAAATAAATAGATACTACTACTCAACCCATAGATGACCTACTGCTGAGTTGGACCTCCTGAAGTTATGTGGAGGCTAAAATAAATACTGATTCAATATAATTGGTTTGTAGCAATGTTTAAATGTTCCTATTTTTTATGACAATTTGATATCTGTATTATTTACATATCTGATCTGATACATACAATTACACCCTGATTGTTTAAGTTAATTTTTTGATATTTATTTCATTTATAAACATGTATTGTTGCAGCACTTAAGGACCATTCATATTGTATTGAAAAGAAATCAAAACCAGCTCAACGAGGTATGTCTTTATTCTGAATAATATCAGCTATGTTTAAGATCAACAATCAACAAAAAGAATGCTATAAAGGTTGAAATTTAAATTGACCATTTTGTACTCTACAAAGTAGTCTACCAAGCTAATTTAATTGCTGTTCTAAACAAGTTCTACCTATTATCTTTTAATAAATTGTGCCTTAAATATGCAGCACTTTGATTACCATTCTTCGATTTTATTTAATTATCAATGCAGTTGACATTACAGGCTGTATTTTTAGACTAAATTAACTATGAAAGCTAATCTTAATCTTACTTCTAGGTCCCCTTACATGTTATAATATGGTTCAACCACAAACAACACAATTGGAAGCAATAGAAACAGCAGCAGTAGATACCACAACACATACAATGTTTCCACAATTCATTCCCCTTCCTTCTACATCCAAAGCACCAGATAATGTGACATATGATACCGTAATAGTTGGTGAGTAAACAATATAATAATTACACTTATTTCTTAAGAGCTACAGAAATACAATTTTAATTCAACCACATTTATTTCATAATTTAACTAGCTCCTGGCCTGGTATAATTTATGTGTCGACAATGTCACCTTCGTCTGTATACAAAAATACAGCCTATGTGTTATACTGATGTATGAGCTATATTATTTTGAAGTTAAATTTAAATTAATTTCGTCATTATTGTGTGAAAGGGTAACATCCATACAACCATACACATTTACAATATAATGTTAATTATTAAATGTGTGGGATTTATAACTATATTTTCAATCTTTATTTCAGATATGGTGCATTCAGAGACAGAAATCAAAAGTTATACACGATCTAAGAAAAGCACTAAAGCGAAAGGTTTGTTTCATAAATTAAATCTAATATTAATTGCTATCCAGAGACAGTGAGATTGGCGGTAATGAAGGTCTGTAAGAAATCTCATTTAGCGATTTGACTTTAATTTGAGCGTCTAAAAGCGACTTTTAGACAAGAGAATTTCTATTAATTAAACATTTTTTATCAAACTCGGAGTAGAAATTATATATAAATAAAAAGTTTATTGTTATTTTCTTCAACAATAAAATAACAATTTAGCTTAGCGTTGCCTTTTATATTCATAAATTCATTTGGTAAGAAAATAGTAACTAGCAGCAGTTCTGCTGGTATTGCAATTACTTTGTTTATATAAACCACCAGATTAGTAGGTTTGTTCCCCATGGAGTACGTTATTGGGAAATATTGATGCAAATATATACATATTTCATATTCTTCTCGTATATTCTTTAGTATTTTCGTATTTTCTATGACCATTATTTTTCATTATCCTTATTTCTTTTTACAGAAGTTAAACAGATTATGACAATCAGAGAGAAGAGACTTTTACGACAGCTAAATAATGCCAAAAAGACCATAAGAACTTTGGCCAGATCAAGAGTTAATTTGGATAAACTAGATTCTGAAATGCTTTCGTCTTTAGTGAAAGATGTTTGTAATAATGCAAAGAAAAAACCGCAAGGTAAAAGGTGGACATTGGATAATAAAATATATGCTTTGGCAATTTTCAAAAGGTCGCCAAAAGCATATCGCTATATGCAGAAATTAGTAACATTACCAAGTGTGAAAACGTTGCAGCGAATTTTGAAAGAAATTCCTATGGGACCTGGAATAAATGAAAATATAATAAACATTTTGGAGTCCAAAGCTTGGCGAATGAAAATAAATATTGTGCATTATTATTTGACGAAATGTGCTTAAAGAAAAGATTATTTTACAATGAAGTCAGTGATCAAATTGAAGGGTATGTGGATTTCGAACATGGTGAAGACATGGGCAGAGAAAAAAAAATTGCAGATCACGTAATGGTGTTCATGATGCAGGGGCTAAAATATAAATTCAAACAATACATCGCGCATTATTTTGTGGAAGGCACAATAAGCACACAAAAATTAACAACAATAATAACTAATATAATAAAAAAGCTGAAAGAAATAGGTTTTACTGTATTGACGACAATATGTGACCAAGGTTCCACCAATATAGGTGCGCTAAATATGTTAAAAAAAAATACTGGTGGCGTTATTGAAGACCATTTCTTTCATATCAATAATGAAAAAATATACACCATTTATGATATCCCACACCTGTTTAAATCTTTGCGAAACAATTTTAACAAAGCGGGTACGATTGAATATGCAGGAAAAACGGCTCAATGGAAACACCTTATTGCTGCGGAGGAAAGGAATCGAGGATTTTTGAACTTTACTAAATTGAATTCCATTGTTGTTAATCCAACATACAAAACCAAAATGAGAGTGAAGTATGCAGCACATGCATTAAGTAACACTGTTGCGGCTATATTAAAAATGATCGCGTGGAAGGAAAATTCGGCCTTTAACGAAACAGCATTTGTCATTGAAGAATTAGACAAATTATTTGATTGTACAAATGGTCCATCATCTTTTAAAGATGTAAAAAAAGGGATCCGGGAAAATGTGTCCCTAACAAGCAATCATGTAGAGTCTTGGAACTATTATATAAAAAAATCTGACAATATAATGTTTACTACACCAGAAAATAAGACTTTAAAAAATGTTAAATGTATAAAAGGCTATAAAATATCTATTAAATCTTTAAAAGATATATTAGACACACTAAAAAAAATTGGATTCAGGTACATGAATCTAAGACAATTTAATCAAGACTCTCTTGAGAACTTGTTTGGCATAATAAGACAACACAGTGTAACCAATAAGAATCCGACTGTTACACATTTTACTTCCGCACTCAAGACAAGCATGGTTACGGGTCTTAAAGTACCTCACAGTAGAAGCGCTAACTGCGAATTAGACAATAATAAATTAATAATAGATTATAAAGACATTGTTAAAAAAACAATTAAATCAGTAACTGTGCCACAAGCAGACATTCATATGTACCCCGAAAATGAAAGTTATCCTGTGTTGTCTATCCCGGACCCTGAACACCTCGAACAATGTTTAGAAAATTTATGTACATTCGAAAATCAACCCGTAATATATGTAAGTGGATACTTGGCGGCGAAACTATTACGACAAACTACATGTTTAAATTGTAAAAAATATTTGATTGTAGAAAACCCATCTGATAATGATGACATGTATGCTTATATTTCTCTTCGAGAATGGTGGCATGATAAAAAATCCCTGGTTTATCCAACAACTGATCTATGTGCCGCTGTAAATAAAGCAAAAGAATTTTATCATGCTACTATCGCTGATCAACTATATCAAGAAAATATAGGGCGATCTACTATTGTGCTGCTGAGTAGCAATTGTGATTTTAGTTGGTTTAAATGTAAACCGCATTTTCAAGTAATGCATGATAACTATTATAAAATATTATGTTATCTTTTCATTAAAAAAAGTTGTAAAATATTTAATGATAACATTGCAAAGAACGAAAGTGTTTCTGCTGATAAGAGTAAAAAAGCTCAGCAACGAAGTATAGAAAAATAATTATTTTTACCCACAGCATTTGAACCAACTTGATACTTATGTTTTGATAGATATGTTACGGCTAATACCCGAAGTTAATTCTAGCTTGTTAAAACTAGGTGTAGCCGCACTTCAGTGGTAAAACCTAGGTTTAACAGATTTGTTCACGGCTAATATTAGGTGTAGCTGATTTCATTTGGTTAAAACTATACAGATATAGCCTTCTTTATGCTCGCTACAACTAGATGTAGCCAATCCTACGTGGTTATAACTAGGTTCTATGAACAAATCTGTTAAACCTAGGTTTAACCACTGAAGTGCGGCTACACCTAGTTTTAGCCTGCTAGAACTAACTTCGGGTATTAGCCATAACATAGTTCACTTCGGGTATTAGCAAATTTAATTACTAGCTAGATTTTATTATATTCGTTGCTGTTGCTTGTGCTGTGTTTCAGCTGGGTTTTAGGAACAAAAATACCTAGTGTTAGACAACAACATTTTCCAATACAGCTGGAAGCTATTATGTATAAAGTTATATTTTTAGATCTTTTACGGCTAGTTTTTCCAGTTCTCATTTTCTTTTAGTTACCCTGTTCAGCACCCTCAGGACAGAAGAAGCTCAAGTTAATCCTATTCACTAGTATGTTTTCTCACCACAGAAGCATTTTCTTTTAACATCAATTTCTAATATTAATGTTATCCATTCCAGCCAAATAAACCATTTATTTAACGTTTAGCTGATCACAATTAATTTTAATATGGGTATATATATTTTAATACAGTCAGTACGCGGCTATTGAGACACGCATGTGTTTATTATAATCTTTAATATCAGATTATTAATCTGATTTAACTTTAAACACAGGTTTAAACTTATCACATGGTGTTATTATTTAATATTTGACAATTGTAATGCAAAACTAACATTGTAATAAATGTAATAAAAATATATCTGATTTCTAAACATTTCATTTTTTTATTTTATATTAACAAAGTCATTAAGCAAACCCTACAATATTTCGATATCGTTTATATCGATAAATACAGCTCTATCAGAAGTATCGATATTTTACAAACATCGTAGAACATCTCTATTTTGTCAGCTGTCAAAAAATCTTGGCGGTATGTTGGTAGCTCCGATGAATATTGCGCTGTTGGGTTGTTACGTTGAACGGCTTAAAAGATTTTATATGTGTGCGTGAGCTATAGCAATATGTACGTAGTGCCGTCTCTTAGAACGTAGTGTTTATATACTCTTTGGTAATTACTGCGTGATGCGTGAAATGGGTCACAACAAACTTCTTAATATACTTCTTATTAACTTCCACTTATTATATCTTTATTAATATTTATAATGCGACGACAAACACAAATAACCTATGTAACGAAATAAGTTATCACATAAGTGACAACTGTCTTTGTTGATAATAAATTTCTTTATACCTAAACCTGAATTACATGTTTGTCAACAGCCCTCTTGTTATGCGTAGTGCAAGGGATTAGTTTAAAAAAATAGTAAGAATAGAGTAGAAGTCATCAATTAAACAAAATAACTAATTTAATATAGTTGGTTATGATAAGGTTACCCCATAAGATAAAGTTGTAACACGCGACACGGCTACAGCTGCAGGCAAGATTGTAAGAAACTGTTTCACAACTTTAATGGGTGTAACAAATACCCTGTAAATATAATAAAGGAGGATATATAATAGAGCTATCGACAGGCAGTTCTGTGTATAAATACATTTTTATGTTTTTATTTATAGATGAAGTAGGCGTATCCTGTGCGGAAACTTCTGCCCTTTCTTATCTTTAGAAAATGAGGTGACTAAAAGGAGCTTACTACGCAGAAAATCTAACAGTGACTGAAGGGAAATTGAAAGTGAACAGGAAAACTAATTATGGTAGTGTATAAAATGCCATGTGGCAGCTTGTTCAAGCTCAGCTTGGTCATATATGGGCTAGACTTACTTTCGTATCAAAATATGACTAGTAGCTTCTATCAGAAATAGTGGAAAATATAATGATGAAAGAGCCCAAAAATAATATTGTTAATAAGATTACACATTTTTTTAAATTAGTTTACATTTTATATTTAATAATATATATTTAAGTACCTACTTTGCCCTTTGCCCAAAGGGCAATGGAGAGGGCTATGCTCGGAGTTTCCCTGCAAGATCGAATCAGAAATGAGGAGATACGCAGGCAAACCAGGGTCACCGACATAGCCCACAAGATTGCCAAACTTAAGTGGCAGTGGGCAGGGCACATAGCGCGCAGGACCGATGCCCGATGGGGCAGAAAAGTCCTCGAGTGGCGACTGCGTTCCGGAAAGCGCAGTGCTGGTAGGCCTCCCACACAGTGTACCGATGACCTGGTTAAGGTCGCCGGAAAACGATGGATGCGGGCGGCCCAGGACCGGCCTTTGTGGACATCTTTGGGGGAGGCCTATGTCCAGCAGTAGACGTCTTTTGGCTGAAATGATGAAGTACCTACTACTACTTAGCCCATAGATGACCCGTTGAGTAGAGCCTCCTCCAATTATATGCTGGGTAATTATCCTACTGTGTTGGCCCCACGCCGATACGCTGGCCAATCGGGTTGGTACAGGGCTTCGTATCAAGTTTTCCTTACCTTGCGGCTAGGTTATCGGCCTTGACGTTTCCTTTTGTCGGCTCTTACGACACCCCCAGGATGGAATTTGGTGGTAGCACTATGTATTCTAAATCCGTCACCACACGGACCTATATATATATAGAGTTGCAGTTATGACAGAGGGGCATTCCATTACACTACGTATACTTTAAGAGATTAGTATGAATTCGAAACGGTACAAATAAAAATACACTAAAAATAAATAAAAATAAAAATACAAATAAAAATACAATTTCATGGGGGGTAGTCTTAAACCTCACCAGGTATCACCAAGGGGGAGGGAGGGGTTAAAAAATGTTAAAAAAACATGACGTGATTAATGGACAGCCCGTAAGGTTAATAAACGATGCGTTAGGCATAAACATCTGTTAGGAAAGATATATCATGTTCAAATGAGGCAAAAATTTAAAAAATCATTTGCGGCTAAACTATTGCTCCAATTTAATTGATTGTTGGTACAGAGCCTTTAAAAAAATGCCCCTATGTCATATCAACCCTGTATATTTATTTCGTTAAGTGACTTTTTTTTCTTTATTTGTAGAAAAGGACTTTCTTACCACTCGCAACTAAAGAATTGATATTGATTTTCACTGTATAATTATATTGACACGTGATCCGCGGAGGGCGCGGGCGAAGTTTCTGCCGAATGCAATTATTATGCAAAATCATTAACATCTTAACGAGTGGAAGTGTTCGACATTCACTTCGGCGATCGATACAGAACACCCCTCTTGCCACAACAGAATGATGTGTCTTTAATTGCTTTTGAATATTAATCTTCCTCTATTTCCAATTGCAGGGCATTATTATACATCTCTAATAAAATAATAACTTCATCTACTGTTAACATATGACACTAATTGCATTACTTTAATACGTATTTACTCGTATTCAGAATTGAGTTAAGGTTTAATTATAACGTTTTTATTCATCATATCTTAGCACATGGAATACATACGTCAAATACATCGGGCTAAATTGTCTTAACATTTTCCTAAATGGAACCAAGTATAGTTGAATTTATTTTTTTTAAACGTCAAATGATTGAAACTGCGTATATCTCCAGTTTCTTGTGATGACAGATTTAGAATACATAGCGTCACCAACTCATTCCAGCCTAAGGGTGTCGAAGATCCGACAGAAGGAAGTGACAAGGCCGAAAACCTGGCCCAAAGAGAAGGAAAACTTGAAACGAAATCCTTTGTCAACCCGTCAGGACAGCGTGGCACAGTGGTCTGATTGCCCTCCATGTGGTTGGAGGAGGCCCGACTCAGCAGTGGGTAATTTATGGGCTGAGAAGTAGAAGAAGAAGAAATCTCCAGATAAAACATATAAATTTCCAAAACATAAATATTTGACACAGTTCTTGCAACAATTCATTATATGCATAGCAAAACTATTCTCTAATCACAACTGGTAAAGTTCCTCCCCATACACATACCAGTTCCTGTCCGCTAACGACTGCCTAACCCACATGACGTAGGCAGGTTAATGTTCAAGAAATTCGTCTCAAGTTATCAGTGAACAAACAAAGTTCGGCCGATGGGAGCGAACCCAATTATCTCTAATGAAGACAATGATATAAGCGTGGTTATTGATCTAGATTTAAATTTCATGACGGGTCAGTCCCTACGACGTGCGAGCCCTTAATGCTTCTTGCCAAGTTTTATGTACTGCGACGCGTAGTATTGATACTATAAAGAAATTAATAGAAGAATGCTAAAACCACTAAAACGCAGAATATAATGAATCGCAAAAAATTCGATGTCCTGATCCTTGTCAGTCGGGGACTTTTCTTTATCAGAAATAATATGAAGATTTGTATCTGTGTCTACATTGCTGATCTTAATTTTCCTCCGATTCCAGTTCCACTAGCTACCTAAAATTTTCTACATCTCGCCTTGTTATGAAAGTCTTAACTTTTGTAAGGAAACGATAAAAAGGAAGATCTAGATTAGGTTTTTCATATGAAATAATCTTTTATGTTTGTTACTGCATAACTTCGTCATTTGCAAACCGATTGAAATAATTTCAGATTCCGATTCAGTCCGAAATTAGTTCAGAAAATTAACATTTATTCAAGTGAAACCTTTAGTGTATAAAATATAGATAAAGATAGTCGCGATATTGTTTTTTTATTATTTGGCGGATGTTAGCTCCAAATAATTCTAACAGATGGCGATATCCTGTTGAGTGGATCGAGTAAGTATTGAATGGATGTCGCTATGTTAAAAGTTAAATTAATGTATGTTAAATGTAATATAACAAATACCTTAGGCACGCCACGCGATTGCATAATTTCATGACAGGAGCTCCATTACAAAGATAGTCAACCCTCTATTATACAAAAAAAACATTAATGTACAATTGGCGGCATTATCGCGAAGATAATGTAGTTCGCGTAGTAAAGTATCAAACACAACTGTGTCTTCTACACCAAGTTTAATGTCCACTAACTAATTTCTTATCCCCAAAACATAATAATATGAACCAACATACACACGAACAAACATGCGAAATTATGATTAACGAGCACTCACACATGCACACTGACGGACCGTCGTTTACGCACATAATGGAATAGATCACCATGGAGTGGGCCTCTTGTTAAACTAGATCAGTTGATACTTTGCTATTAATATTGCAGCCCGGGTAAGGCTTCTTCCGTGTTTGGGATATCCATTGAAAAGTTATTTGTGCTGATATTGTTAAGACATTACAAATTTATTATTAAACTAGCTGGTGACCGCGGTTTCATTCAAGTGGTTTTTAAACCTATACTTAAATGGAGTCTTTCTAGTCTGCTCAATTTCTTTTATCTTACGATTACATAGGTGCGTGAGTGTGAAAATATTATTATATGGATTTATATCATTCCATAATCAACTAGCTATACAATGAAACTAGTTTTTAAATGAATATCGTATATGCTGCTCCGAAATAACATAGCTCTCAACTCTCCATCACATTTCAATTCAATGGAGGGTTAGCCATTTGTGCCACGCTGGCTCATGGTTTCTCATCAAGTTGTCCATGGCTAGATTTCTTCAGTTGTCTCATACATTAATACTCAGAACGAAAAGTGTTGGTGATGTTATATATTCTAAAACCACATGGTATTATAATAAAAAAACGTTTCGTTACTAATACTAAACTACTACTCAGCACATAGATGATCCACTATTGAGTCGAGCCTCCACCAATTACGTGGAAGGTAATTAGCCTACTACCACGCTGCCTAAACACAGGTTGGCACACATGATCTCGTATCAAATTCTTCTTCTCTTCCGACGAGGTAATCGGCCTTGTCATTTCCTTTTGTCGGCTCTTACGACACCCTCAAGATGAAATGGGGTGGTGATTAGAGCTTGGTGGTAGGATCGAATGGTCTGCCCGGCTAGCTACCACCCTCAGATCTAAATCCGGCGCCAAGCAGTTTTACTGTGTTCCGTCGGGTGTCTGTGACAGCCGATGCCCGATGCCGATTGAATTGCCTGCTCCATCTTAGACCCTGGCGTTGCTTTCCATCATGCTAACTTAGGGCCAAAGGCATTCAAGTCACTGATAAAAAATAAAAATTATAGGTACTAAATCCGTCACCATATTTTATATATACACTTACTTAATAAGCAACACAACAACAATATTAGGCACTTTTTAACTATTAGTTTCATGAGGATGGTGGAAACCCAGTTGGGCCGCGTATAGTAGTGTAAATAACATAAAAACGTACTAACCTAATTTCAGTTAATCGTGTTTACCAACGCTAGCAAACATATGAGCGGCCAAATTACTACGGAGCCCTCACCTGAACTTGTGAAAATACAATTAACAGACTTTATGATAATGGTTTAAATAAACTCTTCAGGCTTTAAAGTAACCCTGATTTATTGGCGCAAAAGTCGACGAACGAATGGCAGTAACTAAACATTTATGAAGTGAATCTCCGGACCATTCGGTAATTATATGGTAAGACCGTTTGTATTTCGTGTGGTGAAGGAATTAGAATACATATTGTCGCCACCTCTTCCAAAATAGTTTGCACATATCTCGGAATTGCTGTCAATTGGAGCTTCATAAAGTCACTAGGGTTCGGGTAAGACTGTCGAAGATTACTCATCCGTTGTCTTGAAAATGCATCATCAGCAAAGCAGATGGACCATTAAATAAATAAATATCCTTGGACATTTCACACAACGCCATCTCGTCCTAAGCTAAGCAACTTAATGCTTGTGTTATGGTAACGAGATGGATGATAAACTACTTATATACATTTTTTCTGTAAATAAATACATATTATAGATAGTAATGACACCCAGGCTCCGAGCCAGTGCCTCTGGTTTAGACAAAGACACTTGCCCGACCCCGGGACCCGTTGATCCAAAGACGGTACATCTAACCACTAGACCAACGAGGCATTGACTCATTTGCTTCCCCACAGGTTCGGCAAATCGGGCTCTTCGTCAGTTCCATCTTGTGGAAGTGTTCGTTAATAGCGTAGTATCCACTGCAGATTGCTACGATTAATCTCACCTGCTTTTGCTGTATCTTGATAATAAGTTAATTGTCCAGCCTTTGTCTACTCCTGGTAAAATTTGTTTGGAGCGTTTTAAGTACTTTGCTTGGCATATAATTTGTTGTGTTCAACTATGGCCTCCTCTCGAGCCAAACATATCACTTATTAGAATTTATTTTCAGGAATCGATATCAAGACGAAACACTCAAGCTGAGCCAATATAGTGGATGTTTCATCTGATTACACGAGCACACCATTACCACGTCTCTGCACTTCCCTGCTTTTTAAGCCAAACAGCCCTCAAGATACACGGCGTTCAATGTTTGCATACTCTCGCATCGATTTCGACTCGATCGCTTTCTAATCCCCATTTTGTCGACGCCATTACGATTTTTCGAGCGCTCACCTCACTCCATATTTCCGTGCATATCTCGACGATTCGCAGATCCATTATTTTTTATGGTTTGCTGTACAAGTTAAGGTACGCTCCCTGCCTACCAAGTGTTAACGTGTACCTCTGAGGGGTGACTATGAACTTATGCTCAGAAATTAGTGATATTTTATTCAAGAAAGCCGTAAAATGAGTCGATAAAAAGGCGTAAGTGCGCGGTTTTAAAGTGGTAAAGATTTAAATGTGTAAAAAGGAAAATCAAGATGCACACACATATGATGTTAACCCGTGGAAATTATTTGCTCGCTTTTATTTTGATCGTTCTAGGTAAGACAGTAGAGGTGTCGTCCAAGTGTGCTTTGGAAATCATCTATTTATTGACGAATAAAATAATGGAAGAGATTGCTTCTGAAATTGTAAATAAAAAACTGGCCTCGTAATTTTGTCAAAAATAATCTAACCTGACATAGCAGAAATATTTTAAAGATACAAACCGTACTTAAAGATACAAACAAAAGAGGTTCGTCTGATAAATTTATAAGACCAGCAAACATTGTGGATATGCCTCAGTATTTTCTTTAGAGCTTGATGAAATGTGCCGTTAATTTTTTCACCCCCTTAGCTCCCAGCTTCTAGAACCCCCGAGCTAAGTGAGTCTCGACTCATCCATTTCACCCAATACGTTTTATCGACAAATGTCAGTGACGACGCTGCGTGACACTTATGTAAATATTTAAATACGATACAGTACAAGCTATGAATATTTTAAACTTCAAGTAAAGCACTCGGCTTTACACTCCACAAATATATTCACAATCCAATAATAGAAAATAAATAACTATTGCTTAGGGGTTAGAGCTCAAAATTGCTGATCGCATTAGAAATTATTTGACTGCGGTCACAGGAGTTTAGATTAGCAATTTAAACACATTTCAAAACTACCGATTAGCTTGTGTTATAACTTATAACCATGTTCTGTTTTGTCACATTCGTGCGTTCAAAGCATGGTATTACTTTAAGAACCAAAGAGAACAATTTGATTATATGTACCCATAATATGCATAGGGTGTTTAAAAAAAAAGCTAAGCCCACCGAGGTTCTTCTGTCAGATCTTCTCGGTTAGTGTACTCATCTGGTCGGGTAGTGGTTTTGAAAAATATGTATCCGTTGACGATGGTGAACGCCTTAATTGGTTCCGTAATTTATTCCGACGGGTTTAGAATAAATAGCGTCACCACCCCATTCCACCCCGAGGGTGTATTAGGAGCCGATAAAAGGCCAAACAGCAAGAGGAAGAAACCCTTGAAGAGAAATCTAGAGGAGAAACTTGACGAAACCCTGTGCCAACCCGCCTGGCCAGCGTCGCATAGTAGGCTAATTACCCTCCATGTAATGGGAGGAGGCCCAACTTAGCACTGGGTAATTTATGAACTGAATCAAAGTAGTAATGGGTTTATAAAATTAAGCATTTATTTTTTTTTTTTTTTCTATTCTGAGTTCCAGAGAGTTATTGATAAGCAAGAAAGCAATCGTAAAAATCGCTTCCGCCTATCAATGCAACCAAACGCTTAGTGTTGGTTTTTACTCTTACATCTTTGCATAAAGCGATTTGATAAGTGCTCACCAATTGGGGATCGATATTAGTGACGAGTTATGCTGATTGGATTTTTTCAAGTGGTTTGGGGGCGGTGCATAATTGAGTGCGATTTAGTTTTCCTGAGCGTGAAATTATTTACTATTATATATACAGTTTGTCCGTGTGGTGGTGGATTTAGAATATATAGTGTCTCCACTCCATTCCGTCCTGAGGGTATCTGAAATGGCGACAAAAGGAAATGATAAACTTGAATGAATGAAAACTTGATACGAAACTTTATGTCAACCCGTCTGGCCAGCGTAGCACAGTGGGCTAATTACCCTTCATGAAGTTGGAGGAGTGAGACTGGTTTATTTATGGGCTGAAAAGTAGTATACTATCCTGAGGATGTTGTAAGAGCGCGTAAGAGGCAGAACAAACTTAATACAAACCCTGTGGTAACCCGTCTTGCCAGCCTAGTGCAGTTATCTAATTTCCCTCCATGGATTTGGAAGAGGTCCGACTCAGCAGTGGGTTATTTATGGGCTGAATTGACGAAACATAAGTAAGGACGCTAATAAGATCCATGTGGAAATAAACTCCTTCCAAACCATTCACCTGCTATTAATATTCATCTAAACGCTTGCTCTTATTTTAATAGAAGGGACCTCGGGCTGTGTTGGTAAATTTATGCAGTAGAGCTACTACTAATCAGTCCTTAAATGACCCACTACTGAGTCGGGTCTTATTATTACATGGAAGGTAATTGGCCTACTGTGCCACGCTGGCCGGGTCTGTTGGCACAGGGTTTCGTTTCAATATTCGTTATAGACTTTTCGGCATTGTCATTTCCTTTTACCAAATCTTAGGACATCCTCATATAGGGTGGTGACACTACGTGTTCTAAGCCTATCACTACATGGTGGTAGACCATACAGAACATCAAATGGCCATGCCGATTTAAATGATCTCTGATTCGTCTTCGTCCCGGCTGCTAAAACACCGGAAAGAATAGGATTTCCTTCTCTTGTGGCTAGATTTTCGGCCTTGTCATTTTAGTATTCCAGCTCTTATGTCACCCTCAGTATGGAATAGGGTGGTGTCAATATGTATTACAAGCCCGTCGCCACACGGTGGTAGAGTGATTCGGGTTAGTTTCACCATAAAGGACATCAAACGGCCGTGCCGATTTAGATGATCTCTGATTCGTATTTGTCCTAAAAAGCAGACTGCTAACATACCGGAAACGGTTGGCGCAGTGGTTGAGCGATCGACTGCTGCGCAGCATGTCGCGGGTTCGATCCCCGCACGGATGAAATACCTACAAGTATTTGTTCCGGGTCTGGGTGTTTTCTTTCTATAATAGGTATATACTCGTATTTACAAAAAAAAATGTATATAAGTAGTTTATCATCCATCTCGTTACAATAACACCAGCATTAAGTTGCTTAGCTTGGGACGAGATGGCGTTGTGTGAAATGTCCAAGGATATTTAATAACGTATATTTTAAAACGTATTCTGTATTACCCGTATGATGTTGAGGTGGGTCGCTAATTAAATACAGTTTTCCATATAAACTTTTATCATAATTTGAATTATAATGGAAAACGTATGATGTATCGCGGAGGCTGTAGTTATCTTGCGTCTTAATGTTTGAGGCATTCCAATTTTCTCCAACACAGTATTACTCTTTATAGTCCTTATCTTTCTCAATGTAGAGGTAATTTCATTTTGATAAAACATTGATTGTGATTAAAAATCTAAATCCTATCAAGGAGTTTTCAAATCGCATCGCAAGCATTATCACAAATTCCTACTCATCAATTGATCACGCGATGCCTTCTCAAAAGCCATACTCGATATCATTCACAATATCTAAGGGCTCAGTTCCAAGGGCTGAGTTTGAGTAGCACTCAGTGACAATATCAAGTGCTTTCCTCGCTTTCCAGTTCCTATTCTTTAGCGCTCTTGTCGTATACTTCATATCTGGCGATCCTATTGTTACAATGACAGGCTTTGATAAGAAAAGAGAATCGTGGTGTTTCGGTGTTGATTTTTAGATTTCAAAGACAACGTGTCTGAAAATCATTATTAAGAATGGACTTTTCTTTAATGCACTGTCGAGTTTAGGATCCAATTTCAAAAACAAAAGTTTAGACTATAGTCTAAATAAGTTAAGCTACGTTTACGTACGTCCATGTGGTAACGGATATAGAATACACAATGTCACCAAAAATATAACGCAAGAGGCAGATCACCTAGCCTCAAGAGAAGGAAATCTTGATACAAACTCTGTGCCAACCCGTCTTGCCAGCATGGCACAGTAGGCTAATCTCCCTCCATGAATTTGGAGCAGGTCCAATCCAGTAGTGGGTCATTTATGACCTAAAACGAAGCTAATCTACCTTTATTATTACAAGTAAATTTTCTTTGAAATATATTAGACTGTGAGATAGAAACGGGTGGATCTTTAATTGTATAGAACAATGCAAACTTTATAATTAGCTTTAACTTTGCAATCACTATGTTTCCGTCTCTTAATCTCTCATTTTATGAATCCACATGTGATTGGTTGGATCTGTTTCTCTTCCACAATTTATTTAAGGAATCAGTCTATTAATGGGTTTATTCTTCTCTAGCAGCTATGCTGTCTACTACGATTTTAGTAAGTCATAAATTAAGTGTTGAATGAGTATTCTTATTGTTAAAAAATAATTGTAACAATACATGCAAGAAGTGAAATGTAAAAGATTTCTCGACAAGTCACTACCCCCAGGTGGTGACTGGGAGAATACAAAGTATGCAAGGCAGACTGCCTCATGCACATATTACGTATACCAAAGGCAATTGATATCAAGTGATAGGAACTTGAATTGTTATCCTTTTTTTTGTATGAATATAATCCTAAGATTTGACCTTCTGTTTTCAAGGCCGTTTCCACAGGGATGATACGCTCCGGTTTGATTTAGTAGTCGAGCAAATGTCTTTGTAAAATTCAGAAGTATTTTACTCTCTGCACCTGCATTGCACTATAGTGTTACGTTGTATCGCGGGGACATTATAATTCACGAACGAAAACGCACTCAGATCCAGAGCCAGTATCTCTGGTTTGCGTAAAGATTATGCTCGCCCTAGAATCGAACCAGGGACGTAATCCTAAGTCGGCGCAAACACTTTTTTCATGTATACCCGACCGTTAGGTTAGAAAACTAAACCCCTGCACTAGGTATAACTTGTATCGCGGGGGCAGTTCACAATCATGTATTTCACGAACACAAATGACACCCAGACGCAGAGCAAGTGCCTCTGGTTTAGACAACTATACTTTTCCGAGCCCGGAATCGAACTCGGGACCCATTGTTCCAAAGGCGGCACTTCCAACCCCTAGACCCAGGTGCCAAGGCGCTGGGTACGACAGACGAAAGGAAAAAAAAGAAGAGCAAATAATTACCATTCTTTGCTAAAAAGAAGAAAAAAAAACCCCTAGACCAAAGACGCAGTCATTAAAACCAACAGCGTTCCTCGACTCCGCGGGCTGCGCTCTCCTCAGTGGCAACAACAATGGCAATTTAATTTCTATTGCTATCGGATGCCTGATCGGGGTCTGGGCGGGCGAATGGCATTGATCATAATATCGACGGAGGCTTACGAGAGTGATAAATGGACGACCGCAGCGTCACTGGCGGGATGATGCCGCCGCCATATTTAAATCGCTCCTGTCACATCCGCGTACGGTACCCCCCATATACCTAACTCTAGCCTATTTTGTTTGAACTTTTTTAACCTCCAGCAAGAGAGGGGTGTTATAAGTATTGTTCGTTTGGTGACGGATTTAGGATACATAATGACATTACCCCGTTTCATAATGAGGATGTCGTAACGGCCGACTAAATGATATTACATGGCAGAAAACTTAGCTGGAAGACAAGGAAAACTTGAAACAAAAACAGGCGGTTGGCTGGCTACCACCGTGGCATAGTAGGTTAATTTCCCCTCCTATGATTGGAGGAGGCCCAACTCAGTGGGTCTTTTACGGGCTGAGAAGTAATAAGTTATAAGTCTGACGTGTTTGTTAATGGCATCAGCTCCTTAACGGATGGACCGAGTTTTTGGGTTGAAAGTTAATAGATTATTTGACACTCTCGATGAGTGTCAAACATAGAAAATACATATATAAACATAATATGTAGATTAAATAAATATCCTTGGACATTTCACCCAACGCCATCTCGTCCCAAGCTAAGCAACTCAATGCTTGTGTTATGGTAACGAAATGGATGATAAACTACTTATATACATATATTTTTTTGTAAATACTTACATATTATAGTTAGAAAACACCCAGACCCGGAACAAATACTTGTAGGTCGTACAAATATATCTTCCGTGAGGGAATCGAACCCGCGACACGCTGCGCAGCAGTCGATCGCTCAACCACTGCGCCAACCGTGTCGTCGATAATACCGGGTGGTGACGTGTTCAGAATACATAGTGTCACTACCCCATTGCATCCTGAGGGTGTCCTAAGCGTCGATAAAAGCAAATGACAAGGCCGATAACCAAGCCGTAAGAGAAGGAAAACTCGAGGCTATGTATTCCCAATATATTAAAAAAGGCAGGGCAAGGGCTTAAAGGTGATAATGGTAGTTTTAAAAATGATTATTTAAAAGAGTTTTGTGATAAAACCTACGTAAATAAGTTTAAGTTTGAGTTTAACAATATAACGTTATAAGTGTAAATTAAATGAAAAAATAACATTTTATTGAATATGCTTACGTTCCTTCATTTTCCAATAAAAACATTGGTTACACCTACGGGAGACGTATTCACGAGCACACAGAACCAGTGAACCAAATAGGAAATTAAAATCATCAATCAAAGTAAAAAATACAAAAGCCCCGTTTCCCATTGTCGCCGATATGTTTGCGCAAAAACGACTTTGTCGCATCACAGTCAAAGTAATAAAAAATCTCTACACAAACATAGAAGGAACTGGAAGTGACATGACTATTAACGATGTATTTAGAAATATTTGACATGGCATATTTTAATTATTTTAGAAAAAAATATTTTGATATTGTGTAAACAAACGTATTTCATGTTTTCAGATGAAGTTTGTGAAAACCAATTGATTTATTTTTTACTTTTCTAAATGATATGCTGCTATCTCAGGCGAATCATTTTGATTCTATCTGTTTTGTTTGAATGTGGTGTTAATTTAGAGTATTTTTAGGTATTGGTTTTTCTTAGCAACTAAAATACCACCCCATTCCATCCTGAGGGTGTCGTAACAGCCAACAACAGGAAATTACATGGGCGAAAACCTTGCCACAAGGGAATTAAAAAGTGCCAGCCTGTCTGATCAATGTGGCACAGGAGGTTATTACTCTACCCGTGATGAGAGGAAGCCTTACTCAGCAGTGGGTATTTTATGGGCTGAGTAGTAGTAGAATTAGTAGTAGGTGTACCTATTAGATAAATTTTCTCAGTTCTAAGTTGTGTACACATACACACACATAATATTACGTAGGTAGTTATAGGTAGTGCGTACCTACTTATTTAATACTAGCTTATGCGCATGGCTTCGCCCGCGTGGGCTTCGAACCCGTGCTTATCTCTATGCATATTTTTTATGAACATAAAAGCGGTTATTGTGGCTAAACTATGATACTTAGATATATGCTCTCGCAGAATTTTTTGTAGATCTTTATAAGACCTACAAACCCGTAGTACATCATTTTGTTCTATTGTCAATAGTTTTTGCAGCGCACGCATAAATAAGTTTTCGATTTTACACCTTGGTTTATAAAATCGCAATTTTCATACGGATCCTTAATTCTTTTGAAAATAAAATATAGCCTATAACCTTCCTCGATAAATGGACTATCTAACACTGAAAGAAATCAGACCAGTAGTTCCTGAGATTAGCGCGTTCAAACAAACAAACAGACAAACTCTGCAGCTCTATATATTAGTATAGAGTATAGATAAACGTCGGCTTCTAATCTTAGCCTGATGAATTTTGCAGATTGATAATAAATGATGAAATGATGAAGTCGTATACAAAAACATTCTCAACGGATATTTGTATTATATATGAATGGATTCGATAACGTCACGAATATTTCCCATTGAAATTCTCGTTACCCAACTACAAATCTCTGAATGAATTTCTGCTTAATTTATACGGTGTTTAAGTTTATACCAAAGCGTGACCAACTAGTTTCAATTCACTTAACAGTTTTGTTACGGCTGCAACGAAGCTTACGTTAATAATATTTCGCTCAATTTTGGTGGAATGTTTTAATTTTTGTGTTTACATTACAAACTTGTTATTCAATTGAAAACCTGAGAACTTTGCGATAAACTTTATAAAACGTGGACAATCGCATTAAATTGAATAATTTGTTTACTTCGCGTTATGCCATGACGGATGGATTGAAATAATCTACTATCTACGGAGTATGACTAATAAATTTGGATGCTTTTCTGAAAGTGTTTTTCTGGTTCAATTACTTTCATTGCCAATTTAAATCTATACTTAATATATAAAGCTGCAGAGTTTGTTTGTTTGTTTGTTTGAACGCGCTAATCTCAGGAACTATAGGACCGATTTCAAAAATTCTTTCAGTGTTAGATAGTCCATTTATCGAGGAAGGTTATAGGCTATATTTTATTTTCAAAAGAATTAGGGATCCGTATGAAAATTGCGATTTTGTAACCCAAGGTGTAAATACGAAAACCTATTTATGCGTGCGCTGCAAAAACTATTGACAATAGAACAAAATGAAGTACTACGAGTTTGTAGGTCTTATTAAAATCTACAAAAAAGTCCACGAGAGCACATATCTAACTATCATAGTTTAGTCACAATAACCACTTTTATATTCATAAAAAAAAATGCATAGAGATAAGCACGGGTTCGAAGTCCACGCGAGCTCAGCCGCGCCCAAAAGCTAGTTCAGAATATTTACTTAATCGCATAATTTAAATCTGTTTATAACATTATCAAAAATATTTATACTGAAATAGCAATGGTCAGCTACGCCTGATAATTGTCTTAAGATGTCAAGTCGAATCACACATATTACTTAAATAACACTGCTGAGTGAACATTATTACGAGTACATGACAGTTTTATTTTGTGGATACAGTGTAATTGGATATAATTTAAATAACACACAGCAACTTTTTTTTTTCAAGAATTTCACTACATTTCCCCGTATATTGCGAGGGCAATTTACAAACATGTAAATCACGAACACAAATGACACCAAGACTCAGTGAAAATGCCTCTGGTTTACCTAACCCCTAGACCAACAAGGCAGATTTGTAGCTCTTTATTCTACCACGGAAATACAGGAAGGCACGGCGATATCATATTTATTTTATTACTAAAATGTTTAAAAATGTCCCACATTTACATTTAGGTACATACATCTTGCATTCAGTAATTATTCGATTATTGTCCATATTAATGTGGCCTTAATAAAATAGTTTGATAAACATTTACAGTATACATAACCTTAAAAATATCAACAGTGACAAAAGTGTTTTAAAATATGTGTATGATGTAGCCACTTCCAGTATATCTAAGAACTGGGCAAAGAGCTCGAGGCTTTGTGATAGGACACGTAATACGCTCACAATTGGTTATTGCGATGCAATGACTGTGCGGTTTGCGTAGATCCGATGACAGCTCCCAAGGAAAATGTTAAAGGTCCGCGACTTTTTTATATTGCTTTTTCTCAATATTATCGAAGGTATTTTCAGTTGTCATCACAAGTTATACGTCCGTGTTCGACAGCTATATTAAGTAATTGCTGAGGAATTATTAAGTCACACACAGTGCTTCATTTGACATTGGCATAGACGTAGGATTTTTACTTTTAAATAAAAAAACCTGTGTCATTATTTGGGAGTTCGTCATAATTATTATCGCGTATTATAATCGTAAAGTATGGAATAGGCGTCCTTAGATATGTTCAAAAAGTAAATTAATTTTCAAAAAAGGAATTAGTCTCAGACTAATGAGTAATTATAAACATCTTATAAAATAAAATAATTGTTTTTACCAACAGCAAGAATATATTTATATTGTCTGGATTATGGCAGAAGGTTGGTATACGAAAGCTATCGCGCCTAACTAGAAAAAGTTGTACGCTTAGATAGGTTGTTTAGAGTTGTTGCAAGTAAAAGCTTGGAATTTGATTAATAGCAAACAGAAGAGATTTCAGTCGCGATGTCGAGTCATCGCCCAACAGTATTCTTGAAGACATTAAAATGGTTACGCACGTTCGAGTCATACCGTCCCGTCTGAAAGTATTTATCGAATACTCCTCAAATAATCTCATGATCTTAAATTTAGTCCAATCTAGGTTAAGATCCGTTTGTTAGAATTAATGTTTAGTTGTTACCTGTTTTGTTGTCCAATAAATAAATAAATAAATCTTTACATTATGACATGATGTATCTGGGCTTGTCCGTATAGTGAGGTATTGTCATCATAGTGGTATCACCCCATTTCATCATGAGGGTGTCATAAATACCGAGAAAGAGAAGTGACAATGGCGACAACCTAGCCACAACAGAAGGAAAATTTGATACGAAACATGCCGTGCCAACCCGTCTAGCCAGCGTGGCATAGTAGGGTAATTACCCCATGAATGACTCGCTAGTCGGGCCTCCTCCAAATTCATGGAGGGAAATTAGCTTGCTGTGTCACAGTGGCAAGACGGATTGGCACAGTGTTTGTATCAAGTTTTCTTTCAATTGCGGCTAGGTGATCTGCCTCTTATGTTCTTTTAGTCGCCCCTTACGAAACTCTCAGAATAGAGTGGGTTGGTGACTTTGTATATTCTAAATCCTTAATACCTTTCTAAAAAATACATTCTATTATTGGTTCATTATCATTTATATGGTTCATTATCTCATTATCTATTTAGGTACATTTTTAACCCCTCCCTCTCCCTTGGTGGTGAGATTCTCCCTCTCCCTTGGTGGTGAGATTTAAGACTGCTCGCCGCCCCCCCCCCCCATTAAAAATCACGTATTTTTCGTACGTACAAAGAATCTTACACGCAAAGGTTACACGCCGCTTTTCGGAGTAGCACTCACGCGTTTGACGAGAAAATAAATGCACGTGATATCTTACTCTACCCCCCATCTCCCCTTGTGATATTTCGTAATTTTTGCCGGACCCCCCCCATTCGGACCTCAAGTGATTAACGGACGGCGCCTAGCTCCGTAATATAAAAATAACATTATTAAAGTAAAATCAAAACGTCACTTCAGAAACTTGGTTCAAAATAAACAGCTTTTTATTTATTTATAAGTTTCGCAGTATAAACGACCCGTTCGCGCCAGTAGGCCGCGTTCTTTCAGGGAGCAAGGGTTCGCAATCCTCAATGATTCAACAGTTTCCATTGAAAACTTTATTCGAAGATTACTCCGTTGTATAAATGTAATAAGCTTTGCAGTGACGAGATTAGACCCCGAATTTCACTCAGACATTAATGACATTTTCAGTGGGTACACGGGGTGCGTTGTTTATGTTGAGACAATCGTTTTGAAAGTCATTTTGCAGAGCAAAAATTCGCGTGGCAAGTGTTGTGTTGGCGAAATGCGTATACGTGACAGAAATTGTTGATAGCTTTGCTTGCCATAGTTTTACGAAATCGGAAAGGGAAATTAATTTTAATCCGCACTACATTCTATTGCCACAAGTGTTTTAAGATTTTATTGTTCTAAACTAGAATGGAAAGCCATAGTGCCACATTAAAGAGTAAAATAATTCTTTATTTTAATATTTAAATCGAGGCTTATGTGTGAACCCTATAATAGTAATAATTGGTAGGTACTTTTTATTTATTTAATTAATTAAATACTTTTTTATAAGTACTTCATTTTAGTTCTGTTACCGAGGGTTTTTATTTTGATAGTAACACCAAAGATTTTACCGCATTTTTCATTAAAAAGTCAGAATAAATAAATAATTCTGTCAACGAACATTTCTGTGTCATTTTCAGTGTACAGAATAATTTGGGATTCTGGCAACATAAATGTATGAATTTTACATCGAAATTTCTGCTTGCAATTAAGAATGATGAATTGGTTCACATTGGTAATTACGGACATCGGTGAGCGGCCGAGCAATATCAATTTGTGTATTGTATTCAATTCATATTATGTACTAACTGTATTATATATATAACGTTGTCTCCCAAATGCGCTGGCAAAATTACAATAAAAGTAAACGCTCATAGCTTGAAATGGCGTGATGATTTTTTCTCCAAGATATCTGAAAGATATAGTAATTTAATACTACCTACTAAACGTACCGAATAATTAGACGAACAAGTTGTTTCTAGTGAGGTTTTTTTATCAGTTACTTGAATGCCTTTGACCTGCTTGAGTGATGGAAAGCAACGCCAGGGTCTAAGTTGGACAGACAATTGAAGCAAATGTCCTGTCGGCTCTCACATAGACACGACGAAACACAGTAAAACTTGACACCGGCCCATTAGATCCTACCACCAAGCGTGCTGGGTTTTGTTGACTTTTACGACACGCGCTTTTTCCCAACGTGTGGTGGGGAACTGTAATATTCTGACCCTGACTCCAAGGGTTTAGCCTTTCATCCGTGTGGGGACACACGGGTGAAAGGCTAAACCCACAAGCTAGGCTAAACGCACATTTCGACTGTGTCTACAAAGACACAGGCGAAATTATGGCTAACTAGCTGACCCGGCGAACTTTGTACCGCATTATATATATTTAAAACAAAAAGAAAGTTGGACATAGGATACCTGAGATTTTTAACCCGTCCGTATAAAACCTACTTTAACAAAACGCAACTGACAGCGAAACGTTATGTTGTCTATAGTTTATTAAGGTCGAAAATTTGACAATTAGAAATTTTGTATTAGACTTGTTTATATTGTTGTAATTCACATAATATCTTTATAACTTGTAGCCTATGTGTTATTCTGATGTATAAGCTATATTGTTGTAAAGTTTCATTAAAATCCATTCAGTAGTTTTTACGTGAAAGAGTAACAAACATCCATCCATCCATCCATCCATCCATCCATCCATACTTACAAACTTTCACGTTTATAATATTAAGTAAGATAGCTACTTATCTGGATGTCCATGTAAGTATTTCAACGGTAATATCATCTTGCAGTTAATTTACTGGTTTTAATCTAAAGCAATTTCGTTAATTGAACAGGGATTTAAATAAGACAGTCTACGTGGAAACGTACTTAGAAAAGTGTAGTAAATAGGGTCACACCATTTCATACTCACGTTTAGATAACAAGAGTCAAACAGCAAGACAGAAAAATACAACAGAAGGAAATTATATACAAATCAATATGTCGAACCTGGTTTAAAAAGATTATCTCTATCAATTTCAAGAGTATCCAAATTTTAAAGAGCGAGATCAGCTAACATTACCATGAAACTCCTACCAAAACGGGCACCCATTCCGCGGTTTTATCACAGATTAATCAACACTCATTGTATGAGGATAGAGTTAGATTTTCCCAGCAAAATATACCTCACACATGTATTGTGTGGGGAGGTAATAGTTTTTTTGTCAGTAATTGGATTCCATTGGCCGCTGATTTACCGTAGGCGTTTGAGGCATGGATGTTTGTCACGATACAATTTCGCCACCACGATTATTTGCTATGTACGTATTTTTTCTTTCCTTCTATACGCTGTGTTGAATTATGACGGCTAATACATATGAATACAGTGTTGTAGCCTATCTCAGTTATATATGCTACCTGCAATATGGTTGAGGAGAGCGAGCGAAACTGTCACATGCGACAATTTTGTGAACAGGTGCCGTTGCTAGGAGTGCTGTGTTGACTTTTTGTAAGTGTCCACCGTGACCTAAACAAAATAAATGATTTGAATTTGGAGTCGGTCAGTCCAGTGCTTACACAAATCTCTCTTAGCACTCTATGTATACAAAAATGGCGATTTAAAAAAAGCAACTACAGTGTTTATTTCTGGCTCTTCTTTGTAGAGTAGCCTTCCGAGCCGGTGGTAGATGGTAAATAATAAATGTAAAAGGTTTATTGACGTTTCAAATGAGCTGAGATGAGCAAACTTAAATAAAATAAACTTAAATAAAGGTGGTTGAACGATCGACTGCTGCGCAGCATGTTGCGGGTTCGATTCCCGCACGGAAGAAATATTTGTACGACCTACAAGTATTTGTTCCGGATCTGGGTGTTTTTTATCTATAATATGAATGTATTTACAAAAAAAAATTTTTATAAGTAGTTTATCATCCATCTCGTTACCATACGTATACGTACGTTATACCATAGTCATTACGTTGCTTAGCTTGGGACGAGATGGCGTTGTGTGAAATGTCCAAGGATATTTACTTATATTTAAATAAATTTTGATTAATGATTTGGTTTTCAGTTAGCCTACGTTTGTCAGTTGGATGTTACGTAAAAACTCAGAACTGGTTATCCTGACTTATACTGGTTTCATAGCGCCAACGGCCATCGCTCCATGAAAATACTGACGAGAAATAATGAAAGTGCCGAATTCGGAAAAACCGATGTGAAAATAAACTGGTAACGCACCTCCGGCTCCTCTGGTATTTGCATGGGCGGCGGCATTTACTTACCATTAGGTGACCCACTTGCTCGTTTGCCCCCAAAATTTCCATATACCTACATTTGTTAGTTCGTTGCACCTAAAATTAAAGAACCGTAATTATTACACCTTAGCATAAATCACATACTCACATACAGTGTTAAATTAGATATTACTCAACAATGATGGCCAAATAAGGGCTGATGGTATGCTCGGAGCAAAATATTATATTTTTAAATTATTTATTACACATTATGCCTAATAATAATATACATGAGATGTGTAATCTCCATTATGACAGGTATGTTTTAAATATTTATTATATAGTTAATTAAATTTAATTACATACATTTTTGTAGTTTTTGTATTTTCAATTTGAACTATTCCTATTATCAACAACTATAATTGTGGGATTGGTTTGGTTGATTTCTGAGTTGAATTCCATACCTAAATCATTGCTGCCTGGCCACCGTTGTGGTGGCAAACCTGTAGTCTCAATGGTTAGACAAGCTGGCAGATACAAAGCTAATGACATCGTGTGTCTATTGCCTTTTATGTAATGTAACTCCCCTCCGAAGCAAGGAGAAATATGCAAAGCCAGAGTTGCTTAATCTATATGTCGTGGATTGATGGCATTATTACTTAACAGACGGCGCCATCCAATAGTTATTTAAATGAAATAATAAATCGTCACCGGAAACGCAAGCGGCGCAGTACCTTCCGCTTGGACACGATCGTCGATAGAGCGGATGTAGCGAGACGGCGGCTAGATGGCGCTAGTAGAACGTGAACCTGATGCACCATTGACAGTGATAGTTTTTATAAGGAGCCGCGCTGTTGAATCGAGGCACTTCTATCTGAGACGTCTCGGGGTACGGACCACTGCCTCAGATAATCAGTCAACTTCGGACAGTCTTACATTACGCTCGGTGTCAATGCACGTGTTTGTTTCCATAATGTAGAAAGTCGTTAGTAAAAGAAAAATAAAGCTACTTTGATTTAAATTATCTTTCGTTCAAGTACCCAAGTCAGTGCCCACATGCATCATAAACTATGTCAGATCATGGTGAAGACCGGATGTTTCACATCTCGGCCACCCATCCATGATCCATGAGTGTATCTGCGACATATAGATATATTTTTTTAGTTTATGTTAAAGCTACTCACGTCTTTTCTTTTTTAAGAAAAATTTGAAAGCGGAATGTGACGTTAATTTGTTTTCTCAATAAGCTCAAATAGTTTCCGAAATTCACGAAGAAACAAAGACACTTAAGACACACGTCTATTAATCATATAAATGTATATCTAACGAACTGATGGCGAATAGTATTCTAATAGACAATGGCAATATCAATGACAATCCGTGTGGTGTCAAATTAAAATACCTTGTGTCACCAGCCAATGAGAAAGCGGGAAACCTAGCCGCAAGAGAAGGAAACTTGAAACGAAACCCCTTTGGCCAGCGTGGCATAGTAGGCAAGTTAACTCTCTTTTAGGACTTACTCAGCAGACATTCCTAAATGGGCTGATTATTAGGAGACAATGTCACCATCGCAAGAGAAGGCAAACTTGATACAAACCCTTTTTTTTTTCGCCCGGGGTATAATTCATTATGGACTTCCTCGCCGGCCACGGGGATGGCCAGCGAGGGGAGTGTGGGACTCTCCCCCGTAGTGGGGGCCTACCCACTAAACCTCCCCGGGGTGCTCCAACTCGCGTCCTGTTGCGGCATTGTGGGATCTGATGCAGAACCAAGCTTGATACAAACCCTGTGCCAACCCGGCTTGCCAGCGTGGCATAGCGAATTAATTTTCCTCAATGAGTTTGGAGGAGGCCTGACTCAGTAGTGGGCCATTTATGGACGACGACAGTATACAATTATAAGTGACTTGTACAATAGGCGGCCTTATCGCTAAAGAGCAATCACCACACTTATTTGCCAATGAAGTGCCAAGTATAGGTATATATTATTTTCTGGAAGCTTGCCTACTTCGATTGTTGAGTCGTTAACTATTAATTCAAACGGCTGTAGACAGTGAATAAACGCCAGTACCTACTCGTAAAATCACACTTTAAAATGATGATGCTGACGATACCTAAGTTGAACGTTAGACGACTACGAAACTTCATTAGAAAGGATATCCCGATGCATGTTTTAAAATAATCAGCTTTCGTGTTAATTCTTAATTTACTGCTTGGCTGGTGGCAACCCGATAATTCGATTGGACGCTGCCGCTGGCAAAAACTCACTGGACCCACTCCTACTTCAATCAATATACAGGCATGCATACTCGCTGTAAAGTTACCAGTGATCCGTGACCGACTTAAAAACAATTAGAACATTTAAAATCGATTGATTATACATGCACCTTGTATTTTTTATACTACCAAGTTGGCGCGCAATCATGTGGTAGCTGACCCTTAAGAAGATAAAAGATAATAATGTCCGTCTGATGACGGAATACACAATGTCTCCAACCCACATTATCCTGAGGCTGTCATAAAAGCCGATTAAAGTAATGCAAGACCTTGTGCCAACCCATCTTGCCAGCGTGGTCAGGGTGATTTCCGTCCACGAATTTGGGGGAAGCTTTACTCGTTCAATATTGATCCGTGTAGCGATGAATGAAGGATGTTGGATGAGCAGAGTTCAGAAGATTCCTGATTATATCAAATTCACAATTATTACACATCGAAATTAAACATTCATGGACACAGGAGTGATCTGCTGCAACGCATTCGAAACATCGGGAATTAAGTAATGTAAAATACACGCGTAACTCCGTTAAAAAGTGTTTAATTTCTATGTATATTAAATTATCTCTACATAATATATAAACACAGTACATAATAATACATAGGTTTGGATAAACACAGTACCATAGAGACTAAAGTGAAGTCACGAGAATTGCTAGTTAATTCTAAGCAGTTCAGTGTATGCCATTTAATTTTATGTGACATGGATTTACATACACGCCCTTATGAAAGTGGAATTAAGGTAATAGGTGCATGTGGATTTTAAAGCTGCATTATAGATGCTGATGTCATTAGTTCCAAGTTTGTTGCACAGTTCGTCATATAATATGTCGGTGTAGCAATTTAAAGTGGAATTAAATTCTGTCTTGTCATTTTCATTTGTCAACTTTTACGACACCCTCAAGGAGGAATTGGTTGATGACAATATATATTCTAAATCTTTCGCGACCACGTCCCGATGATAATCATCAGAAATGTCTATCTGTGCAAAATTTTATTGTAGGCTAATTTCCATCCTGTAATTGGAAGAGGCCCGACCCAGTAGTGTAAGAGAAGTAAGAGCCGCCAAAAGGAAATGATAAGGCCAAAAGCTTAGCCGCAAGAGAAGGAAAACTTGATACAAAACCCTATGCCAACCCGTCTTGCCAGCGTAGCCTAGTCGGCAATTTCCCTCCATCAATGTGGACGAGTAGTGGGTCATTTATGGGCTGAAACGAAAGAACGAATTTTAAGAGACTAATGCTGAATCTCCTTTTATGTGATAAAACACTGACACATTCATGCAATGTGCATGAATTATATGATTACGAACAAGTTGCCACGAAAATCCTGAACATTTTATATTATCTATACGAATAAATAATTTGGAGTTTTTAATATTAAAATAACCACTCTTTACTAAGTGCATTTGGATGTATACACGGTACCCAAAACAACATTTTTACTATATTTTTTGGCTAATCTCTGATATGGCTCGACCGATTTTGACGAGACTTTAACTGGCAGTTAGCTGTTGCCTGTACTGGATGAAACCTGCACCACGGGGGTAGGTTACAAGCATATAATTCACGAACACAAATGACTTAAAGACTCAGAGCAAGTGCCTCTGGTTCAGACAAAGACACTTGCCCGACCCCGGGATCGAACCCGGACCCGTTGATCCAACGGCGGCACATCTAACCAGTAGACCAACAAGGGTTTTTTTAAATACAACGCGGAAGAAGTCGAGCGTAACAGCTATTACAACTAATAGGGAATTGAAATAAATGATGAGAACATGTGCCGTGAAACAATAACGCGTGTATCTGATTTAGCTATATTGAAAGGGTTTAATGAAAACGAAGCGAAACTAATAGACCACCTTCCGGCGATAAGAATCTTTAATATACTATGAGTGGGTGAAACTCCAAAACGAGACGCGCACGGAAGCCGCGCCCGCCTAGACAGACTTCAAATCAATTTGTGTTATAAATAAATAATGTTTAGTAAAGAGTGGTTTACTTTCCGAGAGGTGATTTGGATTTAGATGGATTGATTTTATTTGTTTTTTTTAAAACGAAACTTGGCATAACCTGTATCACGGGGGCAGCATACAAACGTGATATTCACGTATACAAATGTCACCCAGACTCGGATTAAGTGCCTCTGGTTTACACAAAGACCCGGGACCCGGTGATCCGAAGGCGGCGCATCCAACCCCTAGACCAACAAGGCAGTCAAGTTTTAAAACTACGACCAAATAAAATACTTTCAGAGATACGATTTCGATAAGAAATAAACTTATTAATTTTAAACAGATCATTAAACAGGAATTGTTGAGAGGGGCACCAATTTGATTGAGCATAACTGTCATTAGTTAGGGTTTAGAATACATAGTGTCACTAAACTATTCCATCCCAATGGTGTCGTGAGACAACCACAAGAGAGAGAGAAGGGAAAACTTAAAACTAAACCCCGTGCTAAGCAGTCCGTCTGGCATGACACCACAGGGAGGCTCCCTCCATGTGATGGGAGTTGTAGTAGCCAGACTAGTCCTTAGGTTTTATCAAGAGTTACTATAACAAAAGGTTCTGGAATGGCGTCCTGATATGTATAATGCTGGCTGATAACAAATTTTAGAAATGGAATGCCATTGCCTACGGTTCTGTACCTTCTTTTGTTTTTAGTGTCATTCTGGAATTTTACGAATTACAAGTTTGGTTGATTTTTAAACAGTGATTTTATTTGTTGACTACATACATTCCACGTCCCCCTGACTGCGCCGTGGGTCCTGACTGGATCTCCACGGGGTCAGCATACGCTAGTGGAGCATCGCCACTCTCGGTGAAAGGCCTCCACGCGAGTGGACGTACGTAGCGCTTTCCTGTACTTAAACTAACTATCATTACATGGAGGGTAATTAGCCCACTGTGCCACGCTGGCCAGACGGGTTGGCACAGGGTTTCGTTTCAAGATTTCCTTTTCTTGCGGCCACTTCTTGCACACCCGTCCTTTTATAGTCTGATTTTGGCCTAAACAATAAAATGACACGTAACTCTATTTAATTCCCTTCTGGATAGTAACTATTTTTAGTAACTATATTGTGCAAAATATTAATTTCTGGCTCAAAGAGTATTTAAATAAAATTGAGTAGGTATTCAAATTTATGGCTATCACTAGACATGCATTATTGGTGAAACCCATCCCATTTTTCGCCAAGTTTAAATTGCCATTTTGAGTTACAGAGAACGTAGAATGTTTCCATTAAGCTAGATTCCAATTTAACTTTGTATTAAAGTTGTCTGGGATATAAAAATTCTGTCCAAATAAATAAAAAATAGCTACCTACAAGTGTTCACAGTGATATCTATAACTAAAATAATATTGACTGAAGGATAGGTCACCAGGGTCCCGGAGCATGCTCTCCTAATCGGGGAGTGAATCCCGTGGCCCTGGTTCGGACATTCGAGGATCGCCGTCGGTTTTAGTGGGTAGGTCGGGGCACAATTTACCATCTCTACGCGCTCCGGAGTCCCACATAACCCGGCCAGTCCCAACGGCCGGGAATCCATGAGGATCACCGACGTAAAAAAAAAAGTGGTTAAAAATACTAACCTAAATATTTTGTATTATTAATATTCTCCGTGTGGTGACGGATTTAGAATACATAGCGTCACCACCCCATTTCATCCTAAGGGTGTCGTAAGAGCAAACAAAAGAAAACGACAAGCCGCAATAGAAGGAAAACTTGTTACAACGCCCTTTTTTTTTTTTTTTATCGCCCCGGGTAAAATCCTTTATGGACTTCCTCGCCGGCCACGGGGATGGCCAGCGAGGGGAGTGTGGGACTCTCCCCCATAGTGGGGGCCTACCCACTAAACCTCCCCGGGGTGCTCCAACTCGCGTCCTGTTGCGGCATTGTGGGATCTGATGCAGAACTGTGCCAACCCGTCTAGCCAGCGTGGCACAGTAGGCAAATTACCCTCCATGTAACGGGGAAGGCCCGACTGAGCAGGGGGTCATTTATGTGCTGAGTAGTAGTAGTAGTGCCTCGTTGGTCTAGTGGTTAGATGTGCCGCCTTTGGATCAACGGGTCCCGGGTTCGATTCCGGGGTCGGGCAAGTGTCTTTGTCTAAACCAGAGACACTGGCTCGGAGTCTGGGTGTCATTTCTATCTATAATATGTATGTATTTACAAAAAAAATAATGTATATAAGTAGTTTATCATCCATCTCGTTACCATAACACAAGCATTAAATTGCTTAGCTTAGGACGAGATGGCGTTGTGTGAAATGTCCAAGGATATTTATTTATTTATTTAACTATTGTTTAAGTTGAAACTGTCTTTGAACTCAATTACAGTTAAACGAACCTTAGATCCGTGTCCGTGTGGTAATGTAGAATTCACCATTTCACCAAACAATACTATCCTTAGGGTGTCGTAAGAGGCGACTAAAGGAACGCAAGAGGCAGATCAAAACGTGTACCAACCTGTCTTCCAAGCGTGGGACAGTAGGCTTGGAGGCCAGACTCAGTAGTGGTTCATTCATGTCTGAAACGACGACATATTTGTACCCATGTTCTAGTTATAATTTGTACAATACAAAACAATAACACGACCCCGGAGCTTCGGACCGGAACACGCAACCCTAATCCCTTTGCGAAACTTGTATTCGTCAGATCTTAGTTAATTATTCTAGAAACATCTTTAAACAGGATGTGGTCGGGTCCATCCTAAAGGTTCTGGACTAATAGTAACTACAACCGATGTTCGTTTAACAATTCATGCGAATACAAATGTTTGAGTAGCCCTTTAGTTTATTTCTTACCTTAATATACGTACATATTTTAGTGTGAACAGCCAATATTAGACCTAATTTTATGATACGTATATGATTATTAGATATGAATGTGTATCTATACCTATGCTTGATTCAAAATTACTTCCGTTTTTCCTGGAATTCGGTTCATAAAACATGCTCAGATATACTCGCCTACTTGTTGTAAAAGAAAAAAATTTATTTCCAAAAATTTTTTCAGCCTAGGTAATTAAAAGTGAAAGTAGAAGTCGGTTTTACATAAATCACGGATCAAATAAATCACATGTCCATAATAGGGGCGGTAACTAGTAATCTGTATTGTTCGTGGTTTTAGATGTGAATACCGAAGTGAAAAAGGTGGTGGTGACGAATGGTGCAGGCAAATATGGGACAAAAGAATATTGTTAGAAAGAAAAGCTTTTCGTATTCGTGATTTGTGTTTCCTACTTTTTTTATGACTCTCAGGGAAATATGCCAAATACGTGAATACCAATAGCCAAGCGAAGTGCACCATTAAAATCAAAATCAAAAACTCATTTAATCAAGTTGGCTCATTAGAGCTCTTTTGACAGGTCAAACAAAAAAAATATATTTAAAATTTACCATTTAAAATTAATTATTTTTCATCTACCACCGGTTCGGAATGCACCTCTACAGAGAAGAGCCGGCAAGAAACTCTGTAGTTGCTCTTTTTAGATCGCCATTTGGGTACAAGACTGGTTATATGACAGATTTGTGAGAACAAACTCACGCAATAGTTCCAAAGGGCCAAACATCAGCCAGATCTAGTTGACAATAGTAACCTTGTAATGCCCAAGCCAACCGACCCCCAAACGGCACCTGTTCACAAGCATGACGCATGCGGTAGCCATCGCCCTCCTCAACCATATTGCAGGGAAGAGAACGACCCGCATTCATTACTTACTTCTCAACCCCTAAAT
This sequence comes from Clostera curtula, assembly GCA_905475355.2. NCBI lineage: Eukaryota > Metazoa > Arthropoda > Insecta > Lepidoptera > Notodontidae > Clostera > Clostera curtula. Next base: position 12,158,716 of record FR997800.1, on the reverse strand, counting down.
GAGCCACTGCTCCGTCCGGCCTCCTCCAACTACATGGAAGGCAATCAGCCTAGTCAGACGGGTTGGCATATGGTTTGGTATCAAGATTTCCTTCTCTTGCGGCTAGGTTTTCGAACTAAACATTTTCTTTTGTTGACTCTTGTATTCTAAATCCACCACAACACGGAAAACCACCAATGAAATCGTTCTATCGGGCAGTTTGCATTCCTTGATGCCTAAGATATCTGCATCGCGAAGCAGTATCGCTTGGTAAACAATCTCATATCACCGCCAATGAATTTCTTAACTATCAAAAGTGTCATCAAAGTTTAAACGTGTACAGAATTTTAAGGCGATTACACATCAAGTTGGATACGTACCGCTACCGCGTAACTCTTGATTGCATCCTGTGGAATAGTGATGGGCACTTTCTCAAAAGTAATTTTATTATGTTTTTTTTTTTTTACCTTACTGTGAACAAATAATGGTAGAGTACATTTCAAAAAGTGTGATTCTACGAGTACTGGCGTTTATTTAATTTCTACAGCCGTTTGAATTAATAGTTAACGACTCAACAATCGAACTACGCAAGCTTCTAGTAAATAATAATATACTTATATTTGGCTCTTCGTTAACAAATGAGTACTATTGCTCTTTAGCGATAAGGCCGCCTATTGTACAAGTCACTTATAATTGTATACTGTTGTCGTCGTTTCAGCCCATAAATGACCCACTACTGAGTCGGGCCTCGTCCAAATTCATGGAGGGAAATTAGCCTACTGTGCCACGCTGGCAAGACGGGTTGGCATAGAGTTTGTATCAAGTTTTCCTTCTCGTCTGGCTAAGTGATCTGCCTCTTGCGATCCTTTAGTCGCCTCTTACGACACCCACAGGATAGTGTGGGTTGGTGGCATTGTGTAATCTAAATACGTCACCACACGGACAAATCATGTAGTAAGTTGTTAATACTGTTGTACAATACAGAGTTATCTATCTACTTGGATTATTTAACAAATCAACAGCTTAATTGTCAATTTTTCACATCATCATTACAGCTCTTAAATTAAACACTACCGATCTTCCATCAAATTCCTGGAGGGTACTGGATGATCCTACTGGGCCACGCTGGCCAGACGCGTTGCCAAAAGCGTTGGTATGAAGTTTTCCTTCCTCTGTGGCTAGGTCATCAGCCATATTATTACCTTTGATCAGTTCTTACGACACCCTCATGTTGAAACGGGGTGGCGACACTATGAGTTCTAAATCCGTCACCACTCGGATATCTTTATATATTCTGTACCAATTGCACATCACTAGTGAGCAAGTTTGTGTGACGTTCCCGGTACTTCATACCTTTTGTGTGGAGATGCCTTTGTATGTCGTCTGCCGGGTGCGTTTGCGTTACACTTGCCGCGCGGTGTTCAACCGACAGTGTTTTAATGAAAATGGCTACCTATCTACCTTGTTTCTTATGAAGAGGTCAAATCCTATATATTAGATAGTTTTACGAATTTACTAGTGTTTACAAATATAGTAAAATATATCCTTGGACATGTAAAATATATCCTTGGACATTTCACACAACGCCATCTCGTCCCAAGCTAAGTAATTTAATGCTTGTGTTATGGTAACGAGATGGATGATAAAGATGGAGTCCTTAATTTTTTTTTGTAAATACATACGTATTATAGATAGAAAACACCCAGACCCGGAACAAATACTTGTAGGTCGTACAAATATTTCTTCCGTGCGGAAATCGAACCCGCGACATGCTGCGCAGTAATCGATCGCTCAGCCACTGCATACTTGTCATTTTGTCGTAAGAGCCGAAAGGAAATGATAAGGCCGATAACCTAGCCATAAGAGAAGGAAAACTTGCTAGGAAACCCTGTGCAAACCCGTCTAGCCAGCGTGATACAGTATGCTGACAACTACCCTCCATGAATAATATCTTGAACCCATATTCTTCTCGACTGCAGAATGTTGTAATTTATGATGAGCAAGTTCACTAAACACTCCCTTGACCATGCTGGCACCTTGCTGAGGTGAAGGGGGTCGGTTTTTTTTAAACGTAACACTTGCGATTATTTTTATTTTGGAGGCGGTTACAAACATGAAATTTACAAACACAAATGACACCCAGTCTAAGAGCAAGTGCCTATGGTTTACACAAAGACACATGCCCGGCCCCGGAATAGAACCCGGGACCCCGTGATCCTAAGGCTGCGCATCCAACCCCTAGACCACTACTAGTACTATAGCTTCTCAGTCTATATTTGACTTTTGTATTATCACACACTACTGAATATGTACACGTACGCCGCAGTAGGACCCAAACTGGCGGCTGCTGTCGACGAGTGGCCCCACCATCCTGTCTGGTACGCACAGTCATCTGTTCTAATACTACTACATCATGCTGTTTTTCTCGTATTACGCAACACATCTATTCTAAATCACCGGAATTAAAATGAGACTGTGAATTTCCGAGAGACTGAATTAAGATATCTTGTTGCTAGTACCTATAAAATGTAGCAAGAAAGATAGCGTTGAGCTGTTGAAGTAGAGTTCAGCAAGAGAATCATTTTCGAAAAGTGATAATCCCCATACCAAACCTAAATAGACACCTCGCGAGACTAACGAAGTTCTTATAATCCCCCCCTGCGCCCCCACACGCCTTCAGTAATCGAGTTATTGGCTTGCATCTCATGTCTTACCAGTTTTAATGACGTCTCCGTACAGAGAAGAAATATGCATCGTTTTGTTGTCTGATTTAAAATACATAGTGCTACCCATTCGGTCTCGCAGGTACGAGTAAAGGGATGAACGCTGCGGTATGACACCTTGTGCTAATAAGTAACTGTAGAATAATTTACTTTCTAGAAAACCTAGAGCACAAATCTCAAAGAATATGAACTTTTTATCTTTACACAGGGTGTCCCAAAAATAGCACGCCACAGCGACACTGGAAGTAGGCTAGCTCTAGGTCTAATCTACCAAAAATTTTTTTGGAGAATAGTCTCATGGATTTCGAGATATTAAAACTTTTCGGTTTTTTTAAAAAAATTACCCGATTTGTATTTATAAAACTTGGAATCATTTATTTTGTATGGGACGCAATGGACACTTACAAATTGACAACACATTGATAAAAATTATATAATGCCAAGTAATATAGTTTACCACCAATTCGGAACGCGACCATTGAGAAGAACTGGCAAGAAACTCAGAAGGCCTGGCATTCTTTCTTTATTACTTTACGATCCCATTTCAAAACGTAAATATTTATTTTCGGAACAAATTTTATATATTGGATATATAATTATATTTCTATTTTTTATCTATACATAAGATAATTCCACCTTTAAACTAACTCATCACGATATCTTTGGAATCATAAGACCCCGAGACTTAAATATTGGTAGTAATATTTTTTTCGTCGACTAAAGGAGGAGAACTAGAGGGTCATGGGGTCTTTTATTTTGTATATGGCAAAACAACGTTTGCCGCGTCAGCTAGTTAATTAATATATTAAATTTAAATATTAATAAAATAGGCTTTTCTTTTGACTTTACTACAGATAACCTTGTCAAGGCCTATTCGTCATTCATTGCGTAAACGTGTAACGTGTTTCTCTCATGAGGCGAACTTAAATTCACTTACGTACGTACGTACAAGACCAATAATTTGGAAAAAAGAAACTACAGAGTTTCTTGTCGGCTCTTCTCTGTAGAGCAGCCTGCCGAACCGGTGGTAGTTTCAGCATGAATGAAGCGATCAAGAGAGATGGAGTGATTGTAGGAGTGAGGAATTGTGTATGAAAGGTTTTGAAAGGAAAAATTGTGAATGTAGGTATGACGACTGATAGGTGTGTGTGGAGAATACCACCTAGTGTGGTCTTTACCACACTAGGTGGTATTCTGCACACAGATGATAATGGTAATTATATAGATGACGATTTATAAGAGTTTTGTGACAAAACCAGTAACTTTTGAGTTTGAGTTTGATACCAACATTTCATATGTCCATATAATGATAGCAACATAACAACTATAAAGACGTATGCTTTCGTAATTCGATTTAAAAATTCAATCAATGTGCAGGTAACTTTATCATAATCGTTATATACAAAAAGACAGTCATTTTGAGTTATTTATGCGAATGTACCAGGAATTCGGTTTCGATTATGCATAATCGTTCTGAAATTGCACTCGGATCGATTTAATGCTGGCATATAGCGAAATCGAGGTACCGAAATGTCAAAAAATTAAAATCAATGGATTTTAGTGGCAATCTCTCACATTAATTAAATAGTGATTATAAATACTACTACTCAACCCACAAATGAAACACTGCAGAAGCGGGCCTCCTCCCATTATAGGGAGGGCGATTAGCATACTGTGCCATGCTGGCCAGACGGGCTAACACAGGGTGTAGCCAAGTTGTGTCAAGTTTTCCTTCCCTTACGGCTAGGTTTTCGGCCTTGTCATTTCATTTTGTCGACTCTTACTACACCTTCAGGATGGAATGGGGTATTTTTATTATCTACTCGTATAATATGTACAAAATTTACAAAAATTATATAAATTTACAAAAAAAATGTATACAAGTAGTTTATCATCCATCTCGTTACCATAGCTTGGGACGAGATGGCGTTGTGTGAAATGTCCAAGGATATTTATTTATTTATTGACATCCTTTCGCTTTCCAGGAGCCCATAGTTACTGAGTTTTCCACGTTATTAAATACCACGCACAGTTACTGCGACACAGTCGCAAATTCAAATTCAAATTCAAATCATTTATTTTGTGTGGGTCACGATGGACACTTACAAATAGTCAACACATTGTCATATTATACAATAAAAAAATCGACCGTCTACCACCAGTTCGGAACGCGACCACTGCTGAGAAGAACTGGCAAGAAACTCAGAGGGCTTGTCATTTTTTTTTTTCATTGCGGTCCTATTTGACTAGTAACATAAATAAAGAACATAAAAATACACTGACACTGAACAGCCTAGTCCCAAGCAGCTGGGTCGTTTAAATAATCAGCAATGCGGTAATATGCTTTTTTGAAAAGTTTTGTCTTAACAGTCTTTTTAAAGGCATTGCGAGGCAATTCTCTAAGTTGCATGGGCAATTTGTTATAAAAGTGTATACATTGATTTGTATCACTGATTGATCGCAGTAACGGCTAGTCACACATAAAGTGTAAAGTTATTAGTTGCGGTATTTGTCCTTCTGCTTATGCGCTTTCACTAATCAGTTATTTTTTTAAAATATTTAATGTTGTTCTAGAATATTACAACTTAATTTTTTTATTACGAAAAAGTATTGAACGAATTGAAGAACATAAACGACACCCAGATCCCAGATATGGGTGTTATTTATTATAATGTTCTTGAATTACTTTTTAATGAACTTTATACTTGAATCACTTTAACACAATGACACATGACCGGCCTAGGAATCGAACCTTGAACCCGCGATCTAAAAGCAGCGTAGGCAACCCCCAGATTAACAAGGGGTCAAACTGATCCAACTAGTTTCTTTTTCGCTCGATATTTGATTAATAACTTGTTGTTTTTAGTTCCTATGATTATTAGCATGGCCCGTGCTATCAATTTATCATTAATGTTATACTTCAATGTTGCATATAATAAACAAGCCCAGTTGCAGTAAGTATTTGTTGAAAGGTTTTTTTTGTATTTATGTTAGCTACCGTGACCCTGACAGCAAAAGTCATTTGATATAATAAATAGGTTTCTAGATAAGACGCAATGTCGCCACCGCTGACCACTGACAGCATTAGGTAAATATTATGGTAGTTGCTATTGGCTTCCAAGTTACAACTCTTCCTTATTTAATCCCTAACAAAATAATGTAACAAGTTAGTCTTAAAATTTATACCCTAAATACAGTATATTGTTTCCAATTCAAGTCGCCTCTTACATTACTCTCAGAATGCAGTTAGTTGGTGACAGAGTGTTTTATTTTCTAGACCCTTAATTAAACAGAGTAAATCTATATTTCGACAAGAGATATTTTAGATTACATAGTATATGTGGCCTATTAGAATTAGATTAGAGAGATGCGGGTGTTGTAAGAGAATAAAGGCATTAACAACGCTATTAGGTAACCCTGCTGCAAAAAAGGAAAGCTTGATAAGAACATGAAGCTTTTTTGTAAGAGTCCCGACTCAACAGTGGGTTGTTAATAGGCTGCGATGATAACATTCAAAACTCACTCTGTTATAGTACAGGAAATATAAATTGGTCACTTCTTATCTACTTTGCGATCACTACAAACGTTCAATTCATATTTCCTGAACTATACACGGCATTAAGTTACTTTGTTCAAAAAAAGGAAAGTTTGGATATAAACACGTAATATCGTATATATTTGACATGTAACTAATAATTTTCCAGATAAAGATTCAAAAATGTATTAGCAATAGAAATACCATACATATTCAGACCGATTTTCTGGAAAATGGCCAGAAGGGCGGGCTAATGGCAGCCAGCACGCGACTCATAGATACTGCACTTCACAGCCATAATATGCAATTGGTGCACACTGAGCTATTTTTAGATTAATTATGTTTTAAACCTTGAGAAGTACCTTACCTAGAAAAGCCAATAAACTAGATCATTCTAGTATGTTCATTAATTCAACCTATATCTGAAAACGATAGATGCGGGCGGCCCAGGACCGGCCTTTGTGAACATCCTTGGGGGAGGCCTATGTCCAGCAGTGGACTGTCTATTGGCTGAAAATTATGATGATGATATGTCTTGGTTTCCAGTATTTACTTCTAATATTAAATGTTTTGTTTTTATAGTGTTTTGTTTTACGGGAATAAAGTATAAGTATATTGGGGTTTACTCAAATTTAAGCCATCTTTTTAACTATAAGTAACGGGTGAAAATTATTCGATTTTAGAAAACAGGTATATTTAAGCAGCTATGCGTTGAATTCTTAGATATTACATACATACATACCATAATACCTTTCAAATGATTGTAGTAATAAACTAATTTAAACGTACACAATATATCAGTCTTTCTCCCGTGACCACGATTGTTACAAAGCATTGGCAGCGTCGGGAATTAAAATAATGTGGAATATACACGATGAATGCGTTAAATGTTTACAGTTTCAATGTGCTATTACTAATAATACTACTTAACCCGTAGATGACCAACTGTTGGGCCAGCCCTCCTCCGGTTAAATGGAGGGTAATTAACCTACTGTACCACGCTGGCCAAACGATTTGGCACAGAGTTTTGTATCAAGTTTTCCTTCTCTCGTGGCTAGATTACCGAATATTATTTCCTTTTGTCCTTAGGGTGTTGCTTTTACGACACCCTAAGGAAAGACAGAAAGAAAGAAAAGTTTATTTGTCAGAATGTAGTAGGTGTACAAATATTAAGCTTATTATCTACTTATAATTATATTGTACTATCTAATACTATAAATAAATAAATATCCTTGCACATTTCACACAACGCCATCTCGTCCCAAGTTAAGCAACATAATGCTTGTGTTATGGTAACGAGATGGATGATAAACTACTTATATACATTTTTTTTTTGTAAATACATACATATTATAGATAGAAATGACACCCAGACTCCGAGCCAGTGCCTCTGGTTTAGACAAAGACACTTGCCCGACCCCGGAATCGAACCCGGGACCCGTTGATCCAAAGGCGGCACATCTAACCACTAGACCAACGAGGCAGTAAAATAACTCAAAGTCAAATAACTAAATATAACAATGTTATTGTCATCGAGAAATTCTTTAGTAGAATAATAACATTTAGTTAACAGAAAATCAAATAATTTCCTTCTGAATGACGTTATGTTAAGATTCTTTAGGTCATTTGGAAGTTTATTGTAAATTCTGATAGCCATACAGAAGGAATTTTTACTATACAATGTAGTGCGTTGGCTTGGTATAGATAGTTTATTGGGAAATCTACTATTTCTATTGGTTACATTGAAAGAATGGTCACACGATATATTTTAAATCTGTCACCACACCGACAATCAATGTGCTATCTTGTTTTTTTAGACTTATTTATTAATAAGAGCGTACCTCTCTAGAAACGTGAGAAAGTATTAATTTTCACGGATAGTTGACGGTACTGTGCGCAAACGGTATTGGAGAATAACACTACTCAGAGCCATGTCGAATTAATTAACGACCATTTATGAAATTCCGAAGCATATAAGCTTTTAAAATCATCATTTTTATCACCTTCGGGATCAGCAGTCTGACATTTACGATGGACATCAATCACCGAGACCGTCGAATTATCATCATAACAAAATGATAGCGGTTGGGTTGAATTTAATATGTTATACTTATTTCCATTATTAACTCCATCTTTTTCTTTTACTGTTTTGAATTAGTGATATAGAACAGTTAAAATTTGAATATATGTATTTAGATGAACATGATTTATCTAGTTTTAATAGGAACATCAAATGTCTCTGAGAGAGCCTCTTTATCCTAATAAGTTCAATTTTAAATGTATTGCAATTTTAAGATAATTTGCAATATTTTCTCATGTTTGTACGCAATCCTTTTCTCGGGTCGTAAATGTTATACTGGGTCTGATATTCTGCTTCTTAGCTCGTAAAAAAACCCACTGCTGAGTCGGGCCTCCTCCAATAACGGAGGGAAAAGGTTTCTCCTGCGGCTAGGTATTCCGCCATGTTGTTTCTTTTAGCTGGCTCTTGCGACACCCTTAGAATGGAATGGAATGTGACATTATGTATTAAAAATTCGTGTCTACGCGCTATTCCTTTCTCCATTTAGATACAGGGAAAATTACTTACTGTTCTATGTTTGCCGTATGGATTGGCAAAACGTTTCATGTAATGTTTTCCTTCATAGATATATGCTATTTTCACAGTTCAAAAGTAAAGTACCAACTTTTGCATACGTATTATATTATGATGTTTTCCCCCATTTGATAAAAAACGGTCTTATTATGTATATTTAAAGCATATAATGAGAACTATTGGAATTAGTAATTAGGCAGTTGTGAGGTATCACAGTGTTCGAACCGAATCGTTTACGGGCATAATAATCATTAAAACGTATTTTCATTTTATTCGGGGCCGAGTCGAAACTTTAGATTATGATCTCTATCCTTTTATTAGGGTTCCTTGAAAAGCGTACATTTTTAAGCCCGCCAACATAATAGAATTCACTGGTAAGTATAAAACTGTGTACTGTGGCTAAAATTGACATAATAATAGTAATATAAGAATTTACCTATAGATTCAATTTTGTGACGCTTTGATCTAAGGGTTGAGTGCGGCGCCGCCTCTGGTACAGGGGTCTCTGGTTCGATTTCGGAGTCTTTGTGTAAACCAGAGATACTTGCACTGTGTCCGGGTGTATTTATGTTCGCAAATTTGTATCTAAGTTAACAGCGCGCGATTTAAGGTAGCACCTTAGTGTTCCGTTCTATGTGTAACAAAAGATGTAACTTTAAATAATTAAAATTAAGTATATTACAAAAAAATCTTTAAATATATTAAATTATATTACTCATAGTAAAAGGTCTTAATCATTTATTTCAATTTTAAAATTTGTACATACCATTTCTCTAGACTATCCACATGCCTGATTTTATCGAAATTAGTTGAGTAATGAATGTACCATGAGGATGCAAACAAGTTTTACACCTAAATGCTGGTCCAATTTGGATGAGTGTGTGGTGATAATAAAACTAAATAATGCGGCATTCATAGAAAAGAGATTTTATTTTATTTATTTATTAATAAAACGGTGGTAAAGTCTTGTATAAAAATGTTGTCACATTTGAAGTTGAGATCTATAGTTATAGTTAGAAATATACTTATAGCCTACTTTTTTGCGTGGGCCTTTATTCATTCTAGCATAGGCGCGTGGCTTAGACCGCTAGGTTTTTAAACCCATACTTATCTTGGCTTTGCATAAAGCCAATGTTACTCAGGGATAGTATATCATTCGTATGGTGTTGTTTAATATGTGCCTTAGTTTGTTGCTTCCTCTTTCCTAAAACTTAAAACAAATCTTTCCTCTTTATAAAAAATCACAGAAGTCTAAAATTAATAATAAAAAATAACTAATTTTTGGTCAATCGATACTAATTTTATAGATACAACTGTATCTATAAAATTAGTATCGATTGACCAACATTTAATATCGATGTTGATATATGTATACAAATTTTGAAACAGTTTGTACATAGGTACGGAACCCTTTAGTGGGCAAGCCTGTGTATAGGTACCTAACTAAATTAAAGCACTCAATGGTTTTTTCATAAAAATCATACTCGAATATGGAGAATGAAGAAAATAAACCAAGTGAATGTGTTGTAACGTGTAATTTTGGTAAATAGCTATTCGATACGTATCAAATCATTTTTGGAAACAAAAGGTGATTCGTTTGAAAAATACAGACATGTATTTAGAAGACAGCTTCCATATTTAAAGTTAGACAAAACAAATAAATTTTGTGTCGTACTAATATTAAAAACGCGAAAGTTGGTATTAATGTATGTTTGTTACTTTTTCACGCAGAAACTACTGAATGGATTCTGATGAAAATTTACAATAATATAGCTTACACATCAGAATAATGCTGACTATCACTATCACTACATAGTATAAAACAAAGTCGCTGTCGTCTGTCCCTTCCTATGTAGGTATGCTTAAATCTTTAAAACTACGCACCCGTCTTGCCAGCGTGGCACAGTAGGCTAATTTCCTTCCATGAATTTGGAAGAGGCCCGACTCAGTAGTGGGTCAGTAATGGGCTGAAACGACAAACGACGACGCAACGGATTTTGATGCGGTTTTTTGTAATAGATAAAGTAATTGAAGAGGAAGGTTTATATCTGTAATACATGCATAATTGCACCCGTGCGACGCCGGGGCGGGTCGCTAGTAAGTTATAAAAAAATAGTGTAAATTATATAAAATGTGACTATAATATGTAGAAAAATATGAATAAAATATAAAAGGAAATGTCAAGGGTGAAAACCAATACGAAAGAGAAGGATAACATGATACAAAATTCTGTGCCAACCAGCCCGGACAGCATGGCACATAAGGCTTATTACCCTCCTTGTCTTTTGGAGGAGGCCTGACTCAGCAGTGGGTCATGTATGGGTTGAGTTCCGTCTTTGAAGCTACAGATTTATTCTCGAACAATTTACTTGCAGAGTTTGAATAACGGTAATTGGTTTGTAGAATAACGCCTCACCTGTGCCATATTGTAGCTGAAATATTCAATTTTAACCACTTACTCTGGTATTAATCTTCTTATTGACAGCAACATGACTCTTGCAGTTATAGTTGTAGGTTTGTTGAATAAATAATTTTATCATCTATTTCTATTTCTGTCCTGTGAGCCATTTTGTTTACACTAAACAAGTACACTTCACTAATTACAAGTATGGTTGTAAAAACTGCACACACGTGAGTCAGGTGGCGTGCTGTGTGGGGGTAGGCCACTCCCACGGCGACGCCTGCTCATTTTAAATTGTAATTACAATTTATTATTGTCTCCGTACCGCCTTCCTTGAGCACGCCGCCATTTTATCGATTACGGTTGTATTCGAATGTATCGATTCGACATCGACAGTCGGAAGTTTGTAGACAATTTATCAGTACAGCACAGTATCGAATGAAGTCGATTAAATAGATGAAGTTCTGGAATAATTCCTCTAAAATTTCATGGAGAAGTAGTGGGAAGGAGTTTCTATTTACAACCGCTACCTAAGTCGCTCTGTGTATTGCTTGCTGGTTTTTGTCTGTAATTAATAATAATTCAAAAAGAGCTTTATTCATGTAGGTTTTATCACAAAACTCTTATAAATCGTCATGTTTAAAACTAGCAACTGAGTCAAGATAAAAATTACTGGAAGGAAATTACCCTTCTATGCCATGCTGGTCTGACGTCACAGGTTTTTTTTCAAGTGGTCCTTTGCTGGTGACTAAGTATAGGTTTCCTTTGGATCTCTTCTCTTACGACACCAGTAACCTATAAAAAGTAAAAAATAAAAAAATACATCGCGTTGGGGGACCAGGGTTTCAGGTAATAAATAAATAGGAGCTTTCCCCCAATGCGATGTATTTTTTTATTTTTTACTTTTTATAGGTTACTTAGGTCACTGTGTCGGGGGTTTATTCACCAGAGCCAGAGCATTAGCTATTTCATTCAGTATGCTATACGTTGTCGTGGGATGAAACGAATAACTTGTAATTTCTATGTCTTCGTTACGATAGTCTAGATTAGAATGTGAACTCAACCTGTTGATAAAATTTTACGCTTCTGCTCCAGTATTATGCAATTGGAGTCTCTCAAATAATTAGCATGAAGAAGTTTTGGGACTTATGTTGAATTATTTTGGGTTTTAATGGGAAACGCTTCAATTCTAGCAATTTTGGCCTATTTCACAAACAAATCTTTAACAGTTACTGTGAACCTAAAATAAATAAAATTGTATTTTGTTGAATTATCATAATCTTTTCCTCAGTGTTTCTATTGCCAGTATTTCCATAGATTATAGTTAACTAGTGGCCCGCCCCGGCTTCGCCCGTGCAAAGCGGGGGCGGGTTATACTTAAAAACCTTCACCCTGAATCACGCTATCTATTTAAAAAACCGCTTCAAAATCCGTTGCGTAGTTTTAAAGATTTATGCATACATAGGGACGGACAGAAGAATGCGACTTTGTTTTATAGTATGTAGTGATGATAGTGATAACAAAAAAGATACCAATGCAATGCGTGCCTATGTTCTACTTGATTTTCGTTTCGGCTAATGCGACACAAATCCCCATCCTCTTGTCTTACAGAGTGAAATGACACGAACAATTAGGCTTGATATCTGTGTTCCAATAGACTTGCTAACAATAAGAGGTGGCGACCCCTAGTTCTCTGTCACTAATAGAGGCAAACTCCTTGTGCCACACTATTATTACCCAATCGGGTTGAGAACACAAAGGGTATTAGGTATTGTCCTGTGTTGAGCAATGTACATTTCTGCTTAAGAGACAATATGATGCGTAAAAGCGATTCAAGCGCAGTGGCTAATTATTCTGAATGAGAATGTGTCTTGCACAAAGGTTGTCGTTATTAAATAATGTATTATATATAATTAATCTTTGTTTTTGTAATATTTGGTAATCTTTATGATATGATTTAAACGTGCCAAATTGTATCCAACCCCTTTTGACACAGATATTTTTAACCAGGGGATTTCGACAAAGCGTTTGCTTTACATATGGACACAGACTTATTATATCTAATTATTAAATTTTAATTTCAGTGTAATTATTGTTTTGTGACATGTTTAGATAATTGTGTGTGTAATTTGTTTAGAATACACAATGTCACCAACTCATACTATTATCAGGATGTTCTTAGAGGTGACTAAAGGAGCACAAGAGGCAGATCACCTTGTCCACCAGGTCTTGTCATTAAAGAACATTCTAGGCTAATTTCTCTTCATAAATTTGGAGCAGGCCTAACTCAGTAGTGGACCATTTTTAAAAATATTCAAAGGTCTAAAAGTAGCACTCACTGTCTCCCATCACTAACCCCAATTGGATTTATAAGCAACAAGAGGTCTTCGGCTTAAAAGCGAAGTAAGTTCATCTGGCGACTTTCTTAATGCGAATTTGTATAACTTTGAGTCTCTAGTCCCCTGTCAGTGTTTGTTAGGATTTCTGCTTTAGTTTAATTTTATTCAGTACCTTTGGTTGAGACAATTTAGTCTACAACATTCTAAGTTTCACATAAATGATCAACATGTTTTATTCTTGCATAATAGAAATATAGCACAAAAAGATTACGACTATTGTTTTTTTTTACTATTACTATAGTATTTTACTATTCGTTTTTTACCAGCGGTTGAAATTCAATCATTCTATAAATATATGTAGTTCTATTTTCAATTTGACCACAGACTAACAACAATAAACAAAAGAGTTCACACACAAAAGAACTCACACTTATGCGTGAGTGTCAAATACATGGTAGTGTGTGTGTAATGTTATTTTATTGGTTTAATGCAATGTTTAATGTAGTTTTAAGGCTTAATTAAAAAAAAATTCGTTCTACATTTTACAAAATATGTTGTAAATAAACCATTCACGGTTTATTTAATCTATTTATCAAATATTTTCTGGTGGAGTATGCAAACACCTAGAAAAATATAACTATAGTTTATAAACATATCAAGTATGACTTATAGTTAAAGTAAAAAGTAGCTTCAAAGGTGTCATTTCACTGTATATTTGAGCAAAAACTGTATAATATCAAAATCTTACATTTTGTATATAAAACAAAAAGCAATAATTGTTGATACTCACATGTCGCGTACAAGTTTCGAAACGTTTTCCAGTTAATACGGCAGTTAATATTGCGCGCATAAATATTGTAGCTCGCGACAGTTTCTCGCCGCCTGTAGTCTTTATTGAAGTATGGTGCCAGATACAGGATGTTGTAGGAACAATGTTTTATAATTTCCATGTTAAATACTTGTACTCCAATTTCGTCATAGTCATTTTTCCAAACTTATATATTATATTAACATTTATCCTGTAAATAAATAGTGTTAAACCTGGTATATTTAGTTATCACAATATATTATCACTTTTGTACTATAGGACGAGAATATGTAAACGTCACGAAATAAACTGTGACTACAATATGGCTGGAAAATTTCCATATTCTTGAAATATAAAATTACTTAAAATGTTTCTGCGAAGTTTTTGTTCGTCGTGTTTTTGTAGAATACTTTTCTAAACCATCAACTTAAATACAGATGACGGTAACATAAAATAAATGAATTGGATTATATTCTGGATTGGCGAATACGTATGCTAAAGGTTTGGACGAACTCGGTCTTTCTTTCTGCGTAATTTCTTATAGGTTCCATTTTTGGATAAAATAAATAAATATACTTACGTGTACATCCACTCCGTTTTGGCTGTAAACATATCTTTCCCCGCCAAGAACAAGCATCACTCTGTATAGACAATGCGACACACACACCTGAGCGCGGACTCCTTGGGTTCGCAATTTTCACTCTCCTCACCTCGCGGATTAGTTTTTCCTTACGATAATTAAATAACTTTGAGCTATGTGCCGCGTGATGTACGGCCTTGTTTATTGTGTCGGGTGCGGTGCGGGCTTTATATTATTATGTTATTGCCATGTGTACACTTAATTAAAATGTTCTCGAGTCGTTTGAGTTTAGAAATTTTAGACATTGTATGGTTTTTGCTGCGGAAGGGATATCTAGGAGATATATAGGAACATCTAGTATCTTTCTTATATATAAAAATGAATGTTTGTTTATATATTATGTTTATAGAATCGGAAACTATGCATTTGATTATGTAATAACCCTTAAGGTTAAGTTAAAGATCATGATGGTTTCTGAATAAAAAATATATTTGTGTAATGTCTCTCCTTCAATTTTATTTTAGTTAGTGGTGAAGTAACGCGCGTAGGGTAAAGATAGTATTTAATATAGTTATGTTATTATAGTTGTGATTGTGAATTTCCACTTCAGTAATAGTGATAATATTTAAGAGGTCATATTTGCAGGTCAAGCAACGTATCTATCTGCTAGAATGTTAGATGATCGTCCATCATTTGTCAAACCTCCTCCATTATTCAGAGGGCACGTTCATTTTAAGGTGAATGTTCCAGGGTAGCCCGCGAAATTCAATGTTTCTTACGTTTTTTGCAATATGCAGGCCAGTGCTAGGTTGTATGATGATGAACAATTGATTCGCGGTTGTAAGACGTATGTAGTTACAGAGTTATAATCATCAAACTCATCAATACAACCCTCCAAGCTCATAAAGGTGCAATAATGACTTTGGGCTTGAAAAAGTTTTTCTTGCTTTTTCAAGCCCAAAAATTTATGAGCTTGGAGGGTTGTATTGATGATTTTGATGATTATAATTCTATAACTACATACGTCTTACAGCCGCGAATAACATTTTAATCAACATACAACCTAGCACTGACCTGAAAATTGCAAAAAACGTAAGAAAATTTGAATTTCGCGGGCTACCCTGGAACATTCACCTTAAGTATTCCTTTTTATGCAGTTAGATTTGACAAATGATATAGTTTCCTTTAGTCGCTTCTTACGACACACTCTGAATGGAATAAGGTAGTGAAATAATGTAATATAAATCTTCTACAACACGGATACTTACTATACGCCTTGCTACGATCTACTACTAAGACCATAAATTACCTACTGCTGAGTCGTACCCTCTCCCAACACAGGCAGCGAAAATAGTCTACTGTGTCACGCTGGCCAGACGGGTTGGCACAGGGCTTCGTTTCAGGTGGTTCTGCATCAGATCCCACAATGCCGCAACAGGACGCGAGTTGGAGCACCCCGGGGAGGTTTAGTGGGTAGGCCCCCACTATGGGGGAGAGTCCCACACTCCCCTCGCTGGCCATCCCCGTGGTCGGCGAGGAAGTCCATAAAGGATTTTACCCAGGGCAAAAAAAAGGGCTTCGTTTCAAGATTTCCTTCTCATACGGCAAGGTTATCGGCCTTGTAATTTTCTTTTAACGGCTCTTACGATACCCTCAGTATAGAATGGGGTGGTGATACTAAGTAAATCCATCACCACACGGACTACGATCAAGTCTACATAATTTACATATTAGTAACTATTTATTTTACATTTGAAAATTGGAATAATATTTTAAAAACTTTCCAACCCAGGTATTAAAACCTTCCAATTAGCATTTTAAATTCATCGGACAGCAAGAAAAATTGCTTAAGACCAGCAGTAAAATGTCAGAAGGGGCGAAGCAGGAACATTGGTAATCTTTATTCATTTCAATTAAAAAGGCGACAGATAAGCGATTGTACGCAACTGTTCGCCACTCTGCTGTAACAACAACTTTACCCTTTAAATACGGCGTTGTCATTTGCATTGTATTTCATTTTAGTGACTTAAGACTTAAGTCTCAAATTTTTACTTGTTTTCACCAATATACATTTTAGAACTATACGTACATACATACAATACTTAGAACTTAAACTATACACATAGTAGGTACACCAATAACGTATTTTGTTTGTTATGTCAGGACAGTCAATTTCCCCTTCGAATGTGCTGATACCATGCCGTGGTAAGTGGGCTTGCGTGCCTTCAAGATCTGTTGGGGCCATACATGCTCAGAGTCATCCATGCTGGGTGCCCCACGGGGAGAGGCCAAATGAAGATTAGCACACGGTGTCGTAGCGGCTCTGGGGACTCTTCCGTCCTTAGAGTTGACCTGCAAGACCTAACACGCTGAGGTACACCAGTGTCAATCTGGTTGGTCCTAAGCCGAGGGCCGTTATGGCTGCCTTCTGCGAGGCTGTTATTTCGCAGAATGTGGGCGAGTCGGAATTGAGGGAGCTATGGCTGACCGGCACCAAGACTGTGTTCGGCGGGAGGGGGACGTGACCTTATACCCTTCTTCTACCCTCGTCTTAGCGGCTGGTGGTAGGTCGGTGGACCTATATTGGACACACAAGAATGAACCCATTGGAAATTATCCGTCTCACCATCGTGATCGTATCACTCATGCTTCGTTATCTGTGGTTCACAATATATCTTTAAGGTTCAGCGTATGTATCACCAGCTAGTGACCAATTTTTAGTACCATATCATAATATCTGTTAGTAGTACTATCGATCCATCGGTTTTGGATATAGAGTTTTAGTTATAACTATAAATGGCCAGCTATATCACCTTTGTATAATTAACGTCGAGCAAATTCTATGATTTGAATATGGAATTCATTATAGCCGAGGCAATGTGTATTGTCGATAATTTTGCTCCCAAAAGTCTATGATTTTTTTTAATTCCTCGCTTTAAGTGTGAAAAGTAAAGTATTGTTTTCGGGGACAAAATGTGACCTAGTAAACTTGAATCCCTGCCTGTACCTGTACCTACTCAGGATTCCTAGTATTACCTGCCTCGCATCGCTCGGGAGTAATCCTAGAATACTTCGTTATGCTTGCGATTCAATTTTACGTCCATTACAGATACTGTTTTTTCATAATTTACTATTATGAAATACTTTTACGTAAAACATTAAAAACACCCATTTAATAGGTGTCATTCAGAGCTAGCAGTGTTGCATACCCATACATTAATTAATGTAAGCTCAGTGTTTAAAACACTATTAGCATTGTAAGTTTCGAAGAACAAAAAATACTGAACTCAGGCAAATTTTTACTAGCTACCTATTTAAATGAGTCTAAGAGCCAACGGAAAGTACAAGGCCGTAAACCATGCCCCAAGAGAAAACTCCCACTACGCACTCACAAAGAGTACGCACTTTTAACATTTTCTATTTTCAACTGCAGCCAAGCGATGTTGATTTCGTAAATACTTTTCCCAAATGGCTACAAGGGGTCAATGATTGCGATGTCCAAATAGTAAAGGGCGGTGAAGGCCCGACCTGGGGCTAAATATAAAAATCATTCGAATGGACAAAATAAAATTGCATCTCGAATAACCCGGTGCTCATCGGCCGAAAATCTATTTGCAATAAATATGAAGTTTCCCGATTTCACAGGAGTTAAAATTGTGATTTCTGAACGCGTATAAAACTGGGGGTTCTATGACTTTTCATCTTTATGGTACTGTAGTTTTATAGGTTCCATCGGATTGGATAATATATTCTTCTGGATATTCATTTTATTCCTCATTCAGTAGAGTCACGCCCAGTTTCGCATATGCAATTATTCTGTATTACCCATGCATGCTTTATAGTAGTGAAATAATTTTCGTACAAATTGCTTTTTATGTTATTTGTCTAGATTCCAAGATCAAGAATTACGGTCTTGTTTTATTACCGGAATCAAGGAGGATATCCGTGGATTTCCACATCGGATTCCTGCCACAAAAAAATCCTTTCCCTATCTATCTATTCCCTTGAGTGCAGGGTATTTTTGTTGCGACATTTAAGTATTTCTTTGGATCGATGATTTGATTGATTGATAAAAACGATCAAACTCAATCTCTAAAATAGTCCTACTAAAACGTAAAACTCGATAGTCATATTCAGAAACTTCGTTAATATAAAAAATAAATGTTCTTATTCTTTAAAAAAATTACCTACTCCATAATCTATTTTTACATCAGAATGAGTCTGTGCTTTAGTAATAGATTGAAATTGAAATGGTTTGGGTGAATTAAACAAAACACAATGTGATAATTTTCCCTTTTAATCTTGATATTTTCATCTACAATACAAGGCACACACACAATTTTAAGTAAATTAATCATAATAATTAAATAGAAATAATAAATACTTGTTTTTTGAATTCAATATAACCGTGATACAAAAAGATACATTGAGAAACTTCAACATCTAACTGAGAAAGAAAACATCTAGGTCTAAAAATCATATTGAATCTATTATGGACAACGACAATTATAATAAACTCTAACCAGAAAGAAATAAAATACAATAGTTAATTGATGATTAAGAAACACGTATGACAATGAAGTAACACCTAGAATATGAAATGCATGGAACATAGAACTAGTCAATGGATCAAAAAAAAAAATCTGGTTTAAGTTTACAATAAATGTTATCCATAAATTGTGATAAAGATAGATAATAACTGATACAAAAGTACCACATTCACACCCTTTACACAGTCACACTTTTCAGCTAAACATTTATAGTAACAACTAAGTTTTACTCATTACGTCGTATTATCCTTTACAGATAATGTTGTTGATTGTATGATAGCGATATTTCATCGGCCCTTGACTATTCCTGTCGTATCACCTCTCAGTCATATCGTCCTAAATCATCGTCTCATTAACGACAACTTCACACTCACTTCTTATCTTGACATATTTCTTTCAAATAGCCAGGAGCCAATATGTAGTTCGCTTTATACGATTTCTATAACCTTATTTAAGCTATTCCAGACCTTAAGTCTTTCAAACTAAGCATATAAATAACACTATCGTTTTATACTTTAATATGTTAAAACTACTGAACTTACTGTTACAATAACTACCCATACACATCCATTGCGTTATGGATATCAAATACAGCGTTTATAATTATTTATACAGCAGCTACTATATGAAAATTCAAAGGAAACACTTAGGTTACATTGTACGCAAACTGTCTCTTCTGTATTCAGTCAATAATTTGAATCGTAAAAATGTATCTTTAAAACCACTAACTTAACGTATCTATCGTACACTTTTTATGTTATTTAAATATACTAGTATCGTTAAATCTAATCATTGCACTAAAGTTGAATAAATTACAAGATAGTGAAGATCACAATTATTTACTACCGAACATAAAGTGCTTAAAGATTAACGAAACGTGTACCCACTTTTAATTGATGGTCTTTCAAATAAAAAATTATAGGAACTTAAACATTCTTTTACAAAATTTCTGAGACTAGTGCGGATTATTCAGAAAATTTCTCGAAATAACAGTCTTGAATCAATTCCAACCTTTGTCTCAATCAATCTCAAAACACTCGTCGTAATGCGTCGAAGTACAACATGATATGTATGTAGGTACAAATTACACATAAAATCAGTTTCGAATAAGCAAATAACTATGGGCACTTAATACATAAATATGGCATTCGATAAGTGTAAAGGTACTCTCCATGAAAGATTAAAATATTGACGAATAAATTACTTGGATCGTCATTAAAACCGTACTGGCTAAGCTAATTATAATAATAAAGGGATATTTACAAATTTTTCTATGGAAGAAGAGTTGATGAGACTTCGTTTTATCGCCACAAAATCCGCTTACTCAGTATTGGATAACAATATTTACAAGGTAATCTCAATAACACGAAGTAACAACTTCATTGAGATCGTTTACTTCGAAAACTTCGAATAAACATTCGGTTACGGGATTTGATAGTTTAAAAATTTTAAACATCACTAACGTCCAAGATAATTTCACCGATCACAAATCTTTGGATTTTTATTTCTCCCTGAACTCTGGTTTGACGCTGATCATTGGCTTTCTTAATTCATCGGTATCTTTGTCGTACTCTTGGTTTTCGGGGTACTCGTTGGCCCCGGAATTTTGTAGCTAAGTGGCCGAACTGAAAAGTACAGAGTTTTTGTAGTAGCTTGCACGGTCGGATAGAGGGCTCTTGACATCACGTTCCATGGCTTGCTGTCGGGACTTGCGTTCCATTTCCAACTCTTGCGCCAATGATTCTGCAGACAAAGATAATAAGAAATTAAATTTCGTTCTGGTATCTGACAGTTTATGGAATTGTCCGTCAATCGAATTGTGGATAGTTGGTCTAGATCAAATAACTGTCTAAATTATAACAATTTTAAAACATGTGTATCATTTTTTTTACTTTTTGTTGCACATTGGTAAGGCGTTCCAAGGCAAGGCTGATAAAGTATCAGAAACACCAATTTGAATATCCAAAAAAATCATCCAATTATGTTCTCATCGTGAACCTGTAACTTCAACACAGTAAGGGAAATGTGTTTGAGCGTACACACAAGTACGTATGTATGAATTGGGCTGGAAAATGTCATTAGTGTTCTGGGGAAAGCGAACTCACTAACATCAAACGGACTTCGCATCTGTACGGCACGTTCTAATTTAATATTCGATATTGCCCTTGTTAAAAACGTAGCATCATGAGAGAGTTATTAAATTGCTCGCATAAGGGTTGTTCGTGTGACTCGCTTTACTTTATGATCATTTTACATTAATTGTTTTACATATAGCTTTACGGCATATTGTAGATTCACCAGTGGCTGATTTACACGTTTGCCGCCAGTGGGCTAAACAAATTATGCCGCTCTTAATGACCATTATCATTCGATACCCTAGTCCCCAATCTCATTGATAATGTTTTTTGCTATTGGAATTATTATTTTATTTTGACGCTTTAGGCACACTGTTACCCTATTAAATTGAAAATATGTTGGTATAACGTTTTACTTCTGTAGAACAGAAAGAGTTTCGAATTTACCGCCATTTGAAGTCTACCGGCCTAGACTTCAGCGTGCTGAGCCTGCTGGTAAATCCAGGACTGCGGATCACTGCGAACTAATCCAGTAATTGCGTCGAGCTATATAGGTACCCACGACTATTTCCATTAAAAAGCATGCAATTTATTAGTTGATTCAATTTTTTAATATATTTATATGGAGAACCCCTAAGTTTACTAAGGCTAAAACTAAGTCAACTAAGTATTTTAATACAATCACCTTGACGTGGACAAGCTAATATCATAAAGCACTGAAACAAATTCGAAAATACGATCCGAAGTACGTCTCAAGCACAGAAGATACTCTAATAAGATTGTAGGAAAATTGACAAAGTTCGTGAAGAGGCAAAGAGTAGGTGAGGTAAGGCAATTGTCTCCGAAAACGTCGGCGTTTTACGAAATATGCTTATTCAATTTCATGCAACGCTTGCCGCCTCCTGCAATTTACGAGATATAAAAGATATAAACGGAATCGCGTTTTTTGCTTACTTTGATGGAACATTTTCTCAACAGGGAATTCAATTTCTCATCCCTACATTCGTTTACAATTTATGTTGTTTCAAATTTATGATAAACAATGTTTCTCCAATTAAAGCATTTATACATATTTTGGTCTCCCAAAAGCGTAAGTCATGCAAACCATTTCGCACTTCGATAAACATTCGTCAGTTAAAAAAACTCAATTATAATCCGATTTGTTTCTCTGTTGTGAGGCCCTAGGGCATCACACTCACAAGTGTCACCATCGAGGGTTGTCCCGAAACAGAAACGTATTATCTCGGGCGAGATTATACGCCTAGGGCGTCACAATTAAATATTATACACTTAAAAGCTTCGGCCTTTGCCGTTTCACTTCGCTGCCACCCCTAAATGTCCCATTAGATCTGTTTGAATACGTAATATTTTTGCATTTGCCGCTTCTAAAACAGAATTGCCGGTTCCTTTGAGAGGTATAATCTATTTATTTTATTTATTTATTTATTTATTTACGTACACACATAGAACAAATCAAGTAACAATTTTAGGAAAATTATGTACAAAGGTACTACTTATTTCTAAAGAAAAGTTCTTTGAAACAACTGTAATGGCTGAGCGCTTCGCATTATGAAAGTTATCCTTTAATATTTTTCATTCTTGGAACGCGAAATCTTGGAACGCCACTGCGATATGAAATTGTTCAGCAGCTAGTTGTGAAATGCAAAATTTTTGGTAAGCCCAATCAACAATGACATTAACTTTCACGGAGTGTTGTAAATACACAAAAACTTGTTAAAGAAACACTTCTTATTTCGTTTTGATCGAATGGTCAAGGAATGACAAAAAGGGACTTCACAAGGTGGACGTGAACCGATCTATTTGAAAAGTAATACAAATAAAACGACTTAGAACTTTGATCGATAGTGAGAATAAATAGTTTTTTGCTGTTCAGTTGGAAGTAAAGCAACAAACTCTATGTAGAACAGTTTCACTGAGACTGGCATAAAAACCATTAAACGGAGTTAATTACATTTAATCGCTTCAATAACTCTTCGAACTATTATCCGTACCAAATTTCTCTCATGGTTAACCATTTAAACTATAACGTTATAACTAAAGAATTTTGAAAAATTATCTCATCGCATAAACCATATTGGTTTTTCATAATAGTTTTAGAAATTTAAGATCATCAAGCATAAAATAAGAAACCATTGCAATTGTGCATTCAAGCGAAATTATATAATTTTATGTGACGATCGATTTGCCATTATTCCAATACAATTCAAAAAGCAAATTTGGTGCATCAATTCATCGATTATTCTAAAGTAAGTAACGAATCGATTTCATCATTAAAAATAGAGGCTCAACCAAGAAATTACTTCGGTGCTATCAAAGAAGAGTGTTACTCAATTTCACTTATAAGAAGAGATAGTGTCTCACAAGATTATGAATTCACATTATGTTTTATTTGTTCATTTTCACTTTCAACAAATGCCGTGTTTTGTAAACCGATATCTTTGTAAGAATAATAGAAAGTATATCCGCTCATTATTTTTAACAGTTTTTACTCAGCAATCGACACCTCTTACTGGTCGTTAGCGCGAAATTAATTGCTGCTGTAAAAATAAGGAGTAAAAGTTGATTAATTCTTATTCGGAAATCCGAGAAGGTTGTGAAATGGGGATCGGTGGGGATGATGATTGTAGTAGAAACTAAACTATAGGCGATTCAAAGTTCAAATAAAGTTTACCTTTTATTTTTGCAAGAAAGGGCAATGATATGTCGAACTAAGCATCAGTTTTGTGCTTTTTTTTTCTACAGAAAGTGAAGTGTAAGATTCATAGCTAGATGACTTAAAATCCGGTTACTCGATAAATGAAACAAATGAACCTATTCTGGATGTAGTGCTACTGTTGCTGACTATATTGGAGCATGTCGAATTGTACTGATTGGATTGATTTTCTATTAGGAGCATTCTCTTGACTTTTTATGAAGAATCAATCCCATCGTGACTCGGGTGAGTTTTAAATCTTCATCGTTCGCAGCGGAGTTTTTTAATGAATGAACATTGCTGGATGTGGAGACATATTTCAGGACTTATTACTATGACAGATAAAACATGACTTATAGGAAATTTTCATATTGGTTATCATGTCCTCTTAATATATTTTTAAAAATTATTAGCATTACCCAGCTTCTATATAGTAGGTTAAATCAGTTGCTTTTCAGTCACGTTGTAGTCATTTCTAAAATTATGTTTCCATTATCTTCAGCTTCTATCAAAATACAACCAAACGCGGCAGAGATGATTATTAAGAATCAAGAAAAAAGTTTAATATCGTCAAAGGTTTGGGGCGCACCTGGGCGGTACATTTTTATTTCCATTCATTTTACAAGCTCACCTAAAAAGTATGGAGAAGTTTCCTTTTTATTAATTTTTCAACTTTATATTACTTATATTACAACGGCTGGTTCATCGGTCTCATAACCTCATGGCCGTATATTTGTGAACACGAAATATTATTAAATTGATTGTAGGAAGTTTGTATTTCATAATGAACGAATGCATTAATATTGTTTCTAAATACTTTTATCTAGTTCTATCAATTTAATTCGAAACTATTAATATTAATAAAGCTTCGTAACTGAACAATGTTGTTAGCAAAAATTTTCTTCCCTGCATATTATTTATTGTTGAAGATTTGTTCAGTTGATGTATTAAGAAAAAGTTTATTTATAAAAGACATTATCAACGATATACATCATCTACTTTTGCTCGCCACATTTTTTCCTCTCTTTCGAATAATAATTATGTAGTCCTTTTGACTCATCTCGTTTTAAAAGCACGTCGAAAAAAGTTTTCTAATTTACGATTTTCTTAATAATAAAATATGTTTTTTTTTCTTGTACCCTAGGCACCGAAGAAAACTTTATGAAAGGCTCGAAGTTTTAACGTTTGTTTTTCTGTTACCAACCTTTCTTTATGTATGTATCATTTATATGCATTATTGCGTTCGCGTTTTACTAAATTCTGACTTTACCTTATTTCAAAGATTTGCAAGCAGATATTTTTTTTTGTGCCATGATACTTTAATTTTTCCAATAAATTTGTAGTTTGACGTTAATCTAAAAATGACTCAGGGCATAAAAATACCTTCTACGACTTGTTCCAACTTCATTCGGTTTGCGCCACCAGTCTAACTACCCATATTTAAACGAAGCGATTGCCTTCCGCGAATTATTAGGATAGACCATTATTAGGTTAGAGCAGCTATGAGTTTTTACGCTACTGTCTACGAGTATCGACTGCCATTGGTCGTATATTGATGGTTGACCATTGTTGGTAGTCGGGACCGACACCATAATATACTCTCCCAAGCAAGGAGGAGATAAAAATAATGCCCATCCACCCGCCATCCAGCAGAGCCAAACATTGCTTATACAGATAGATTACGTTTCGCAGTATCCACTTGGTTACCATCTAACACTAGTAATATTCTTAAGAATTTAGCATCTAAATAAAACACCACTGCGGATCACTGATACTGAAGTGAATCTCTACAGCAACCAATCTTGGCAGCGTGACATAATGCACTGATTTTCGCCGCACCAATTCCAGAAGGTGAGCTATGATGATGAAAACTAATGCATATCGTCAAACATTTTCAATCCTAGCAATTCATTGCGTGCTCGCGTGCGCCAAGACACTCGGGGTGAGGTAACACTTAAATTAGTTGCAATTTCTACTTGAAAAGCAGTCTCAAGCAAATCGCACTTGTCGGAACTGGGGAAATGGTTAAATTCGTATCAATGCTTCACGAACAGTCTTTTTACCCCTCGTGCTGCTAATTTAAATGTCGAGTGAATGCGTGTGTAGAAAATGAAAAGTAATCAGACAACAGAAGAATCATATGCATCGGATATATAATTATACTCTTTTGGAATTTGTCAAAAACAGGAGTCAAAAACAGGAGAATTGACCAGCGAGTGTTTTTATTTATGTTTAAATTAATGCTTTCCATGTCTAAAACCAATCTGATAACTCCAAATTTTTATTACAAACACATTTACATTGCATTTTTTGCATTGCCTCCAAAACTGCATACTTATCTAATTATAATAAGAAACGTATATTATTAAAAAAGTAATTTAAAAGCATCCCAAATTTTTCGATATATCCAAAAATCTAATATTTGCAATTTAATTTCTCCCCAAAAATCGCAATACAAACCGACAGCGGGACGTGTATCGCTGTGCTTTTGAATACTTGAAATTCTTGATACGCAAGTTATGCAATATGATGAGTACCATTTCATTTTGTCGATTTTTTATCTCCGGCCCACCCTTTTTGGAAACCACACGTGTAACTAAACGATGGGATTCAATACTATATTCTCATTACACTACAAATTTCCCTCGGCTTTACTCACGTGTATTTCTAATAAATTTATTAAATTAGAGGTTAATTAATTGAAAAATACTTTCGATATTAACACAATATCTTCATTAATGCCTATGTTTTAATCGGATGTACAGTTATTTTATTGTAAAGTTTCATTACAATATATTTAGTAGTTTTTTGCGAGAAAGAATAACAAAGTTCCATCCATACGTCTATACAAACTGTCACGTTTATAAAATATAAAGTTGGATCTATATTGACATCCCACTTTGACATCCTCTAGGTAGACTTGAGTTGCATCAGTCCAGTTTAAAACATTTTAACATGTCGTAACGTCACACATGATTTAGTAAAAGAAGCCTATGCTCTTTTACTTGAGTTTTTTCTTGAGCTGAAATATATCATTATATTGGTTTATTGATTTAGAGGTTGGATGTCTCGCTCACGAGTCCTTGGTTCCGACTTCGAATGCAGGGACGGGCAAGTGTTTTGGTGTAAGCCAGAGGCATTTGCTCTGAGTCTGGGTGTTATTTGTGTTCGCGCATTACATGTTCGTAAAGAGCGCCTGAAATACACGTAAACCCAGAGGAAGGACATTGTTTAAAAAAATACCACTAAGCTATAAATTAAAAAGAAAGTTGCAGCTTACCAGAGTAGTTCTGCCAAAATGCAGCGCCACCACCCATGATATCCACAGGCGGAGGGGGATAGTTCCATTGTGGCTTGTCGGGTGTGCGAGGGGGGTCCCGCTGGAAGGGGGGAGAGGCAGCAGGGGGTTCGGCACTCGGAGGCTTGCTTTCTCTTTCCGAGCCGTTCTCACGCTCTGAGCGAGGCGTCTCCTGCGCAGGTGGCGAAAGATTCTCTGTGGAAAAAATATAGGGTGTTAAAAATGTCTCATATATATTTGGGTGAAGCTTGCGGCTCGCCTGATAGGAGGCTGTTACCGTCGCCTACGGACTTTTGTAACACCGTAAACACCCTGTAAAGGATTCTTTCAGTTTCACCCTTAGAGCTGTGACCACCCAACGATTACCTTATTTGGCTACGATATTCTATAAGATGGAAGACCTTCCAAAGTTGGGCAGCTCCAGTAACCGGGTGGCTATCCCTTTATGACTTATAATGAGAATGTATTTGATAGAAAATTCTGGTAGCTTTTCCAACTTTCCAATTGGTATTAAAATTATTTCCTTTGTCGATCTTCGAGCATTTAAATTTAGTTTAATAAGCTCAAATCAATCAAACTTACGAACAGCCAATAAGTGTAGCAAACAACAATTATACAAGAAGTCGAATGCGTGTTACTGAGGTTAGTTCAACCTGTCACAAGCCTTCGCTCACCCTCCCTACAACACGCACTCTGTGAGGTAAATTACCCAATGAACGGCTTTAAAACAAAATAGCAACTTTAAGTTTCGTTTACACTTCTCTTATTCGGATTTCCATAATGCTTCGTTGTATTTTTAATTGATTAAAAATGTCCCCGAGGAAATGGTCCATCTGAGTTTTTACAAGATCATTTATATGAAATGAAAAAACTCGCATTCCTTTTTTCCAATTTCATTGGAGTCGGCACTGGTCTAACCTGGTTAGGTTAACTACCAATATTTACACAGAGCAATTGCCGTCTGCCCTCCACGTACCACATCTAGTGCGACCACTGGTATATGGTTAGACCGGCTGTCAGTTCTCACGCTACTGACTTCATGTAACGACTGCCATAGGTGGTAGAATGTCAGATGGTACCGATGGCCCTCCAAACAGAATACGGAGTAGTTCAGACAAATTATGGACATGACATGACATGACGCATGGATTATCCAGCAGAACCATACGTTGCTTAATCTGCAAATCGAATGCGTCACGTCCGTTAGACTCTAATAATATGTGTATGTATTATGTGTCAAAATGGGCGCATATACCCTACAATTCTAGAACTCGCCATTAATACAAAATCCAGAACCAATCTTCACTGCCTGGGCTAAAGTTCAATTTCCTCTAGCATATATCAGCGATCTATATGGCCTAAACGAAATGCTTCAATACGAAGATAGTTTGACAGACGGCAAGTTAACATGTCAAGAGCACTCGTATGTTACGTTCAAACTTGTCCGTCAAGTCTGGTATTAACAAGTTGACATGTTTGGATATGTTACAAGGTAGTGAAATGATGGGTGAATAATATTATTAGCTCTAATTTTCACGTGATTCTTTCAGTAAGTACAACGTGGGCACAATTTTATAATCCAAGACTATAATTTAAACTCATTGGACAAAATTGTACTAGAATATCCGAATCCGTGTGGTGAATGATTAAGAACCATTGATAGTGTCACCAAACCATTCCATCCAGGTGTCGTAAGAGCCGACAAAAGGAAATTACAAGGCAGATCACCTAGCCGCAAGAAAAGGAAAACTTGATATATGCGTACCTATGTGCCAACCTGTCTGGTCAGCGTGGCACAGGAGGCTTGTTGGCCCAGTAGTGGGTCATGTATGGACTGTGTAGTAGTACTAGAATGTAACACGTAGCTTGAGCCATTGCCCCACATTGATATACTAGGCATTATGAAACATGGACTTTCTTAAACTCTGTCTAGTGAATTTAGTAAAGTTCCAATGATATCTTTACTGCTACCGAGGGAAATATTTCAGCCAGACAGTTTACTTTAAAGAATCATAACTAATAATCGTATTAGTAATTCGTTAAAGATCTTACTGAACATAATGATGTTGTTAACTTACCAGTTACAATCCTTAGGATCTCTGAAGGCGCTCCTGACTGTTTCAGTGCTTCTTCTATCTTTTGCCGTCTCTTAAGCTCCATTTCCAGTTGATCTTGTATCATTTGCCGCTGCTTCCTCTCTTTTTTTAGCCGTTTCTGGTAAATAACTGTTAATAAAAAAACATTATTTATAAATGAACCTTCTTATATGTCGTAGTCTTCAAAATAAAGTTTGTCCTGCGAGAATAGGATCTTGGTATACATTAATCTGATTGTCAGTTTATAAACTAAAGTTTATAAAACTTTAGAGGTATGCTTGAAAGCTCTTAAATCTGCAATGATGAGGAAACAGTATAAATAGTTAGTCGTATTGTTTAAATGTTGATACAAAAATCTGCTTAAAATCTGTTTTGCGGTTTCGTATGATCACGAAACCGCCAAAACTGCTAAATTTATTATCTAACCAAAAACCAAGATTGCACCACATCTTAGGTTTTGTCTCTGTATATTCCTACTGACTGCGTGGGAATGCCTTAAAACCGAACAGTTTTAATGATATCCAGCTCAGTTGTACCGAATCGAAGCTACAATTACGGATGCCGCACGCGGAGCAAAACAAAACAAACCAAATAAATGCCTTTGCGTATGCGCCATATTTTTCCCGACTTGCGCATACATACGGACACGTAAACCTGTAACCTGCATTACATTTGTCTCTTTCCCTCTTACGTCAATTATCCCGTTCTTTATCGCAAACCCAACAATTTCTTAATTCACCTGCCTCAACCGTATGATTTTGCATTTCTTCGTCATAATGCTTCGATCGGTATTGTATCTCTTTCTGGCTTATATGGCAATAATATTTACATCTTTCTCTTTCCAATGTGCGATTGACGAATGATTGAGTTGCTGCACGTGTTGATAGCCGCTGGAGGCCCTGCCTCCGCGAGGGCCGAGGGGCGGAATGGGAATGGGGCCAAATTATAAGCGCTAAACGTTATTATTTTCATAAATTATTTGGCGTATCACCCGACATATAATTTGTCGGAATTAAAGTCCATAAATGTATTGATTATATTTTTTCGAAAGAAAGGTTTAGACATTCATAAAATGTTTCTTAAAAAGAAAAGGTTGTATCCCATGTTAGATACCAATACTTAGAAGTTCTCGCTGAATGTAGCTGTGTTTAATTTAACCGTGGGTGGTGGAAAATGTCAACAACAGATATTATGCAAATACATATGAATAAGGCTAATGAAAAAGATATTTTAAAGGACTCAGGTAAATTGTTTAGCATCTAGTAATCTAGCTCAGTTCGTATCTTGTACCATATCGGTCGAGAACCAGTCCGTGATCGATGGCAGAGATATTTCTTAACACGGATCCAGCTCATCTTGTATACGTTTACTGGAAGATTTGTGATAATTTGGATTTTGGACTTCTATTGATTTCATATTTATGTCAGCTTAAGTTAATAAATTGACTGCCTCGTTGGTCTAGGGGTTGGATGTGCCACCCTTGGATCACGGGGTCCCGGGTTCGATCCGGGCCGGGCAAGAGTCTTTGTGTAAACCAGCCGCGATACATGTTATACGAAATGCAGAGGCTTCGTTTTTTTTAAATAAAAGTATTACTTAATTAGGATTTGGTTTAGATTTAGACCTAATTGATATGATTTTATATATTCGACGACACAGTTGGCGCAGTGGTTGAGCGATCGACTGCTGCGCAGCATGTCGCGGGTTCGATCCCCGCACGTAAGAAGTATTTGTTCCGGGTCTGGGTGTTTTCTATCTATAATATATGTATGTATTTACAAAAAAAAGTTATATAAGTAGTTTATCATCCATCTCGTTACCATAACACAAGCATTACGTTGCTTAGCTTAGGACGAGATGGCGTTGTGTGAAATGTCCAAGGATATTTATTTATTTATATTCCTATGGAACTTTAGCACTGGAGTGAAAATGGAATAATTAGATTGCAGTGTATATATACGACGTTCAATAAGTTATACGGTTCATAGGGAAATGGGAATTGAAGATAAGAGGGCTGTTTTCTCATTACACATTGCTTATAATTAATGTTGTGGCTAATGAAAAGCCGAAGTTCACCAGCGATTCGTTAAAACGCATCATTTGTCATGGAACAACCTACGACTTAACACTAATAACACGGGGATTGGAAAGCAGACGTTTTCCATTTGTGTTTTGTGACCTAAACATTATAAGTTTTAATATTTCTTTGTTACTCAATCACGCAAGTATTCCTAACAGTCATTTATACAAATAAATAAAATTAGAGTGTCTGTTTGTAATAATAAAATAACAACTTTTTACTAAATGCGTAAGTATGTATACACTTACGCATTTAGTAAAAATATGTATACACTCTCTGTCTGTTTGTTCCGGCTAATCTCTGGAAGGGCTGCACCGATTTTGACGGGACTTTCACTAATAGCTGATGTTATAAGGAGTAACTTAGGCTATTTTTTTTAACTATCTTCGCCCCACGGCGTCTCACGCGGGTAACATTGCACCCGTGCGAAGCCGGGACGGGCCACTACTAAAAATATATCGAAAAAGCGAATTATATATTATCCGTAACGCTGCAATCCAAATACCTTTAAGAAAGTAACCCTTTTATGTGACTTCCATAGGGTCCAGATAGCAGCGTCGCCATTGACTAATCACAATTAGCGTTATTGAAGCTGGGATTAAGATTTGGTTTGAAGAAACCCACAATTCAAAACTATTACCTCACAATTTCCAATAACTAAACCAGATATAGCGTGAGTCTCACATTATTTACACAACCGTGGTTAATTACTCTGCTAACAAAATTAGGATAGAAAGGTCCTTTTTCAGTAAATTTCTCGCCAATACAAAGGTGCGCGTCCAGAGACCCGTTCAGTGGAAAATTCGTCGGACCATCGAGTTCGAATATTGATTCAGCCTAACACCTCTGAAAAACAGGTTTGCACTTGGCTGAAGCCTATTTTCGGACCTTTCATCTCGCTCTTCCTGTCTACTAACGCGTAAATGTTTATTAATTAGCTGAGAGGGAAATATATTTTTATTAGTTACCTTTTGAATAACTTTATGAATATATGGTAGGTCATATTACGTGAATATTACACCGCACTAAGAGCTCATACAAACATAGTTTCATACTTTTTTTTAAATGAAACCTCTGCTCTACATATATCATGTATCGCGGGGGCAGCTTACAAACATGTAATTCACGAGCACAAATGTCACCCAGACTCCGGGCCAGTGCCTCTGGTTTAGACAAAGACACTTGCCCGACCCCGGAATGCAGCTGCCACTATGTAGGAGCATTAGGGACACTGAAAACGTCAGGTGTGGGCCAAAGTAACTATGGTTAAACTATTTCTATGATTGACTACACATATCTTTCCTACAGAAGCGTCTGGTCAAAACCTGTTACACAAACGCGCGACGCTTCGGCAGTTGAATTGTTAAAGGATTAATAAAAAATGGTAGATGTATTTTATGAGAAATAATAAGTTAGGCAGTCTAGCAGTTGTTGACTGCCTCGTTGGTCTAGTGGTTAGATGTGCCGCCTTTGGATCAACGGGTCCCGGGTTCGATTCCGGGGTCGGGCAAGTGTCTTTGTGTAACCTAGAGGCAGTGGCTCGGAGTCTGGGTGTCATTTCTATCTATAGTATATACGTATTTACAAAAAAAAAAATGTATATAAGTAGTTTATCATCCATCTCGTTACCATAACACAAGCATTAAGTTGCTTAGCTTGGGACGAGATGGCGTTGTGTGAAATGTCCAAGGATATTTAAAAAAAAGTTACAAATATCGAAGAGTATCATTGTATTAAACTTTGATTGAACATCAATTCGGTCTTCTTAAATCAAATCCCAAGCTAAAATGCCAATCAAAGTCTTAGCACGTATAATCTGACCGCAGTACCCATTGTTTCTGTGAGTCAATATTTGTCTATGCTCAATGCTTGTCGGCTCCGCTTTGTGATCCGTAATCCGGCCTATTGCTTAGCTTCCTCTCGCCAGTTTGGTACGATGAATCGTAATAATTCCTCAATCGATTATTTCATTTCATGCTCGTGGAACAAAAAGTTTTAATCTTTTGTGGCCGCCTTTATTCTACGTGATAGTACCATTCTAACTGACAACAGACTAAATGTAGATTCCGATAGATGATATTAAATATTATGTTAATCTTCCTTTTGTTCCATTACGATTCGTTTTAATTATTAAGATAAGGAGACAATAAAATTGTTACTTGGACTTTGGTTATGCCTTTTTCGATTCATAATTAAACTTTAAGTTGAAGATGAAATTATTTTGTTCATTACTTTGATACTATGGTGGGTTTATACGAGGGCGTTGATATTGACATAGATTAACATAATAGCAAATATGAAAAGTTAAACAGCACTAAACAATAGGCATAAAGGAACGCAACAAAGCGTGTGATATGAAACGAAACAATTCGATGACCGAGCGTATGAATAAAAACGAACCACCAAAATATTGAAGGAATCCGTTCAAAGGGGAAAAAAATGCAATAAAAAGCCCTGCCCGATACAGAATGAGAGTGTGGTTAAAAAGCAACGAACGAATATGGCTCCGAACATCCGGCGCAGACAAAAGTTGTGCTACTTGGCTATGCAAATTATATTTGCGGACCGCGCCGTAGCTGAGACCCGATCCTCGACGTTTCGTTTCACTTTTACGTATAACGTGTATTCTTTTCATATTTTCATCCGATTTCCTTCCCCTCTGTTCATTTTGTTCCGTTTTAAAGAGTCGCGGAACAATAGCGCTTTCCGCGGGCATATTCGCCGCCAGCGGTTTCCTTCCACGCGGCTCCTTCTCTTGTTATTATACGTATCTTTTTATATCTATCGAGTTTTCTTTTCTTTAATACTTTTTAACTCATAAATGGCTGATACAGTCCCCTAGGGTTGGTTGCCCGAATAACATGTAAATGAGTCGAGCACAAGTACAAATTTAAATGGGTTCTTGTGTTATTTCGTTGTTGCGATGCTTATCGCTTTGCAGTCATCGGTATGCTTTGCTCTGGATTATTCAAATTAACCTCGTTAAATATAGAGATACGTTTTCTAGTGTAACTTTTTTAGTTTTTATTAATCATTTGAGGAACAATAACCTATTGCAATTACCTTTAATAACTATACGCGCTAAAATTTATCATTATAGTTTCAACTTAAAATTTTGTTTCTTAGCACGAGTACATATTCTCAAATAACCTGGTCTTGATAAAATAATGAATTTTATATAACTATTTAGTCAATCATCTCATTTATTATTCAGTATTGTTTAAGGTACAAAGACTCAGCAGAGGGCTAAACACATTGATTAGCAGAAAAATGTTAAAACGCATTCATTTTAAGAACTAGAACTCCCTAATCCTAAACTAAAAACATGGCACGTAATAACACACATATTCTGTGAGCCACGAATACCTGGCCCTACTAACGTTGAGTAAATAAGCAGAAGTGTCAAGAGGCGGCTTATCGCCGACCCACAATGGCCCCTCAGACCCTGCGGAAGCGGATGCACTTATTGCTTTACGGTGTCACATCCAGAATACACTACTAGGTACATTCGCGATTTTCCGATTATCCTAAGTTTTATTAAAATATTCTCTTGGAATATCGAAGGTCGATAAACATATATATTATAGGTATTAGCTATTACTTGTACAGTACGTATATTTTATGTTGGTATATGATGTAGGTATTATAATAACTAGCTTACTCTCACGGCTTTGCACGTGGTTGACGAGTTACCTTTCATAAATCCGTTGAAAAGTGTTTAATTTCATTGTTTAATAATAGCGAAAACCTAACACATATATTTTATATAAATTACCATAATAAAAATCTAACTTTGATCTCTACTTTGCGGGCGAGGTATGACAAATTCAATGAATCGTCAAATTATATGGCTCTATTAACAAGCATGACGCATGTGGCAACCATCGCCATCCTCAACCATATTGCAGGGAAGAGAAGAGACTAAAATATAATGCTAAGCCAATAATAGGTATGATGATAATGCGTAACACCTATCAATAGTATTCCCTGCAGTGCAATACAAAGTAAATAAGAGCCGACTTTTATGACAGACGCTCCCCTCACAGTGAGGCGAAAGATTTAGATAAGTCTTTTTATAGTTCTTTATTGAAAATAAATTGCCTAGAATAAAATCAGACGCAGTTCAAATGGCTTTCCGATAGATGTGTATGAAATAATGTGCTTCTGATAAGATGCGACGTTATAAGACTTATGTTTAACCGAATATCTCAAATTGACTTGATAGAAATCATCATCATCATTTCAGCCCATAAATGACCCACTACTGGGTCAGGCCTCCTCCGAATTCATGGAGTTTG
Source organism: Clostera curtula (assembly GCA_905475355.2). Classification (NCBI taxonomy): domain Eukaryota; kingdom Metazoa; phylum Arthropoda; class Insecta; order Lepidoptera; family Notodontidae; genus Clostera; species Clostera curtula. The sequence continues at coordinate 12,122,648 of FR997800.1, read as the reverse complement.
TTTTGTTTCAGTTTTCCTTCTCTTGCGGCTAGGTGATCTGACTCTTGCGTTCTTTTGGTCGCCTCTTACGACACCCTAAAGATGGTATTGGTTGGTGACACTGTGTATTCAAAATCGGTCACCACACGGACCGGATGGAGTCGTGTCTCCACCTAATTCATGGAGGGAAATGAGCCACCAATGTATGGGATGGGCAATAAGTCGTAACGAACCAAAAAAAGTCTAGATCATATTAGGCGCCTACTGAATGGCTTACTTTTTTATATGAAGACTAGCTGACCCGGCAAACTTCGTACCGCCTCAGAATCAATAAATAAGAAGCCTGAATGTTTTTTTCAACCTTCCTTTTAAACCTTCCCTGGACTTCGGCGAATATTTCAAGACCAAAATTAGCCAAATCGATCCAGCCGTTCTTGAGTTTTAGCGAGACTAACGAACAGGAATTCATTTTTATTTATAAAGATATTCAAAATTAGCCAAATCAGCCCAGCCGTTCTCGAGTTTTAGAGAGACTAACGAACAGCAATTAATTTTTATTTTTAAAGATATACATATATGTATTTTGTAAATAAAGTAACTCCGACCGAAGCATCTGTTTTAAACGATACTTTTTAGTTGTTACATCCTCTTTGACAATATTTGATGCACGCATTCTATTAATTTCATGTCAAACGTAATGAGGTTACATTTAAAAAGTTTAATTTTAGTTTAGAAATAATTTTATATGGTGTTTAAGTCTTCTTTATTTTCCTAATTTTCCGCGTAATTGTTTTATTTTATTTCTATTTATTTAATTAATTTGTATATACATTTATGAAACGTTTGTACTTTTAACAAAGCACCATCTATTAAATACTTACTCCAATATAGACAATACAGTCAACAGCGCCATTGTTTGGAGCGAACATATGATTATAACTGTCAAATAATAGACAAATAAGTTGCAATAATATAATATTAATAAATTGAGATGTAAGCTATCTTAATTTTGATCAAACTAAATCAAACAAACACACACGTTGCGCAAATTCGATTATAATCATTTACTTAGTATATGATATAAAGATTACCGAACCGTGTCGGGACGAACGTCAGATGTTTGACAGGTAACATTTTGTATGGGAAAATAAAATTGTTGTATTTATTATTTTACTTACAATATTTCTATGTTTTCAACTCTTAAACCTTCCCTGGACTCACGAATGTTTCAAGACCAAAATTAGCCAAATCGCTCCAGCCGTTCTCGAGTTTTAGCGAGACTAACGAACAGCGATTCATTTTTATATATAGAGATAACAAAGGTCAGGTACACTTTGTATCGCAGGTGTTAATTAAAAACGTGTTTAATTCAATGACGCTGAACCCAATACTCTCCATCCAAAGGCAGTGCCCAATAGACCAATCAACAGGGTGAGACAAAAAGATAACGGCTATAATCAAATAAAACCAAAAACCCTTGTCTATGAAACAATATAGAAACAAGGATCAACCAAAGACAAACATTTGTCAAACTATCGGCGCCATTTTCGCGTACAATCTTCAACAGCCGTTTAGCTTTTTATCTGTTTCCACTGTTTTATTTCACCAAGCCCACTATTTATGAGGTGGGTGTCGCGGGAGATAAACATTTTTCCTCAAAACTGTACGGATTATTGTTCTTGTCAGATAAGTGGGGATCTAAGTTATGTGTTGGGAATGACCTTTGTTGATAAAAAGTAATTTTTCTATGGTTTAGACCGCAAACAGTTTGAGGGTACCTACATGTTGGAAGAATTATTAAAGTTAAGTTTGGTTGGTGGGGTAGTGTTGTATCAAGCTTTAATAACTAATTAAAAGGAGTTTTCATTTCTGTCTTGATAAAAACGTCAACATTAAATGTAAATTTTAGGGAATGCTGGAAGTTATTACCAGACAATTTACAACACAAGTAATCAAAAACAACTTGTTTTACTAAGACACGGTCTGGATCGCGGAAATATTGTGAAGGTACCTTGGAAGGGACTGGTCCACCCCCCATATAGACCCGTAGGATATACAGGAACACTAATAAGACATACAGACTCTATATCCACATAAGTTATGAGGTTATTAGGTAAGGTACCGCATAACTTCTCAGTACCGGTGACTGATCTATATTGCTATGATATATTGATATATAGCACTATAAACGATGCTTTTATAACATTCCATCTTGCATTTCAAACAAAATATCAATAAAGGTACACACGAAATTTTTATGAAAGAAAAAGTAAAAAAGATCGCGAGCACTTTTATCAAACCGATCAAAGGGCCGGTCGGACATTCCGACTTCTTACGACGTTAGTAAAAAATACAATCTCTCTTTATAGTTACCATTCCACTGGTTATTATATCCGTATCGATACGGGTGAACTTACCGACCGTGAAATGCTCGATTCTCGATATTGCGTATTCCCGCCACTAGCACAATAATTTTGGACGCCTTCAAACTCGAGAGACAAAAAATATGCTTACAGTGGACAAAACTTCACGGACATTCATTCAATTAGTCACTCGTAGTAAAAATATTTGTCACACTCCATTACGATTTCAATTTCATGTTTATCAAGATATTTTCGTTTCATTCATAGTTGTTGAAACAAGCGTAGTTGTAAAACGATAATAAATATTTTTGGATTTTGTGTCTAAGCTTAAGCTGTTTTAGGTTTAATATTTAATGACAATTCTATAAGTTGATTGATTTATTGTTTGGAATATGTACCTACTTTAAAATGTTATTCATAATTTTATTTTATGAATTCTTTTTTTCATAACATCTGATTTCATTTACATCACATCGAAGAACATAATGGTGTCTTAGGTTTTCACGATCTTTACACATTTCCTGCAACATCGAAGAACAATAATATGTTTTATATGTAACTGTTGTAATAGTGATAAAACTTGCACGAAGTTTAGCGAATTCGGTTAACTTATCTACAAATACTTTCTTGAGTAAATGCATGTCGTGTTTTCGGTAATTGTCTATAAAAAACTTCCTACTGATGCGTCGTGTCGACTTAACGATGATTGTATCCTGAAGGTAGGCGAGTCGTACACGCGTCCTCAGTTTTATTACTTATAAAACGTTGATAACCCTCTGTTTATTTATGTTTCCAAACAAAATATTGTATTTTCGGAACCCGGTCAAAATATTGGATACGTAACACAATACTTATCACTGGCTGAACCAAATTAGGACAGACAGAAACAAAAAGTAATCGATCAAAAAAATGATGCATTTCGGTTATCGAAATGTGTTATTTTCTTTAGAATGGCTCATCGGGCCATGCTTCCTGCGACATCAGTGTGGTCGTAACGCGATATCTCATATTAATAAGGCTGAATGAATAATATTGTAGATATTCGTTGGAAAGGGGCCCAGGTATCGCGTGCGAATGAATCGTGAGGCTTCAGTGCATCGATTTGAAAATGGAATATCGATTTACAATATCCGAGTGTGTGGCTGATCGTGTATTCATTTAGACATATATCTACGAGCGAGTAATTAAAGTTAAAAACCCGCTGATATATCACGAAATAAAAAAATCACTTGAAAGAAACGAAACCGATTTACTTTCGCTACTCTGTCTATTACCGAACCGAGCCATAGACACCCACAATGGTATACAATAAAATCAATAGACCAAATAAAATAAAAAAAAGATTTATTTAATGGGATTTAGACATTAGGATGTACATCATCATCATCATCAGCCCACATCAGTCCACTGCTGGACATAGGGATTGTGACTCTGTGTATTATAAGTCTCCATACGATCAATAGGTTTACTTCTATCCATCTAATTGGAAGATGCCCAATTAAGCATTTATGAGCCGAGATGAAGATACAATTCTGGGGTAGTGTGTTCCGTGCGGTGACGGATTTAGAATACCATAGTGTCACCATGATAAATCAAAGAAAATGATAAGGCCGATAACCTAGCAGCAAGCGAAAGAAAACTTGAAACAGAACACCCAAAAGTCTGGCCAGCTTGGCAGTAGGCTTACCCTCCACGTAATGGGAGGATGCCCGACTCATTTAAGGGCAGAATGGTAGGAGTGGTGATCTTCAGTCAATTTAATATTACGTTTTGTGCGATATGAAGTTTATAGCTATAATCTTGTCGGTAATACCACAACGAGCGCAGGTAGACAAAACACAACCAATATTGACTCTAGATGATTGCAGCAGTCCAGATCCCCTTAGCAAACCGCGAATTAAAACGGGGACGAGAAAAATTAATCCTAATGCGATTTTAATGAAGCCGAAATGAACGAATGCAATAATGAATTGTTAAGCCGGCGGGTTCGTTTTGCGATGGAAGGAATGAAAATGAGAGAAATGAGACTTTCGAATAAGAATGGACTTGTGTGGGAAGATCGCAATGTTTTATTTACGTTGAAGAAAATATGACTATTAGCGCATTTGTGTGTGATTCGATATAATTCTATATTCAGTGTCAATATTCTATATTCTTTTTTATAAGCTATTCCACAGGGAAAAAAGACAATCCCTTTGAGTTTCTTGCCAGTTCTTGTGAGAAATGTTCGCAAGTTTTATTATTTATTATGTTATGAATAATATGTTGACAGTTTGTTAGAATTAATATGAAAGTTACGTTATTTATTGTTTGATTAAGTTTTTAAATCTTCCCGGGCATATAGTAAAAAAGACAATGTTTTGTAACTGACTAGAAACTATAAAAAAATGCTGTCATATAGAGTGCACAGACATACCTGAGTGTTGAGTTTGCGGCAGTTTCCCTGTAGCAAACTCAAAACTGATACCTATGCAAATTCAATTAAAGTTTGTATTCCAAACTCACCTCCGCAAGTGAGATTAAATTGATATATTACTAAAGCACGCCGAGAGCGCATTGAAGCGGGGAAGATAAAATATAATAATAATTAAGGCTCAGTATTGCACAAAGACGCACGCCTTAACATCTAGTATAATGCACACAAGCGCTGAAAATGTACACCTGAAGTCTGTGCTCGCTTTTGCATTAACGAATGCGGAAGCGGCGCTGTGCATACAGGACGCGTTGCACCCTCATCCTCCCTCTCCTGCGACACCCTTTCCCCCCACCGCATGCCTCTCGCTCCAACCAGACGCCTCCAGCAGCTCTGTATGTCCTACCCATGCGTTCATTACCTCCACGCGACCCAACAATTCAAGTTTACTTTCCTCCACACAATCTAGCAGACAGACTATACACCGGCCACTCGAATAATAAAGATGCAGAAATTAACCCGTCCACATTGAAAAAGCGGAAACTAAGTGAAGCTATCTCGACGTGAATGGAGGTAATGCAACGCGACCACTCGTGTGGAATGAAAGAAATGTCGGGAGCTTGTTGGGACAGGGTAAATGTCAACTGCGGAATAAAAACAGTCAACAGATAAATGCAAACGATAAACACTTACAACTCGAAAGGGCGAAACGCGGGATGTTGTGGTGGAACTGTGGTTAAAAGATACTCCGCAAATAAAAGACAGGAGTTAGAAAGACCTACAGACGTGTCTTTTGTGTGGGTAATAGTAGCGATGCATGACATTAATATTCTGTGACACGAATCATTGATACAATGACTTTTGACGACACGGTTGGCGCAGTGGTTGAGCGATCGACTGCTGCGCAGCATGTCGCGGGTTCGATTCCCCGCACGGAAGAAATATTTGTACGACCTACAAGTATTTGTTCCGGGTCTGGGTGTTTTGTATCTTTAATATGTATATATTTACAAAAAAAAATGTACAATAAGTACACAAGCATTAAGTTGCTTAACTTGGGACGAGATGGCGTTGTGTGAAAAAAAAAATGTGGAAATTTACCCAATACCACATGAAACTTAGTAATATTTTAGAAGATGTCCTTATGGTCTTTGTAATAAGATAATGATTATAAGGACATTGTACATTGCTAAATGTGACACGAAATACTTTGAACGAATCGCGCAAGAGAAGCGTTTATGCTATGAGAAATCAATAAAGTTTGCGCACTAAATTTGGTCCAGCCCATAAAATATTCAATTACGCATAAGCACACATTTGCTAAGGCCAACAACGACCACGCGGCACCCCCATTAAAGACGCCTAAGGGCCATTTAATCGGTCAGTGGATGTAAATTCGGCGGCCCCAAAACAAATATCCCGAAACTAATAAGGAAACGAAATATGTAAATCGGCTGCCATATTGTTTCACAAGTGAAATCTTCCTTTAATCTTATAACAAATCCGCGTTCAAATGGCCGGCCCGGGCCGCATTTGAATATAGGAGGGTTGAGTGAAGGGTCACGGCGCAGAACATCCTTGTTGCGGCGACCGAGGAAATGTATGCACGCCACGCACGGCGGAGATAGTGGCCGTAATATTGTCCTATGCACATATTGCAGCAAATTAGTTGTCGACTTGTAAACAAGGAGCAGGAAAGTAAGGCTAAGACGGTGGCGGAGCTCGGGTAGTTTGCATGGATATGAGAGCAATATGGGGTCCACAGCTGCTAGCTCCACTCATTAAGATGTTTTATGGTTGGTCCGCCGGACCGTGTTGCCAATTTAAGATATTTCTATGCGGGACGGCACCACGCTAGTTCGGCTTCCGATTAGGGGATTAAAGTGGTCCTTTAAGGTATTAGCGTAATAATTGCTACGCCCATTATGCGGTTAGAACTGTCCTACACCCTTGTAAGGCTATTAAGGGTGATTTAACGTGGCAAAATATTGCTTACAGCAGAGGTAATAAAGTGCCAAAATTGTATAACAATGAAATTGTCAGCCCAGACAAAGGTTGAAAAACAAAAAGGCCACAATAAAAGAGTCAATGGAAAAAGACAAAGCTGAAACAACTTTGGGGCGATCGCCCACCTACACGTTTTGCTCGCTCTGCAAGTAAATCAAAGGGTGTTGAAACTTTACACCCACTTAAAGCCGGACACAGTAATAAAGCGTCCGAACTTCATCGACTGTGGACATCAAATAGAACACCCCTTCTTGCGTTCCGTACGGGGAAATTAAAACTTTTGAGATGCCAAATTGGCGAATGTTGGAGACCTCGCAAGTTAATGAAATGCTATGAAATTAATGTTGTCATAGTAAAGCATTCTACACTGAATTATTATTCGGATAATTTAACACTTTGGCTTATTTGACATACTTTTTTCAAGTGCATGAGGAAATATAATTAATTACCTTTATATTTCTAAGCAGGTCTTTAAAAATTCTCTTGAGAAAAGTCACAATTTGAACTATGAGATTTGAGATACTGGAAACTGATTCCTTTCCAGGTATTATGGAATACACGAGTACATAGGGAAGTCCTACAAACTCCTTGGTAGCCACGTAAAGCTTGTACAGGTCCAAGTTGTGTACGAAACTAAATGTCTCAACTTCATCAATGTGTAGACCAAGTTCATCAAGTTCATCAATGTGTTGACTGCCTCGTTGGTCTAGTGGTTAGATGTGCCGCCTTTGGATCAACGGGTCCCGGGTTCGATTCCGGGGTCGGGCAAGTGTCTTTGTCTAAACCAGAGACACTGGCTCGGAGTCTGGGTGTCATTAGAAATGACACCCAGACTCCGAGCCAGTGTCTCTATAATATGTATGTCTCTATAATATCTATAATATGCACTGGCTCGGAGTCTGGGTGTCATTTCTATCTATAATATGTATGTATTTACAAAAAAAAAAAATGTATATAAGTAGTTTATCATCCATTTCGTTACCATAACACAAGCATTAAGTTGCTTAGCTTGGGACGAGATGGCGTTGTGTGAAATGTCCAAGGATATTTATTTATTTATTTATAAAAAAAAAAAAAAAAAAAATTCCTTACAAGAAGTATGACGCCCTATAATGATTTATGTACGGCAGTCTGTGTGGTGATCAGCTTGGAATATACATTGTCTCCACCCATTTCATCCTGAGGGTGACTAAGAATCGACTAGTGAAACGAAGGAGACAGACATCTTCAAGAGAAGGAAATCACGCCTGATGGGTGGGACTACCACTACTACTTCTCAGCCCATAAATTACCCACTGCCGAGTCTACTGTGCCACGCTGGCCAGACGGGTTGGCACAAATTTTAATTATTCGTCCCAACAGGTTTAGGATACAAGGTTTTGGAACAAATTTTCCTTCTCTTGCGTCTAGGTTTTCAGCCCTGTCATTTCCTATTGTCTCCCGACATCCTTAGGATGAGATGGGGTGGTGACACAATTATTTATTTATATACTTTATTGCACATAACAATGTATTTAAATTATTTTTCTATGGGTCATTTATGGGACTACATGGAGAAAAGATAATGTAATCGGTTAGTAAGCAATAGTTCGGTAGTGTATGGGTATCGTGAGTTACCATTTTTTTTACTATAATGTTACGAAATCCAGGTTTAACACTTCACGAGAGATGCCGCGGGGAACATCTAGTCCGTGGTATTTGTGGCTTAGCACATTCCAAAGCATGTATAAAACTAGTTTTTTAATAAACAAGAAGTCTTTAAGTCTATAATATTACCCTTTGAAATTTGCCAATCGGACATCAAGTGGACCATGTCCTTAAGTTACGTAGAAACATGAAGGTTTAGATTTGAGCATGACCAGCTTAGAATAAACCGGACACCGGTAGTGACCGGGTCCGGTCAGTTGGGACTGTTGGGACGAATAATTACAGATGAAGTCTCCGACAGCTTTGAAACTTGAGACCTAGTAGCCGATTACATTCCGCATTTCCAATATGGGGAATTTAAACAACCTTAATGTACCTACTTGAAGCAGATAACTCGGAGGAAATTCAGATTCAACTGTTGTTTGTTTTGTATGGTAAAAGACAAAACATTGACTTAAACTAGATTTGGATCTCCAAACTTTATTTATTTATCAATTTACTAGCGACCCGCCCCAGCTAAGCACGGGTGCAATGATGAACATTTAAATTGATCAGTGCTTCTCTACATTGTTATGCATGTATTATACTTATAAACCTTTCCCGTGAATCAAGATCACTCTATCTATTAATAAACCGCTTCAAAATCCGTTGCGCAGGTTTAAGATTTAAGCATACATAGGGACGGACAGACGGCAGCGACTTTGTTATATACTATGTAATGTAATGATAATGATGTACACATACAAAACAATTATTACGATATCGATATTGACGGTGTCGTCAATATCGATATGGTAATAATTGTTTTGTATGCAGCATGTCGCGGGTTCGATCCCTGCACGGAAGAAATATTTGTACGACCTACAAGTATTTGTTCCGGGTCTGGGTGTTTTCTATCTATAATATGTAAGTATTTACAAAAAAAAAATTATATAAGTAGTTTATCATCCATCTCGTTACCATAACACAAGCATTAAGTTGCTTAGCTTGGGACGAGATGGCTTTGTGTGAAATGTCCAAGGATATTTATATTTATATCCAAGGATATTTAATTAGTTGAGTCTGCGTTAAACTCGGCATTTTATGAATCCTATCAAAACTGGTCCCACCATTTCGAAGATTACACGGAAAGCTCAGAAAAAAACAATATATATTGTTATCAGTGTCTTCCGAATATACTTTGATACGTTGTAACTACGTTTAGAAGAATACTGTATTTGATATTATAATCAAATACTTCAGTTTACATACTAAATATCTATAAATATCAACTACTAAACTATAGTATAATATCTATGCGTTAGCAGCGATTTCATATGGGTCGGCAGATGTAATGTGGCCGTTGTATTCGAAATGGTAGGGTTATTAAATAATTTATTGTGCTCTAACTACTTGCGAGGGGCATGCTAAGATTTTGCTGTTAGGGAATATTGCGAGGGTAAACTTTACCTTTGAAACTTAAATGGATACGAGAGAATTTACCAAATTAAATATATACCCGCACAAGATCGTCGTAAATTGACTATGATACACCACAATAGAAATAATTATGATAAAAATATTGAAAAGATTTATGGGCAATTATTATCAAATAAATTATAGCATTTTTAGGAATTAGTAATTTGATAATCGATTATCATATTTATTTTGTTCATATAACTAACCTGTTAGATTAGAGAAACTACAGATTTGCAAGATTATCCAAAAATACCTTAAAACAAGGTACCTTTAAACAAGTAACAAAAAAAAACAGAATAAAATGAGTTCATTGATAAACGTAGGATCATCCATCCATCCAAATATACCAACCCATCCTTTCCAAATATAGCTCAAAACATTGCAGTTTTCAATCGAAACAAAAACAAAAGCAATTTTATTAGACAAACAGTAAAACAGGAAAGTGTTCTTGATTGAATTTCGACTGAACCTTTTACAGCTTTCAATGCGCATTTCTGCCTGTCAGTGGCAAATTACGCAGACTGCCCATTCACGCTCAAAAATCACTTCCAATTGAGTCAAGTGGGATAAGAGTAACCATTTTCTATAGGTTTCTATGAGACTTTTGTTTAGCAGGACTTTTTATTACTTTATTATAGCAACTATGTACCAATCAGTTGTATATTCTATGCAAATATGTGTTATCCGTTATCCTCTACCCCATTTTATCCTGAGGGTGTCGTAAGAGCTGGCAAAAAAAATGAGAAGACCGAACAACTAGCCACAAGAGAAGGAAAACTTGTTACGAAACCCAGGACCTACTCGTATGGCCAGCGAGGCCCAGTACCCTTCATCTAACTGCAGGAGCCCCATCTCAGCAGAGACTCATCTAAGTAGTAAATATGTGTGTGTACTTACCATAAAGGCTGTCTCTATCTATCTAACATCTAGTTTTACTGTTGGTTAGGTTTTGACACAAAGATCGCTGATGAGGTTTGGCAGACATGGGAACTTAGAGAAAGAAACAAACTAAAACTTGAAAGAACTAAGATAATATGGAATAAAAAAAATGGTAAACGTCAAAAAAAACTCAAGATTAGTAAATAGTTTAAACAATATATCGCACGCTTAGTATTAAAATGACCGAATTCAAAAAAACATTTTTTTGGCAAATCGATAAAAGCACTTTAAAAACATTAAAGTAAAATAGCTTTTATCAACTTTTTACTTTTTTTTTACTATAATACATACTAAGCGTGCGTTAAAAATATTTGAACATTATAGATAGATAAGTTACATAATATTATAGTTTAGTTACTAACTCATTTCTTTTTTACTCAATGTATTTAAGTATGAAATTACATTATAGTTAGAAATACATAGTTTTTTCTCTGCAATACCTTAAACCTCAATTCGCATGGTTACCCTAAATTGGACGAAATAAAAGGTGAATTCATCACAGCGTCACCCTCGCCCCTGGCGGGAAACCAAGGCGGAAACATATGTACGGTCCATTTGTGAGCCATAACAGGTACTGGCAACTTTTTGACAGTTTATTGAATTAAATGGCGTGAGCTATTGTTTGTGAGGCGTATTCTGATCAAAGTGAACAAATGATGGATTACAAAATAATTATTTACTACTACTACTACCCAGCCCGTAAATGACTCGCTGCCGAGTCGGGTTTTCTCCCATACGGCGCACGGCGGGTTATCCTACTATGCCACACTGGCCAGACGGGTTGGTACAGGGTATGTATCAAGTTTTCCTCCTCTTGTGGCTAGGTTATCGGCCTTGGCATTTCCTTTTGTCGGCTCTTACGACCTCGAGGATGAAATGGGGTATATATTATGATACTATGTATTCCAAATCCACACGGAAGGATAATACGAACTTATCACTAAATATGTTATATTAAATATTAGTTCCTTATTAAATTATTTCGGAAACCTTAAGGAGTTTCAAACTACGCTGAGAAAAGCTTGCTCTTAATCTCATTTACGAGCCCCGAGAACTACCACGTCTGCCAATGCAGCTGTACTCGTTATGGATCTGAAAGTTAAGGTAGTTAGGTAATATGTATTCTTCTTCCTCGACCGCGTTGTCACTTTGCTGTGCTGAGAGTTTTGCGTGCTTTTAGGATCTGTAGTCATCCATAGACATGCCCAAGAGGAGATTCACACACAGTATCGTGGTGAGTTTTGACTCCCGGGACTTCTCTGTCTTCAGCGTTACCTTGGGAGCCTTAAACTGCTGCGACACATGGCGCGGTGGTGGTATGGTCTAAGCCGGCAATGATGCAGATGCATACAGATACACAAACAGTGGGAGTGGATCGGCGACCTAGCATGAGGGCCAGGCCTTCCGCGGCTACTTTAGTTTTAGTGGGTAGATTAGGGCACTAATTCATGCCCGGAAGTCCCACATAACCCAACTACCTCCCAACGGCTGCGTATCCAAGAAGATTTTCAAAATACAAAAGGGAATAATGCATCTTTATTGAAAATCTGCCGGATTCCATGATAAGACACAATAGTCTTTATAAATGGAAAGGCGATAAAGGAACGCACAATCCGAAAACATGTAAATCGTGTTTACGTACTTATCGGGAAGCAATTAAAAATCGATACGTCTGCAAACGGAGAAGTGGTTCGATTCAGCGAACATGTATCGATTCATTCGATGCACGAACGATTGTAACGATTGTCGAATACGGTCCAATAAATCTTTGACCAAGAGGCATCATTTACATTTGTCTAAAATGTTGAAACATTGTAAATTAAATTCGTCTGAAGCTTCTTACCGCCTTAAGATTGTCAAAAAGCTTTACTGTACTTATTGTTTTAATTATATCCAGAAAGTGCTTAGTATCGGAATATCTTATTTTTAAATAACAATTCTTCTCAAAAAATCTACTTTGAATTTGAGGTCTGTTTGTATAGGAATCACGAACTCCAAAACAGATTATCGAATCGATACAGTTAGCAATGTGTAACCTACTTATGTAACAGGCTCTTTACTTACTTTACTTACTTTACTCTTTACAAACACGGATACAAACCGAGTTTTCTGACAGAAATGTTGCGTTCGAAGCCAGATGCTATTAATGACTTGTATGAAAAAAATGTCATTGACAAAAGAAGGGAAAATAGTGTGAAACTGAAACTAAATCAATCCATCAGCTCATTGCCTAAACGGCCCGTGCTCGATCATTAAGATCTTTGTTTACTGTGCGACCACACACGGCCTGCAGACAACGAAGCCATACACTGATTTGATTGCAGGATATCGTATTAAATGTTGCTGCTAATATCATATTTACCTACATATGGCACCATTAATTTCAGTGACAAAAATAGGCTGCGGCATTCTAATTTTAAATACACGTACACAAGTCTGATCTTGCATAAATATTTACGAATTGTAGGATGAAACATTTAATTTAGTATCTCTTTGTGATTTTATAAACTTATCGTATATATTTATATGTAAACATAAAATTTCTTTCATCCTAGTTAACTCAATAAAATGAATTTTATTTTGACGTATGATGTTGGAAATAACGCAGTGAAATCGTGAGTAGGAATTCCATGAATTAAAATGTGTGAGCAATAATTGTAAGTTTTTGAACGTACAAAATAGTTATACGGGCGTATTAGCTAAATGTTAAATAATTGCGTTTAAATATTTATACAAAAGTTATCCGTGTGGTGACGGATTTAGAATTCATAGGGTCACCATCCCATTCCACCCAAATGGTGTCGTAAGATCCGACAAAAGGATATATCAAGGCCGATAACCTAGCCGCTAAATTAATTAATAATAAAATTACTAAATTACTTATAATTTTTTTTAATAATTTAAATTAATAAAAATTACTAAGTTACTAAAAATTACTTATAAAAATTACCAAATTAATAATAAAAATCAATATTGATAAAACATTAGATCATACTGCCCTTCATTAACCCAATTGGTTAGTCGATCTTTCTTAAATTGGATACAAGGAAATCACTACTACTACTATTCAGCCCACAAATGACCCACTGCTGAGTCGCTGGCCAGACGAGACGAGCACAGGGTTTAGTATCAAGTTTTCCTTCTCTTATGGGGCTAGGTAATTTCCTTTTATCGCCTCTTACGATACTCTCAGGATAAAATGGGGTAGTGACACTATGTATTCTAAATCCGTCACCAGACGGACAAGGAAATCACTACATTACTATTAACTACTTTGTTACGCCGGCAAGACGAGCTGGTAAAGGGTTTAAATCCAGTATTATTCCTCTATCATATATTATTCTGTTGATCTTTTCTTTGATACCCAGCATGCAATGTAGGGCTGGTCTTCGGTATTCTAAATCTCTCACGGTCAAATAAAATTTATCTTCAATGAAATGGAATCGTGGAAACCCTAACATACGTTCTTTGGTATGCCTTATTATTGCTTTTTATCGCGAACCAGTTCATTTGTTTACCGTACAATTAATTATTACTCATCTGTTTCTATCTCTGTTTGTTTAACGCCAAGCAATAGTTTCGACCGATGAGTGTTTACACGTAGCGAGTATTCACTCGTTCGTTTGAGTACCAATAACCCGTTTTATTATGCCGATTCGCGTACATTTGTTAGTGATACCGTTTACATTTTAGTTATAACTGTAGTAAAGGTGCTTGAAAATAATGAGTCCTATTTTTTGTTTTAGGAATGGAATTCGTAATAATAATGTTTGGAATTTAAATAATGATGTCGCCTTTAGCTTGAAAAATAATGGAATTCAGATATTTATTGGATTTTTTGTTACACTGAGTGTAAACAAATATATTTTAGGTGTATTTCTAGAAGAATAAAGAAAAATTTATATGGATTTATTTCCAAATTAAAAGATATTTAAATGTATTTTATTAAATAAATTCCTGCACTAGATATAACCTATACCGATATGCTTACAGATATGTAATTCATGAACACAAATGTCCCCTATACTTTGAGCAAGTGCCTCTGATTTTCACAAAGAAACTTGCCCGACCCCGGAATCGAACCGAGGACAGGTGATCCAAACATCCAACCCCTAATACCAAACCAATAAAGCAGTCAACAACAAACAATTAATGATGTTCCGTAATTCACAATTTTCAGCAGGCTCTCTTTGATGATTGACGGCATGGAGATACATGGATCTTCGTGAAATCATTGTGGTGTATAAAATTATAGGCGGTAGATTTTAACTGTTTCTTTGTACTTTTGAAGACAACTATCACCTAGTCTTTCGCGTCCACGACTGCTGCAAAGCATTCGAAAGGTCGGGAATTAAACACGCGATAAATCCGTTAAAAAGTGTTTCATTTCATTATGTAATAATCGCGAAATCCTAAGAAATCATTCTGTAGATATAGCTATTAAAAATAGGCATTTAGTAATGTTTTGATAACTTCCATTGACGGCGGGATGCTAGTCAAATATTTCAAATGATTCTAGAGAACATTCAATTAAGACCCACCAAAAATCGAATTGCTCACTGATACGTCCGTATAATATAATTTTTTCGCCCGACAGACAATATTTTGACGAAACTGAATTATCCGATGCCCTTCCTGGCATCGAAAATGCCTGGGATAATCAAATGATGAGAACCGGAATGGGCATTTTAACTTCATCACCATCATTTCAACCCACTACTGAGTCGCGCCTCCTCTAAATACACGGAGGTATGCAACTAGTATTCCTTCTCTTGCGGTCATTTTATGCCTGCCTTTTTCAGTCGTGTCGTACGACACTTATTGGAACGGGTTGGTGTTCGTTCATATCTTGTTGACGTTTTTATTTTAACTTTATTAAACTGGTGTACTTTTTAATAAGTGCCTACGCAAGCTTAATTGATTAAAATGCCTTTACTGTGTAATTTGCGTACAAATTGATTAAAAATATTATATGCATGCCACGGAATACTATCTGAGTAATTGTTATGTACTCAGCGGGCCCTATTAAAAGATATATGAATCTTTTATATTGTGTGTTATTTTAATTGAATGGGTTTTACCGTTCCTCTTTTATAATTAGAGCTACGTGTGTCTGACTATTTGTATTTGAAACCTACAAATGTATTGATCCTAAAGGCGTTAAGCCATCAAATCCCATCCACGCTATATAATGTTTGTACATTTAAAACAGTCTTGATACGTGATTTTTGTTATTTTCTTCTTCTTCTCAGGCCGTATAATTCCCACTGACATTTTTCGTAAGAATAAACAAATTATAAAAGTGCCCCTTACGAATTTGGAATACCGAGTTACCAATACATTCCATTCCATTTGTGTCGTTAGAGGCGATTAAGAAGCGACAATCGCAAGTGAAGGAAATTTGAATAACACTCAGTGTCCGCTCGTCTGGAAAGCGTGCATATTGTTGATTTCCCATTTCATATTGTCATATTTTGCATATTGTTAAAATCGGAAGAAAGCCGGCTCAATACTGTGGTCGTTTACGGATGGGATGAAAAATATTGCAGCAAAATGTTAGCCAATTTTGAAAGTGACGGCATAACGTAAGGATATGCGTAACGAGAACTAAACGAATGTCAAAATGTACCTTCAAACATTTCGTCGTGTCGAAAGTAAACCGATTTAAAAAAAGAGAATTATAAACCATTTGAAATCTAAGACATATGCCTAAGACATACCTATAACCTAAATAGCGTCGGTGCCAATTCAAGTTTCAGTTTGTAAAATGTTTTTTTTTTTACTTTTCTGCTGAACCACTGAAACGTTTTCGATATAATTAATATAGGGTCAATCTGGAACCAATCAAATAGGAAATCGGTTTACAAATTACTGAGTTATTCAGTAACAAACATAGAAACGCCACCTTTTAAAGCCTGTTGAAAGCAGTAAACTACTACACGTGACCCAATGCTGAGTCAAATCTGTGCCACGCTGCAGCGCTGGTCAGACGGGATGGCATAGGGTTTCGTATCAAGTTTTCCTTCTCTTGCGGCTAGGTTATCGGCCTTCTCATTTCCTTTGGCTCTTACGATAACGCCAGGATGGAATACAGTAGCAAAACTATATATTCTTAATCCGTCACCACACGAAATTTATGTAAATCTATACTCTATACTAATATATAAAGCTGCAGAGTTTGTTTGTTTGTTTGTTTGAACGCGCTAATCTCAGGAACTACTGGACCGATTTCAAAAAATCTTTCAGTGTTAGATAGTCCATTTATGGAGGAAGGTTATAGGCTATATTTTATTTTCAAAAGAATTAGGGATCCTTATGAAAATTGCGATATTGTAAAATCGAAAACCTATTTATGCGTGCGCTGCAAAAACTATTGATAATAGAACAAAATGATGTACTACGGGTTTGTAGGTCTTATAAAGATCTACAAAAAAGTCCGCGAGAGCACATATCTAACTATCATAGTTTAGTCACAATAACCGATCGATTTTATGTTCATAAAAAATATGCACGGGTCCGTAGCCCACGCGGGCGAAGCCGCGCGCAAAAGCTAGTTTAATATATGTAAGTATTACAGCAAATAAGTCGCCCAAAAATCCTTCTAATGGCGTGCTTCCAGAGAGATCCTTTAATATGTATCATCTTGATTACATCTTGAGTTCACCAATTCACCAAGACCGGGCAACGTTTAGTACAGCGTAAAATCTGTGATCAATAACCGATTCCCGAGACACCGGATGCGGTTCGTCGGGCAGCGGGTTCAATTATTATTGAATTTCCCATGTAGGGGCAAACTGCGTAGACGAATGGGGTGAAGCATTTCCTTATAAACTTACTGTGAAATAATTTTCTCGTCTTGGCAAAAGACAGTTTCCATATTTAAACAAAAGCTTATAATTTACTAGTGGCCCGCCCCGGCTTCGCCCGTGCAAAGCGGGGGTGGGTTATACATATAAACCTTCCTCTTGAATCACTCTATCTATTAAAACAGACCGCTTCAAAATCCGTCGCGTAGTTTTAAAGATTTAAGCATACATAGGGACGGACAGAAGACCGCGACTTTGTTTTATACTATGTAGTGATTTTCCGTGTGGTGACGGAATTAGAATACATAGTGGCGCCACCAATTTCATTTTGAGGGTGTCGTAGGAGCCTACAAAAGAAAATGTTAGACTGAAAACCTGGCCGCAAAAGAAGGAAACCTTAATACGAATCCATATGCCAACCTGTCTGGTTAGCGCCAGTCCATAAATGACCCACTGCCGAGTCTGGCCTCCCCCAAGTTTATGGAGAGAAATTATCCCACTATGCCATGCTGTCCAGACGAGTTGGCACAGGATTTGTACCAAGTAATCCTTCTCTTGCAGCTAAGTTGTCCACCCCTTGCTTTCCTTTAGTCACCTCTCACGACACCCTCAGGATGGTATGGGTTGGTGACATAGTGTATTCTAAATCCGTCACCACACGGACATGCTACATTCAAGTGGCTTGTATTTGGGGCTTGGGGCAAATGAAATCGGCCAATTTACTATTGAAATTATTCTTGCGAGCCAATAAATAATTTCTAAACAAAAAAAAGTTAAATAGAAACCCCCGCACAATTGGCATGATTTACGTCGATTGTCGCAATAAGAATCCTATTATACCCTATCCCGTAAATCATCCAAGTCTCCCCAACAAGAAAATTATTTCCACAACAGAGACCTGGGAGTTAAAGTCCGTAACTCCTCTAAGACAGTGGAGATTCCCGTTTTTGTTTGTTTCTATAATTAAAACGCGACTTAAACGCTCCGCCGATAATTATAAATCCCACTTGATGTTGTTATTGCTGTGAATCGGATTTGAAGGGGCGGCTTAGGCGGCCAATTTACTTCCCTAAGCATTGTTTTGATTCAATATTTATGTTAAGACCCGAAGTCAGAATCAAAATGTTTTAGTACAACAGATTTGCATGTATGCACACATACGAGTAATGATTTGAAATTAACAACACGGGTTTGCATCGCGGTATACATTGGAGGTCGAAGAATAACTGTGCAGATCTTAAAGGTTTTAAATGACACGTGAATGTGGATGTTTCACGTGAAAAGCTAAAGGCTTAGTTAAAATCGAAGAAATTACCCGAATCATAGAAAAAGTATTTTGAATTAGTTAGTAATTTAAGTTTGGCTTCTCCTTATGATCATCATATGACAATTTACTGAGTAATCACTCATTTATGGTCTGAAACGACGATGATACGACGTGCCCACACTCAGAAGTGGGTACGAAATAACGAACGAGCGAGAGCTTTTTTTTTTTTACAAAATCTATTTTTTTTTACTCTACCAAACATAATATCGTTACTTAATCATTGTTCCCGTTGTAACAAAAACCTGCACATACTCGTATTTGTCCGTACAAATATTTCATAACAACATCCAAGACTCGTCCCAAATAAAGGAACACCAAAGACTATACAACAATCTCATGTTATGGACAAAACCAGTAGCCTGCTACAAATACTAAAGCATACAAAGTATAGGGCATGTGTAGATGTAGTATCAAGTTCCCATAGTTCGATTTCATCAGAAACAGTCGACACGTCCTGACCAGCGTACGGGTGGCCGACGGACACATTACCTTCGGTGGCTTGACTCATTCCAGTGCCAGTTTTCAGACTCCTAACTCCCAGTGGACTGGCTAACACGCAACTCCGCCTCACTAGTTCGTACGCTCCAGTGGGCAATTTAGAAATTGTAGCTCAAATTTTGCTAAATTCGTTCATTTGTATTAAGCATACCCCAGAGCTGGAGTGGTTTGCTTGATTTAATTTTTGGGGTAGAGCCCGTTTATGAAAAGTGTCTGATTCATTTACATTTATTACATTCGAAATGTCTACTTATAACACACATATCTTTCCATAGTATCTAAACAATAGACGCATGCTATAACTTCCGACAAACAATTTGTATAAATTACATTTGTCCAGAATTCTGTTGCAACGTCAACTTAAACCTGACTTCAGTAACCATCATTTTGATTTCAAATCGTAGATGCACGGTGCTCATACGTGTGGTGACGGATTCAGAATACCTATTGTCACCACCCCATTCCATACTGAGGGTGTCATAAGAGTCGACAAAAGAAAATGACAAGGCCGATATCCTAGCCACAACAGAAGGAAAACCTGATACGAAACCCTGTGCCAACCCGTCTAGCCAGCCTGGCACAGAAGGCTAATTACCCTTCATTGGAGGAGGCCCCCCATTAGAGGAGGCCTGACTCAGGAGTGGGTCATCTGTGTGCTGAACAGTAGTAGTAGTAGCTCAACGCTAAAATAAGGTGATTTTCAATGAAGAATATGATCTTTATACGTATAATAATGCATCACAATACACTAATTATAAAGTTCATTAAATACTCCGCCGATCTGCTGTTCAACTTTGCTTCGCTCCG
This sequence comes from Clostera curtula, assembly GCA_905475355.2. Taxonomy (NCBI): domain Eukaryota; kingdom Metazoa; phylum Arthropoda; class Insecta; order Lepidoptera; family Notodontidae; genus Clostera; species Clostera curtula. The sequence goes on along the minus strand of FR997800.1, from coordinate 12,102,404 downwards.
TCTTATTACAACGAAACATTATAACATACACTGAAACCCGTTCTCACAATTTCACATACAATCATAAATTCTAATTTAGCTCGTTCATGGATCTTGTTACCACCTCGCGTTCGGTTTTCCGGACTCATTGTATGTTACTCCCAAGACATCGCATCCCCCACAGTTCGTATGTACTCGTACAAAATTAATTAGACAAAATCTCGGGGTCTTGTAATATTTTATTATTATTTCCTATGTTCCGCGAATTTTATTAGGACGTTATATTTATTGCTTTTCTCTTAGGTGTAATGGCTTTCAATAGGCTTGATTAGCGTGTATGGTATGGATGTGCCACAACTTTATAATTACAGTGGCGGTAATTATAAGGTTGCCTGCATTTCAACATCGTCGGCTCACTGTTTTATTCCAAGATAAATTGTTGCACAGAAGTTTCATAATTATTGTATGTATCATATTGTATCTTTACTATATTGTATTACATACATGAAAAAAAACACTAATGGACAAAATTGCAATCAATTCATTTTCTAGTTGAATTGTACGAGTTGCACAATATTCTAATAGTTGACAGTTGGGTCCTTTACAGCAAGAGTGACTTCTGCTAATTTCATGGGGGCTGATTTCCTTCACTAAACTTAGAAGAGGTTCGATTCAGCCGTGGGTCACTTAAGGACTAAGATTATAACAATGATGATAGTCGCAAGAGAACTATTGTTTTTAGTCTGATTATAATAGATCTCTGGAGGTTTAATCTGAAGTTTGAATGTTACATACTCAAAATCTCAGCTGTGGCCGATCTAAGATGAATAATTTCACTCGATAAAGATGACCATTATGATAACGCTAAAGTAAATTTTAATGAATATTCAATCCTATCGAATTTGTAGAAACACAATACTGTTTACAATACGTTTTAAGTAATTATCAATTAATTCAATATTATCATACCACCCGACTTGTTCAAAGCTTTTGTTACATAAAATGTAACGAAGGCAAAATTAATTGTACTTCTGCACCTACCTATTTACCGGTTTGTGATCTCAGCAATGTTGATGGTTTATAAAATGAAACGTCGAGGATCGAACTGCTATTTTCTTGATTACGAAACGCCTATTTATGCGTAGTTTGTTTTCATTCGCATTAAGACGCCTTCAGGACTGATAATCATTATTATTCATATTCATTAACTTTTAAAGATAGATTTATATCAATATATCAAATGATAGATCAAATTATTTTATTATTTAAAAAACAAATATAATTAAAATTTAATTTCAGGATCTCCCGATAAGACGGCGAAGAAAAAGAAGGCATTTTTGGGTGTAGGTATAGAAGAAGAAATTTGAGCTAAACGTTATTTAAAATACGAACAATCTAAATATTGAAAACATAGTATGCATGCCATTTTCAAATTAGAGATGGGACAGAGTGGATCGATTTGCTGAGGTGACTCAAAAATAAATTATGTGACATGTGAACTCATTGCGCACCAATACCGAGGCTATTAAAGAGATTCAAAGGAACAATTACTTATAGGAACCCAGATAAGGAAAGGACATAGGATTCACTTAAAAGGGAATCTGTTCGTTTGTCCGCCAGCACTTCGGCGCAGGTCAAACATCGGATTCTACTTAGTGGTGAAATGTGTAATGATGCGTATGCGTTTCAACGACAAGATTTTAGAGACATTTTATTACCTTCAAGTACTTTCTTGTATAATTAAATCTCTGATGTTTCCAGAGTCAAATTTATCCATGCATACTGCATATGTTCACATGTACTTAAAATATGTATATAATAAACAGTGATTATAATTTACTTATATTATTATGATTTAAATAGCTGGCTGATAAGATTTCCCCTGTGTCCCCTGTCCTTTTCCCATCCAGATTGATCGGAAGAATTTCTTTCATTGCAAGCATTTCCTTCGAACTCTTTACGTTTGCACAATAAAAAGCATGTAATTAAATAAAAGACAAGGCACTCCAAACACATCACAAAGAAAACCTGAGACAATTCGTCTAGTCAGATTGGCACAGTAGATTAATGTCCATCCTCTGGAGAAGGCCTAAGTCTTTTTGTGGGCTGATGTGAATAAAAATTATATGAAAGCATGGATACTTTTCTTTTTCGCTTACGTAGTAGAAAAATGTTATTCTCGATAAAAGAAAAGCAGCGTGTACCAGCGACTATGCGACTATGCTGAGGAAGACTCAAGCCGACGCCTATAGCATCAGAGTTGTATCCTAGAACTGATTTAATATGTCACATATATTAATATAAGTCCCGTTAGCAGACCCTTCGAGACGTGTCTTGGATATTTTGGCTTGTGAGAATTGAGAAAAATGCCACGTACTGGCACAGATATGTGGCGATGAACGAATATTTGCTGACACCGTTTTCTCAATTTTATTGGGGTTGGCGTCGGTCTAACTCATTTGGCTAACTACCATTATTTACACGAAGAGATTGTCGTCTGCCTATCTACCACTTATACCAATACCATACCATACCACCACCGCTAAAATATATTTATTGAGAAAAACAATGTTGAAAGGTTCTATTAGATAGACATTCACATAATATTTATTGTGGCAAGAAAAATACCTACAAAAATAATTAAACTAGACACTAAATGGAATGGAAAGCCTGCCACAAACCGTCCCAAACTCAGCACGATGCTGGTTTCAAGCAACCAACGCTGGTCTTCCGTCAGGGGCGCCAGGTGACGTCACACATGCACATATTGACTGCCTCGTTGGTCTAGTGGTTAGATGTGCCGCCTTTGGATCAACGGGTCCCGGGTTCGATTCCGGGGTCGGGCAAGTGTCTTTGTCTAAACCAGAGGCACTGGCTCGGAGTCTGGGTGTCAATTCTATCTATAATATGTAAGTATTTACAAAAAAAAATGTATATAAGTAATTTATCATCCATCTCGTTACCATAACACAAGCATTAAGTTGCTTAGCTTGGGACGAGATGGCGTTGTGTGAAATGTCCAAGGATATTTATTTATTATTTATTTATATGTAAGTTACTTAAAATACTATACAAACATACAGTCAATCTCCAATATCTCTTATGTAAAACATAAGTAAGTTAAAATAAATTAATATACAAAGAAATTAAAAGATATTGGGCATGAATTAATCAATTGCTATACATAAGAACCAGCAATAATATTTCCAAAAAAATCGTAAACAGAGCTTTGTGTATATAAATAGTATCAATGAATTATACCTCAGAAGTTAACATCCTTTATATTTTAAATCTGGCTAAAGTCCATAAGTCCGTATAGTGACATAAATAGAAAAACTGATTTCATCAACCGATTCCAACCCGAGGGTATCGTCAGATATAACTAAAGGAAAGCAAGAATCTGACCACTGATCTTAATAAGCCGTATGTCTGTTCAGCGTAGGAAAAAAAAGACTAATTTCCCTCCATGGCATTGGATAAGGAGCGATTCAACAGTGAATTGAGATGATGAAAGCAAGCATAACTCCCAACATCCCCAAGATCATGCAGTTCATCCGAATATAATCACCAAAAAAAGATAAAACATGTTAATAAACACGAGTTCCGACCCGAAACAATTTCGCGAGCCGCAATCGTACCTCAAGAAACCCAGGGAAACCGCCGAAGCAGTTGGTGTGTAAATATTTACCCACGAAAACTTTGCAATGCCGGTAGCAACGGTACTTTATATATGCAAAAAAACTGGCCAAGAGTCCACCAGACAATAAAGCGTTGTTCTGTACGTACGTATCGAATCGAATAATACCTCTAGTTATTCGATTTGCGAAGACGCAAACGAGTAGATTCTACTCGGACGTAATGGTGATGGATGATATTTAAATTGTTCTTTATTCTAATTTATTGTTTCTATCCTGAGAACGAGACTGTTAGTGATAGGCAGAAAGACTCAAGATAGGGAGAACCTGATGCTGAACCATAGGTTAGCCTGCTAACCCATCTCGCGAATGTAACATAATAAGTATAACAGAGCTTGTTATTGCACTGGTGCCAATTTATAGGCTTATATGATGTATGATAATTTTTCTTATATAAATATATATCAATAAATAATAACCATATTTAAATTAAAGATATGTAAATATAGTTCTATTCTCAATTTGACCACGGGCTTTAACAATAAAAGTAAAAAAAATAGTGGAAAATTTCATATTCCTCCGTCCGCGCAATTTTCGTAAAAAGCGTACAAAGATTTTGCTTCACATATTAAACATTTATTTAGTAAAAACCCGTTGTCTGTGTTTAATAAACAGTGTAAAGTTGTCACAAAAACTATCATGCGCTTATGGTTATTCCGTGAATATTGTACTAAACGATAAATTATTCGATAATTAAATAATATTTTTATCGGTTTAGAAAGTCAACTTTAGATATTTGAAAATTACTCAACTAAATATGTTAATCTATATTTGCAAAGAAGTTTAAATCAGTTACTTCGATCATCATAAGGATTCCCAAAAAACCGACGTAGGTGTGTTCTGTAATTGAATTCCGTACCCAGTCTACTGGCATTCTCCGCGAGGTCACACGTACTCGCGCGGTCAGGATTTAACATGTATTCCAAATATCTCCCATCCCACTGGATTCTTCATATTGGTATTTATGGGAACTCTGTCTTGATCGTAGGAAATTCAATTTGCTCAAACTGAAGGCTTAACTCGAGCAACATTATTGGAATGAGACTGTTGAATGGAATCTTAAACCTATTGTTACTGATGGTGACTTTTGAACAACAAAATGGTGTACACAATTAATTGTGCCTTGTTCCAAAGGTTGCAAACGTTTCATTTACATCACGGATCTTGGTTCTGTTGCGGTATCTGGGTGTCACTTGTGCTCCGCGACACAAGAAAAAGAAGGAAATGTGAACCAAAAAAATATTTTTGTGGTTTACCGACCGGATATACCTGTCGGTAAACCACGAAAAAATCTTTTCATGCCTTTTCATAATTTATTTTTTTAAACTTTACGCACATTCGTACAGAGGCGTACTTAATGCCATTCTCCCTAATTTAGTTCTTATAGAAAAAATAACTAGTTTTCTGTGAGTATACTAACTTAGCCATGAATTACAATATTACATTTTCAATCATCTATCGCAAATCCTACAATCCGAAAACCCAGTTAGGCCATACAAACGGATTGCATAGCCTGTAATAGGAGGCATCCGTCCGTCACACAATAGCGTGGTCCGCAAATGCGCATTCAATAGTGTATAGGAAGGTACTATCGTGTTCAATTTAGAAACTGTTTTATTGAAATCTTACCCTTTGTTCAAAACAGCCGATAGTATTTCGATACCATTAGTATTTTACAAGAGAAATATTGGCAGGAAAATGACAGTAGGCCATATTTCACGAATATTAAATACATTCGTGAGAATTACACAAACGAGGTAGACCTCCAGATTGTGTATATTAGAAGCCACAGTATACTGAAATTGAATGTAGCAGTGTTGATATACTGATTGATAGTCAGCAATGAACAGAGTCAGTTGATATCTGTGTTGATTGCTATATTATATGCATATGATGTCTATATTGACTATTGATAGTGCTTACTACTACTACTACTAGTCAGGCCATAGTTGACCCACTGTTGAGTCGGGCTCATTCCATTGGGGACATGAAGGGTTAAGCCTACTGTTCCACGCTGACCAGATGAGTTGAGTAACTTTACGTAGTGCTTACTATTTACATATTTATACCGTGATCATTTTCATTTACTTAAGCCATCGTATGAAAACATTTTTATTTTGGTTTTCTATTCCTGCATCATTGTTGCTATGGCTTCGTCAGACAAAGTATGAGTTCAAAGATGCCTCAAAATATTTTTTTTAAGATTTCGTTATCTCTTCTATAAAAGCTTAAAGAGCAAGCAGTCTCCTAAAAAGTAACCTATACTTCTGTTATACATAGCACACGACTAAGAATTAAAAATACCGGCCACGCTCCACGTTTCCCATCCCTATGACTGTTCCAAAATTGACATGTACACATACATTTGAAATGTGCAAACCAACCGTGTCACGAGGGTGTGCCTCATGATAGATGGACTGACTAGTGACGTATGTTGATACGATTGTGCGCCTGTTGGACGATTCCATTTGAATTTGATCACTCGACTGTCGGCCAGCGATAATATTTGGGGGCCGACCATTTAGTTCGACGATAGACGTACACTACAATCATGTAAATTAGGTTCTATTGGGACTTGTTAGGATTGACTTCTGTGCTAATAATGCGGAAGAGACGAGTCGTGATCAAAGTTTAAAAGTTGAATTTGCACCATTGTTATTAGTTATATTAGTATAAATGTACATAAATTGTGTCATTTGTTCTGTAGTCGAAATTCGTATCAATTATTTTCACTTCAGATGAGTCAAAAAGGAGATAACAAAATCGACTCTTGGGCGAAAAATCGTATTCAAATATCACGTTACGACCGGCAAAAATACGAGGTGGCTAAGTTCAAATTCAGACAATTATTTTAGGCCTACCTTTAAAGTGTATGTTTGTCCGTGTGGTGACGGCGTAAAGTACATTTTGTCACCAACCCATTCGACTCCGCGGTGTCGTAAAAGCCAATAAGAAGAAAGACAAGCCGGAAAATCTAGGCACAAGATAGGAAAACTTGAATCAAATCCCTGTGGCTAGCGTGAATCAGTAGGAGTAGGAGGAGGCCCGACACATCAGTGGGTAATTTATGAACTGAATAGTAGAGGTATAAAGTGTATCTATTGAAAGTGTATAGAGGTATAAAGTGTATCTATTGAAAGTGTATAGAGGTACAAATGTATCTAAAAAAAAAAGATGATGATGAATAGTTTAGATAAAAAAATTAAAATATCATTAATAAGTAGAAAATGTATCATCACCATAGCTATTTTCTGTTCAAGTTCACCTGTTATTGAGAACACATTTTCGTCTTATCAATACATGTCGAAAATATTTTAGGCACTAATATCAAATCACAGATTTTCGCACACTGTTTGCGACGTACGCGGGTAATTCCAATCAACATTAATTCCAACCATTTCTTCGTTTCCATTTAGGCATTAATAACACGATCTTTAAAACCGAAGCTAACAAAATTGAGAAATATTAAGTTTAAATCACTTCGGAAATTGTAATACAATTTGTATCATTCTTTTAAAACCTACAAAACTTCTAGGTGACCAACTGAGAATGTAGTGCAAGACAATTAAAAATATTAATCCACACCAATCTGTTTTATCAGGCCACTTTCAATTATATTTTATACTAGCTGACCCGGCGAACTTTGTTTCGCCTTAAAGGCAATAAATGAGCAGATTTTTGATTTTATTAACTTAATTTCTTTATCAGGATAAATATAAATAAAAAATCTATGATTTTAATTATACTTTATTGGCCATCTATTTTAGTAACTGCACTTTTCTGTGAATCACCTTGTGACAGACGACATTTTTCGGTTTATTATCAGGCGCATGAACAAATAACGCAGATGGTCTTCTGACCCGGAACATGCCACATATAATTGATCTTCGGAAATACATGAATTTTCTAGATTTAGGCCACAAACTTTCCAGGATTGGCCCTGTGGTTTATTAATGGTTACGGCGAATGCACAACGGATCGGAAATCATTAAAACTAAAACGGTATATCAGTTGATATCGTCGGGATCCTCGGATGAGAACTTCCTCACCTTCCAACTTTACTTTGAGTACATTCCATTGTTCATCAATTCACTTACCACCAAACGCGTTCCGTTGCACAGGTTTCGTGGTTTTGGTTTTTAATTGGAAGCAAACTTAGTATGTAGCCAACCTTTAGTCGTAAATTGGGCGGTGGTAAGCCAGGCACATCCAAGGAGTAGTTTTTTACAGTTATTATATTTGAATTAATGCAGTGTACCAATGATTTCATTCTGAATTATGTTAGTTACTTATGTTATCTACATATTTATTCTTAGCCGCCAAAATTGCTCGCTTAGTCAACCATTCATTATTTTTGTGTTTGTGAGTTCGTCCTTTGATGAACAGAAATTCTGAGCAAATAAAATCAATCCACATATGTCGATGATTTGAGGCAAGCGCTTATTTCGGCGGCAGCAGTCTATCTTGGAATTAGTGGCAGTGTTTGGCAGAAATAGCCAGACAGTAAAATCATTGTGCCTCCAAAACATCTCGAGTCATTGCGTAGGTGTTCGGTCAGATCGGATAAGTGCTTCCAATGCACTTGTTTACGCTATTGTACATTCGTCCCAGATGACGATTTTCCATTTTGATAAAACTTTAGCCGCTGAGGAGTGTTTTGTAATATTACATGGCATCTATTGGTCCAATGCGGACGCAAGTATGCAAGCAGTAATTAGTGCTGCCATCGTATCGAAACGTTGCTCGTTCCAAATTATGTAGTACCTACTTTATAAATTTATTCTTGTGCCTCGAAAATTATCTAGTGATCTCTTAAATTTGCTCGACGATTTTGCATTCATTCCCAACCGATCCGTTTCACGGGCTGCCTCGATTTGCTCTTGTGATTGAGAAACACGGATTCAAGCCATACTAATGCAGCGATCTTCCCGTGCATTATTTAGTAATAAATATATTATATATAAATAAATATATCAACCGGTCAACTTCAAAATTTCTAATTGTCAAATTTGTCAAACTATAGACAACATAACGTTTAGCTGTCGGTGACGTTTTGTTATTCTAGCAGTTGCATTTTAATAAACGATTTTTTATATCACGGACCGGGATTACACACATTTACACTTTCACGTTTATAATATTAAGTATGATTTTGTGAATTGTCCAACATCTTTATTTAAAAAAGAAAGTCGGACATAGGATACCTAAGATTTTTATCCCGTTCCCGTAGAATGTGATATAATACCTACGTGGTATAACAAAGCGCAACTGACAGCGAAACCATAAGTTGTCTATAATTAAATATGGCTGAAAATTTGACAGTTAGAAATTAAAATTTAACTTAATATCTCTATAAATGTACACACAATATCTTTATAAATTGTAGCCTATGTGTTATTCTGATGTATAAGCTATATTATTATAAAGTTTCATTAAAATCCATTCAGTCGTTTTTACGTGAAAGAGTAACAAACATCCATCCATACATCCATCCATCCATCCATCCATACTTACAAACTTTCACGTTTATAATATTAGTAGGACTAGCTGACCCGGCGAACTTTGTTTCGCCTTAAAGGCAATAAATGAGCAGATATTTTATTTTATTAACTTCAATTTTTTATCAGGTTAAATATAAATAAAACATCTATGATTTTAATTATACTTTATTGGCCATCTATTTTAGTAACTGCACTTTTCAGTGAATCACCTTGTGACAGACGACATTTTTCGGTTTATTATCAGGCGCATGAACAAATAACGCAGATGGTCTTCTGACCCGGAACATGCCACATATAATTGATCTTGGGAAATACATGAATTTTCTAGATTTAGGCCACAAACTTTCCAGGATTGGCCCTGTGATTTATTAATGGTCACGGTGAACGCACGACGTATCGGAAATCATTAAAACTAAAACGGTATATCAGTTGATATCGTCGGGATCCTCGGATGAGAATTTCCTCACCTTCCAACTTTACTTTGAGTACATTCCATTGTTCATCAATTCACTTACCACCAAACGCGTTCCGTTGCACAGGTTTGGTGGTTTTGGTTTATATTTTTTTCTCTTTTTTTACACAGTCATTTTATTTGAATTAATGCAGTGTACCCATGATTTCATTCTGAATTATGTTAGTTACTTTATGTCATCTACATATCTATTCTTAGCCGCCAAAACAGCTCGCTTAGTCAACCATTCATTATTTTTGTGTTTGTGAGTTCGTCCTTCGATGAACAGAAATTCTGAGAAAATAAAATCAATCCACATATTTCGATGATTTGAGGCAAGCGCTTATTTCGGCGGCAGCAGTCGATCTTGGAATTAGAGGCAGTGTTTGGCAGAAATAGCCAGACAGTAAAATCATTGCGCCTCCAAAACATCTCGAGTCCTTGCGTAGGTGTTCGGTCGGATCGGATAAGTGCTTCCAATGCACGTGTATACGCTATTGTACATTCGTCACAGATGACGATTTTCCATTTTGATAAAACTTTAGCCGCTGAGGAGTGTTTTTTAATATTACATGGCATCTATAGGTCCAATGCGGACGCAAGTATGCAAGCAGTAATTAGTGCTGCCACCGTATCGAAACGTTGCTCGATCCAAATTATGTAGTACCTACTTTATAAATTTATTTCTTTTTAAATTATCTAGTTGTTGATCTCTTAAATTTGCTCCACGATTTTGCATTCCCAACCGATCCGTTTCACGGGCTGCCTCGATTTGCTCTTGTGATTGAGAAGCACGGATTCAAGCCATACTAATGCGGTGATCTTCACGTGCATTATTTAGTTCTTCTTCATTGTTCGGCACAATAAGCTAATATTTACTCGAAAGAAATACATCAACCGGTCAACTTCAAAATTTCTAATTGTCAAATTTGTCAAACTATAGACAATATAGCGTTTAGCTGTCGGTGAAGTTTTGTTATTCCAGCAGTTTCATTTTGATAAACTATGTTTTATATCCCGGAACGGGATTACTCACATTTACACTTTCACGTTTATAAGTATGATTTTGTGAATTGTCCAACATCTATATATTTAAAAGAAAGTCGGACATAGGATACCTAAGATTTTTATCCCGTTCCCGTAGAATGTGATATAATACCTACGTGGTATAACAAAGCGCAACTGACAGCGAAACTTTATGTTGTCTATATTTAAATATGGCTGAAAATTTGACAATTAGAAATTAAAATTTAACTTAATATCGCTATAAATTTACACACAATATCTTTATAAATTGTAGCCTATGTGTTATTCTGATGTATAAGCTATATTATTATAAAGTTTCATTAAAATCCATTCAGTCGTTTTTACGTGAAAGAGTAACAAACATCCATCCATCCATCCATCCATCCATCCATCCATACTTACAAACTTTCACGTTTATAATATTAGTAGGATTGATACAATTCTAAATCCATAAATACCACGACTAGCAACCTCAAAAAAAGAATTTTTTTTTAATGATTTATTCAATAAATTTTACAAATATACCACAATGCATCCTTCTGCCAAACTGCTTAACAGTTGAAATTAGATGTAAAAATAGTATTGCACAATAAATTAAAAGTTATTGAACGTTATTCATAGACGACAGGATAACTTGGCGATGGAGAACTTAATCAGGCCGGATTAGGAACAACCGAAGATATGAACAGTCAACATAATGTACGCATAATTGGCGTAACATTTCCACCCGGAGCCCTCTCAAGTCGCCCCGCAATGTTCGGCCTACATGTTATTTAATTACTCAATCTCAAGCACAATGAGAATTATACCATCTTTACTTGACTTGGATGTGTGTGTAAGAAGGGGCAAGACTTTGACGTTAAAATTGAACATGAGTACACAACAATTTCAGCTAGCGAAACCAAAACCTTAATCAAAAACCTAAATGTCATACCTCGAGAGGTGAAAAATAACTTAAGAGAAATAATGTGGATGTGGATTTACAAAATAAAAACACTTTTAGATGTTCTTTTACATAAACTTTCTTGCATTGCCCTGGATACGTCTGGATGTATGTATTTGTATTTTACACAAATTATACACATATATATGTGTCTATGTATTATAGTATAATACTACAAAGATGACTGGATGTAGCGTCATAATTTCACTTCAATATTTTAAAAAAATGTGTTTTATTTATGCAATATACGCTTTCTCTGTTCCAGAGGAATTCCAAAGAAACAAACGTATGGAATAAATGAAATCAATTTTCTAGTCATATAATTCGTACTGTCGTATAATTAACGACAACTCAATTTCATTTTCCGGCGGTTCTTAATACGCCTCTGTTCCAGCAAAGGTTAAGTCATGACCGGAACGCCTTGAAACCATAGGGCGAAAACTGCGCAATGGTCTTCTCTGATCCCTTCGATTCAATGTCCTTCGTAATAAAGGAATAGCGCCCTTCTAGGGTATCCCGAGGTAGAACAGTCTAACTCAATTAAAATTGCATATATCCCATATAGATAGGTTTACAGACTAACCAAAATAGAATAATACCGTTTGCTCCGTGTTGTTACAACCTATTTTTGAATGACATTGTATCTTATTAAACCTCACTTACCGGATGTGTAATAATATTTTAGAAAAATATATACTAAGAAAACATGAGATGGTAAAAAGGGATAACGCAAAACAGAATGAAAATACAATTTCTACACATTGTCTTTAGAGTTAGTTATTGTCCAACAGCTAGCGATAAAATGATGACAAATATAGCCAATATTCATTATTAATAAGCTTTACTAAAAACTGGTTCCTAGCCCAATAAAACCGCTAATGAAATTTTGCTAATGCCTATCTACGTACGTTAGATTCGCAAGCGATACTATTGAATGCAATAATCTATTATGAATAGATGAGGCCTCGAAGGTTGATTAAGCCAGTGGGCTCTATTCCAATTTTCATGGCATCCGTTCCACCTATCTGATTGGTTGTTATTGGATTCCTGGATGATAGCCAGTTCGGTCTAAATTTATTTCTTTTTAGCAAAGTAAAAAGGAAGAGTCAAATTTTATAAACACACAAACTTCATCAAACGCGTCAATAAATTAAAATAATATGTAAATCACAAAATTGAAAAAATCGATATCATACATAACGTGAAGCTTACACACATGGCACAAATAGACATTCAAATACGTCAAACTTATAAAACCTCTATTTTTCTTCAGAACGTTAAAACAGTGGTTAAGGAACGCGTTATGCAGAGGTTGCCATGTAATTCATTCAATTTGAGTCACTTTATAAATACACGATAGACCAATATTTGCGGAATAGAAGGGGAATTTCGAATCTATACATATTTCACACGGCGGATGAACCCATTCGCGATGTGCGCAATACTGTTAATTGCCAAAAACCAATCATCAGATAGCGCGCTGCGCGTCCGCGTTGTGAAATACAACTTTGGTCACAAAAGCTTACAGATCCAATACGCCGCCGAACCCGAGATGAATAGTCACGATCCAATCAACCTTATAACACTTTATTACTGCAAACTGGATCCGAGTTATTTCCATTAAAAAGTGTCGGTGAGGAACGTATTCATTATTTACCATAATAACTTCTGAACTGTACCGGAATTTGTAGTAACCTGTCTTTTCTATACATATATTTTTCAATGTTTGGCTAAATCCAACAAAATGTTACAAACGTAGTAAGTTCAAAAAAAAAACACAGCCTGTCACTTAATAGCAGGGATCACACGCTTTAGACGATTAAAGCAGAAAATTTCACACAAATGCCATTGTTTCCGATTAACGAAAGAACCGACGATAAAGGTGTTAGCACGAGTAGATAAGTTGTCAAAAAGCTTTTAAACTAGATCGAAGATCGCCAAATAGTCTACAAAATCCATTAACAGCGATTTCATAGTGGCTATAAATACAGTTCAATTTACACCAGTTAAGCTCTAAGCTTTACGAGCTGCACAGTAAATTATTGGTTACAACATTGCAGTCTGCATTTAGCGGTCATATAATTATAACATATTATGTTTCAGAGACAATAATTATTTTCATTATGCGCGGCGCCACGCGCGTAGCGACCTGTCGTCGACCCTTTATTAACATTTAAATTTATATTACATCCACACAAGAGAAATGCCTACTTTGATAAAATATCTACATCACCTTTAACTTGTCTGTGACATGTAAATTGTTCTCAGGATTAATGGCACTTGAGTTAAAACATTATCATTTAAACTATAAAGTTCAATATAGCTCGTCTAGATAGAATTAAACCCTTTGTCTCAAGGCGTCAGTTCACCGTTGCCATGTCGTCTGACATTTGTACAAAGGTTACCTCTATTCTGTTGGTTTTCTTTTTACCTGCTGACAACGCTATATTACTGAAGAAAGGGTGGTATTATGTTCTATTCGAATTAACCTTTTCGTTTATTTAGACACGAATCGTACACTACTCCCGAGACCCAGATTTATTATTATCGGTTTCGTAATTATACTGGACATACATCTTACGATTATGGTTGATTTGACCCACAACAATGAACGTTTATGCTTCAAACGGATACAAAACTTCAACATAGCGAAGCAAAATTGAGTTAATAAGTGGCATAATTATGGTGATTACATAGACGTCAAAGGAGCCCATAAAACTATCAATGAACCAATAAATCGACGAGAACGTTGGATACACGCTAACAGCGGTCTTGGGAAAGTGCACAATAAAGAAATAGATAACATTAACAGTAAGAATCGGTGCCGGGCTATTACGTGTGAAAGGTTGTATAAAAATAACATTAATTGAACAGTACAAATACATTCTCGTAATAAACAATCGAGAAAGAGGCGCCAATGGGACGGTGGCACGAAAAGAAAATTGGAAACATAAGACCCCAATACGGGTAATTTGAGTAAATAATACTTTTAATGTCCGAAATAAATAATGTGCAGTGAGGAAGACAATGCTCTGTTAACGAGAGCTTCTATAATGATATAAAATATAAAATATAGACGGATCACAATTCAGAGAGCGGGGTAGATTATTAACAAGACTTCCTCAATAACTGTTAAAATGTCAATTAGTCGGTAATACTCCATAATATTTAAATCTTTGAATTAAAATACCACAATCTTCAGTTTTATCTGAAAGTTTCATTGCCCAACTTGAAGTCACGTGTGTATCCCACACATTACATTACATTTTAAATTTAAACTTCATATTTAGAGCTGTCCAATTTAGATCTAAAATGTTAAAAGAACACACTTTAAAATATAACTTACCTCTCGTTTTCTGTTCATCTAATAGTTGTCTTTCTAGGTTATCCTTCACTTCTCGCTCTCTTAGTACGTCCATTTTCAGTTCAGCTGGAACAAAAAGTATAAAAGTTTTAAACTGAATACATTTTAAGATCTCTTGTTTAAAAATTTTTCCTATATATTAATTCATAACTTGAATTTACGTATACGTTTAAATTGAAAAGCTACTTCTACGGTACTGAACCGTTATAATAAACCAGGTTAAGTTAAATAAATGGTTAATTCTGCACAAAAGGCATTGTATAAATTTAACAGTGATCTAAACCGGCAACAAGACCTTTAGCAAGGGGCCGATTAGGAGCATAAACACGGATTAACTCATTCGGAATCCCGGTACTATTGTGAAGGAGTCGAATTGAGAGATTTGCATAACTTTCAATTAAATCTAACCTGACGGAAATGATCGAGGGAGAAATTTCCTCCTATTTGGTAACTATGGTCGTCAAGATAAACTAGTTGTGGCCTGTATTTATTATTGTGTAAATAGAAGATATTGATTTCTGGAGTTATCTGTTTGATATTTTACCAAACATATTTATTTTAGACTTAGTTATACATTACTATATTCCGTGTGGTGACAGATTTAGTATACGTAGTATCACAACACCATTCCATCTTGAGGGTGTCGTAAGAGCCAACAGTAAAATCTAGCTACAAGAGAAGGAAAACTTTATAAAACCCTGTGCCAACCCGTCATGCCATAGTGCCACAGTAAGCTAATTTCCCTTGTAATTGAAGGCGGCCCGACTCAGTAGTGGGTCATGTTTGGGCCGAAATGATGATAATTATGATGATATCACCATCATCATCTCATTCCATACATGGCATCTAGCACCAATTTCGTAGAAGCCCAAAGTACCTGACCTATAGTTGATATTTTAATCAATCAGGCTACAACACATAAGGGTAACTTAATCAACCGTTCCACACATTACTGCAAGTCAACCGGCTAGACCCCAGGCATTCAATCAGTGTAATCTTTGCCATCGATAAGCTCCTAACAGCCATACGTATGTAAAGGCGTTGGCGATGACTCGAATTTGAATAGAAAGAGGTTATGCTTGCTCAGTTTAATTTGGTCCCTTATTCAATTAGGTGCCTAAGCTTCGTCTATCTAATGGAGGTGAGGGTTGGCGCTGATTAACTCGCGTTGTTAGCACCTATGGTTACTGTTGAACGTTACTTCAAGATTTTATATGAAGCTCATTGTTTTCAAGACATATATATCAAGACGACACGGTTGGCGCAGTGGTTGAGCGATCCACTGCTGCGCATGATGTCGCGGGAAGAAATATTTGTACGACCTACAAGTATTTGTTCCGGGTCTGGGTGTTTTCTATCTATAATATGTATGTATTTATAAAAAAAAAATATATATGTGGTTTATCATCCATCTCGTTACCATAACCGAAGCATTAAGTTGCTTAGCTTGGGACGAGATGGCGTTGTGTGAAATGTCCAAGGATATTTATTTATTTATTTTAGTACTTATGCTGTTAGACTTTTTTGTATGACGATCTTTATAAATAACTAAATTTGGCTTACTTCTTAGCCCATAAATGACCGACTCAGTGGCGGATTTACAGATTTGCCGCCCATAGGCTATTCAATTTTTGCGCCTCTAAACAGTCGCGGATTTACAGATTTGCCGCCCTGTAGGCTTTTTATGCCGCCTCTACAGTTCTTGAGACGATCTTTTTTAGACGTCCATTCATTCTGATGACCTTTTTTTAGACGTCCTAAATATGCAGCCCCTTAAAATATACCGCCCCTTAAAATATGCCGCCCCTTAAAATATGCCGCCCTAGGCTCCAGCCTACTCAGCCTATTGGTAAATCCGCCACTGGACCGACTGTTAGTCGGGCCTCCTTCAAATACATGAAGTGTAATAAGCCTATATTGCGGCGCTTCAAATACATGAAGTGTGATTAGCCTTTAGTGCTTGCCAGACGATGGCATAGGGTATATTATCAAATTTTCCTTCTCATGCCGTGAGAGAAGGAAAGCTTTAAACAAAACGCTGTGCTCGTCTGGACAGCGTTGCTAATTTCCACCTAAAATTGGAGTAGACCCGACTCAGTAGTGGGTCTTTTACCCACTGAGTAAAAGAAATGTTAAGTATCGATTTTATTGATACAGGCTTAATTTATGTATTTGTCTTAATCCTATACAAATTTATATCTATAAGTAAACTTCACTATCACTACATAGTATAAAACAAAGTCGCTGACGTCTGTCCGTCCGTATGTATGCTTAAATCTATAAAACTACGCAACCGATTTCGAAGCGGCTTTTTTTAATAGATAGAGTGATTCAAGAGGAACGTTTATATGTACTTCCAAGATATTGTAGAGAAACACTGATAAATTCAGAGGTTCATCATTGCACCCGTGTGAAGCTGGGGCGGGTTGCTAGTAGTGAATAAGTTAGGGATCAAGTCGACGTGCATGTACTACAACCATTACAAGACAGTATAAAACCACTTATTTCCTATGGGAATATAACTATCGATTGATACTCAATAGCAGGCAATCGTACAGCCCCGTACTAGTAGCAACTATCTTGTTTAATACAACGAGAACCGTTTCGCTCAGTAAATCCGTTAGAATTTTAATTATTCCCGCCGATTCGATGTAAGCTTACAATCTATTACCTTATATGTATAACCAATTGATCTGTTGCTAATTTAATTAACGATATTTATCCAAAAACTTAAACGTGTTTATCACAGAAATAGTGAACGAACATGCAAATTGCCTCAGGGAAAGTGGGTAAAGGAGTTTAAAGAAAATTAAAACTGTTTTAGCATATTTTTAAACAAACAATATATTTACACCCTAACATAAACCAAGACATGTGGTGACAATGGCTGAGAAGAATTTCTTGATGAAAATAATTGAAACATCTAGGATTTAGACACTGTTCAACCAATACTAAATCAAAGTAGGTTCACCCGTTCAGTGGTTATTATGTCATAGGTAGCAGTGTCGCTTAACATCAGGTGAACTGGTGATCAAGCGTAAGCCTACCAAGAATAAAATAATAATAAGAAAGATAGACACGACAAACTTATAACACGTCTGTCTTTCGTCGGGGGTAAAAATTTAACATAAAACATAACTTGCAGGAATAGATGTTTATGACATTCTGAATAAAACATAGTAAGTTTGTTTTATTCAATATCATTTCTTACTAAATAATTGTTCCGTGAAAATTGTTGCCTGTATTAGTTTCTATGAAGCCCTAGGATAGCTCTTTCTAGAAATTTATTGAGTATTTTTTAATATCTTAGCCTGTTCCAGCCAATTAACAGTAAGTCCAAAAGCGTCAAAACAAACTCTGTTGATAAAAATCTGCATTGATACGAACATACGAGCAGAAAGGTAGCCGGTTTGGTTCCCGGGCCGTATCGACGTACGAAAATCTTACAGATAACAGAGACAAGTTAACTTGCACGAGCGCATGGTTATAATAAGGCTCAGGATGAATGTACAGTCGACGACAACAAATATGTTCGTTGTACGGAAAACAAGATTTTAGCATATATTATGAACGCACACTGTACATATACCAAACAAATTGTCTTTTAATGTCAGTCGGTTTGTTGCGGCTAATCTCCGAAATATCTGGGCCCTTAAGGTACTTTTATTGACACCTCCCCCCAGAAGCTCATAGCTACTAAGTTTTCCACATCGTTAATTACCACGCGGACGAAGTCGCAGGCAACAGGCAGTGTTAAGATAAAATCACGAACAGTCACACTTGTATTTTTAATGGCATATACGTGGAAATAAGTTACATTCAAAGAAGAGCGATAATCTTCTTTTTTCTTTTTTAAAATGCATATCCAAATCGAAATCCAAAATGAGTACCGATAGGGTGAGTTACTACTACGCAAATAAACTGAAGAATTGTTTATGCTAGCATCAATTTAAAACAAAACAAGCATGTCGCCGGTTCGATCCCCGCACGGAAGAAATATTTGTACGACCTACAAGTATTTGTTCCGGGTCTGGGTATTTTCTATCTATAACATGTATGTACTTATTTACAAAAAAAATGTATATAAGTAGTTTATCATCGATCTCGTTACCACACAAGAATTAAGTTGCTTAACTTGGGACGAGATGGCGTTGTGTGAAATGTCCAATGATATTTATTATTTATTTTTATTTATATTTTTAGGGTAATTTTATATTTGCATACATTTATAAAAATACAAATAGAGTGTTCATTGGGCATTCAACCTTTCATTTATCAATTTTACTAAACCATTTTATAGAATTATGGTTTATTTAATTGCGTATGGAGCATGGACGTATAAAAAAAGGCGGACGGAACTCTGGCTAAGACAAAAGTGAGACGCCAAAATGGCGGCAGCTCTGTATGTGTGAGTTAATATTGGGGTTGCCAAGATACACAAAATTTTGCAATAAAAACATGGTTAAAATAAAAAAAAAATTGTTCGAAATTGTTATGTTTAACTTTAACATCCTAAATGCCGAGTATTTTTTTTTATAATAACGTCTTTTACATTACTACTATTCTTTTACTTTTTTATAATAACGAGATGTGTTGAAAACGATTCTTAATTAAAATAAATGCTTTCATTACCAAAAATTTTTTTGTGATAATATATTTATGTTGCCTAACTATAATTTATTGCGCACCTCTTGAGAAGCACTGGTATTAAATGGTACAGTAACAGTAACACGTGGCAGAGGAATACCTCTGCCACGTGTCTTGATTCAAACAAATATTAAAACAAAATAAAGCACTGGGGATTAAAATAATGTATGATTAAGTTTACGATTCGACGACACGGTTGGCGCAGTGGTTGAGCGATCGACTGCTGGGCAGCATGTCGCGGGTTCGATCCCCGCACGGAAGAAATATTTGTCCCGGGTCTGGGTGTTTTTCTATCTATAATATGTATGTATTTACAAAAAAAAATGTATTTAAGTAGTTTATCATCCATCTCGTTACCATAAAACAAGCATTAAGTTGCTTAGCTTGGGACGAGATGGCGTTGTGTGAAATGTCCAAGGATATTTATTATTATTATATACCGACACAGTAGCTACAATGTACATTTAAATTTTGAAAAAATAAGCGGCATAGTTTCATTTTTTTTTGTATTATCCATGTCTTGCTAATTTACCTTTTAAGGTACTGCATAAGTAACAACACGCCGGAGTCCTCCTTTAGTTGTTTATAAGTCATCCGCATCAAAATATAGACTGCAAATGACACTGTATTTGTTTGGAATCCAATCGTTTTCACCATTACAATTTCTACTAAGTAATTTTAATTCAATCATTTCTCCATACTTAATTTTCCTTAGAAAATCTAGCAAAAGGAATATAAAATAAAATACCCAGTAGTAACTATTAAATAATTAACCATAATAATATATATTGATTTTATAATAAACGAAAATTGCCCACATTTCGGTTAATTTGCACACGTGAATATTGGCAACACTGAACTTAAAATTAATTGTTTTGTTCTAGCAAATACAAATTGATTTTAATGTATATTATCTGGAAATAAGTGATTGAATTATTCATTTACGTATGAAACTTGATTCCTGGATTGTTTTTCTTTCGGTCACTACGGTTTTTACACCATTTTACCACGCAAGACATGATTTATAGTTTTTATTTTTTCGCCGCATATTGCGTCTTTAAGCATCGATGTTCACGCGTGTAATGGCCGACTAATGTGTGAAAGTGTGCGTGCTGGCCTGTACATATAGCTGATCTGGCCGACTATGATGTCACAGTTTTTAGTTACCGAGACTCTGTCCGACTTTTTTTATACGTCCATGGTATGGAGTAAGAAACTCTGATTTGCCAGACAAACATCATCGATTGTAGATATTGTTACTGACTGTACAGGTATCGCACAATAGCTATCTTGGATTCTGATCTTGTAAATTGAAACGTTGGCTTGCTCATCGTTTATTACTAATGTTGCTTTAAATTGAATGTGCTGCTTTTGTATGCCGATGTTGTAAGTAAATGGGTACGGAATATGACTCATTAAAATGATCTGCACTGCAAACATATACATGTATAAACCTAACCTATTCTTTTTTTGGTTGTTACGTCAGAGATCCTCGTGGATACCCGGCTGTTAGGGGCTGACTGGGTTGTATGGGACTCCTGGGTGCATGGAAGTGGTAAATTGCGTCCCGAACTACCCACTAAAACCGACGGCGATCCTCAACAGCCCTAACCAAGGCCACGGAATTTACTCCCCGGATAATTAAACCTAACCTAACAGATTTTTTCTTATTCCCCCGATCCCATATTTAATATATGTACTCGACGAACGCCTTTCTCTGAAATACATCTCAGTACTAATAGAACGTCTTTAGTGCCCACTATTCAATACTTAAAAATTTACTTTACAATTTTACACACTTGGTGCAAAAAAGCTTAGGACGGTACATGTTTTTAGGCAATTTGCATTAAATAACATACCAGTAATCAGTACCTAGAGACAGTTAAAATAAATGTTTAACAATTAATTTACATCACGTATAAAAAATACTATGATAAGACCACATCAATCCACAGACCACGTCATTTTCAAGATTAATTTCGAATCAATCCCGCTACACAGTGTAATTTAGCGGCCTTTTAGTTAAGAGTGGCTTCGCACATGAGACGTAAATTGGCAACGCCAAGGGATCGCCATTAAGGGCCCGTGTCGGTATGCAGCCTATCTTAGCATCTTGTGATTTGCGAGTAGAAGAGGTTTAACAAAAGTTGCTCCTGGTGGTCCCTGTATTTGCTAGCAATGTAACTATCAATGTTGCCTACAATTATGTTTCTGCTTCATAATACATATTAGGTCACTAAACAAAGTACAACTTATCTAACTTTACTTTTTAATTTAGTAGGTATCTATATCTCCTACTACTCAGCCCATACATGACCCACTGTTGAGTCGGGCTTCCTCCAACTTCATGGAGGGTAATTAGCCTACCGTGTACTACTGTACATGCTGGCCAGACGGGTTGGCACAGGGTTTCGTATCAAGATTTCCTTCTCTTGCGGCTAGGTTAACAGCGCCGGAATTGTGATGTTCTTTTGTTGGCTCTTTCGACACCCTCAGATTGGAATAGTGTTGTGGCACTATGAGCTTTAGTATCTATTGGTATCTTATCTTATATCTTTAAATGAGTAATTCTTGTATATATAATTGGAATCTCGGAATCGGCTCCAACGATTTTCATGAAATTTAGTATATAGGGGGTTTCGGGGGCGATAAATCGATCTAGCTAGGAATCCTCACATCTATTGGCGAATAATGGCAACAGCAGATGGCGTTGTTAAGTAACACAAAGTCAATGAGTGTTTGCTTTGAGGTTAGACTTAATTCCTGACATCTATTAGCGAATAATAATACTACTTTTTTGTGAGCACAACAGCAGATGGCGTTGTTAAGTAACACGAAGTCAATGAGTGTTTGCGTAATTCGTACTTAAATATAATTTCCAAAAAACACAATTTATACCACGGTCAACCAGATATTGGCTATTTAAACGTACAAAGTGAAGCAAAATGGTCCCGTAGTAACGAATTTAGAATACTCAATGACACCAACTCATCCTCAATTAAAGTACACAATCTAGCCTCTTAAGAAGGACAATTTGAATAAGGGCGAACTCGAGGAGGTCTGTCTCAGCAGTAGTTCGTTTATGAACTGAGATGATGATGAAGAAATTATAACAATAATATTACTATTATGCTTTGGCTACATTTAAGTAACATCAACTATTGTAAAAACAAAACAATAATTACATAACATCGTATCCAACTCTATATATTAAAACGTAGAATGAAATTAAAATGATTAAATCAAAATTAGCGATCAATAAATCATCAAAACAGACACTAAGGAGGCAAAACTAAATCGGTCTTATGAAAACGTTTATCGATAAAAAAACAAGAGAAAACCAAAACACAGCGGAACACTCGATTATTAAATCGATCTTTATATCGGATCAATCAAATTTAAAACCTGATCGAGTCGCGTCCGTCGAAAAATTATTACTTTATAAATAAAATAACAATAAAAACGATGCGCTCCGTTCAAGGGAATATATAATTATGGACAATTATTATGATATCGAAACTCAATGGACGATAGATGATTGAAAGGATCGAATCATAAACAAAAGGATCAATTTTGATTACCCAATTTAATAATATTACGCTGGTAGGTAATTAGTTACATAGTTGGCCCATAACAATAACTGAAAAGCTGTGTAGTGATGGAAATATAATACACAACGCATTTCTCCCTGAGGGTGTCTTTAGAGGAACACAAGAAGCAGATGGTCTAGAGAGTCCAATAGAGAGAAAATTTGATACACACTCTGTACTGTTTGTATCAACTCAGGCGTGCATCATGATGATGTTGATAAAAAGTTAATAAGAATATATTCCGTTTAAGTTTTTTTTGCGTAGTCAAACATGATTTCTGTACCTGGAGGGTTCTAAAGGGAATTCTATTTCTCTTCAATTTCGTGCACTCAGCAAAAACAACAATAATATTTAAATTCGAAATGTGACGCCCTTTGAGACTTACTCAGTGAGATCGAGTGAGCTCTGAGTTATTTAGAATACGACCCTTCGGAGATCTTCTCAGAATTTTCATTCATCGAAGTGATTGCGAAGCCAATGCATTAAAATCTACTTATTGTAACTCTTTTTACTATTGTCCTTGTGGTGATGGATTGTCAATGCATTGGGTCACCACCCTAATCCATCCTAAAGGTGTCGCTGGAGCCAACTAAAGAAAAAAAAACTAGCCGTCAGAGAAGGAAATCTTTATATGAAACCACGTGCCAGGCCGTCTGGATAGCGTAACACAGTAGACTTATTTCCCTCCATGTAATTGGAGGAGGCCCGACTTTTACGGGCGAAGATGATGTTAATGAATCATAACAGTTTAAAGGTGTCAAACAAAATCGAAAATTTATAACCAGTTTGTAAATGCTGCAGCACAAAGAAGCAGTTTAATTTCAATGAAACATAAGTCATAGGGCGAGCGAATTAAGACATATTTTCACGGCCCCCACTACCGCGAAGTTGAGCTTGCAGTTAAAATAACAATTAAAGTCTTGGTGAAATTTACGACTCCAAACTGGTAAAATAATTTGAACGAGCGGTGCTGGAAGCGACCGAAATGGGTCTTTCAAGTGAAAAACAAAAGTATACATTCATATCACCCCTAAAATTACTTTAATAAGACATTTAGAAACTGCGAATTGCAAGGTGAAACTTCGTGTGCAATTTTAATTAATAACTTAGGTAAAGAATAAGTAGGAACGAAAAATATAAACTTAGCCCGTATGCAGACCGATTAAGAATACATAACATCATTCCCTCCCGAGGTTTTTTTAAGAGCCGACTAAAGGAAAAGACAAGGTAGAATATCTACCGACAAGAGAAGGAAAACGATGGCAACCCAGCGTGGCATAGTAGGATAATTTAACTTATATCTAGGATGTTTTCTTAAATCTACTTATTGCTTAATTTATATAAATACATTAAGCCGATTGACGAGCCACTTAAAAGGCTAATTCAAAATAACGGTAATGGTTGTCACAGCGCGGAAAACGAATTTTCCTCCAATGCCTTTTTTAAATTTACAAACCGGCAGCAATTTTATTTTATTGTTATTAGATTTTCCGGCTTATGTCACACGGCGATGTCACTGCGGAGGATTATTCCCGCAGTCTCCGCGCTAATAATCATAAGAATTGCTTCCCTTTATTATGTGTGAAATTTAGAACGTAAAAATCTTCTGTTTCTGCTCTCTTGCTACGCAAAATTGCACCGTGTGCGCCCCGTACAAGATTATTACTGTTTTGGCACACACGTGAGTGCCCTTCGTAAAAACCGCACTGCCTACTACTTTATTTGACGGGAAGATTTTGTCATACATGTGTAACACGTAATTTTATGAATATATTATAAGACATTTGCATTTCGAATGTGACTACCAAGCCGCAGGTTTAACGAACATCGTAAACTTCATTGCTCCCTAACCGTAGTAAGTATTTGTAGTAATCATGCCACTGTACTCTTGCCTGTCCACTGTGTTATATTACTAGGTCGGCGCTTAAGAATACTACTGGCCCTCGTAGGCAAACTCAGCAGTTTTTAAATATTTTTATCTTAATCTTGCTATAGAAACTGCTACATTTTTATACAGATATTGTAACAACAATTAAACATTTTAACGATATGGAAAATACGATCACTCACAGGCACATATACACTCACACACACACCAATACTCACATACGCAAAAACACGCGTGCACACATACACTTATTTCTTTCCTTCTTTCTGTAAAGAAAATATGGTGCTACCATTATCTCTTCTCACCAACTCCACCAACTTCAAAGGAGTTTATGAACGTTTGCAATACCGCAGAATGAAGCAAAAATGAATGAGGAATGTCGCTGGCAGCAAAGGAAAATTAGATTCATCCAGTTTCTATAACAATCATAGATCTTTGGAGACTTATGCAGAAACACTACATAACCATAAACATGACGATTTTATTTGGCGGCAGTGCTTCCCGTGTTGGGCAGGTTAGGCAAGCGGGTGATTATTCGCTTTTCTGTCTTAACACACTTGTAGTAATCGTGATAAAGGTAACAATAATGAAGATGTAATTGGAAAATGAAATAAAAAGTATGAAGTAGCGTATCGAGCGTGCACTGTCGGAATAACTTGTGGTGTTATCAGCGCACGCGCACCCAATCTGCGATCGAAACACACCGGATAAGATTATCCAGTAGCGCTGTATTATTTTAATGAGACTACACGACTCCCAGAGATTCGATACGATACGAAAAAGCTTAGGTAACGAAGGGAATAAAAAATACAGGTCAAAAGAGATATAAACCGACCGTTTCACAATGACGCACACCGCAAGGAAAGCACTTTGCGGAGAGGGATTTTTAAATTAGCCACGGAACACGATAAACTGTTGTAGTACTACATACCAGCTGACGGCAGATCGGCTGATACCATTATGTCCCTGGTAAGGCACCGATTAAAAAATATCCACATTTATAAGCGGCCAACATCTGGCGGTATTTAAATAAGATATAAACGCGGAGGTCCACGATTGCTTTGTTTTGGGACTACACATTTTCTCTCGCAAGGATGTTCCCCTCCCCGGATATGTTGGTATTACAAATGTAAGGGAGATTTATGCGAATGGCTCTAAGCTTTCATTAGTTGTTTCTTATGCGGTGTTTTTTGCGGTCGCCGCTCCCTGACCGGTAATTTTTCATTTTTCTGCAAAGTTCCCGATGTTTGGGGCTGAGCGAAATTTTACTGCATATAAACAATATTAATGCTCCTCTAGAGTCGTGGGCAGGTGTACGCGATGACTTATTTTATTTCAATTCTCCACCCCAGGAATTGAAATTACCAAGAATGTTTTAATGAAAAGTAATGGTGTACTGTTCTTTATGTTACGGAAATAGCAAATGAACGAAATCTTTTCCATAATTTAACTCTAATAGGTTTAAAGCTATTCTTGAATATTTGAATACAATTTAGTATTGATAGTAGTTTGGAAAGACAGAGTGGTGTTTTAATTCCGCCATAAATAGAAGTTTGTTGTTTTTATATTCACTTACTCTATAGTGTGTAAAACATATGTAACTAATCTAAAAATACAATTAAAGCATATGTGCTTTTGTCAGAACCCGTCGCTCCTATCCGTCGATATCGAAAGTAATTTATAATATTAATAGAAAACCTCATTTAGACGCGCAAATTATAGTGCTTCCGAACCACCTTGCCACGCACTAACAAGATTTTCAAAGCTATGATTCCAACTAGTAATTCCGTATGTAAATTATTATAACTCCAGCAACCGTTCTCATTTCACCCCATATGGACAAACAAAATCCAGTATCATTGGACCTCGAATGCATTACAAGTTCAAATTGCTCAGTGTCTAGCTTTTTGGACAAAGGTCAAATATGAGGTTTACTTCCATTTTAAATATTAAGAACTACTTACTAGATATAGACGCAGTATTGAAATCTAAATCAAAATGTTTTTTATTCGAATAAATTCCTCCAATGGTTTCAAATAGTCAAAAATTATGAGACAAAAATTGAAATTTGAAAAGAAATATTAAACATAATTATTAATGTTTTTTTACCACCGGTTCGGTATGTCATTCCACAAAGGAGTGCCGACAAGAAACACCATGGTTTCTTCACCTTTTATATGTTTAAATAAGTTGCGTTGGAGTCGAGTAGAAATAGGATGGATTGGTGCTTAACAGCGTTCTTTAAATATACACAAGCACCTTACATAATCCTGGCCAATATTACATATCTAAGGTCTTGTCGCCTAAACGGCTCTACAAATTTTATTGATCTTGAAACACCTTATGCTAAGATGAAAATTATGGTATTTTGGAAAATAAGGGACTTACAAAATAATTTCATAATCCATAAAAACGACTTCATTTTTTTATTTGTCGCTTTTAGTGCCTATATTGAAGTCAGTTAAATGATTTTGATAATAAGTTTTTACTTTATGCAATTTTTAGTGCTTATAAACGAATGCTTTGTAAAGGACTCGAATAAGAAAATCGTCGAGATAACTTTGCTTTCTTCCGAGCCTTTGTTGATTACTTATTTCCACTACTCTAATATGGCAACATTTATGCGGCAACAAACATAAGTGAATTGAGAACCTCATCCTTTTCGAAGTTGGTTGAAAAGGGAAAATTTTACTCTTTATTATTTATTTACCTGCGTAATAAGGTCAACATCTACTATACAGAAATACTTCAGCGTAACAATGCCACGCGCAGACGACCTATTTGGAGTATGTCACATTAAATTATTTCGACTAAGTAATTCCAAGCGGTTAATTATTGCGCACTACCTGCCGGGAGAGTTGAGAATGTAATTATTATTAAACTTTACGATTGTCTCACTTCACCCCTTCGCTTCACCCATCCTGGCAAACTGACCTACATACCTCATTCACGCATACGAATTTCAACTTTCTTCCTACGGAACTATACTTAATTTGGCACAGATTCTCCAGTACGTATTACGTGTTGTATGCTAACGTGTCTTACATTAGGATTCTGAGATCCTAAGGGACGTTCTTAGCTTGTTGTGGTACACGATTCATATTTAGAACATTGTATATTATAACGCATGTTTTCACCGGATCCTGGATTAAGCGATACTTGAAATATTAAAAATAAATATATAGTTTATACACCGTTACTATCAATATGGTCAAATGATTGTTATAATTTACACAAAAGACTCTGTAATTTCGTAGAACATTTTTGGACGCCTTTGTGGAATTTCTTGTGGAAGGCCTATGTTCAGCAGTGGTCTTCTCAACTCATGGTCAGCAGTTGGCTGAAATGATTATCTCTTGGCATGAAATGTGACAGTGACACAGTGCAATCTTATTTAAAATCTGTCACCACAACTAATAAGGACATTTTACACGAATGTTGGTGTGTTGACGTATTTCAAATACATGGTGTTACCAAACCCATTCCATCCTGAGGGTGACGTAAGAGCCGAGTAAAGGAACTGACAAGGCCGAAAATCTAGCCGCAACAACGAGAAAGCTTGAAACGAAACCCTGTGCCAACCCGTCTGGCCAGCGTGGCATAGTAGGCCCTCCGCTCCGTGTGATGAAAGGAAGCACGACTCAGAAGGAGCCGGCTGTCATTTAAAAAAAAGTCACAGTATCAATTCGCACGTTTAGTTTTCCGCTCTTAATATGATCTATGGTTGCCACTAAGACGTAAAATTTAATATTTCCATTGTTTAATATTTGAACATAACGCCTCGGGAGTAACACGCGCGCAAAGTTTTCCCCCAAGAAAATAAGGATAATTATTTATCCCTACGCAAACACGAAAGAAGCATTTTCTCTAACAATAACAATAATTGACTTACGCCTAATAAATATTCCGTTTCTTCGGAACAGATAAATTGGAGCGTATTATTGAATATAATGTTTTAAAAATGTGTCAAGATTGAAGTACAATGCAGATCTAGGTTTAGGTCTAGTAGTACTTTTTAAAACTGGTTTCTTAAAAAAAAAGTTTCGTTGGCGATTACATCACTGAATATTTCCTATTACAATTTTAATTTATGTATTTATTCGTCAATGTATTCACCAAGAAAATAACTCGATTAATGTTTTTATGTTACTTAGAACATACTAGTACGTAAGTTTTTTTTTAAATTTTGCATTAAATTTTCTGTTTGTGCCGTGTGTTAGAAATAGTCGGACGACAGATAATTTATATAAAAATAAATACCAAGCATGGTTTATTACTTTTATCTACACAGTTTCTACACTATGCAATGACCAATTAACGTCTAACTGTCATTTCAATTCAGTCGCAACAGGTAATCCAGTAAGCCACATTCGATATTCAAACTATGTCTACGAGATGGCGCGCGTGTGGTCGAGTCGCGTGCGCAACGTAACCGGACCGACGGACGCGAAATCCAATATGGCTGCGTCGTGTCTCGTGTACCACATTGCTGCAATGGCATTTTAATACACCGTACTTAATGTCACTTATTGTTTACTTAGTCCAACGGGCAAGGAAACCACAATCGATTTTATACGGCGTTCTAATTAATAGGTACAAGCATGTTTAGAAGTATCTCATTATGGACTGATTTTTTTTTACTTAATAACTTGTCTAACTAGAAGTCCTGTACTTATTAGGAAAAGATTCATATCGATGAAGGAGATTTTTGCATGTTATTTCGATAACTGAGGGTGATAAAATGTAACTGTATATACACATTAAAATTAAAATGGAGATAAAAACTGTTTAGCATGAAATGTAAGTAGACATCAAATTCTTACTTCTCAGCCCATAAATGACCCACTGATAAGTCGGGCCTCCTCCAACTACGTAACTAGGTTTTAGGCCTTATCATTTCCGTTTATCGGCTCTTACGAAACCCTCAGGACGAATTGGGGTCGTAACACTATGTATTCTAAATCCATCAGCATACGGAATTACCGGAATACGCAAATAGATATCAAAATCGGCGCTAAAAATAAACAACCATTTTAAGTCGGTGCCTTAGGCATTAACGTCGGTGTCAATTTAAGATGGAACCGACTAAATTTGTCAATATAATTATTTTATAACATTTTTAAGTACATTTATTAGTTTCTGCATGCATCACATTAAGAATAAAACTCAGCGTATTGATCTATCACGAACATAACTCAGCTAAAGGCCTGGAGCCAGGTCCCATCAGCGCAAGACGCCCGCCCCCAGCGGCCGAACGCGCCACCGCACGATGCGCAAGCGCCGATACCCTTCAACGGCGCATTGTTGTGCACCGCGCCATCTTTCGCGCCATTGTGAGCACCAAATCTATTAATGCAATCTTTGTTTGTTTACTTTGACTTTCTGCATTATGAAATGATTTTGCTTCGCCTTTTAAATTTCAAATGGTGTAAGAATATTTTAATCGAGCCGTATTTTAGTATCGTTTGATGTTAACTGCATTTACATAATTATACTTAGATTGCCTAGTTGGTCTAGGTCTCAACTCAAACCCTAGAGTCTAGTGCCTAGACTAAGCTTTGCGTTTGAGTCATGGATCTCCTATACGATTGTGTTTTTTTGTAAGATGACTATACCTAAAGCAAGTAATAAAGAGCAAATATCTCTTGCTATAGATACTTGCTCTGTGTAGTATTATATTTTCGTAAAGAACCCTCGTAATATAGTGCAAGAGAGTCGTCGTCATAAACAGCTCTAAATGTCAGTCAAAATGTTACTTTAATTATCGATATCACAAAATAACGCCCGGTAAGTAATGTGACTGGACCCAAACACATCGACAGTTAATCCCGCACTAAACTGATACTAACAAATGTAAAATCACACATAAAACAGTAATTTAGCGGCATGCTGATAACGTCACGTGAACATTGTAAAAGCTTTCATATCAATTGAATCCATTAGCTGAGTACACAGGCTGCGTCTGTGTATTTGCTCATATTTGCTCATCAGTTTTTATCATTGGCCAGTCATGTTTGTTCGATCGGTCACTTCCACCTTATTGATGGGCTGTTTCCCTTCTGTGAACCTTTTATTTGCACTTTGTGACGTCATTTTCAGTACACAGCGGTGAACAGGTAATCAATTAATTATGCGTTTGTTCAAACCATGCGCTATAGTTCAATTTGTTTAGTAAAAGTGTAAAAATACTAAAATCAAGCACGCTCGCTTTCAGCATTTGATCACGAACTTCAAATTTTACGGCATCAACGACTAAATTTGGAGTAAATTCCGAAAAAGCTAATGAAATTAGCAACATATAAACCGATTGAGAAGTTCATAAAAAAAATGGGCAACTCATCTAAGCGTGAAAATTAGGAATTAGAGAATACAACAATATTATCGGCTTTGAATGGTACTCATATTTCTCAGTTCCTTCAATAAATACTAGATGACGCTACATAAGAACTTTAATGAGGGTAACGTTTTATACGTTATTGTCTATATTTTGTGCTTTAAATTAAACGATTTATTGGAGCAAATAAATACAAATCTCGAGGGAGAAAGCCATAAAGTACTCCAGGACTATCTTGCGCCGCGCCATTTGTTCGTTGACCAGCACTTAGCTTAACAAAAACTGATAGTTGTTCAACAAAAGAGCGTAACAAAACCGATCCAACAAGATCGGGCCATTTGGTACAGAAATAAACTAAGCGGTAAGAATTAACAGGGATAAAGGCTTAAAAGAGTAGCCGAAGCAGATTTATGTCGCAATGATCGCAATCGGTCGATTCACCGTGTTACAGGTGTCTTTTGTTTCTTTTTAACCGATGCCTTGATTTATTGTATGTAACAACTGAAGTCATTTTATTTATTTCGTTTTATTGTAAACTAGTCCGTGCGGTGACTGATTAAAAATACACGGTACCACATAACATGAGGGTGTCGTATGAGCGGACAGGAGGAATGAAATCACAAGGCCAAAAACCTTACTGCAAGACAAAGGCACAGTAGGCTAATTACCCTCCATGTGATTGGACAAGGTAGTAGAATAAACAGTCTACTTATTGTAGAGTACAAAACAGAAGGTTGAAACATACAAAATAGTGAATGAAATTTCTTGGCTTAATTTCGAATGAAAATATCCATATATAAAATATTATCTATCTTCTATTTTATAAAATTAACTAGTGGCCCGCCCCGGCTTCGCCCGTGCAAAGCTGGGGTGGGTTATACTTAAAAACCATCCCCTTGAATCACGCTATCTATTAAAAAAAACCGCTTCAAAATCCGTTGCGTAGTTTTAAAGATTTATGCATACATAGGGACGGACAGAAGAATGCGACTTTGTTTTATACTATGTAGTGATGATATCATTTTTTCTTTTATTTATGCTAGATATCGTCTGAGATAAATTTATTAAAGGTTTCAATCAACAATTCAAGAAAAATCATTCATTCAAAAATCAGTCTTCACAAAACCTTACCCGAAATTCCCTTTTGCTTATCCCACAAACACTCTTAAAAGATCACACAAGGTGACAATATGGCACCTATTTCCCATTCATAGCGCATACGAATCGACACCGTTTATCACGAGGTCCTTTCACCGCCCCACCGTCGGTTATCTGATAAGCCAGTGAATGGCTTCCAACATTTGTCTGCACTTTGCACTAGTGTAAAAATCGCCGGGGAATGCCTAGATAGAGATCTGTCATTTGTGACGCGAGGGGACGAATGTTTGCGTAGTCATAGCAGTGGGCTAGCATCGCCAAATATGGTATGTTTGTATTCTGGAGATATGAAATTGACTTTTATAGTAAACAGATTAGGCTTCTTTTAAATATTGGAAATTTTTGATGCTTGAGAAAAATGACCCTACTGTGCAACGCAAACTCGGCGCAGTACCTTCAGTGCTAACAACCTTGTAAATGGTTCATCATTGCACCCGTGCGAAACCGGGGCGGCTCGCTAGTTATTTATAATTGAAATTATAACCGTCAATGGTTTGAACTTTTATATCAGGAAACAGAACAACGTTAATGCTATTTCATTTATAGTTATTATTTAAGCTATCCAAATATAACGTTGTTTATATTGTCTCTATACACGTATTGTTAAAGTATAGGGTGTTCAAGCCCGCCATTCCTCTGTATATGTAATTACAAAACTCTCCTGACCAACGAAAGAGGCACAGTTAGTAACACCTATCAATTGAGCCGAAGCGGAGAACGTGATTGCCGTAATTTTTATAAAATGAAACCCACCAGTAAAGTTCACCAGACACATCGATTCGAAAAAATGTTTCATCAACAATAATTTTATTATCGTAATAACAAAATTACTGGGTACACTAACGCAGGATTTTCAATCCTAATTCTACAGGCTTAAGGTATCCTTGTGACGTTTGCTATATACTAAGGGGAGAAATGGAACCTTTTGTTAGCCTATAGCATTATTATTTCTCATTTTGTTTTGTTTATTAATACAATTGGCTGCAGGCACAATATTGATATTCAAGTTTGATGATCACTCGGGTGAGGTTCCCTTAGCTGTCTGATTTTTAATTTTGAAAGACTTTGTAACAGTTTTGTGTTTGTTGTTTAGACTACGCAAGAATTAGTAATGCTGGTCTAAGCTGAAACATTTCTTGCTCTAGAATCTAGCAGCGGCTTATTTAATGTTTTCACGCATAGAAAGAAGCTTTACAATTATGTTATTTTAAATTATATTGCAAGTGATTCTGTGTATCGTAAGATTGTACAGGAGCTCCACTGCTTTAAAAGATATTTTTGGTTGTACAGGTGTTAATTCCATTATATTTTACAATAAATAGTAACAAAAGGACAACAATGTCAGCAACATTTCAAAAGCGACTAACTCTGAAAAAAAATTGTACACGGCATCCAAGTATCCAATGTGAGTAGGTGTATTAAGGTTGATTGATGCCACTACATTTTCATGAACTAAGCAATGATTATTTTCTCCACTTTAAGCAATGCCATAATATTATTGTTGCCGACAAATTTTATATTCGAATCACTAATTAAAATTGGTACTAACTCTTATAAAATAGTATGAAAACGTCTGTCAAGAATTACTGAATGTAAAGTCTGGAATATTCCGGTTTATGTATACAATTCCTGATAGCCAAGCCGTTGCGAAGCGAAATAATTTCAAGACTGCGGTTCTCAAAGCATAAAGCACGCGTATTCTCATGGGGCAGAGAATGACGTGAATAAATAACTGGCAGAAATATCAATTAAACAATTATGCTGTCTGAATGGAATCGTGTGTAATGATAGTGGGTTCGGTCATAACTCAGGTGCATCTGTTCTACGGCTATTTGCTGAGGGCACGACACGCAGTATATCTATGAATGAAGGTTAGTACACTAAAATAGCGAAAGATTCTAAAATAGGTTTTTTACTTAGGCAAAAACGTGTAGTTTCGTGAATGATTTCGGATTAGAATATTGATACCAATCTGATATGTCTTGAAGTAGTTGTAGGAGGCTACTCGACAGCAATTCACCATCTTGTCGCGGTCGGGATTCCCACATACCCCAGCCCCGTCCCTAGGCTGGGAACCTATAAAAGGTTTCGTCCACTCAAATAAATAAAAAAAAAGAAAGGCTTGTCGACAGACATTGTGATTTCTATTCAAGAAAATCTCTGCCGACGGACCTGGCAATTAGTAAAATTATTTTACGATTAATTGAACTGTACTGGCTGAATACTTTATCGTGGAACATTTTTTTTTTTAGTTTATTTTGTGACAACACCATAGTTTTTTTTTCTTGTAGTCGGTGTCCTTTTTAGCAATGAATCTGTCGTACACAGCGCCTTGGCAACTGGGACATTGGTGTTTCATTTAACCTACTCTCAGTAGGTGCTTCCTTAGCTTATGTTTGGTAATAGTTGTTTGGTGATCGAATTATTCAAGTTTCTTAGCATTCACATTTATTGGATACTGTGTGTATTTGTCGCAAATAATTCGTTTTTCTATTCTACTACTACTGTTACTGAGCCCATAAGTTACCCACTGCTGGGTTGCCGTCACCGGGTGGGTAATTTAGCCTACTGTGCCACGCGGGCCAGACGGGTTGGTACAGACGCAGTGAAGCAGTACTCAGGAGCGGAGCTGCCTTAAATCCGCTCCGACTCAGTGCCGCAATTCAGCTGATTTGGGGGTCTCAAGCGTATGTGGAGCACACGCAGCTTGCCTGCAGAGGAGGATGGCGTAATTGCCAAGCGGCCGTCAATATAAAAAAATAAATAAATAAGTATCCTTGGACATTTCACACAACGCCATCTCGTCCCAAGCTAAGCAACTAAATGCTTGTGTTATGGTAACGAGATGGATGATAAACTACTTATATACATTTTCTTTTTTGTAAATACTTACATATTATAGATAGAAATGACACCCAGACTCCGAGCCAGTGCCTCTGGTTTAGACAAAGACACTTGCCCGACCCCGGAATCGAACCCGGGACCCGTTGATCGAAAGGCGGCACATCTAACCACTAGACCAACGAGGCAGTCAATGGCTGCATTGTCGAGGCTTAAGTGCCAACCGGTCGGTATACCGGACGATGTCGGAGTGCCCGTCATGGAACTCACATAGCTTTAGGGTTTCGTTTCAAGATTTCCTTCTCTTGCGGATATGTTTTCGGCCTTGTCATTCCATTTTGTCGGCTCTTAGGAAACCATCACGATGGAATGGAGAGGTGACTCTATATATTCATCCAGCACCACATAGAATATTTAATATTCGATATATATTGTAATTAGACAAGATTAGGTATAGTAGCTTATATTGTCCTAGTTCTCAAATAAGGTAATTATTTACGACATCATTAATTGACAAGAAGCTTAAATACCAAATTATTACGTTAATGATGAAAGCCCTTAGGCGTAGCTATATTAGTATGATATTAATGACTTATTGCGCTTTTTAATGACAAAACAGTGGCCAACATTATAGTCAATGTATTGTACTTGAGTCTTTGAATGACAAATTCAAATTCAAAACTCATTTAATCAAGTTGGCTCATTAGAGCTCTTTTAACAAGTCAAACAACAAAATAATATTTAATTTAAAATTTAAAATTTACCATCTACCACCGGTTCGGAATGCAGTTCTACAGAGAAGAGCCGGCAAGAAAGTCTGTAGTTGCTCTTTTTAGATTGCCATTTTTAGGTACAAGGCCGTGTTAAGACAGTTTGTGAGAGCAAACGCGCGCAATAGTCGCAAAGGGCCAAACATCAGCCAGATCTAATCAACAATACTAACCTTCTAACGCCCGAGCCAACCGACCCCCAGCAACGGCACCTGTTCACAAGCATGACGCATGCGACAACGAAACGTCTTAAGCTGCGGAGCTTTCTTTTCGTTTTAATATGTAATGTTATTTATAATACTAGGCCTTATCATCCGTGTGGTGACGGATTTAGAATACATATTGTCACCACCCCATTCCAACCTGAGGGCGTCGTAAGAGCCGACAAAAGGAAATTACAAGGCAGATCACCTATCGGCAAGAGAAGGAAACCTGATACAAACCCTGTGTCAACCCGTCTGGCCAACGTGGCACAG
Organism: Clostera curtula; assembly: GCA_905475355.2. Lineage (NCBI taxonomy): Eukaryota > Metazoa > Arthropoda > Insecta > Lepidoptera > Notodontidae > Clostera > Clostera curtula. Next base: position 12,065,741 of record FR997800.1, on the reverse strand, counting down.
TAGGCTTCATGTAACTGGAGGTAGCCTTACCCAGCAGTGGGTCATGTGTGGGCTGTGTAGTAGTAGTACGCCTAAAGCTTTGAACAACCTAATAACCACTTAAAATTACTATGTAACGTTTTATAAGAAGTCTACAATCCTTGACCAATATGAGAGCACGGTGTGCTCTGACAATGTGTGCTAAGCAATTACTGTATAAATGAGTAAAATTATAATAAGATGCAAATGAATGTTGTTAATCTCGATCAACACGGGACACGAGTCTTAGAACCTTCTATAGCAACATCATCTAGGTATCTTACCAGCGGTTAATCAAAATGCCTGTACGTTTATTCCATACGATTACGCGGAATCGATTCACGAGAGACGCTGTCTAATATCGATTATAACATTTATCGATATAGCTCCTGATCGTCCCCTTATTATGATAATTTCTTATGGGAATCTTTGCTTTTCTTAGAAATTTACAATTGTGTCTAAGATGATACTACTACAAATTAAGTAATGAAAATGTTAAATAGGAATTACCTATTATAATTAAGGATTTCAGTGAAAGATTAAGTACCTCCGAAATGTTTCGACCGATTTTGATAAAATTTTATATATGTCAACGGAAAACAACAAGAAACGGAAATTTATAAATTTCCTAGGAAATTTAAAAACGGCCGTAGGATTCCAAACGAGAGATAAATTGTATTATTTTACGCCCACATTTTCGGAAATTTATAAACTTACTGAACTCACGCGTAAAATAATAAGTAGCAATAACCAAACGCCATGGGCGCTCTGATTGGTTGAATAAGTCACGTGTTCCTTCTCTTTCCTCTCCGCCGCCATTGTTCGATATTGTCTACTTGTGGTAACCTAGACCTGATACAGCTGCATCATCAGGAATCTATAGTATACCCAACTCCTTACCAAATTACAGTAAATGTATCGTGTTTGGACTCATTGTAACGGTATCAATGAAACAGGTATAAAAAAAGTTATGCAGCCCGATATCAGGGTTTTTTTTAAGTTAAATACTTATTTTATCGTGTTTAATTTGTTACATGTTTTTAAGATTTTTTTTATTACTTAGCGTCTGTTTGGCAATTCGCCTCGGGCCAACGGATTTTTTTGAAATTAAACTTTATAATGTTTGTTTTTTAGCAGAAGGCCGGGTTTATTGTTTTTTTTTTAAATAAACCTCTTTAACTTCGCATCTCACAATTTCTTTTGTTTAATTTGGTAGAGTGAAGTAGGGGTCATTAGCATATTATGTAAAACAATAACCCTGTATTATAGGTACTTACCTAGTTTTAACGTAAAATACTGTTAGGTACTTATAAATTTATAGTTTGGCAAGTCTAATTGTACCTATGTCTATGGACACAAGCATGCCACTATCAACATCCACCAATCAGAGAACAGTGTGTTATTTGCCGTATCATATAGAAGCGTAAAATTAAAAGCTCTACTGTGATTGGTCGAACCGTTTAGAATCTTACGAATGGATATCCGTCAGTTTATAAAATACGACGAGACGTCGTAAGTTTATAAATTTCCGAAAATGTGGGCGTAAAATAATACAATTTATCTCTCGTTTGGAAACCTACGGACGTTTATAAATTTCCTAGGAAATTTATAAATTTCCGGTTCTTGTTGTTTTCCGTTGACATATACACATTTGGTAGATCTGCTGATCGAACAACATCTATTTTTCATCCCCTTAAATGTTAAGGGTAAGTTAGGGGTACTTACTTTTATTTTATTATACTTTTACTTAAGTTTATTTTTAGTCAATTATTTTATTTTTACATATACAACCCTAAATTTTGATTTTTTCGAAGGTACTATCAGGCTTGTCATTTTGTACGAATAACTACATATTTTTACAAATCGTAAAATTCAACTATCTTAATTAACTTACCTTTTTCGTAACTGATTTGCCGCTCTTGCTGTCTCGCGTTGTCAGCCGCAACCTTGAGCAGACCCTGTATATTTCTGAGCAGGGTTTCCGTGGATGATACGAGAGTATCTGCGGTGGGGTCGACTGGTACCGAAGGAGGTGTGCCAGCTTGAGCAGCGTAGCTGACAGGCGCTGGCGACGTCGATGCTGGGTGATCGCGTTCAACATCACTCAAATCTGCACCTAGCACACAAAAATTTGCATTGTAAAAAGCCTAGGGGTAATTTTCTACAAATATAAAAAATAAGAACACTCTTGCAATTCAGTATAAAATTAATAAGAGTACCCCATTAATGTGTAAGAATATAAAAGCGAGATGTTCAAAAAAGGAGAAATATGGCAATACAGCCAAGTCGATTACGAGTATAATATTAATAAATATAATTCTAATGATGTCTTAGGTTTTTACGATAGTTGCACATTGCAGGAAATTATTTCTTCACGGCTCTGACCCTGTGGTCTCGCGACAACGGACACTGCAATGTGTCTGAAATTAAATAAAACAACACGATCAGAACCGTAATTCCAACAATGAACAATTTTTATCTAGCTCGAAAATTACTCATTTTTAATTCTGCATAATAAAATAGGTAACATAAAAGTCTGGCATACATATTACAAAACAATATACGACGTGATAATTACAGTAACGTACATCGCGTGTCAATAACGGACCTCACACATAAAAAAGAAAGTGTTTCGATTGGCGTCTCTCACGGCCCAAAATAATCTATCGATACATTTAATTTAACTGACAAGATAGTGACCGCTCATCAAATAATGAAGACAACATCGTTTCGTCATTGTCGATGCGCACGATAGCACTCTTGGGTTGTCACAACACCATCTCCCTAATAAGGCCAATTAACAGGATCCTAAGAAATTCAAACAAACGAACGTAAACTCTATAACTGATGCCAAGGATATAGAATCATCCGGCATGTGCGGCCGGCCTAAACACTTCATGGATATAAAACAAAATTAGATTGAAGATGAGAACGTTGATTGAAAGGAAAAGGTAACGTCAAACGAACAAAGATCAAAGTTGAATGACATGAGCTTTTATAAAAAGCATTTTTATAATGAGACTGGGGCAATCGTGACGAGCGTGAATTACGTATCGACAGAATTAATCGTAGGCAAATACGTATAAATAATGATTCAGGCACGATTAGGAGGGAAATTGCGAAATGTGCGTGCCTCTAGCGAAATCAACGAGGTGTATATTGATTTCGTCGTCAAATCTTTTGTTTGCACAAATTTCCCCAGGCTCATCCTGGCCGGGCAAGTGTTTCCCTATAAATCGTTGTCAGTTATCCGTTCCCACGCTCTCCGAACATTTTGTGTTCAACCTGCAACAGCCACAGTATACAATCCTTATTGTTTCACTTAATTTTGCTATTGTATGCATCAAGTATTTACATTTGTGGAACAGTGTTTTGACTTACACTACGCCGACTGTTTGTCATAGTTCAACTGGATACATTCTCACAGCAATGTACTAGATTTTGAGTAACTTGTTTCAAGCATAGTAATAGGCAATACAAAAACTATTTTATTAATCTATAATAGTATTTAAGTACGTAGATTTCGATTGATTGATGATAGTGAGTAAAAAAACAAAAATATATCTCTGACTAAAATAAACAAACGAAGAAAAAAACGAAAAGAATCAAATGTCACCATCCATCATTTGGCTTAGTGGTCTTAATAGTTCGTGTCAATGATAGTTAATTAAATAAAAAGACTTTATTATTATTTCATTCAATAGGTTTGACTCATATAGCGTCTGGTTCGTAAAAAAAAGATAATAGAGAAATATCACTTAAAATCTACAATAATTTGGACATATGTACCAAAAAAAAATAGTGGTTGCATTCGTAGGCAAACATCATCTCTTAAATACTAATTCATGATCCTTTAATATAAAAATATTTTTAATAAAATTCTGAATTATCTAACAGCTATATTATCAAAAATACAAAACCTCTGTAGTTATTGTCTATTACAAAAATTGTGTAACCGTGACATCTTATTTTTACATCGTTCACGTTCCCGTATAAAATTGAATTGAGTCTTTTTAAGAGCACCATTCATACACCATTGGGGCAATTGCAAACGATACACGTAATAACGTTTTATTATACCGTTCCATTATAAGAAAACGTGTGGTGTCCTGGGATCAAGGTGGAAGAAACGCATGAGAATGCCTAGTTAAAGTCATTTACTCGTCACAGTATACATTCTAGTACTGCTGTTGATCTTGCATCATTATTCTCATAATCTACTCAAGATTAAGTATAGAATTGCAGTCATTTCCGATTAATTTATATCACACCGTTAAGCTCCATCTAGTATAGAGATTTATAAAATAATTAACAGGTTACAATGTATTCGAGAGGCCATTTCGCACGAGTGTTTCCATTCCAAAATAAAAGTAACCATAGCTTTATGGTTGATAATTTCCGAACTATGAATGCTGAAGGTTCCAGAGCTATTACTGGGCAATTTTGCTGGGCATTACAAGCGATGTATATTGAAAGGGTGATATCGAGTCTGTGTTAATGTACGGACACTAATTTCTTGTCGTGCTTTCATGAGATTATCGGGAAAATATTAAATGTATCTAATGCATTATTTCTAGGAAATTGAAAACCAGTGCGGCATCATTTGAAAAGTTAATCTGTTATTAATGTATGTGTATGCAGAGATGCATTGTAATGAATTTAGTATAAGTAGATCCTTACCTATCCATCCAGATGTAACCAGTCATATTTTGAAGAGGTTGACCCCAGGGTTAGGAAAGGCGACCATATGATTTACAGATGTTTTCTAACCATGATGCAAAGTATGACGGAAGCGCCGAATACTTTGAGTTTTATATTCAGTAATTCAAAGTAGGTATACAGCCTACTAATCCACTTCATCACAGTCTCAGTAAAGAGCAATTAATAATTAATTCACATTAATTTTTCGAGTAGTGTCGACAGTCAACTGTGCAGTTGCAGGTTGTATGCAACATTGTAAGTCAAAACCAGTAATTTAAAGGGTACAGATGATTATTATTTGCCTCTTTCATTATAGATGCAGAAGGTTTGATGTCTTACATTCAAAAGTTGCTGAACTATTTACATTTAAAATATCTCGCAATAATGTGGGAGCACAACTAAGCAACAACTTTGTGTGAAATATGGCGGAGATTGGGCCTACACTAGCACATGTAATAAATAACGAAAACCATTTTATACGCAAAAGCCAATACCTGTTATTCCCCCACCAATTGAAACGGCAACCTGTATTAAGTCTCTGAATTCCGATGGATGAGACTCAAAACCTGGTTACTAGAATGACCCTATGTCCAGCACTAAAATGATTTTGACTGAACTGACACAAAAAAATATAGACCCACCGTCGTCCTCATCTTTCACATTATGGTCCTCTTGGTCTGACAGGGGTGCGTCGCTTTCATCAGAATGTGATCTGGGTGATGCTGCAGCAGTTGGCGCAGATGGCAGTCGCGGTGGCTGTGGTGTTCGGCGAGAAGCAACTGAACTTCTCCCGCTCGCTGAGCCATCTCCTCGTTCACGCTCACTTCGTTCGGACCGCTCACGTTCACCCGCTGAGCCGGATTTCGAAAGGTTGAGCACTGGACTGTGGCCTGGGGAAGACCCTGCGGAAGAGAACACACAATTTACTGCCTCAATGGTCCAGGGGTTACATGTGCCACCTTTGGATCAACGGGTCCCGGGTTCGATTCCAGGGTCGGTATATATATCTTCTTTCTTTGGTTGCCTGGTAGAAATCGTTTCAGCAATAAGGTGACATTGGCGGAGTTATGTTTTTATAACATGGCAAGCCAGGTATTCGTCAATCAATATAATTTACGTTCATACCTCTTAAAGAGAGAGAGTGTGTGCATGCAATAATAAGGATTTTAAATTTACCGTTATGTGAACCTTCCCGTGCCTTGTCCATTGCCATTACACGTTCCATATCTCCTCTTTCGTCTCGCAATCTGCAACAAAAAATAAAACATTCAGTAACTTGAACATTGAAGAAGTTACTGTCGTACAATTCTAATGACGAGCTATTTCTGACTCGGAAATACGTTTCATTAATATGTAGTTTGTTACTCATAAATCTTTATAAATCACTCTTCGCGCAATCATCAATTTATTAAACAACATCGCCGATTGTCTGTACCTTGTTAACAGAATCAAAAGCCGAGGAGCCGATAATCGGTCACGCTACCACGCAAAATGAATCTCACAAAGCTACTAACAAACAATTTTATCATTTGAAACCATAAAGCATGCTTCCCACTGTGTTGTGGAGCTACTACAAAGGCAGAAGTATAATATTATAGAACCCCGCTGAGTTTCTTTGTGAATGGATGAAGACGGCGGCGTACCTATGTAATCATTTTGTGTGCCCATCTCTTGTATTGCTACCCTAATTCCTTGGCTTCTATTTGATTGTGAATTATTACTTTTGATACCTCTGTTTTTGATGTTTAATAACATCAAAAACAGAGGTCATTTATCAACATTTTTTATGGATTTTTTACAGTTACCCCAAAAATGTAATTACAATATGTATTCGTATCTCTTAGCCAACATGAACATTATAATTAAAAAAACTTGTTCAAAGGCAAATTTATTTACGCCGAATGAATGGCAAAACTTTTCATAAATAAAATAGAAAAGCGTGAGATATTGAAAAATGAATTTCTTTCCAAACCAATTTCGCCTATTTCAAAGGAGTGTAGTGCTACAATTTTTGCTGGGTAATGCCTTTCAAGCATTTGAATATAAATGACGTCTGAAAGTGAAATGTAACATACATAATAAGTGGCTGTTTTAAGCCTTCGCGGAACCCTTTTGTGGATTACAGGGTAATGACAGAACAGAGAGCGAAAATAAATGCATAAACCCCATACAGACCTTCAGAGGGTTGAAAGGTGAACGTCATATTATTTTGGGAATTTAGTTTCCCAAACAAACATTATTTTACGAGTATAATACGCATTACAATATCTTGACTATCACTATCATCATCATTATCACTACATAGTATAAAACAAAGTCGCTGTCGTCTGTCCGTCCCTATATATGCTTAAATCTTTAAAACAACGCAACGGATTTTGAAGTGTTTTTTTAAAATGGATAGAGTTATTCAAGAGGAAGGTTTAAATGTACAATACATGCATAATATTGTATAGAAACACTGATAAATTTAGATGTTCATCATTGCACCCGTGCGAAGCCGGGCGGGTCCCTAATTTACAATAAAGAGTATATCTATCTATCTACAAGTTTAAGATAAGGGACTTTTTATTTTTTTGTTATTTTGCGGAATCCCGTGGCATCCAAATGGCTTAGTCATAATAGTAGTCATTTTATCGAACACTGATTTTTTATGATGATAGACAGAGTTAGTTTTAAGAAGACTTGTCTTGTGGTGTTGATTTTTAAAAGTACTTTTTATTCAATATTCTTCATGTTAAACTCGAAAATTACAGCTCATAAAACAGGCTCATTAAAGTTAGCCCCCCAAATAAAATGTTTTTTTACAATATTCGACTTTTTTTTCTACTAAGTCGTTTGTTAATCGTTTGTGATTATTTGTTAGCTGTTAATACTTGTTTGTTCTCCATTTCTTAATTATTTAAAAAAACATAATTAAAAATATACCTTCAAGTTAGCCCCCCACTTGCAATTTATAATATTTTTCCGTCAATAATGACTCGTAAATATTTATTTTCGATTGTTCGTACCTAAAATACGTTTGTTCTCTTCTGAAATTACTCAGATTTTGTTTAATTAACTATTTTAATTAGCTGAATATTAGGTTGGAGAAGAAGTCTTTTCGCATTATAGTATGTTGAATGTTGTCATTGAACAGTCTAACGAAAGGGACAGCAAAAGTCATACTACGAGTAATACAAGTTTTAAATTTTTATGGTTTAATAAACTATATTATAAACTAGCTGACCCGGCAGACTTACTGTATCAATCGATAAATAAAAGACCTAAACTTTTTATAAAGTTAACTTAAAACAAACAAAAGGAATCGTCAAGCGTCACGTCAAAGGAAAAGCAAAGTTTTGTTTTTATTTAATTCCGAGCATTTCCATATTTTCTCACCTTTTAAACCTTCCCTGGACTTTCAGGAATATTTCAAGGCCAAAATTAGCAAAATCGGTCTAACCGTTCTCGAGTTTTAGCGAGACTAACGAACAGCAATTCATTTTTATTTATATAGATAGATACCTGAGTTGATGTAAACTAAGAAATTAAAATATTTTGTTTTAAAAAGCAATTATTATAATGCTTTTAGATTTGACTAATAAACTTTTGAATTTAATATTTATAAAAATTAAAAGAATATTCTAAGTCATCATGTACAGTTTTGAAATACGAAGATCTCGATAGAAAGAAAACTCATACAATAAAAAAATAACCATCTCTGTTTTTTTATTCTACTCTACTCGGTAACCCTCAAAATGGAGTCGTTTCGTACTTTACTGACGAGTCACGGAGCTCCGTTTGAATTTAATATATTTTTCATTTCCGTCGCCATTAATATGTAAATAATTCTTTGCCTTGTTGGAACCTTTTGATTGCTTTTTTTAAATGTTTTTCAGTTTCAAAGGGTGTTCATCTATATACTTACATGAAGTAAGACTTTTTAGGGTAATTTGGAATTCACACTTTTGGTTGGGTTGCATCCTTACGGTAATGCCATCTATGGGACGGAAACAGAAGCTTTCACTCATGATACAAATGCGTCTGTCATTTCTTTAAAAAAACTACATACTATGTGTAATTAATTCACAGAAGACTTGTTATAATTAACGGAATGCGTCATAGTTATTAATATTCTTTGTCAATATTTTTTTAAACTCGTGTGCCCTGACGAATCATCGAGAAAATAATCGACTCATCGCCACACGATCGGACAAAAGATAACGGCTCAAATCAATAAAATAATAAATTATTTCCACTTCCTCGATATTATTTTTATCTTTATAAAAGTGTTGCTGTGATTGATGATGTTAGGATGTTAAAATTAAAACAGATATGGGTTTATTTCCACATGTTTATTTGGTAGCAAGCAAGGACCATCAATCTGATTCATTGTTAGTTTTCGACACCTCTATTTACGCAGGCAATGTATTTAAGCAGCGAAGAATATTTCCATGGATTTTACGATTGCTTAAACTTACATACAAATATATTCTACTGTATGATAATTTGTTTAGACAATTAATTAAACAACCATTGTAGACATGACATATAGTTACAACAATATCTGGATGACCGAGCTTTGCTCGGTATTTGTTTTTATAAATTGTGTTTTTTGGAAATTATATTTAAGTACGAATCACGCAAACACTCATTGACTTCGTGTTACTTAACAACGCCATCTGCTGTTGTGCTCACAAAAAAGTAGTATCATTATTCGCCAATAGATGTCAGGATTCCTAGCTAGATCAATTTATCGCCCCCGAAACCCCCTATATACTAAATTTCATGAAAATCGTTGGAGTCGATTCCGAGATTGCAATTTTAAATAAACAAGTGTAGTTTTATTCTCACCGTAGTATGTATTCCGGCAGGACAAACAGTCAACACCAATAGTCAAACACTATATTATCAGTAGTAAATTGTTTATTCACGTAACACAATGATCTTAACACGATTGTAGCAAGTACATCTATTACTTTACACAATTACAAGTACAACATATATTTTTGTGAAAGAAAACATCAACTGATCGCAACAAAGCGCACTGCACGACATACCCTCGAGAACAAGTAAAAAATCGGCCGGCGCGCGCGCATCGAGCGGCCGGGAGCCAGGCACCGCGTGACGTAATGTTTGCGAGCTCGAGTGTCCAATGCACCGCGCTAGTTCGTTCCGCGCGACTTCGCTTATCGATTTTGAAACTAGTCTAAACACAAAATAATATATGACTATTTTATTTATTAAACTACTACGCTACACACTCCCTTCCCAGATCGTTTCACGATCGAAAAAAGTCGGGAAATCTCACTAATCTTCCACTTCGGGTTTTGTATGGAACTTGCAAGTCTGCACTCTTTGTGGGTTCAGTTTCCTGGTGTTTTTCACCTGTCTGGTGGTTGTCTGGAGCACCCGGAGGATTGCTGTCCACAAGATAAGCAGGTTTCAGCCTGTCTATAGAGACAGTTTGAACTCGTCCTTGTATTTCGATTTTAAATGTCTTTGGGTTTCTTTCCAAGACTTTGTGTGGACCTGTATATGGTGACTCCAGTGATTTTTTTGAACCTTGGCGAAGAAAAACATATTCAGTCTTGTAGATATCGACAGGGACGTAAAAAGTTTTCTTACAGTGCCATGCAGCTGGAGTTGGAGATAACTTAAGCATGTGGTTCCGCAGACGAGACACGAAGCTAGTGACATCATGGGTAACGTCAGTATTGGGTGTGAAAAATTCACCTGGCATGCGGAGTGTTTCTCCATACACTAATTCGGCAGCGGAAGTTTTCAAGTCTTCTTTCCACGCACATCTGATTCCTAGGAGTACAAGTGGAAGTACTTCAGACCACTGCCTGTTGTTGTGGCACATTATGGATGCTTTCAATTGACGATGAAGTCTCTCAACCATTCCATTTGCTGCCGGGTGGTAAGCTGTAGTGGGACAGTGACGTGCGCCTAGCAGACTGCAGATATTTTTGAATAGCTGGGACTCGAATTGTGCGCCTCTGTCGGTTGCTATCCTGTGGGGGCAACCAAAACGTGATACCCAGCCGGACACGAATGCGGTCGCGCAAGACTCTGCTGTGATGTCCACCAGTGGGTAAGCTTCAGGCCATCGGGTGAACCTGTCTATAACAGTTAAGCAGTACCTGTAACCAGAAGAATATGGTAATGGTCCAATTATATCCATATGGATGTGGGAAAATCTTTCGGATGAGGTAGGAAATTGGGATAAGGGTGAGGAAATGTGACGGGAAATTTTATTACGTTGGCAATCAATGCATAGTTGAGCCCATTTTTTACAATCACGACGTATACCAGGCCAAACGTAACGTTCAGCTATCAACTTCGACGTTGCAGAAGGACTCGGATGACTAATGTTGTGAAGATTGTCAAATATAATTTTCCGAAATTTTGGCGTGATGAATGGTCTCGGGCGGGTCATCGTCATGTCGCAATATATATTGGCTTCAGCTGTCTCAACCATTTCCAATTTCAATGCGCTGTCCTTTCTTAGTAACATCTGGAGTTCGGAATCTTGCAATTGATCTTTTTCCAATTCTTTGTAATCTATTATTGTGGCTAAGCTCTCTATACGTGACAACGCATCTGCCACTATATTCGAGTGACCGGAAATGTGTCGCAGATCGGTCGTAAACTGGGAGATGAAGTTTAAGTATCTATGTTGTCGCGGTGAACAATTATCCCTATTAGTGGAAAAAGCAAATGTGATTGGCTTATGGTCGGTGAATACTTTAAAGTTTCTTGCCTCAACCATGTACCTGAAGTATCGTATGCTTTGATATATAGCCAATAACTCTCGATCGTAGGGACTGTAGTTCTTCTGAGCAGAAGTTAATTTTCGAGAGAAAAATCCTAATGGCTGCCATTGTCCATTACGATTCTGCTGAAGAACTGCGCCAATTGCCACATCTGATGCATCTGTGAATAATGCCAATTCAGCTTGTGGATTTGGGTGGAATATCATTGTCGCTTCTGACAAGCTGGTTTTACAGTCATTAAATGCTTTCTGAAGTTCTTGTGTCATAATGATTGGAGTAGATCCCTTAATTTTAGGTCCTGAAAGTGCTTCGTGAAGTGGAATCTGTATTTGAGCAGCATGAGGTAAAAATTTTCTATAAAAATTTATCATACCTAAAAATCTTCGGAGTTCTTTAGCAGTTTTGGGGAGAGAAAATTCCATAATTGCTTTGACTTTCTCATCTAGGGGGCGTATTCCTTCGGGAGATACGTGATACCCCAGAAAAGTAATTTTATTAACGCCTAAAATACACTTCGCTGTATTTATAACTACGCCATGTTTTTGTAGGCGTTCAAATACTATTTTAAGATGTTCCAAATGTTCTTTCTCGTTTCGAGAGAAGATTAATATGTCATCTATGAATCCGTATGTAAAATCTAGGCCTTGAAGAACCTCATCGAGAAATCTTTGGAATGTTTGTGCCGCGTTACGTAAACCAAAAGTCATGTACATGAATTCGAAGAGACCAAATGGTGTAGTAATAGCTGTTTTGGGTATGTCTTCCTCGTGTACTGGAATTTGGTTAAAAGCTTTTACTAAATCAATTTTTGAGTACACCTGTGATCCTGACAGCTGGTAGGCAAAGTCATGTATATGCCTTACTGGATACCGGTCAGGTATCGTCCTTGCATTTAGGGCACGATAGTCTCCACAGGGTCTCCAACTGTCATCTTTCTTAGCGACCATATGGAGCGGAGATGACCAAGGGCTCTCTGATCGACGAGCAATTCCATTACGTAACATTTCTTCAAATTCTTTTTTGGCAATACTCAATCTATCAGGTGCCAAACGCCGTGGTCGAGATGTTACTGGAGGTCCAGGTGTGGTCCTTATGTGATGTTTTGTAGCATGTACAGACATTCTCTGAGTCCCCGCGGGTCGTGTTATATCTGGATAGCGTCTAAGCAGGTCATGATATATAGAGTCACCAGTGAACATTTTTAATGACAAAATTTCGTGACCTTGTTTGTGCAATGAAGGAGCGCCGACTGATAGGTTTGTAAGTGAGTCAATAAGCTTTTGACAGCGGCAGTCGACTAGTAAGCCATAATAACTTAAAAAATCGACTCCAATTATCGGTTTGGATACATCTGCGATGATGAACTTCCAGGGAAACTCACGACGAAGTCCAAGATTGAGGCGAATCTGGATAGTGCCGTACGTGGGGATGGGTGTTCCATTCGCAGCAACAAGCTCATATGTCGACTTGAATTTTTGATTGCGCAGCATCTTTTTTGGGTATGCGCAAACGTCTGAACCTGTGTCGACAAGATATTGTATTTTAGTATCTTTATCCGTAACAAACAAGCGGCCTTTGCATGATGAGCAGTCATTCACCGCCATTATTGACTGCTTCTCCAGTTTTCCTGGGCGAAATCACAAGGTTTGATGCATTTGTCTGCCTTTGCCCCGAACTTGTAATGATACCAACACGTTGGGTACTTTTTATGGTGAGAACTGGAACGTGTTGATTTAGAATGACTACGTCTCAAATTTCTTTTCGGCGTTCGTGAACGAGAACGTCTATTGAATTTATGCGTAAGCGTTTCCACTTGCCTAGTCAGCTCTGAAATTTGCCGTGACATAGCATCAATAGCATTAGGTTGAGCAGTATGGGTGGAGGCTATCTGTGGACTAGTAGGTACAACATCGTGAATTCTATCTGCTAAATCCGCTAATTCTTGTAAGCTCACAGATAGTTGAGAAGCAATAATAGTTTGTATACTATTAGGTAGTCTACTAGACCAAATCGTTCGCAGAAAATCCTCTGGCACTTCGGGTCCTGCCAGATGTTGAAGATGTCTCAGAAATTGGGACGGTTTACGGTCGCCTAATTCTTCGTGTATAAGGAGTTGTTTTACCTTATTTTCCTTAGAAGCGGTGAGTCGCTTAATTAACTCGGCTTTGAGCTTGTTGTATTTGTCATTTTCAGGTGGGTTAACAATGATATCCTCAACTTCTGAAGATGTCTGATGATCCAATTGACCAATCACATAATAAAATTTGGTGACATCTTTCTTTATATTACACAATACGAATTGACCTTCTAATTGGGCAAACCAAATTGCTGGTTTCTCGGGCCAAAACGGAGGAACTCTCATACTGACGTACTCAATGCCGGATGACGGACGTGCAATGGACACGCGCTCTTGGTGCGCTTGGGGACTTGATTCCATGTATTCCTCTTCGCTTGCATTACCAGCGGCTTTATCATCATGTGCACTTGCCATAGCTAATAATTCTTTGTCGGAGGGTCACCACTGTAGTTTTATTCTCACCGTAGTATGTATTCCGGCAGGACAAACAGTCAACACCAATAGTCAAACACTATATTATCAGTAGTAAATTGTTTATTCACGTAACACAATGATCTTAACACGATTGTAGCAAGTACATCTATTACTTTACACAATTACAAGTACAACATATATTTTTGTGAAAGAAAACATCAACTGATCGCAACAAAGCGCACTGCACGACATACCCTCGAGAACAAGTAAAAAATCGGCCGGCGCGCGCGCATCGAGCGGCCGGGAGCCAGGCACCGCGTGACGTAATGTTTGCGAGCTCGAGTGTCCAATGCACCGCGCTAGTTCGTTCCGCGCGACTTCGCTTATCGATTTTGAAACTAGTCTAAACACAAAATAATATATGACTATTTTATTTATTAAACTACTACGCTACACAAGAATTGCTCATTTAAAGATATAAGATATGTTGAATAAATTATTATTGTGAAAAGCGTGATACGGTTTTTTTTTAGTGTTTTTTTTTAACTAACGATACCTCTACCTAAGTCAATCTTAAATCCTTAATCAAACTAGATACTTTGAAGTATTTCATTCATCATTTTACAAAACTACACAAATGACCCACTGCTGAGTCGGGCCTCCCCGTCGGCAATTAGCCTTCTATGCCACGCTGGCCAGACAGACGAGTTGGCACAGGGTTCGTAACGAGTTTACCTTCTCTTGCGGCTAGGTGATGTGCATTGGCGTTCCTTTGGTCAGCTCTTACGAGACCCTCAGTGTAGTGTGGGTTTGTGACATTGTGTATTCTAAATACATCACAGCAAAGACTACTATTTCATCATCATTTCAGCCAAAAAACGTCCACTGCAGGACATAGGCTTCCCCCAGGGATTTTCACAGATCCTGGGCCACCCGCATCCATCGTATTCCAGCGACCTCAACCATGTCATCGGTCCACCGTGTCGGAGGCTTTCCAGCACTGCGCTTTCTGGAACGCGGTCGCCACTCAAGGATTACTACTTACTACTAAAAAATTAAAACCCGATGCGATAAAAGTTATAAACGACTTTTTGTCCAGTCACATTCAAATTTATCAAGTTATATAGATATGCAAATATCATAGGATTAATTTACTAACTTCCAACAACATAGGATGCTGAATAGAAGTACGTTTTCATGTTGAGCGGCTACGAGCAGCATTAACTAATCAACGCGCGTCGCGCGGCTGTAGATTGCGATGCATTGTGCGCGCCCGCCACACCGGAATATCTGTTTAGGCCACTGCACTGGCTACATTACAGCGTATGGGCTTAGCTTAGTATGGTATTAGGTAATTATCGAAAGCTAGGATGACCCACCTTCGTAATTGCCGATTGGTATTACGCACTCGACCAATTTCAGGTTAAGCAAACAGTGCAGTATTAGGTGTTTTCGATATTGTTACAAAACATGGCTTTGGAGAATCACAATAGCTACGGTATTATGATGTTTTGAGCATCTATACGTAAGTGAGTCTCACTGAGTATGAATCTAAAAAATAAGAGGATATATAATTAAAGAGTCCATATTCCCAAATAAACAAATCGTAAAGGATTATATAAATTGAGAAGTATCTATGAATCGTAGGATTAGCTATCATAAAGCATATATTTACTATTATTTGATTTTAACTGCCGTATGGTGTCCGAGAACAGGACTTAAAGGCTATTTCCTAAGGTATCATTAGTGTTCAATTAGACCTCCAGAACACTAATCAAAACTACATCATTCTGATCACTAGTGTTCAATTATCATCATCATCATCAGTATCATTAGTGTTCAATTAGACCTCCAGAACACTAATCAAAACTACATCATTCTGATCACAGAACAAAGGCGACACAAAACAGTATTTGCATTCTCAAGAATCGATTAAGAAAATCAAATCCTGTCGGAGCGTCACAGCGTAAAACATTTGCTTGACACCCAAATCAAAAATCGTTTTAGCCACCCCAAAGAGGGTTGGGGATGCGTCGACGCCTCAACATTTATTATTTCAGACATATCACTCACATGCAAAACAAACTCAGTCCGATCCATCAAAAAGTTTCTACTCATCCCCTCGCTCCGGATCTGAGCGACACAAATCGAGTGTGTAAGTGTCGTGGTTTGAGGAAACTGCAGTCTGATATCGATAGTCAGCGAAGGCAATAATAGTCTTTTGGAAATAGAACTGTGTTTTAATAAGAAGCTCGAAGAATTGCACAGTTGAAGTGGTAATGGCCAGGCACCGTAACCCGCAGAAGGGATGGCCGGTGGGGCAATTTTTTTGCCTAAGCGAAAGGTAGGAAGACTCCGAACTAGGTTGACCGACGACCTTGTAATCGAGTCAGTGGAAACGGTCTGCATGAGGTCGTACAATGTGAAGATCTATGGTGGAGAACTGTGTTCAGAAGCGGACGTTTGTGGCTGATAGAATAGATAGATGTCAAAAGGTAAAAACTCCCAATGCTCTTGGAGCGAGCATAGTAATTAAAATAGGTATAAGAATATTTAAATGCTTCAAGCTCAGGGAACATAGCGGACCGATTCTAGGATTGGTTGTTTCTATACATATATTCATATACTAGCGACGCGTCCCGGCTCCGCACGGGTGTAATTATGGATATATTATACATATAAACCTTCCTCTTGAATCACTCTATCTATTAAAGAAAACCGCTTCAAAATCCGTTGCGTAATTTTAAAGATTTAAGCATACATAGGGACGGACAGACGACAGTGACTTTGTTTTATACTATGTAGTGATAGAATAACATCTAACACGAGTTACAATGTTTTTTTTCCGAAATGACACTAATCTAAATTAATTAAACTAAAAATATTATAAAATATAATAGAAATAAAAATATATAATAGAATTAATCTAAAATAGCACAAATCAAGATCTTATAACTACCCGACCCGATCCCATCTTATAACTACCCTATTGTACTACTAGTTTACAATGACCCGTGGGTCAGTGCAGGATAATAATAAACTTCTGATAGCAAAAATAACCACAAAAAAGTTATCTATAGACAAAACATAATTTCAAAAGAATAAATAAGCTTGTTCACCCAAAAGAAATGAGCATTGTAACCCCTCAAACAGTCAACAAAGCTTCGAAGAAAATCGACCGAAAAAAGGCTAAAAACACCTTGGGGGTTTACTAATCGAATAAAAAATATCAGCGACCGATGCCAATGTATAGGGGAAGAATGGAATAAATTATAAAGAAAATACAAGTAGCACGGGGGCTGTTGTTATGAGTAAAAATTTCCAAACATATGCAGATAACGTAACGTTTTGCGTTTGAAATGAAGTGAAGGCAATATTGGCGTGCAATAACATGGTGAATCAGTGGAAGGTGGGGAAGTAACAAACAAGATTAAATAATATAAATCACACGATGAAAAGTATTTTTAGAAACAAACTAGCGGCCTGTCCCGGCTTCGCACGGGTGGACATTTTTGATAATGTAGTGATAACGTAGCATTCAAATGGGGAAATCGCTCCAGTACTTTTTGAGCCAATTCGTTACAAGCATACTTACATACAAATCTTTCCTCTTTATAATAGTATAAATGAAAAAAGAACCGCTCCATTAATATTATACGGCGCATTCCAGAGTTTCAGCTTTGGTATACTTCCCTGATTATTTTCTAGTGATTATCTCTAAACTTAAAGTAATTAAGAGGTAGTAGTTAATAACATGACAGATATTATTAGCAACGTATATAAAACACAATAAAAGGAAGAAATAAATCTAATAAAACCAATTTGAAACAATGTTAAAGAAAACAATCCCAATTACTTTTGAAAGAAAGAAAGAAAGAAAATGTTTATTAGACACAAAAAATAAAAACCATAGATAATAAAACAGAAAGCAAGGTATACTTTAATGTGTCTAAATGGCTGCATCTCAGCATCATACTACAGTGTCCTGTAGCGCTGATTTTCAGCTACAGCTACAGCATTTTGGAATTGTAAAGTCAAAAAAACGTATAAGTGACCTAAATGTATAGCTTAAATGATTTAAAAATAAGTCACCTAATCAACGTGTAAGACAAGAAGCATTTAGGGTGGTCGAATGCAAAATAATAGGAAAGAAAGCAACATGATGACTTGTCGCAGTCCCGGTCTTCCCCACGCATAAACGTCTCAACGTCATTTGTAAAAATTGGCCGCTCCCAACTTCGCCAATTTCGGAATTGAGAAACCGTGGAGACGAATTCGTAACTCAGAATCAAAATGTGTAGTCTTTTTTTATAACAAGTAAACAACTGTTAATTTATTTATATTAACGACAAATCCTTTGTGCACGGTCGTTTGTCTTAAATGTAATTTCTTTGATCTAATATGTTTTACTTTCAATGCATGAAATTTGTGTTCATGCTATGATCATATTTTACAATATGAGAATATTTCACATGGTTATATCAATTTTGTATTATTATTATTGTGTAATAAATGATAATCCTTGATAACTCTAACAAGGTTTCATCAACCTGACATGCATCCATGGACATGAGTAATGCACTACTTTTCGTTTACTTAAGTAGGATTATTTCTACATTGAACCGGACTTACTCTAAAGCAGCATCGACTCTATGAAAACCTTGTTCTGTTGCGGAAATATCTATCCAAAATAAGCAAATTTGGGGGCGTCGAAAAGAAACGTTAGAGACAGTGGGAACTCCGCGGGGGAAACCGGAGACAGTTATTTAAATTTGAATAATATAATATGGAAAAAATTACATCATTTAATACCGTAATAAAAGCGCACTAAGCGACTGGGGCATTACGATGCCGAATACAAGGAGGGACATGCAAATTCCGCTTATGAAACGTGAAATGAAATATAAAATGCGTTTGGTGGAAAGTAAAATATGTCTTCGGGAGCTTAGGAGCTCATTACAACATTACGAGTACGTGAGGGGATTTAAGTTGTCTTTGTAAAGCTGTGAAGACCAACGATTTTCCGAGTTGTTTTTGAACATTTGAATAGTGGAATGTTGAAAGTTATGGTATAAACGTGACGTCATAATTACAATGTTTTGATGCAACCGTTGCCTATCCACTTTTGTTGCTATGGTCATGATGAATAATCAAAAGTAATGAATATTATCTGATTAAATTTAAAAAAGAGCCGTTATCCATAGACGTGATTAGAACCATTGTGGAGGATAGTCCTTCTTTTCGCAAACTATGAAGTTTAGTATTAAAAGGGTGCGTTATTTGTTCCCAGTAGAGTACGGTACCGTAACGAGATTCTGATCGAGTTCAATGTTATTAGGATTTAGCGCCGCTGTTGCTCTCCGGTTGGGCCCCAACTGAGGCGAGTGAGTCCAGTAGAATTGTCCACGAGAAACAAAGAGAGCCTGTGTAACTAAAATATGTAATTTCAAAATTGATATGTTGAATTTTTTTTAGGATTTTACCAAAAATATTTCATGCATTTAATAATTGGTTAAATCAACTGAACTTATTTCAAGACGGTTTTAGTGGTTATTAGAAGCGGTCTTCTAAAATACCTATTTTTAAGTCATATATTTATCAGTTGGTATTTAAATGTATTAAATTTAAATACCAACTTTATTGTGTACCAACAAGATACACAATATTTATACCTACTTGCTTTTACACTCTTATAAATAAGTATGTTTGCAAATATTTCCTCTAAACACCACCGCTCGTTTTAAAGCCTTAGATAATTATGCAAAATTGCTCCTAGACCCCCAGTTTTTAGGGGCCATTACCATTATCTGAAATGGGAATGCGTTTTGATAATGCTGGATTTCATTGTACAATTATTAGGGAAATGCGTTATATTACCCATTTATGTTCGGCTGTTTTCTGTCAATAGAAAATTGCCATTGCTATAACTTTTAATGGAGTTGGATGTATATTACGAATTACATTACAATAGACGTTCACGACAGATATACTAAGCACCCTGTATTAAAATTTTGTGACCTACGCGATCACGTTAGCCTTGCATCTTCACTTGACGTCAGGTGAGTGTGTTGTAAAACGCTTACTAGCCAGAATCAGTTTGCAGGACAGAGTCAAATAGATACCATTCTTACATAGCCACATTAATAACCATTAAGTTACATTAACGCAATCGGGTTAAAAAATTGCTAACTCAATAGTTAAACTAAAATGTTAACCTAATATTGCAACTGCAATTATCGATAAAGATTTAGTGTCAAATAGGTATGGATAAATATAACATGAAACATGCCTGGAAGGAAGGAGGTTAAACTGGTTAAAAACCTGACTATGATATGTATAAACTGGTACTTATATAAATTCGACGCAGTAACTACGTAAAAAAATACGATATCAATGACAACGTTTAAAGGTGTGTTGTAATCCTATACGTTCAATTCAGTAACCGCCGATTGCATAAATAAGGCTTCGTACGCATGTGACCGCAGAAAATTCACATCTATCGGCACACTCCACAGTGCCACAGACAGATAATGCAAAGCGACAAATGACAAGTTGATCTTCCAGCCGCTTGAATGCTAGATGCTTGATTTTCTTTGACTAGACGGGTAATAACTTGGATTGGCTGCAGCGGCTGCGCAGCCAATGATCGCATGGGTAATGATTGTAATCGAATTGATCGCTCGTGCTGACCGCAACATGTTTCGAACGAGACGATAATGGTATATCGACGACTCGATGTGCACCTTTTGTTGTCTGTGGCGATAATCGACATTTATGACGATTACCCCTGATCTGTCTTTGTGTAAAGTTGAAAAGTTGTGTCTCCCGTAAAAAAAGTCGATACATATACATGAAGTGAAAAAAACATTTTTACTGTAATACATGGGTTCCACTGAAAATCAAACCATTGTTATTATCTTACAAGCTTAGTTATTTGAGTTCCAAGCTGTTTCTTGACTTATCTATGCTCATTTTTCGAGTTATGATACTTTTGTCACCAAGTGGCCAAAATAACAACAGAAAAACTGCCTTGGTTTTACCTGAAATTTTGCACCGAGTATCTTTATCATAAGTAGGAGTACTATCGATCATTTCGTTATGGCTATAGGATTTAAGTCACGCTCTTTATCACTACATAGTATAAAACAAAGTCGCATTCTTCTGTTCGTCCCTATGTATGCATAAATCTTTAAAACTACGCAACGGATTTTGACGCGGTTTTTTTTAATAGATAGAGTGATTCAAGAGGAAGGTTTATATGTATAACCCACCCCGCTTTGCACGGGCGAAGCCGGGACGGGCCACTAGTATTATCTAAATTGCCTTTTCCCACTTTAATTGAGGTATGCAGTAGTTTAACCTAAATTAGCTAACTCACAGTATTTAGGAGCAGTTGCCATCTAGCATCCGAAATCTATCCATTGGGAGTAGGTTAGACAACTGTTGGTAAACATTTCCTTTACATTGTTGTTGTAGCGGTCACGTGTCGATTGTTTTAAATACAAGACAGCTGGTACCAATGCTTTAGGCACTCTCAGATCAGATGTAATAGATATGTTTTTTTTTATAACCCATAACTCTAGGATATGACTAAGACCATATCAAAGAATCAACTGGCATATTAATTATTTTTCAATTATATGTCTGTTTTACTTTTTCATACAAAATTATTTAAAATTACGTAAAACATGACAAAGTTGTATTTTCTTAGCTGGAAATATAAATGATTCGTATTACAATGCAACTTTGATCAATCGAGAGTAAAAATTTTGGTATACGTTACGGTAAGCAAACAAAACTAGGCAAAGCCGCAAAAGTTTATGCATTATATTTACCTAAAGAATATAAGAACTTACAGTCCCAAAGGATATAGAAAACAACACATTGTAATACAATGGACTCGTCTAACAGGCTAATATACCAGATGTATGGAAAACAAATTTTGAAATTAGTGCTAAACATAAAACTTAATACCTCATGAATTAATTTAATAAGACAATGAACAGGAAGTTACTATTAACAAAAATACGGAGACGCACCATTATAGATAAAATGTATCTCAAGATATTAACTCCTGTCTCTTTATAGATTTTATCAATCTGACGGACAAACGCAACATCGATGTCGATTTATCTCCAACTAGACTTGGGCCTTGTGCCGCATCCATCATGATTTTGTGAACTCTCCTGATACAGATAACAGCTCACAATTGATGGAGTTAAAATATCTTATTTTTGGTCACTCCCACTACATTATATGAATGTATATTTTTCTAACCGAATCAAGTTTGAGTAGCTTTAAAAGAGCATTGGTATACATAAATTATGATCGAAACGTTACATTGAAGTTCTTCATTGAAAATATTACGTTAGTTCAGTTAAAACTCAAGTATGAATATTAATAATTATGAACTGTTCTAGGTTTTTGAGTTCAGTATTCAATAGGTAAGTAAATGAAAAGATTAATTCAAAATAAATATCACCAATTTACTTAAGCTTTTTAAACTTCTTGCACACAATTAAATAACCGGGGCTAAATCCCGTGTGTTATAATAAGGTACAATACCTGTATGGTCCCGATACCTTATAAATACGCGATCCTATACTATAAACCTCCAATAGGTAAAAATGGTCAATAATATGGCCAATAAAAAACCCACTTCTAGGTAGATCTCCTCCAATGTCACAGAGGAAAATGAGCCTACCGTGCCACACTAAATAGCCGAACACAACTTAATTAGCATACTTAAAAACAGATTGTATCGTAATCTTGATAAGAAGCTTATGAGCACTTTCGCTTAAAGAAACTGAAGGTTTTCCGTGTAGGAGTTGTCTGTCAGCTTATCGTGGAAACTACACAACGTGCAATTAGTCAAAATTAGTTTATTATTAATTAACTAGTGGGATTGTTAGAGATAGTAAGTTGACAGCTTGATCATAAGATATGAACCACTAAATGCGAGCAATTATTTAGTCGTCACATTCAGGTATGGTGTCGGTTGCGTTGCTATTACAAGTTCCTGTCTTTTTGTTATTAAATAATATACACTGGTTATGTTTGTTAGTATACGAACTAAGACCAAAGGGCCATGGAGAGGGCTATGCTCGGTGTTTCCTTGCGAGATCGAATCAGAAATGAGGAGATACGCAGGAAAACCAGGGTCACCGACATGGCTCACAGGATTGCCAAACTTAAGTGGCAGTGAACGCATAGCGCGCAGGACCGACGCCCGATGGGGCAGAAAAGTCCTTAAGTGGCGACCGCGTTCCGGAAAGCGCAGTGCTGGTAGGCCTTCCACACGGTGGACCGATGACCTGGTTAAGGTCGCTGGAAAACAATGCGGGCGGCCCAGGACCGGGCTCTGCGGAAATACTTGGGGGAGGCCTATGCCCAGCAGTGGACGTCTTGTGGCTGAAATGATGATAATGAACTAAGACCATAAATACAAAAAAAGTAGTTAGATGTACTCTGTGCGCCTGTTTCGCTTTCACACTTGACCATCAAAATCTTGAAGATTACGAGAGCTTGAAGATAGTCATGGAACTATAACTTACAGTGAAGAATTAGAATATGAAAGATTAAAGTAGAATGTAGAAGTAGAACGCGGACTGTCAGCATAATCGACTTACGTTTTAAATTCCGTATTTTGTGGCTACCTATTCTACAAAGCATTACAATTTACTCCAAATATTAGTACATAATAGTATTTTTGATAATTTTTATTCGAATTTCTAATTGAAATAAATATATATCGGAGTGAGCCGTGTTTAATTAAAAGGATTTAACGCATTTTATTCCAAAAAGTTATTCATTACTAATAGAATTATCTTACCGACCTTGCATAATAAATCGTGGAATGGAATTCAATTAACGAGTTACTGGTACTTATTTATTCTTCAATTTAGTCTTCCATAATTAAGATACTTAGCTACCGCTTATTAACGGTTGTTCGTGTAGCGCACAATGTAATCTAAAAATAAATATTAATAAACACACACAGCATGTAGGAAAAATATACACGTGAAAAAATCACCAGCAAATTAAAGACTTTATGGTTCAATCACCCAATGGATTCGACAAAAGCAAACATAACCTATCCAATGAAGCCATTATAAACACAATCGTGTAAAAATTAAAACAAACATGGCCAACAAATTGTAACAATTAGCGTAAGAGCAACAATCGATAGACACACGTCATTGGGGAGTTTGGCAGAAGGTAAACAGAAAATATAATTTAGGAGCAATTTCGTTGGGATGTGCTCGCAATCAAATTGTCTCGTTAATACGCGCTATCAAAACATTTGATTTGTGGCCGCTGGTGTAGGGTTAGCGATGTTATTTAGCTTCGACCAGTGATGACCCCCGGCTTGTTGTCAATTATTTATGACAAATACAATAGTAAGTTATTGGTTGAAGTAAATTGGTGGGAAATCGTCGGTACTATTACAGTCTGTGCTATTACTGATTATGTATCCAGTCATAATGAATACTTGGAAGTATTTTACATTAGTAATGAATATTCCGTGTAGTGACGGATTTGGAATACACAGTGTCGCCACCCCATTTCATCCAGAGGGTGTCGTAAGCCGATAAAAGGATACGATTTGGCCGAAAACCTCGACGCAATAAAACATGATAGGAAACCCTATGCCAACCCGTGTGGCCATCGTGGCAGAGTAGACTAATTACCCTCCATGTAGTTGGAGGAGACCCATATCAGCAGTGGGTCATTCATGGGCTAAGAAGTAGTAAATAATATTATAGACTTAAGCCTATATTATGAAGAATACCTTAGAAGAGAAACGAGATAAAAATACGATGCAATGATGGCATCGTAAAGCAGTTGATGAAAAGAGGAGAATGCATTTGTAAGAAAAGTCATTTAGCAACATAATTACGGCAAATCAACATAGATATTACTACTACTACCTACTACTAATCAGCCCATGTATGACCCACTGCTGAGGTGGCCCCCCTCCAGTTTCATGGAGGGCATCCGGCCTACTGTGCAACGCAAGCCCGTTTTCTTTTCTTGCGGCTAGCTTTGTTGCGGCCGTCATTTCCTTTTATCGGCTCTTACGACACCCTTACGACTCTTCGGACAGTGGTAGCGACGTGTGGCGGGTCGACCACTTCCCTTTGATATGGTTGAGGAGATCGATGGCTGCCACACGCGTTATGCTTGTGAACAGGTGCCGCTGTTTGGGGTTGGTCCGCTCACTGGATTCAAGACTTGTAATTTCAGTTTTTTCATTAGTCTATAATTTTTTTTCTATATAATTCATATTTCAGTTGAGAGCCTTTCGGAACCGAACGAACCTAGTTAGTTTTAAGTACAAGGTTATTGTAATATGGCGTTTAAAAAAAAAAGACAAGCCCTCCGAGTTTCTTCCGCCAGGTCTTCTCGATTGGTGCCGCGTTCCGACCTGGTAGTAGTGTTTTAAAACTGATGTATCCGTTGACGATTGTGAACGCCATAATTGGTTTATACAATAAAGCATATTTCTATTCTATTCTATTCTTACGAGAATGGTATGGGATGGTGACACAATATATTCTAAATTCAGAAATCAAGATGACCATTTCAATTCTATCATTTGACATCTATGAGTAGCTTAAATAAAATAATCTCTGTTCATGAGAGCTGATAAATAAGTTGATCATACAAACTTTCTAACTCTCTCTCAAAATCTCTAGCTTAGTGTTAAAATCATACAAATAGGGACACCAAACAGCACAGATTTAAAAAAGTCCAAACGGAAACGTGTAAATATTTGCGTGTAAATATCAGGACTTTTTCCGATTTATGCGGACGCACACACGAGTTGCGCGCTCAGCGGTAAACAGTGGAATACTTTTTATTCCCGTTGTAATTCCCCCAGCAACTGGGATTTGCATAACAAACCGGGGAAAGGTCAGGAAGCGAACGGAATGGCAAGTGTCCGGTTTGATGCCCAGTCAGCATTGCTTGCTGACGAGAGCTCGTTTAGATCGACCACTTGACTTGCTCGTAAAATTTCAAGTAGATGTTCAATAGCTATTGGTAACATCATCATATGATTATTGATTAGGGGCTGAGGTATACCCCTAAAAGACGCACTGCTGAGTCGAACCTTTTCCCATTACATGGAAACTACTTGCCTACTGTGCCCATGTGCCCAAATGGTTTATCACGGGGAAACCTCATATCAAGTGACGACACGGTTGGCGCAGTGGTTGAGCGATCGTCTGCTGCGCAGCATGTCGCGGGTTCGATCCCCGCACGGAAGAAATATTTGTACGACCTACAAGTATTTGTTCCGGGTCTGGGTGTTTTCTATCTTTAATATGCATGTATTTACAAAAAAAAAGTGTAGTTTATCATCCATCTCGTTACCATAACACAAGCGTTAAGTTGCTTAGCTTGGGACGTGATGGCGTTGTGTGAAATGTTCAAGGATATTTATTTATTTATACATATTAAGTGTTTCTTCTCTTACAGCCAGGATTTCTGCCTTGTCATTGGCGGTTTTACGACACCCTCAAGATGGAATAGAGTGGGCTATGTAACTAAATAACACTATCGGATAAAGAGTTACTGCATTAAGATATCTCGTTTTAAGTACACATCGCCTCTTACGACACCCTAAAGATGGTATGGGTTGGTGGCATTGTATATTCTAAATCAGTCACCACACGGACAATAATATACACAAATACCATAATGTTATATTATTTTTTTAATAGTACAGTAGTATTTATATGCGCAGACTATGGAATGCCACTACAATCCTGACACATATTTCGCTTCATCTACATACACATCTAAATATCATTCTCATAATATATACAATTATTACTGGTTTTATATTTGAATTGCAAACGATAGATATTATCTTGTCACATCAAGTGTGGCGTTGACAGTATATTTACAATTAAAACCAAAGTGCTTCTCATAGTGTGTTAACTTATTGCAAAAAAAAAACGCGTAGCTCTATGTTAGGCTATTTGAATATTTAGATAGCAGTTTCAACGAGCTACTTTAGCCAAGAGTTTGCTAACCAAAGCACTGGCTAGAGTTTAAATGAAATTCTATCGAAACAAATTCACATGCACTTTTCACCCTCGACAAAAAAAGAAGTGACTGGAATCATAACTCCTAAATAAGTCAAACGCACTGTAGCCAAGAGCTTGCTAACCACAGCACTATGGCCAGAATTTAAGTGAAATTCTATGAGGACAAATTCACATGCACTTTCCACCTTCAATAAAAACAAGAGGTGACTGGAATCATAGCTCCTGAATGAATGAACCGATTTTGAATTAGGTTCTTTAAATGTGTATTTCTATACTACTAAAGTGGTGCTCCAGCATACGCCTACTATTAGGCGGTTACTGTCGTTTATGCACGTTCCCAACACAAAACGTATCACTCGAGAATCATGCTATAAAAGGCCAGCACATGGTACTGGTATCAGAGAGAATATTTGATTCATTCAACTGCAAACATCATGATTCTCTGATAGAAATCTGGCTCCCTTACTGACGCGCAGAAGAGTCATGTTATTTGGCTACGGTTTTCTGTAAGGTCCTTTGGGCAGCTCCAAGTCAGCGCGTGGTATAAAATACCTTTCGTAATCTATGTTATAACTACAAAATTTCTTGCCGGCTCTTCTCTGTAGAGCGCTGTAGAACCGGTGGTAGTTTCAGTATGAATGTGGGTGGACGCAAGGGTTGTGGGCGATCAAAAAAGATGGATGGATTGTAATAATTGTGTATGAAAGGTATGGCGACTGATATATGTGTATGGAGACTACCACCTAGAGTGGGAAGATGATAATGGTAATTTTAAATATGACGATTTATAACAGTTTTGTGATAAAACCTACGTAAATAAAGTTCCTTTACAGTTTGAGTTTATCACCTGGTAATGCTTTGTGCTCATTGAAAAATATCTGCTCTGTCATTTGAAAATACGATATGATACCTTAATTCCTTTTTAGTTGTATCTGGAGTGGCTTTGAATTTTTTGTACAAGTGTTTGAACAAAGCATGGGATGTTCGAGCTGTGAGCCTCGAATATGCATCCATATTCATCGGTTGCTCAGCGCCACATGCAAATCACGATTTGCACATTGTAATGAATTCTTTTGATCTGTGGATTCACATATTTGACTTACCCCCATCGATGTCGGGTATTAGCTGACACGCTTATTTCATATTCATAGTTTTGCGGTGTCGATCTTCGTTTGTTAAATTTGTTAATTACGAAAAAGGGCGCGCTTCCAATCATTTTTTATTCGTATAAATGTCGATACAGTTTCATGAATTATAATTAGTGTAGCAAGCTTTACTTCGCTTCATTACCTAAATCAAACGCCAAGTCTAAATGAGAGTGTAGTTATACCGTATTTTTTAAAATGACAACTAAATCTTACTTAATAAACCCTCTGTCAATTTACACAAAAAAGGTAGCAATAGTTTGTTGGCATACGCTTAATTTTTATTGCAATATATCGTCGGTAACTTTATGGTTCTTCTGGCGTGAAAGTAATTAATTAAGGTGAATTGAACCTTTAGATGGATATGGATATCGTACGCGAGGTACGATTATTAAAAATTGGCCAGTACAAAATGCGACAAACATTAGTAACCGATAACTTTAAGCTAATCCATATAAAATGCATCCCAAACAAAAATAAAAACCACATCGAAAAATCTACATAATTACTTGAGCGATTCAACTGTTCGAAAGAAACGTAGAAATGACAAGACGATGACAAATGAGCATCGCGCCCGGATCGCAACACAGTCGGGTGGCGGACCTCATCAAATTATTCCCCACTTAAAAAATCTCCGTAAACAAAAACGGGCGAAGGGAAAAAACACTCGAGTTGCGGGGTAAAAAATAGGTATTGGCAACATTGATTGATGCGTACTAATAGGGCGCGAAGAAATGAGGCCGCTGCGTAATTATAGGAAAAATGACATCTTCTGTCAGTGGCAGTGTAGCCAACTAGAAATAGAACGGTCACGCCTTTTGGTGAGGAAGTGATTAGTGTTACAAACTTATTAAAAATTATTGAGTGAAGGCGGTTAATTGATCACCGGGAACGTCGTTTCACACTTCGATAGATACTATGTGTATTCATCTCGCGTTTTCTCAACTTTGCTCATTATTTATTCGAAAAATGTACAGTCACAAATACAAAATTAACAAGCTGTGTCTAACAAGCAGTACGATGCTGATAAGCAGTGAAAACAGATAAGGTATGCGTATAGATGACCAAAATCGAGAATTCTAGAGAACCTCCAATAATAGCTGATGAACTTGAACAGCTGAAATGATTGTAATAAAACATGTCGAAGAAGTATTGGTAGTTAACTTCCATTCAAATAAAAACCAAATCATAATCGTTCCATTCGTTAATGAGCTATTACGCCATAGACAAATACACAGACAGTATGTTCAGTAACACTAAAACTTCCTCGCCTATCACCAGCAACACGAAACAAATATCTTTGAAATTGCTGAATTCATAAGCGATTTCTACAACACTATACTTAATGTCATACTTTAAGTTAAAGGAATGAATTCCTATAACATTGTTTATTTCAAAACTGTTGCCGTGTTTCCATGTCCTTATGCAACTGACACCCGAAGGACGCAATAATGAATGTTTTCTACCCCGCCCGGAACGAGTCCGCGCATAAAACAACATTGCAATTAACATAGCCAGATGTTAGGCGTCCACAAGTGTACTACCTACTAGGTATAATACAGTATGTCTCTGGATAAAGTGCAAACAATGCAGAGGGTGAAACTAAAACATAGATTATCGAAAAAAACTCCGTTTTGATTCCGATAAATTCTTTGTTAATACATTACAAAGCATTTCTCTAATCAATTTTGGTTTTTTTAATTGTCTAGGTATATTTTTTATTTCTTTTTAATGCAGTTAGTATTATCTATTAAGACAGAGTAAAGTCGTGAAACTTAAATTTCAAAGTTTTAAACGTAGAAAACAATAAATATTTAAAAAATGTTTTTAAAATTAGGGTATTTCAATTCAGACAAAATCAAGAAACCAAAATTGAATAGAGAAATGCTTTGTAATGTACTCGTATTAACAAAGAATTTATCTATTCAATTTCGGCTATCCACGTATATCCAGTTAGAAATAAATAGTTACAATTTTTTTTCTTTTTGTCAATTGGGCTTTTTCAGGTGATCCTTGAAAAAGGAAATATCTTCCTAATATAATATTTTGAAAAAAGTTTGGGTTAGTAAATTGGTTTAGTGGTTCTAACCCAATTCAAATAACTTGATTGAAAATGTAATTGCAATTTTACTTTCTAAGTCTCAGTCCAAAAATTGCAATATTAGACTGCTTGATTCGGTTTCCAAAATAAGCAAATAAAATTTGCTCTGACCATGGCAGATCTAAGGCTTCATTTCAAGTTTACCTTCTCTTGTGGCTAGATTGAATGCTATAAGTATTCGTAAAGTAGGTACCGTTCGCAAAGGATAAGGTGGTTAAAAATTTATCAATTATTTTAACTTTTTCAACACTGGCAACAATAGCTCCAGTGGGATAATCAAAGGAGGTGACATTCATTTTTTTTTACTCCAAAAGGCGCCCTTATCGGTGTGTACATATCATTAGTAATGCAAAATAATGGGATACAGACACCTCGTGCCGTTTGCCGCTAATGATTAATGCTGTTCGCCATTAATTCTTATTTTTGATGAGAAATTTGACTTGTGCTGTCAGGATCCGGAGCCAGATTAATATAGGCTGACGTTGCAAGTTACATTATGACAACGGGGGCGAGCGGTCCCATTTCCACATTGAATTTAGGAACAGATTTTAAAATGTTTTACTTTTATTTGTAAAACTTTATTTAGTCTATGGGTAATATTTAAGTCAGGTTTGTTCTATTTTTCGTTATTTATTATTATTTATTGTTATTTTTTCGGTATTCTATTTAACGTTATTTGCCTGATGCTCGTGGATTACATGTTTGTAAACTGCCCCTGTGTTGCGGGGTTATACCTAGTACAGGGGTTTCGTTTTAAAAATAATAATAATAATAGTACTTAATATATGTCGGCATTTTCACTAGGTATGTCAATGTGTTGTATACAACAATCAAAGGGTAGACTTATAGACAAAAGCTATATCCCATATGGATAGCAAAAAGTAAATTCAAAAACTATATTTAAGGAGGCTTTAAGTTTGGCTACGCAACATTTTGCCTAAGTTGCTAAGACCCCGCAAACTCACCGCAACTGTTAGAATATAAGCGACCAAACGTCAAAGCTGGCAAAACGAATAGTTCGGCCCGCCAACAAAACTAGCGAAATAGTTGTCGCCATAAAAGGGTAAAGTACAAAGAGCTAGATAAAATTCCAGTACGACCGCATCGGCGACAAACTCGAAAGGTATTCCGAGGTCTGACTGCCGTGACTCGGCACCCTTGCCTCCCTACGCATATTAGCCCACTGAAAATCAAAAGTCTTTATTATTAATGATACCACGGCATGACTATCTAAATATCTTCGGGGGCTTTCCTGGAAGTTACGCACTAATCGCGCGAAATTACTCCGCGCTAATTCCGGCGATGTAAATGTACAGTCACCAGATGCGATCGCTGCGATCATCATTCAAAACGGAAGAAGAAAAATCACTTAAGATTCATAGCATTCAGTATCTTTATCTCATGGACACAAGAGTTCATTTTATGACCATTAATTTCGTCTTTTCCTTGGGTGTTTTATCACAACGGCTGCGCGGCTGTGTCGCGAGTCTCATTAATCAAAAGCATTTGTTTACAACGAAGGGAATTTGATTTGATTAAAATAATTCGCAATATCCTTGATAAATATCACCCTCAGTCTCCGTTTGATCTTCGCTGAAATTAATGGCGGAGGATTCAATCACGGAAATGCTGTCGCGACTGTTGGCATTTTCTATCGCGTCACGCTTTACAATTATCGTTAACTACACCGTAGTTCATAGACTGCAGGATTTATTGAACTCTGATAAATAAATGTGCGATAGATAATACAAGTCTGGCCTGAATTAAAACTTGCTAAGCAGCGAATCGAATACTTTCATTATCATAGACTATAACTTTTTAAATTTGGATAATGGATTTTTTAATTTAAATCTTCAAACGATTGCAAATAGGACTATTGTTGTGTCAAGTCTCCTCCTTTTCAATAGAGAGACATCGGCCCATCGGCCAAAGGAACAAGGTTTTATATCTAATTTGGGTGAGTCATATTATTCTTAAAAATAATTAATCAAATGCGTTGATCATAAACACTTGAAATTAAACACTTTTTAACGGATTTATCGCGTGTATATTACATTATTTAGTTCCCGACGTTTCGAATGCTTTGCAGCAGTCGTGGTCGCGGGAGAGACTAGATGACAGTTGTCTTCAAAAGTACAAATAAACCATAGTAATATAGTTCAATAAAAGAAACAGTTTAAATCTACCGCCTATAATTTTGTTTTATTGATAACGACCCATGTGCACGCAGAAATCGCTCACAGTGTCCAGAGGAATTAAATAATGTAATATACACGCGATAAATCCGTTAAAAAGTGTTTAATTTCAATGTGTAATAATCGCGAAAACCTAAGAAATCATTATAAACACTTATCAAATTCTGAAACCCAATAGATTATATATTTATAAAGAAACTTTCTTACATCGTAGATATATTTTGACACTGTTACCCATTTTGGCCAATAAGTGTTATTTACTAGAGATAATAAAGGGTTGGTCAACAGAGCTATCTTCCCTCTCGAAGGGTGGAGGAACGACAAACGATCTACGTCACACCGATGTGTGCCGATCCGGACGGTGTATGCTGGCGCCCGCTACGGCTTAGCCAGGGCTGCTATGTAAGACCTTTCCAAATTCCTTAGTTTAAAAATAAATCCCAAATTGTGAGACCAAATTAAAAACAAAAGGAAAATGTAAATTACTTTATTAATCCTGTGGTGACGGATTTAGAATGCACGGTGTCACCACCCCATTCCATCCCGAGGGTGACGTAAGATCCGACAGAAGGAAATCGCAAAACTGAGAAGCCAGCGATAAGAGCAAGAAAACTTGATACAAAAACATGAGCCAACCTGTCTGGCCAGCGTGACATAGTAGGCTAATTGCCCTCCATGTAAAGGGAGGAAGCCCGAGTCAAAAGTATACCCGAGTACCTAGTAGTACGCAGGAGTACCAGAGTTACCGATATAGCCCACAGGATTGCCAAACTTAAGTGGCAATGCGCAGGGCAGATAGGTCGCAGGACTGACGCCCGATGGAGAGAGAGAGAAAAGTTCTCGAGTAGCGACCGCGTTCCGGAAAGCGTAGTGTTGCTAGGGTGGGCCTCCCACACGGTAGACCGACTACCTAGTTAAGATCGCCGGAAAGCGATGGATGCGGGTGGCTCAGGACCGGCCTTCGTGGAAATCCTTGGGGGAGGCCTATGTCCAGCAGTGGAAGTCTTTTGGCTGAAATGATGATGATAAGTCTCTCAAAAGGATCTCAATATAAATTAATAGTCCCAGGTGCCAAGGCGCTGAGTACGACAGACGAAAGGAAAAAAAAGAAGAGCAAATAATTACCATTCATTGCTAAAAAGAACACGGACTACAAGTGTCAATAACAAAATAAAAAAAAAAAATAATGGAAATTCTAAAACTGTGAAGTAATTAAAAGTACAAGTAACATAATTAAAAGAAATATAACATACCACAATTTTTTGCTGAATTGTCATGCTTGACAAAAGCGAGGAAAATTTATAATTTATAACGAAGCGTAATATTTACGTAAGGCAACCCTAAATCAATCCGTAGAGCGCCGATTAATCGCGGACTAAATCCGGCCGGAACCGAATTAAACCGGACGAATGCATTGAGCCGGACGATTTGTCCGATGTTAATTGTACCGCTTTTGATTTACCGTGCCTCTCACCGGCCATACGGTAATTACCGGCTGTCATTTGAGGTGGTGATATATCGAATATTTTAACAATTTTTTATGTTTGTACGAACAACGATCACGAATAACGATTTATTATTTACAGGTTTGCAATTAAATGACATTATAAATTAACCCCGAAATGACCCACTGCTGCGTTGAGCCTCCTCCAATTGCATAGAGGGTAATTAGCCAACTGTGCCACGCTGGCCAGACGGGTTGGCACAGGGTTTCGTATCAAGATTTCCTTCTCTTGTGGCCTTGTAATTTCCTTCTGTCGGCTCTTACGACGCACTCAGGATGGAATCGGGTTGTACACTATGTATTTTTAATCCGTCACTACACGGAGACTAGGACGTACACATAATAGAAAAAAAAACATATGTTTGTCCATTAGTCTGCAGTATAACATTTTGACATTAAAATTAAACACTTTTTAACGGATTTATCGCGTGTATAATACATTATTTAATTCCCGACGTTTCGAATGCTTTGCAGCAGTCGTGGTCGAGGGAGAGACTAGATGACAGTTGTCTTAAAAGTACAAAGAAACAGTTAAAATCTACCGCCTATAATCATTATTACTTTTAGTATAAAATACCTTTGACTGAGAAAATGAAGACCAAACTTGAATAACAAACAAAAGGCAAACGTATGAACAAATTGTGATTTAAAAAATAACAAATTTCTTTTAACTGACTTTGCTAGTCAAGAATTTTGATTGCAACATATCCACATTTCCCTAAAACAATATACATTGTTACTAAGTAACATCGCAATGTGTAAGGGCATAATTCATAGAGAAGAGCTGTACATCAAAGTAAGCACAATTAAACACAGTAATTAAAACAAATCTAATTGCAAACAAAACAAGGCAGTCTCGCAAGACGTAACAGACAAACAGCACGTACAAATTATATTAAATCAGAGATAATCCTGTCAATTAATTGGACTTAGCATTGAAAACCGGTCCGCGCATGCGCACGTTAAACGAACCACGATCATGTTAGTGTGGCAGCTTGAGGAGAAATGTGTCACAATCGAGCTCAATAGAGGTGAAATGAAATTTATTTGAAATAAATTTATCCATTAACTTAAAATAGTCTGTAAAATACCATACAGTTAGTTGCTAGTTTATAATATTCTTAGATAGTTGTAATCTTTCAAAAAATAATTGACAAAATTACTTACTTCTGGAGTATAGGCAAACTATTTAAAAAATCACCCAACAAAAAGCAAAACTAAGCAGGAAATAAAGCTCTGAAGAAAATTATATGCTTGCGAGTGTAGACTTGATTGACATTTACTATTGAAATGAAATACTTTTTGTTGGATTTATCGCGTTTATTTAATTCCCAACGTTTCAAATGCTTTGCGTGCTCGTGGTCATGAGAGAGACTAGATTACAGTTTGTCTTCAAAAGTACAAAGAGACAATTACATCTAGCGCCTATATTTTTGTTTTATTGCTAAAGTAATATACACGCGATAAATCCATTAAAATCTGATTAATTTCAATGTGTAATAATCGCGAAAACCTAAGAAATGATTCTGACATTTACTTTTTTCATATTTAGAATAAAACTGAGAAAAAAGGTCGTAGGCTCCTATACTAACACCCAAGGAAGCACGTTGATCTGGCAAGGACATTAATATGACTTGCCATGTAACCAGATCCGATGCAATCTTAGCATTCAATATTAGTGATTCAAGATGCCTTGCAACTCATAAAAGCCGGTACAAATTAGAGTAACGTCTAAGTAGACTTGTGAAGGTATAAAAGTAAATAACGATATAGGGTGTAGTAGTATCACAGTACACGTATAGTCTAGTCTCTCCTTTAGCAACAGTTGATACAAAACATTGGAAACATTAGCAAATAAATTAATGTAAATATTCACGAAATTCAGCCGTTTACGTAAATAATATCGCTTTTAGTGCTCTGGGATAGCAACGTATCAACAACACGTTCCCCTGCTCACTTGGAAACATCACGTGTGTTCAAATACAAACATAATTTTATTCAAATAGATATTTTACCATGCGGTATCGTAAGAGCCGACAAAAGGAAATGACAGCGCTAACCTAGGCTAGCCACAAAAGAAGCAAAGCTTGATACAAAGCCTTTTTTTTTTGGTTTCGCCCCCCGGGGAGAGGTCGGTGATTATGTGGGACTCCCGGGACAGAACCCGTATACCCACTAAAACCCCAGCGGTATACCCTCACACGGCACGCTTGGGGCGCCAATGGTTCGCGTAAGCGCAGTCAACGTTGACGCCCCGGCGAGGCGCCCGCTACGCGGGCAAGCGACTATCAGAGAGGGCGTCCCGGTACACTGGGACGCCCTCAGTCATCGAGGCTTTCGTCGGTGGCGGGTCCCCCGACCCACCACCGGCCTCTAATTGATAAAATCCCCTATGCCAACCTATCTGGACAGCATGGCACAGTAGGCTAAATAGCCTCCATGTAATTGGAGGAGGCCCGACTCAGCAGTGTGTCATTTATGGCTTAATAGTAGTATGTTTTTTTTACAAAACCCATTCTATATTGCCATGACGCTACCACCGGCCCGGAACTCTGTAACTTTTTTTATGTAATTGCAATATTTCGCCCGTCGGCGGTCGTCATAATTTAAGATTGAAACTAAAACAAGTCAAAGCTAGTAATTAATAAACCCGTTTTGGACGTCGCAAAGTTCTCACAAACTGTGTATAAAAATATGATCGACAAGCCTTCACACAACTGTCTAATATGTAAGATTTCAAAGTATTAAATTAATTGCCATGCCGACGAAAAATCGGAAATAGGTATTTATATGTTTGTAATCCTTGAATAATTCGCCTAAAAAGTGATGTAATCCTGCAATGGCTCGTCCGATCGGCGACTGACAGTGACACATCGGTACATGGCGCGCTGTCCGAATGTAATTCTACCCGCCGCGCTATTTGGGTCGGGTATTTGTTGGTTTTATCGTATTTAAATAAATACTAGACCTATTAATCGTTCAACAAATTTAACAAAAAGAGTATTTTATTCACATTCATCATCATAGACTTTGCAAAATTTTACACATAGTAAAAGAGGCGAGAATAATAGATTTTTCGTTTTAGTACAGTGCGCGTTTAGTAAAATCGACCACACACTTTAAATATAATGAACCACCATCTGTTACTAAGTAATACCTACAGTGGGCTAACTGATCGACTGAAATAATATGACTACAGCACACGAGAGGTTTATTTATTAGCAACCCGGCCCGGCTTCTCATGGGTGCAATGTATTATACTTAAAAACGATCCTCTTGAATCACTCTATTTATTAAAAAAACCGCTCCAAAATCGGTTGCGTAGTTTTAAAGATTTAAGCATACATAGGGACGGACAGACGACAGCAACTTTATTTTATACTATGTAGTGATATCGAAAAATTGACAAGGAGCGAAAAATTGACATTCCCACTGAGTTACGTGCCATTTCTTTTCAGCTGTAGTCGCGTTCTGAATTGGTACTAAACGATCGCCTAAACCAAATAAATTATTTGAATTTATACTCTGTCTGGTATATCTCTGTTGTACGAAATTCATTTAGAGTTGCAAGTAATAGAATACTCGATCAATCCAGTTCGCAAGTAATAAAACCGCACCAACATCACGGAACACTAAGAACCCTCAAATATTCGCATGAAAAACAGAGTCAATCGCGAGTCAAAACCGCGGAATATCAAAGCTTCGATCAATCACCATCCATTAAACAAGAAAAGAAAAGTGCTTTCCCCCACCGATTGGCCCTTGAATCGGTCCAATTTACATGAGAGCCGCTTTAGCCGCTTTTTCCAGGGAGATTAGGCTGGAATGAGTTTGATGAATCGTCGGCACCCCCGGACTGGCCGCTGCCTGCTGGCAGGCCAGTCATTTGTTAAAAATACACCCGATCCACGGATCTAATTGTCTACTCTAATTTCACACCCTCCTGTGATATCTGCGCCCGGTTTAAATTAACTGGAATTTCTTTTTGTTGCAATTAATAGCCTTGCCCTCGCGTGTTTTATTTTTGTTTGTCTTATCTTATTAAAATCACCTTTATTAAATTCATTTAATTTATTAAATTAAATTTTCCTGAACCAGCTTGCCTTGATAAGATTTTGCATACATCCTACTTAATTATTTTACAATTAACACACATGAAATTATTCATGTGATTTTTAGGGTTTATTTATGAATCATATTTAATCAAGGGAACAATTTTTCAGATATTTATTATAGTAGCAGCATAGAAACAAAAAATAAGACAAGAAAAGATAATATTTTATTAAATATAATTGTTGTAATAAAATACCTTTTACTACTATAATTATATTTGAACAACAATATTTTACTAACAAAAAGCTTGAACTGCCCATGTTGTCAGTGAATTTTTAGATATATAATATTTAAAGTAATGATTGTTTCCTAAGTACGATTTGTACATTGCATTATAACCAGTTATGCGCCGTTAATATTATGATTGAAACATATTTAATTTGTAACTAGTTGTGTTTAAATGAATAGGTAGCACTTGGCATTATTACATACATACATACATATAATTACGCCTCTTTCCCGTAGGGGTAGGCAGAGACCACTTCTTTCCACTTGCTACGATCCATACATACTTGTTTCGCTTCGTCCACTTTCATTATTCCCTTCATACATGCTCTTCGGTTTAGGGTACTCTTGACCTGGCCTTTTTTCAAGACGTCCCTGATTTGGTCTTGAAACGTCCGCCTAGGTCTTCCCCTTTCAACACTTTCATTCACAGTCGCCTTATACACTTTTTCGTCAATCGTTCTTCATTCATTCTCTCGACATGGCCAAACCATCTCAGCATACCTTTCTCAATTTTTGTCACTACATCTTCTTTCAGACCACAACGCTTCCTTATCTCACTATTTCTTATCCTGTCACTCAGTTTAACTCCTATCATACTTCTTAACGCTCTCATCTCAACTGCATTTATTCTGCTTTCATGTTTCTTCTGCCATACCCAACTTTCACTTCCATACATGAGTGTCGGAACCAACACTCCCTCATGCACAGCCAAACGAGCCTTGTTAGATACCTTCCGACTGATCATAAAGGAGTGCAAAGCTCCGTTCACCAGGCATGGCCAAACCATCTATTAAAAATATGAGAATGATATGAAGGAAAATAAAAGGCAAAAAGTTAAAAATAATTTGATAACCTAAGCCAATATTGCTAGTCTTTTCCCCAATATTTCAGTGGTAAGCTATATTGCAATTCTTACCTTTCGAGATGTTTAACGATGTCCTCATATGCTGCTCTACAATTCTCCCAAATACCAGATCTGCAGACAAAAGAAAATAAAATAAGAAAAAATCAAGGAAACACTTTTAGAGAATAGAGAAAGGTCTAAGTTGACAAAAACAATGGAACAAGAAGGATGAAATGATGTTGAAGAGCATGCAGTTGAGAATTTATAGACGAATTTCCGACACAATTATAATATTTTCAAAACATCCGTGAACATAGGATATTCAATCTTAATATTTAAGAGGTTTTTGTCATTTAAGTACCAATTATTGAACAATATAACCATTGTTATAGTATCCACTTTTAGTGAGAGACAAACATTCGCAACAAAAACAATAGCTCTCAAGTCTCAAAGAAGTTGCTAAAAGGGTTTTGAATGTTAGAGGAAGTTATGAGCACTCAATATTAAATGTTCCGTTAGGCGGGGCGAGGGGTCCGAATTAATTATGTTTTTAAAACAATCGCTTATATTTGTGTCGAAACAACTCATGCGTGATCGTTCAAATTGTTTCTCGATTACTTTGGCTCTTTGTTTTTCATTAAACTTTTCTTCGCCGTCTGTAATCAAGGGAACGCCTGGTGAACTGTAAACCTGAGTATCCTTCACTCAAACGATCTCAATTCTTTGTCATAGTATATGCAATACTTTCTTTAGATCTATATTGAGCTATACTTCGGTAATTTTGTTTTGTTAACGTATGTTTGCCTTTTCAGATTCCAAAATGTTTTGTTGAGAATCTGTTTAGGTTGGTCTTGGAGTTACTCCAGTTATAATGGGTTCACGGTTCAATTTGGCGTTAAGCAAGTATCTTTGTATAAACCTACTAGATACTCGCTCAAGATCTAGGTAATTGATGTCTATCGTACCACTATAGAGAGTTCTCTAGTTCGGTACGTAGTGTTACTATAAAAATGCTATGTATTATGTGGTACTAAATACTTTCTACTTCTCAGCCTATAGATGACCCATGAGTGAAGCCTCCTCCACTTAGATGGAGGGAATTATCTTACTGTACCACGTTGGCCAGATGGGTTGGAACAGGGATATTAAGTTTTCTTTTGTGGATAGGTTATCGGCCTTATAATTTTCGTTTGTCGGCTCTTACGATACCCTCAAAACGAAATGGGGTGGCGAAAAATATTGTAGACTTCATAACGAAGAAGCTTCTGACGTCCAAAGTACACTTATGACACAGGATACGCTTATTACTTGAGTGGCAGTAAGACAGTGGGGTAAGTGAGCATTGTGGGTCTTCGGCCGGAAGTGAGGGCATTTCTGTTTGTACTTTTCTAACTGGATTAACTTTCCTTGGCGACATTTAACCTGCCACTTGACTGACCCGCTTAAAGGTTTCTTTCGGTGAATTAATACGTGAGCCGATAAGTGGGTGGCCGCTTTTATGTTTTAATAAAATTCTACGAATATTAAAACGCTTATATAATACTAGCGACCCGCCCCGGCTTCGCATGGGTGCAATCATGAACCTCTAAAATTATCAGTGTATTTCTCCAATATTATGGTTGTATTACACTTAAAAAATCTTCCTCTTGAAACACTCTATCTATTAAAAAAAACAATTCATAATCCGTTGCGTAGTTTCAAAGATTTAAGCATACATAGGGACGGACAGACGACAACGACTTTGTTTTATAACATGTAGTGATTGTTTACCGAGTGGTGACGCATTTAGAAAACAGTGTCACCAACGCATTTTATCCGGAGGATGTCATAAGAGCCGCAAGAGAGAAACTTGGAACGAAACCTGTGCCAACCCGTCTGGCCAGCGTGGCACAGTTGGCTTATTGCCCGCCCTTTGATGGGAGGAGACCCGACTCGGCAGTGGGTCATTTAAAGGCTGAATAGTAGTATGTAATATTGCAAAGCAAAACCGGACATGTTGATTGTAAATACTTAGAGACTTGTCATAGAAGTGCTGTAGTCAATTTTTTACATGGTAGATGAAATTGTAATAGGTAAGTGATTTTGTAAGTACCCTAAATAATTCCAGAAGTAACAGAGTTACGTACATAGACAATGACCGTTTATACCGTTTATAACCGTTTTAACCGTTTATAAAAGAACTTAGCTAGCACGGTGGAAGGTTACACGTGGTGCGTTATAATTCTGCGTAGAAATTTCCATTTTCTTCCTGAATTTAATACAACTCATTACAATATGACTCGTGGCTGTACAAAGCGGGTTTTTTTAAGGTTCGAGAGAAATCGTGTTATTTTTGTATTACAATTTTATCAGTAAGTTTGGTAAACGGGCTCTGAACGTAAATTATGGGAGCGTTAGTTTATCTTTCAATCAATAAAACTGAAATAGTCTTACTTCCTGTCATGGGATTTATGACAACCAAATATGTAGCATCCATACATGTCCAAGTTTGGTCAAAGCCGTTAAATTTTTAAATGTCTGGGGTTGGAGCAATTTTATATATTTCTGCGGCCGTCTGGGTTGTTTTACATACTCATTACGGTAAAGAATGGTAACAAAAGTAAACAATAAGGTAGAATCTTGCCCCATGAAATAGCTTTTGTTTTATGTGCCTAAGTTACTATTATTATATGTGTGTGTATCCGCAGCGATCCGTGGGGTGATGGATTTAGAATATAAAGTGTCACCACCCCATTCCATCATGAGAGTATCGTACGAGCCGATAAAAGGAAATGAGAGAAGGAAAACTTGTTTTAAATATTAAATAACTACGGGATGGAATAAAACAACACGAGTTGAAATTTGAACAAAGATGAACTGACAATTTATTTCTATATTCAAAACATATTTTATAAATACAATAACTTTGA
Source organism: Clostera curtula (assembly GCA_905475355.2). Lineage (NCBI taxonomy): Eukaryota > Metazoa > Arthropoda > Insecta > Lepidoptera > Notodontidae > Clostera > Clostera curtula. Next base: position 12,023,676 of record FR997800.1, on the reverse strand, counting down.
ATATAGGAACTACCAAACAGTTCTTAATAACTTGAAACGAAACCTTGTGCCAACCTATCTGGCCAGTGTGGCACAGTGAGCTAATAGCCCTCCCTATGATGGGAGGAAGCCCGGCTCAGCAGTCCACTACTTTTACTCTAGGATAATAAAGTAAAACATAGAGATTAGGTTCTTTAGATCCAAGTAAAATGTTCAAAAGCCCATAAAACATTCTACGGAGCAATTGAAATATGTACCTACTATTATTTACGCGCAGACATGTGAGTTGACAACGGTATCATACATTTTCTGCTTCACATTTTACCTTTAGTTTATTCATCTACCAATAATCACCTTAGGAAGAAGTGACGGTCACTAAAGAAGGCTTGGTCCGAAAGATAACATAATCAGTAAGAGGTTACAATGATTAGTCAGATCAATGAATTAGGAATTAAAAGCAATTCTTTATGTTATTTGTTATCACTTGTGGGATTCCGACCCGGTGGTAAAGACTAAATGATTAATATTTTATTTTTGTGTTATTAATTTTTGAATTTATGAAAGCATGTGGTTTCTTTTGTGTTCGTGAATTTCATGTTTGTAAACTGCCCCCGCAATACAGGTTGTACCTAAAGCAGGGGTTTCGTTTGTTTCAAGAAAAAAATATAGAGAAAGCTTTCGTAAACATTAATTCAAATGAAAATAGTTTTGGTTTTCACATCATGCGATTGTTCATCATAATGTATTCGAAATCAGTCATCACACGGACTAATGCAGTAGAATAAGCTAAACGACTGTTTGTCTATTTTTCTATATTAACTTCTATTTATGCAGCGTATTTGTGGGTTGACTCACACATCTTACCTTGCAAGAGCTTCCATATTGTGCATGGGTTGACCTTTGATGATCGAGCCATCGGGTCGTGGGACTCCGTGATGTGGCATCCCTGGGGACATGAGCGCATGCTGATGCATAAAGCCCATAGGGCCTAGGTGTGTTGGCGGCGCATTGTACCCATTTGCCAAAAGCGGGGACTTCTCCAAACGTGCCATTTCTGGAACAATCGAAAATAAAAATGTAAGTTTTTTCATATACTTAAATAAGTTTTAAGGAGCAGTTTTAGGAAATTAAGAAGAAACCAAATTTGTAGAAACATTAACGAATATTTCTGTTGGCGACTGGCTGGTTTTAGAAATTTGAGCTTTTCAGTTCAAAATTACAAACGTATTCTATGCAATTTCGGCCAAAATTCTGGTTGCGATTGTTCGGTTTGTCGCAAGTAAAAAAGTCTATCATCATTTTCTTTTTTTTTTCTCTAACCCGTTTCTTTATTGCATTTCTCAAAAATCCTTATACTCATACAGTGCACTCCAGTTCACTTTAGTTTGATTACAGGACTGAGCACAACGTTCTCAGGATCAATAAAATCATATAGGCATTTCTTGACATCTAAAACTAATACTTCAAGTATATATCACTTGAAAGTCCATAAAAGACCTAGTCTGGAATATACAGTAATGTAGCATTACCAACCTCAACGTTTGAAGTAAACATAAGACCATTTGGGGTAAAACACTCAGGTAAAATCCAATTAATGCTCAGTATTATCATTTAATTACCTGTTCCAATAATCGAATCGCCCATAAACCGGTGTATCAACAATAATAAAATGAGCAATGAATTTCAGACTATTGTTTTCTGGCCACCACAAACAACCTGAGTAAACATAAGGGGGAGGAACGCAAATATTCTTAAAATGGTCCCGCGTGAGGGTGTTAGGTGGCTCTCGTTGGAGCGGTGGGCAAAGATAAATCGTCAAAGAAATTCGATTCGATAGTACCTACTGAAGGTATTGAACATGATCAAACCGTGAAATCGATTCTGTATGTGAGATAGTACCTAACTAAACTATCACGATTAATTTGTATTTAATTAAATAAAAACTAATAGAATTCTATAGATATACGAAGACTAAATTATTGAAAATAAAAAGACACTATGGTCATTCGAAGCAGCTAGTTATTCATTTTATAAATAATCATCAATGAAGGCAGTGACTCTCTATTCAATTGATGGTAATAGAAAAATCTTAACCACTTCGCGACAATCGTGAAAGAAAAGATCAGACTAACTTCTAAACTTCACCATATTTTGATTACCAAAGCTAGCGATGATTACACCTAATTAATCGAAACACACCAATCGAACATTCATTGAAACAGATAATCGAATAGGCAATTGTCAATTCTCCGGACTCTACAAGGTGGTCGTCGTCCATGACCTGCCACCCCCGAGGTCACCAGACCTACTGGGGCGTCGGAAACAATTAACAAGGTGTCGAATTAAACACGAATTAACGGTTGGACCGTTAAAGGAAAACACCCTTTTCCATTGTACCAGCGTTTTACAAAGGATTTCGGGATTGCTGAATATTAAATATTATGTGTCGCTTTGTTCCACGATTACGGACACAGGTATGTGATCTCATGAGCCCCGCGCCAAAATTTTAATTATAATTAAATCTTTTGATGCCGGCTTATAAACAGTTCTATACCGGTTCTTCGTGCTACGGTAAATTAAAAACAATAATAGAATGTACCAGAAGCTTGATTATTTTAATTGGGAATTCATATTTTTAATTTATTCTTGTTGAAGGTACACAGTCACATAGTATTGTAATCCTTAACTGAAGTTTCATTTACAAAGTCGAGCTTCACTCTCAGACATTTAATTTCGAGATATAATGTACTAGCTGACCCGGCGAACTTTGTTTCGCCTTAAACGCAATAAATGAGCAGATATTTTATTTTATTAACTTTTTATCAGGATAAATATAAATAAAACATCTATGATTTTAATTATACTTTATTGGCCATCTATTTTAGTAACTGCACTTTTCAGTGAATCACCTTGTGACAAACGACATTTTTCGGTTTATTATCAGGCGCATGAACAAATAACGCAGATGGTCTTCTGACCCGGAACATGCCACATATAATTGATCTTGGGAAATACATGAATTTTCTAGATTTAGGCCACAAACTTTCCAGGATTGGCCCTGTGATTTATTAATGGTCACGGCGAATGCACGACGGATCGGAAATCATTAAAACTAAAACGGTATATCAGTTGATATCGTCGGGATCCTCGGATGAGAATTTCCTCACCTTCCAACTTTACTTTGAGTATATTCCATTGTTCATCAATTCACTTACCACCAAACGCGTTCCGTTGCACAGGTTTGGTGGTTTTGGTTTATATATTTTTCTCTTTTTTTTACACAGTCATTATATTTGAATTAATGCAGTGTACCAATGATTTCATTCTGAATTATGTTAGTTACTTTATGTCATCTACATATATATATTCTTAGCCGCGAAAACAGCTCGCTTAGTCAACCATTCATTATTTTTGTGTTTGTGAGTTCGTCCTTCGATGAACAGAAATTCTGAGAAAATAAAATCAATCCAAATATTTCGATGATTAGAGGCAAGCGCTTATTTCGGCGGCAGCAGTCGATCTTGGAATTAGAGGCAGTGTTTGGCAGAAATAGCCAGACAGTAAAATCATTGCGCCTCCAAAACATCTCGAGTCCTTGCGTAGGTGTTCGGTCGGATCGGATAAGTGCTTCCAATGCACGTGTATATGCTATTGTACATTCGTCCCAGATGACGATTTTCCATTTTGATAAAACTTTAGCCGCTGAGGAGTGTTTTGTAATATTACATGGCATCTATAGGTCCAATGCGGACGCAAGTATGCAAGCAGTAATTAGTGCTGCCACCGTATCGAAACGTTGCTCGATCCTAATTATGTAGTACCTACTTTATAAATTTATTCTTGTGTCTCGAAAATTATCTAGTTGTTGATCTCTTAAATTTGCTCGACGATTTTGCATTCCCAACCGAACCGTTTCACGGACTGCCTCGATTTGCTCTTGTGATTGAGAAGCACGGATTCAAGCCATACTAATGCGGTGATCTTCACGTGCATTATTTAGTTCTTCTTCATTGTTCGGCACAATAAGCTAATATTTACTCGAAAGAAATACATCAACCGGTCAACTTCAAAATTTCTAATTGTCAAATTTGTCAAACTATAGACAACATAGCGTTTAGCTGTCGGTGAAGTTTTGTTATTCCAGCAGTTGCATTTTGATAAATTATGTTTTATAACACGGAACGGGATTACACACATTTACACTTTCAGGTTTATAATATTAAGTATGATTTTGTGTATTGTCCAACATCCATATATTTAAAAGAAAGTCGGACATAGGATACCTAAGATTTTTATCCCGTTCCCGTAGAATGTGATATAATACCTACGTGGTATAACAAAGCGCAACTGACAGCGAAACTTTATGTTGTCTATATTTAAATATGGCGGAAAATTTGACAATTAGAAATTAAAATTTAACTTAATATCGCTATACATTTACACACAATATCTTTATAAATTGTAGCCTATGTGTTATTCTGATGTATAAGCTATATTATTATAAAGTTTCATTAAAATCCATTCAGTCGTTTTTACGTGAAAGAGTAACAAACATCCATCCATCCATCCATCCATCCATCCATCCATCCATCCATACATACTTACAAACTTTCACATTTATAATATTAGTAGGATTACGTTATTGTAACTATATAAGGACTATAAAGTAATAAAAAATGGCACGCCCTCGAGTTTATCGCTAGTACTTCTCACCAGAGGTCGAGTTCCGAACTGGTGGTAAACTATATTACGAGTACTTTGCATTATAAATTTTTATCAAATGTGTTGACTTTGACTTCACAAAAAAGGCAGATCAAACTTGCAATTTCCATCAACAATATCAGTTTATTTAGGTGTAGTTGTACACTTACTATTTTACTTATCCAAAACAAACTATTCTGATTTTAAACTAATAGAACAAGCGAACTTGCTCGAAATTTGTAGTGTGCCGATACACATTTGTTTACGAACGGCCCACAGAAATCACAACCGTACCAAGTTACATACAAACAAGCATTATGACCAATGGACCCTGAATTAATTGCTCGGGTCTATTTACTTAGTTTAACCGTTTCGGTTATCTTTTGAGCCATACCCGACCAACTTCGTATTTATTATTGTAATTAATTGTTCAACGTTTTGCGGCAGGCAACACTTGGCAATATTGCCACATGTCAAAATTGATTTAGGATATCATAAAGTTTGCATAATGAAACAAAATGTTGCAATGTTTGTTAAATAGCCCCGCGATATAAGCACAAGTGAGGCAGGAGTAAAATAAAAAAATTAAAAAATTATTAATTAAAAGTAAAATTAAGTAAATGTATGATTGATATTCTATAATTTATTCTTGTCAATGCCAAGCCGTTTAATACTATTCACCAAGTTAACGCCCACGATACCATAAATATTGTAGAAGTGGTTGATTCATTTGCGTTGTTCTTACTATGTATTTTTATTTAAAAACAAAACTAACACTAAGCTTACTATCTTAGTGTTAGTTTTGTTTTTAAATAAAAACGTAACCCCAGCGTTAGGTGTAACGATGAAATTCACGAACACAAAAGACACTCAGCCTCAGATCAAGTGCCTCTGGTTTACACAAATACACTTCCTCGGCCTCGGAATCGAACCCAGGGCCCCGTAATCCAAAGTTGGCGCATCGAACCACTAGACTAATAAATGAGTTCTAGTAGCAGCAAAACGCATAGTGACATCGGTGGTTAATATTTCTGACCACCTTTTTTTATAAAATTCATATTTCAGTTAAGCGTGTTTTGGAACCAAACGAAACTAGTGAGTTATATGTACACGGTCATTGTATCATGGTGTTTAATGCAAAGAAAAGGCCGTTGAGTTTTTCTGCCAGGTCTTCTAGGTTAGTAGTAGTGTTATAAAAAATATGTTTCCCTTGACGATTGTGAACGCCATAATTGGTTTATTGGCCTTTGTGGAAATCCTTGGGGGAGGCCTATGTCCAGCAGTGGACGTCTTTTGGCTGAAATTATGATGATGATAATTGGTTTATACAATAAATATTTTTTCTATTCTATTCTATTTGTTATAGGGTCTATATTTACACAACCAGTCCTAACAAAACATCAAAGGAAAGCAAACAATTTAGTTTTACACCTTCAAGTTCAGCAGCATAATTCTTAACACATAAAAGGATGCCCCTAACCACAATTAGGTCACTAAACCAAAAAGCATATTTACAAATCCCCATCCACAAACCCGACAACCGCACCGGCCAACCGCACTTATTAATTAACTAAATACGCGTTAAATCTCGTAATAACCTGTGGTCGAAACAGCCCTTTGTGCCGTCTCTTTCTTATTCACGGATTTATGTAGTGTTTTCTCTTTTCTAATAGCAGTAGTCAATCGTTGATTGTCTTTAAAATGCAGTACATAATAAGTTGCTTTGTTTTTCTCCATCTCTCATAAATCAACGGTTGAGGCCTCCTTCATGAGAGAAATTAGCCTTATTGGCCAGACAGTGTCACATTAAGCTTTTCTACTCGCTTCGGGCGACAGTCACAGGATAGAATGGGTGACGTTGTGTATTTTTAAGTTCGTTACCACACATACGTTTATCAACTGACTTTTAAAATTGGCAGGCTCTTAAATCTGCCTTTTTTGAAAAGGTATTTATATATTTTTTCAAGCAAGACTGCAGACATCAAAGCGAAAATGTAAAAGTCGAAGATTAGATCTAATTAGATTCTGACTTAATAAATGGAACTATATAACTAGCAATTAATACTCAATTGCTGGTAGGCATAATTATTGCTGTAAGAACACGGTGGACCGACGACCTGGTTAAGTTGCCGGATAGGCATGGATGCGGGCGGCCCAGGACCGGCCTTTGTGGAGATCCTTGGGGGAGGTCTGTCCAGCAGTGGACGTCTTTTGGCTGAAATGATGATGATGAATACTTAATCTAGAATATTTTTTTGTCTCCGTGCACATTACAAAAACTCAATCTTAGAATCCCATACAAATTGTGCTTCAATAATGGACGAAAATGCTGATCGTTTAACATTATGACTGTTATTAAGCGAATCCACTGATCAGGGCATTTAAAGAAATGAAACGTCGATTCCAGACCGCTATTATATCGATACACATCGATTTATTGATCGAATATCGACTGTCCTCGACAAATGGTCGTACCAAATTACTAGCCATTATTCGAATTAGAATCGATAGAATCAGGACCCCAATTATATCACTTATGTGTTTAAAAGAGGCTGGCAATAAAGGCAATCATAACCGCAACGATGTTAGGGCTATCTATTTTTTTTCTTTAAATGTATATTATAGCGCAGTGATATTTGTTTTACTTTTAAAAATTCACACGTTTAAAAAGAACTAGGTAGATCTGTCTAGTTCTAATATTCTAATAACTAACTTTCTAATTACTCAGGCCATAACTGCTAAGTCAGGGGGAGGGCCCAATGACACGGAGGAAAAAAATACTGAAAATAATGATTAAATCCATAAATGTAAAAAGTTACATCATATTAATTAGAAATTTTGGCTATTTTTGTCTGACTAAGTATAATACAACTAAAAGTTTTCAAACGTAGGTTTCGCTACCCTTAAAGAAACATATTTGTAACTGGTCACATTGCTATAAAAGTTTACAAATTTGCAACTAACCATAAGGAATCAAGCATCATAGCCAGAGGTTTATTGCGGTCAGATTACAAAATAATCAGACGAGCGGTATAAATGGCTGGCTATAAACTTGAAGAAAATAAAGATTGTCCTGGCTACCATGCAGTTTCAACAATGTATTCTTACGCGTTAATATATGGAAAGTACTGATTTCAGATAATTTTATTTTGAATCAAGAATCCGTACACACAAGTGATATAATTAAAATGCCAATTTATATGTATGCTTATTCATGTTTAAAGAGTATATTATAAACTAGCTAGCTCGGAACAGACAACGAATGGCTTATTAACTAGACATTAAAAACATTAACCTCCTTTTTGGGTAGATTATATGTTAATCCAGCTTGTCAGCTACGCGATACCAAATTTGGCTTATTCCCATACATCCAAATTACATCCAAGTCTCTCTAGCTCTTCTTGAAATAAAAATGGCGTAACTAATCCGACTTTTAAACAGAAAACCCATTAGTTGTTTATGTTATATTAAAAATTCCGAGATAATTCATAGGAACATCTCTAACGTTTCTCAAATAAATAAACATCCCATTAAAGAATACTATAATAGTATGTTGAAAAAGGTTAATAGCCCTTACAATATATTATTTACAGTACTATGGCGAATATGTTGTTATTGTCACGATCATACCTAATTGAGGTTGATAAGTAAATCCACCAAAACAGACAACAAAACTTCGCGACTAGTCTAGTTGGATAAATACTCTAGTTGGACTTAATTTATTACTATCTGGTCTATAATCAGAATTACATTCTTAAGGTTTCTTACTGTTCCTAATAAAATACAAGCTATTGAATACAATCCGTATAGCACTCTTTTACTGCAGTTCTCGATTTTAATTAATATGTTTGTTCTACGGAATCGATTTCTGATAATCCTTTTAAACTACTTTGTGACAATTTGACATTAGCTCAGCAAAACACATAATCTAATAACTTCCTTCAAAGAACCTGAGATGTCCACCAGACCATTTGTTCACCTAAAATAACTGATAGAAATAGGATCAGATAGAAAGTGTATCTCAAAAACTAGGCATCGCTAAATCATTATTATAATAAATAAATATCCTTGGACATTTCCCACAACGCCATCTCGTCCCAAGCTAAGCAACTTAATGCTTGTGTTATAGTAACGAGATGGTTGATAAACTACTTATATGTATACATTTTTTTTTGTAAATACATACATATTATAGATAGAAAACACCTAGACCCGGAACAAATACTTGTAGATCGTACAAATATTTCTTCCATGCGGGGAATTATTTCTTCTTAATAAATATAAATTACGAGTCACGTTGTTGTCTGCGATGGATTCCTGAACTGCTTAACAGATTTTACTTAAATTGGCACACTGTGTGCACTTTGATCCGACTTGAAAGATAGGATAGCTTACATCTCTATTTATAGCCACAATATTATTTTATTGCAAATATTATAGTTAGTCAGTATTTGTCAGTGACAATTATATTGGAGCTACCAAACGATTCTAACAGATGGCGGTATCTGTTTAATGGTTTGAATAAGTATTCAATAGATGGCGCTTTGTTAAAACTTTATGTATTCTATGTTAAATATAATACAGCAAAAATCTTAGCCACAGCAACGCGTGGTCGAGTCTGCTAGTATGTACTACATATATATTAGCCAAGTACCCAGTATACTGGCTGCACGTACTTTTAACTAGAAAATTTAATAGTATTCATGCATATTTTTTGTTATCGTTAAATAAATTCTATCATAATTATAGCCTCCTAGACTTTACCACTCAGCAACATTAACAACAAAACTTTATATTACCGTAATAGCCCGTAAATCATAGGAAATGAATAAATTATTTGATGCATAAAAGTTACTATGAGTAAACCGCTTACCGATATAATAAAATTCAATACAAAGTTTACTGAATAGTGGATGGTAAAAAAGATTTATATGTTGTTTTTAAGACATAAATTTACTAAAACACTAATAAACTACAATAGTGTGAAACTAAATTATGATTGATTATGTACTAGCTACGCCTAGGCAGCATTTAAATTCCTACGAAGTTTACTTGGAAATAAGTTGTATGTAATCATATATTTCTATAGCTTTTTTATAAATCATATTTATGTAGTGGCTTTATAAGTAAACAGTTATGCTCGCAACATTTGTATTTCTATAAGTACACATACAATATAACCTACCTAACTTTTTTGTAGTAAATCAAATTCATTACAGGCCATACGTTATCGATGCATTCCTTAAAATGGCAAATCGCCAAAACGAAGAAACCCAAAAATGATACGAAACCAGTGAAATTAAAAGCAAATTACAGTCAGCCGGCAATCGTGGCGTTTACAATAAATACATAATTGTACGGTCAGCATTCGAATGGCATATACGATTGGGCAAAATAACGGACCGCGAGTTAGCACGACGTCAAAGAACTCAATAAATTTAAGTATTATGGGCATTAAAAAAATACTCCTTTTCTTCAGAAATCGTGATGTAGAACAATTAATAGATCTGATTATTCAATGGACTGTGGGTAGCTCTGCATTGGAAGCAAAGTGAAGATTATTTTATTTTATTGATTTGATATAATGAAGATTATTTGGTCCACCTGAGCTCAGAATGCCTCCGGTACCCGGGCATAAGTTATTCCTCAAAACCACCTCTACCTTAATGTTTTGTTACCACGTTCTTTATGAATATGATCAAATAACAACAGCATGTTTAAACACTCACTCCGTCAATGGCAACTTTGTAAACCACTTGCAAAAACACACCGTAATTTGTGAAAGAAAATAAAACCGTTGCGTTTCGGTTTCTGTCATTTTTTTCCGATGCGCACTTGAAGTAGCGTGTGTGACTTTGACAGATCATGTAATTAGCACACATGGAACAATTACGGCTGTTTTAACGTACACACGGATATTTGTATCGATATTTGTATCAACAGGGATTGTTGAAAATACTATTTCTGGATTTCTAATTGCCAATCAATTAAAGCTAATATAATATATAAATATAATAAAATAACAATACATTCGATTTTTTTCCATAGATAATATTTCATAACTTTAAATCAAAACACACAACTGCCATAGGTTTTTAAACAACTTTAACAATTGGTCCAATAATGAAGTATTAGCTTTTCGCGAATTCATCGCGTGTAATTTTATTATTTGATTCCCGACAGTTTGAATGCTTTGCAGTAATCGTGGTCACGGGAGACACGAAACGTCGCGAATTAAATAATGTGAAATACACGCGACAAAACCGTTAAACCGTGTTTTCTGAATTTCTTTATTAATGCCCATTTTTTGAGTAAGTCTAAGTGCATTTTATGAAGTGTCTACATCGATATAATCATTGTGGACATTCTCATAATAAGTGTACCCTACTTGTAATACCAGTCACGCGTCGCGTACAATCAATAACAGTAACACACAATCGGCGACAAAACGCGGACACCCAATATCTTGAGCCAACAACAAGTTGACTCAGTGTTACCAGAGTCATCCCGAAAGATGCATTAGCAACGTAATTATAGTAAATAAGTAAGTGACGCCGTCTTCTATAGATGTAGCCAGAAATTTCGAAATTAAATTAGGAGAGCTTGATGTTTGATCCCCTGGGGAGTATACAATACGTGAATTTTGTCTATCGAAATATAAAATACCCAAATCAGCAGTTGGTTATTTATGGGCTGATAAGGATAGGATCATACAATTTGCATGCGATGAAGTATACAGATATCACTAGGCAACTAGTATTGTAAATCAGTGTTTCTGTTGATTACTTAGATCAAGTCTATCATTACTATAATAGCGTATTTTGAAAACCATATACGCTCAGAAATAATATGGTAACCAAACAGCTCTCAAATCTGATAGTTAACGACAAAATTAATAACATTTCCTCACAATCTATAAAACAACCCCAAAATAATAAACTAATCCCAACTTTACAACAAAACGAGCTAATTCCCCTAGCTGGCAACACCAGCAGACTTATGTCTTTGCCATAAACTCTTTCATTTGGCTCGGACGAGCCTTATGAACAATAAAACGCTGAGAGCCAGAGATTTGGACTGTAATAAAATATTTGCCCTAGCACACGCTAATCCGCATCCCTTACTTGTGAACGCAATTTGAGAAGTTATGGTCGACGAAGGGACGTATGTCTTAAGCAGTATTACTTGCGCGTGTAAGCACCGCTTTAGTGCTGACTCGTGTTTGGTTGTCCTAGTAATGTTTGTTGACATTACACCAACAGCCAAGTACGGATCAAGCTCCAGTTTCTAGAGTCAGAGATATTTTGTAAACTATGCGAATACCCTAAACTATTTACTTACTTTACGACTATCACCAAAACTTTATCGTTTCATAGTTGTCTAGGCATACGTGTCTTGTATTATTTTGGTTTTACTAGATGGCCATATGCGTGTGGTGACGGATTTAGAATACATAATGTCACCACCCCATTACAACCTGGGGGTGTCGTAGGAGCCACGCTGGTACGCAGACATATGGTTTCGCATCAAGTTTTTCTTCTCTTACGGCTAGATTTTCAGCCTTGCCATTTCCTTTTGTCTGATCTTGCTACACCCTTAGGATAAAATGGGGTTGCGACTCTATGTATTCCAAATCCGTCTCCACAAGGAAAGCAGTGACTCAAATCATATTAAAGGTCTAGCAGCAATTGTCTCAGCAATTATGCGAAGAAATATAAATTATAAAAGTATTAAAATGCGTTTACAACAAAAGCAAAATGAAGTAACGTTTTTCTGAAATTAAAATTTTAACATAAACAACATCATTATGACTAATATTACGCAGAACGGACAAAGATCATAATCGAAATATTGTGTGATAATAAAAACAATGCATCCTATAATAAACCCCGTTGCGCGATCAAACGTAAATAACTACGAGCCATTGAATTATTGGAGATTATAGATGTCTGAGTGTGATCTCTTGAAATTAAATTATGTAAAATATCCTTGGATTTTTACCCAAGTTTGCAAACATTTGTTTTTTTTTAATCTCAAGAATTATGTCTAAAAACGTTTCTGGCCTAAGAGATGGTTGGTAATTCTTAAAAACGGTTTGAGCCACGCTGAAATCTTGTACACTGGTTCTCCTGTATTACTAGAACATAGAACTGTAGACATGACTGGGGGAGCGGTTCTAAAACGAACCACAGGCACTTAAAATTGTCTTATTATTTTCACAAAAAGTATTTGACCCGCGCTGAATCTTTGAAAGTGTATTTTATTATTCATTATACTTAAATGACCAGCCCACTGCCACTTTAGTCTGCTAATACTCTGAGCAGTGGGCTAGTCATATCTGTAGGAGAACCGACAACCGCTGGGGTAGACGAGTTCTTGAGTGGAGACCGCGAATTGGCAAGCGTAGTGTGGGACGGCCCTCTGCTAGATGGAGCGACGATCTGCGAAAGGTTGCGGGCAGCAGCTGGATGCGTCAAGCTGAAGACAGGGCGCTATGGCGCTCTTTAGGGGAGGCCTATGTCCAGCAGTGGACTAATGTGGGCTGATGATGATACATATATGCAAAAGGGCAGTCATTTGTTGGGGCTTACCAGCTGCCAGGCAAAAATAGAATTTGTATATGTAGTATTTTAAGTATAAAGTAGTTTTCATGCGCCATGTCGAATATGATTAGGTACGCTACATTTTTTGTGACGGCAATAGTGGAATAGCAGAACTAAAACGAATTCGCTAAAACGTCAACACGGTAAAAAATATTTGGCCAGAAACACCATTAATCAAGATCCCGGCGAAATGGGAAAGTCTTTCCCGCCAATAGGATGGGAATTTAGCGGCGATTTCGGACTATTTGGTACCGAATAAAAGTTCCTCCCTCGCCCAAAAGAGGGTCAGACTTAATTACTCGTAAATTGACCGGGATACGGTTTTATCCCAGATAAATGCATGCGAGGATAACGATGTGTCATAAGTATGTATTATTATGGTTTCTCAGTAACGGAGAATCATAATTATCCGTTGTTATTAAATTGGGAAATTAATTAGCCTCATACGAGACTATAAAATCGCAATGAGGAATATTATAAGTAAATTTCAGAAATTAAGAACTTTAATAGAACTTTAGGACTAGTGACGACTTATTTATTTATTTTATTTGACAACAAAACAGGTAACAACTAATAACTAAAAATAATATCTAATAAACGGATCTATCCTAGGTTGGACCCCTTAATTATGTTGACACATCATGTCGTAAAGTTACATTTATAATAACAAAGCAACTATTATTAAAATTTATCAAATTATCTTAAAATGTCTAAAATTTATCTTCAAGTTCTAAAACTGTCTGAAAAGCACCTTTTGAATCGTATTATGGAAATCATTTTGGTTTGGCGAGAAGATATCTAAATTTGGGTGAATAGAACATAGATCATTATAGAGGCGACACATTCTTGCTATGAATGTCTATGCTATAGCTATGGGAATACATAACTTTTATCATCCCTCATTTTATCAAGGGCTATAAATAACCTAAATTATATGAAACAACAAAATACATATTTAAAGAAGCTGCTGCTTATTGTTAAGGTATGATGATTATTTTTCTACCATAACCTAGAAACAATATTTTAGCTAGGAATCTGATATCTGATTGCAATTGCAAGGACCAATTTAAAGTCATGTTGTTGTTTGCGTTTTAGAAAGGCTGGTCCGTTATCTAGCACTTCCTTTCCTTACAGACAAAGTATACCGAATGATATTTGTTAAAAATGTTGCAAAAAGAACTCAATCCATCCGTGAATATTAACAAAAGGAGCTTTGCCATTGTAGCATAATAACTACCGGAGATTCTGAAATATTGAGCCATATTTTTATTAATAACGCACAAAAGGAAGATTATCTGTCCGTGGTTTTTGGGAGCAGATGTTACCAACGGAGCCGGCACTGTATGGAGCTCGATCAATTGGTTCAATGATACATATTTAAAGTATCTATTTATTGTTACATTGAAGTCAATTTAATTTTGAATAATGCAAAGCACAAGCTACACTGATATGCACAAAAAACTACAGTCACTTCGATCCACTTTAGTCTATACCTAATTGGCGTCCTTTAAGAACGTTTACTGTAGCTAGAAACATACGTGTGGTGACCGATTTAGAATACATAGTATAGAGCCGACGAAAGGAAATGATGAGGCGAAAAATCAAGCCGCAAGAGAAGGAAAACTTGATACAAAACCTTATGCCAACCCGTCTGTCCAGCATAGTAGGCTTGTAACGACCAGGTTGCTACATACATTACACAATTTACCCGAAAAATGTGAACTAATAATGTCAAGAAATACCGCCTACAAATGAAAATTGCCAAAAAGTCCTACATCGCGATAGCGACAGTTTACAGAGCAATTCGCACGGTTAAGAAATCCCTGAGTACGGTTATTGGGAGATATGCGCCGCGGCCCCTGCCAGACAAACCACTTCGTCTGGCTGGATGATCATCCCTTTGAGCCTAAGGCTAATATCCTCCATGTGGTAGGACAGGACCAGACTTAGCAGTGGTTCATTTATGGGCTGTGAAGTAACGAAGTAAGAAACAAACTTTTACCATGTCACAGATGAGCAAACTTAGTATAATTAAAATTAAAACAACAATCTTTGGGTAATCAAGCTCACGTAACCACTATTATATTTCCTATTAGTATTTTACCCTTGAATAACTTCTCCTTCGTGGTACTAATACTTCTGTTCTTAATAATATTTAATTGCAACTAAAGGTGTAGGTACACATGCCTCTAATTTGTTAAATGTCATAAATTGCCTCGAGCTGTCACCACTAAGAAAAACTATGGATGCGGTCGCGTTCCAGAAATAGCATTTTTTTTTTTAATTATATGTTTAATTGGAAGCGTTGAGTATAAATAATAATGATAATGATTGAAGTACGCCGTTTCCGATGCATTAATGAACACTTTAGAGGTTGAATAATATATTGTATTAACATGTGTCTGCCTGGTGACCTAGCCGCAAGAGAAGGAAAATTTGAGACGAAACCCTATGCCAACCCTTCTCGCGGCTTGACACAGTAGGTTTAATTACCCTCAATATAACTGGAAAAGGCCCGACTCAACAGTGGATGTTTTATGGGTGAGTAAAGTAGGTAGTATTTTTATTTTACTATTTCTTTATTATCTCATTGTTACTTAATATTTTACAAAAAGAAAACCAATTCATAAAAATATATATAAACATAGGATGTCACCCGCCGAAGACGAAGTCAATGACCCAAGCCAACGGCGGTTAGGGGTCAGCAGAGAGGAATCTTCTTACAATCCGCGCAGTCTCTAGAATTACGGCTTTCTGAGCCAAGTGCTAGTAGTATTTTTTATTATTATTATGTCTATGTATAGTACCTTATTGTGTGGCTATAGAGTGGCCATAGAAAGGCCAGAATGGAAAAGATTGGAGGAGGCCTTTGCCACATGGCAAACGGACACGCAAAAGTGGAACAAACGCACACACTACGAATATTAAAAGCAATGGCATGTCCGAATAAAGGCTAATGATGATAGTACCTTGTAAACAAGAAGTGATTTTGATAAAAAAAATCAGTTTATCAAAGATTATCTGCAATTTTAGTGCCAATCCTAAGTGATCAAGTTATGTAGCTTGCGGGTCGAAATAAATGACCATGCAAACATGTGTGGTATTTCTTTGTTAATGGATTTAGAATACATTCTTTCACTACCCGGCCAGATCTGACCAGTACGATGATTTCCCTCAATGTTATTAGAGGATCTAGAACACACTGTGTCACCACCACATTCAATACAGAGGGTGTCGTAAGAGCCGACAAAAGGGAATGACAAGGCCGAAAACCTAGCCACAAGAGAAGGAAAATCCTGTGCCCACCCGTATGGCCAGTGTGGCACAGTAGGCTAATTACCCTCCCTGTGATGGGGGAGGCCCGTTCTCAGCAGTGGGTCAGTAATAGGCTGAGTAGTAGTAATATTAGTGGAGGAGGCCTGAATTAGCAGTGGCTATTTTTATGAGCTAAGATTATGATGCCTACATTATTTTAGTAACGTCCCTAGTATTTAATACACAAGATATACTACCAAATAATGAAAGTTATTAAAGCTGTCAACATAATAACAAACTCGCCCAACTTAGCGTAAGAAAGCAACATATAATTTTTATATCGATTGATTGACAATGCGCCCGAGTTTAATCGCGCTTCGGGCGTAATGGTATCGACTTGTTGATAAGTGGTTAATAAATCAGTCATATTAACATAATAATTGTTGGTGTGATTGGCGAGTATTGAATCATGAAAAATAAAGTACAGTTTGTGCACGTTAAAAAACTTGAAGTGAAACGTTATTTATTAACGCATTCCAGTAAATGCTACTCGTTGTTGTGGTTGCAGTTTATCTGTATTGATTTTAATAAAAATTTGCTGTCTGTGTGGTAACAGCTTTAGAATACATAGTGTCACCACCCCTTTCATACTGAGGGTGTCGTAGGAGCCGACAAGAGGAAATGCCATGGCCCAAAACCAGTCGCAAGAGAAGGAAATCTCATTTAAATGACTAATGACAGATGTAAAGTTTGATTACATTTTTATTCATCTTATTGAGACAATCACACAATGCGATGGGAAGCTCAGAATGACGATGGTACAGATATCTAGAAAATTATTCGAAACTATTGTTTGATGCGACCTAAGTCAAATGAACGCTTTTCTTAAATGTTATCTAGGTACGTCAATTAGGGAAGGCAATATCACAAAAAACGTCAATGTCTATTTTTAATAACGAAATATCAATATTTTTTTTCGGAAGGAATATGAAAGTTTATACGGTACTGTCAACAAAAATATTATTAAAAGGATTATAGCCTTTTGCGTTTGGTTGGGTACTTTTTATAATTATCATCAGAAGCTGAGCCCATGACCTATTTTTTATAAACAAGTAGCTTCTGTGCACAGCTTCACTCGGGTGGGTATCAATTCGGGTTTATTTGGTGTAATGATGAAACAGTTTTTGATCTGTCCGGTAGTTGTTGAATTTATTCGTTACAAACAGACGTACAAAAACACTAAA
The DNA here is from genome assembly GCA_905475355.2 of Clostera curtula. Classification (NCBI taxonomy): domain Eukaryota; kingdom Metazoa; phylum Arthropoda; class Insecta; order Lepidoptera; family Notodontidae; genus Clostera; species Clostera curtula. The sequence goes on along the minus strand of FR997800.1, from coordinate 12,005,894 downwards.
GTTACATCCATAATCTTTTTTTTTTATCTAAGAGCAGGCAGATGACTGCATTCCGCCTGATGTTAAGTGGAAATGAAATCTTAATTTTTAGTTTTTTTTTCGTATCATATTACAGTATAGATAGAAAGAAACCGCTATTAGTTATATGTGCTATTATCACACAATGTATACATTATTTGTACATATTTGGAAAATGCAAGAAATCTTGTCAAACCTATCAAAATATGTGGAGATTCCAACAAAAGGTAGAACCAACTTCGCGACCTACTCGCATAATTCCATACGAATTGTGTATGTTCGGAATTCGGAGTATTGGTGACGACACAGAGCAAAGAACAGTATACTGCTATTTGTGAATTTAGCAAGGTACTGGGGAGAAATTTAAGGCTTGTACCCATTTGCAACAAACTACATCATATAGAAGGTGTATAAAAAAATGTATTATATGTCCCCGGTTCGATTTCGGGGTAGGGCAAGCGTATTGTGTAATAAAGCAAGTATTTCATTTCTTAAAAAGAAACTGAACATACTAACACTTTGCTCAAAATAAAATGTAATCGAAAACTGCACTTTAAAACATTGATTACTTAGAAAATTTAATATATTAAAAAATAAAATTATACCTGTATTTTGTTTATTATTTTTAGTACCTATCGAGGAAAGCTACTTTTTTACTTAATATAAAAAAAACGCAGGAATGAGGATAAATTAAAAAGTAGGTATGCCAGTATTTTGCGGTATAATTTAAAAAAAGTATACCATGCTTAAGTTATGAATCTTACTTAATATTATAAACGTGAAAGTTTGTAAGTATGGATGGATGGATGGATGTTACTCTTTCACGTAAAAACTACTGAATGGATTTTAATGAAACTTTACAATAATATAGCTTATACATCAGAATAACATATAGGCTACAAGTTATAAAGATATTATGTGAATTACAACAATATAAACAAGTCGAATTCAAAATTTCTAATTGTCAAATTTTCGACCATATTAAACTATAGACAACATAACGTTTCGCTGTCAGTTGCGTTTTGTTAAAGTAGGTTTTATACGGACGGGTTAAAAATCTCAGGTATCCTATGTCCATATTCTTTTTGTTTTAAACATATATAATGCGGAACAAAGTTCGCCGGGTCAGCTAGTGTAAAAATAAATTTTCGAAACTAATTTTAGGCAATTCACTGGCAATCAGATTAGAAAGACAAAGACATATCAATGACACCTGTTCGCCAGTATGACGTAGGTATGTCGCAAGGTTGCATTCGATATTTATTTGACAAATGCAATCGTTTACACGCAAGCACGTCACAATCGATGTGTTCTCCGAAGAAAATCGATAATTGAAAGTCGATAATCGATTTTAATCGAGTTTGCTGATTGCCGGCTTTAGTGAAGAATGACGGGTTTCGCGCAGGTGGCCGTGTATGACCACGCATTTCACATCAATTCCATATAAGGTTACAAATGATAAACAGAAACAAATAGTAATTAAGTGCGGGTTTAATTAAAAACAATAATAGCTTAATTTTCATTACAAGATTATAGCTTGTTTAGAAGACAAATTACAAGAGATAAAATATTTATAATTTAAAACCTATTACATACAGAGCAAAAGCGGCCAGTTTCATTCATAATTATAAGCACACTAATGAAAACGGATCATATGAGGATTGCATTCCTTAGTTGTCTTATCAATATGATTATTTATTTAGGTGCAAGATAAAGTCCCATTCATGTTATTTCTAAAACAAGTCATTCTACGCTCATTTTTTACTTTGACGTCATTACTGTATGTTTTTTTATAAAAGAGGGGGGCAAATTAGCAAGTGTGTCCTGATGGTAAGTGATCACCAATGTCACCAAAATGAAACGTTCCTTCCACTTCCAGCACCATACTTCTCATGATAGAGCCTGGCGACCTTACCTTACTTAACGCGCAGGACATAACACTAGACATGGATGGTATTAATTGGCTGCAGTTTCCTGTAATGTGGAGGTGCTTCCTGTCGGTCAGCTCCAAGGAAACGCTCAGTTTATCCGCTATTCCCTAACTCTGTAGTAAACACGATAATCCCGCTTAAATTTTCCAACAGATAGTATATCCATGTTAACTAATATACTACTATTTTGATATTCTACTACTCAACCAGTGTTGAGTCGGGCCTCCTCCAGTTAGGGTAATCAGCTTACTATGCCACGCTGGTCAGGCGGTGACTCTATGTATTCTAAATCAGCCATTACACAGCTTAAAAAGAAATAAACAGAAAAAAAAACTTTAGACAGGCATTGCTCCAGCTACAAGAAAGGTGAGCAGTTTTTTGGGATTCAAAAGAAACTGAGGATATTCTAAGTTATGTATTAATAGGTTTTATTCATCAGGACAACTTTGGTAATCATGTATATTGTCTTTTAGCTAATTTAAATATTGCTTTGAAATTAAACCCTTTTTCCATTTGATTCCCAATGTTCCAGTGCATTCCAGTCATTATATCGATCAAATCTCAAGCTGAATACTCATCTGCAAGATGGCATGAGCGATTGCTGCGTGCACAAGGAACTTTATCAATGAAACAAATTTAAAGGCGCAAGATTTAACGGTTCCTTTCCACTTATAAAGACATCTAGTCTTTCCCATGACCACGACTGCTGCAAAGCATTCGAAATGTCGGAAATTAAAAAATGAAAATACATGTGATAAATCCGTTAATAAGTGATTAATTTCGATATGTACGGGCGCCATATGTCATTTGAAAAACGCAGTACAGAGTTACGTGCCAAATTTCTTTGTAAGAGCAGCATTCCGAAATGTCGGTATTATCATGCTATAAGACTTAAAATAAATTTTATAATGAAATCCATTTGAATAAAGTGATTTTTTCAATTTGAATTATCTCTTGTCATTAATTCCAACCGGCGTAACACCTGAAGCGGTCACGCATCAATACGGCATTTAACTGCTATTTGCCACCGCTTTTATTACTATTTCCATATAAGACGGAACGGCAATTCGTTTGATTACTTCCAATTGCCACTTGATGTTTTAACCATTAACAGTAGCAAACGTAGACGTGGAAAGCAAGAAATTGTTAAGATTGCCGACTGTTGTTTGTCGGGTGACGTAAGGCAAATCACACACGAGCGACTAATAAATAATTTACCACAACAGAATAAATGATTATTTTAATAAGAATACTTGTATTAATTCAATACTACCACTACTCAGCTCATAGATGACTCACTGCTTAGTCGGACCTCCTCCTTTTACTAGGAGGGGACTGTTCTTTTAGTTATGATCTACATAATCACGTGATCGTGAACGTGACTATATGATGTAACGTAATTAAATAACACATTTAAAATACTTTTGTTAGCATCAAAATCTTGATGGTTGTGATACTGTATCGTTGTACTTTTACAATACATAGAACTAAATAAAGGGAAAACTTAATACGAAACTCTTTGTTAATCTGTAAAGTAAGAAATCTGATAAGCAAATCATCATCTATTTCATATATTAAACTCACAAGAAGCTTTTTTGTGATAACCCTTAAGTACCATACGGAAATATGAAAAAAGGAGCTTTCGATTCAATTATTGTAGAGAATACTCGCTTTTTGCCACTCGATATATGTGCAATAACGTTGTACGGACAAAAACGCGCCTTAGATAATGATCGTCTGTTAGTGTGTGAGTTTTTACTAATAAGCGTTTAAGGATATACAAAGAAAGTCACACATTAAATTAATGTAAACCAAGAGCCCTTAATATTTTTTTAATATAAACATGAAGCTATGAAGTACACAACAGTATGGCTGATATTTTCTTTCTACGTGTTTGCTATTTATTCGGAAGGTTGCTAGTTACATTACTTTGAGTAACAAAAGTGAAAAGCTTACCTCATATAAACCTATGGTTGTTTTACATTCGATGATTAAAAACACTTTTGATTTACCACATTCAGGTACAGATTTTCTGTTTTATTGCCTTTAAATATTGATAATTTATTTAAATAAATATGCCAAGTATATTACAGAAATATGCCAAGAAAGTAAGTAAAACGTTCGGTTCTGAAATTTAGGAGCATATTGTTTTTGGAAAATAATTAAAACATGTTCTTTGGGCTATTCTTTTATAGAATTAGATAAGATTTTTTTCGTGATTTTTTCTTAACGTCTTATCACTTTATTTTCAACGTACCACCTTAACTTTGCAATAATGGAAATGCGTAACTAGTCTGTCAGTAGTGTTAATATACGCTATAATTACACATTAGAATGTTTTCTTTAATTACTAAGGAATGGAAAAATACTGAATGAAATTAGTAACAAAATGTTAGAGTATTGTGGTAAAGTAAATAAATACTGCGTTTGTAAAGTGGTAGTGTATTTACTATACAGCGTTTTTAAAGTGAGCTTTTCAAGTGAGTCTATTTTAAAAATCAAAACATACAAATTAGTGGACAGTATGTTATATATTTACCTACTTTGCTAGCAGTCACTATTTTCGATTAAATGCGTTGGTGATGGGTTTAAAATACATAGTGTTACCATCCCATTCCAACCTGAGGGTGTCGTAAGAGCCGACCAAATAGCAAGGCCATAAACTCAGCCGCAAGATAAGGAAATCATGAAACGAAACCCTTTGCTAACCCGTCTGGCCAGCGTGGCACAGTAGGGTAATTACCCTGTTGGGTCATTTATGGGTTGAGTAATAGTAGTAGAAATAGTGTTGCTCTGCGCTACCGTAACGGACACAATTCTGCATGGTGGGGGACTAAGAATGCATAGAAATTGGCCATTCGCTCCTGGGGTTATCATAAGGTGCCGAAATCTAGGAGCAAACCTTCCTAAGTATTAAACCTCGTTCCAACAACGCAACTGATCAGCATGGCATAATATGTATGCCAATTTCACTCCAGGAAATTGACGGAATTCCGGCTCAAAGAACAGCTAACTCTACCTATTACTAACTCTCCCAAGAGAGTGAGTCATGAGCATTTGATCATTGCCGTCTTTCCAAAATTCCAAAGCTACTGCAAAGCTACTATCGTAATTTCAGCCCTTAAATGACCCACTACTGAGTCGGGCCTCTTCCAAATGAATGGAGGGAAATTAGCACACAGGCACAGTTTGTATCAAGTTTTCCTTCTCTTTCGGCTAGGTGATCTGCCTCTTGCGTTCTTTTAGTCGCCTCTTACGACACCCTCAAAACGGCATGGGTTGGTGACATTGTGTATTCTAAATCCGTCACCACACTGCTACTGTATCATAAAATAATACGAATTTTATTTAAACAAATTCTGAAATAATTCTGCAGTCTTGAACTTCATTATAAGACGCAACGCCAAATTATGAGATCGTAGGTGTCTGTTAATGTAAACAAACTATACTTTTGAAAACAATAATAACTCGATACGTCAGATGTGAATTGACTGATCCGTTTCTCCCTTAACACAAACAGGCAAATCCTTACTTAATTTCAGTCTCAGAATTCAATCCGAACGCAGGGCTTTGTACCCCGTCTTAATGTAACGCTTCATACAAAATTACATGCACCAAATATAGATACAGAAGATACACTTACTAGTATTTGTATTTTATACCTAAACTATACTTTTTTGCTCCAGCCCAACACAAGTATTGTTAATTACTTACTGGTTCTGCCTCAATTTCTATGTTTTGTAATATTTTGTGAAATAATAAACTTTTATTTATTACTAGCTGACCCGACAGACGTTGTCCTGTCTGAACTATGAATATTGAATTCGAATTGGAATAATTAATAATAAATTAATATACCGCCTTTTCTTATCGATTCCAATCCCTTATTAAATGTAATCAAAAAAGAAAAAAAAGTAATTACACCAAAAATAGCGAACCGTCGGGACAAACGTCAAATGTTTGACAGGTAAATAAAATTGTTGTTTTTATTATTTTACTTACAATATCAGTGTTTTCTCTAGACTCTTAAACCTTCCCTGGACTCACACGAATATTTCAAGACCAAAATTAGCCAAATCGCTCCAGCCGTTTTCGAGTTTTAGCAAGACTAACGAACAGCTATTCATTTTTATATATAGAGATTTATACTTTTTTTCTCATTGTACGAGAAAAGTTCATTTGATTTCCACTACTTCCTTCTCAGCCCATAAATTACCCACTGCTGAGTAAGGCCTCCTCTAAGTACGTGGAGGGTAATTAGCTTACTATGCCACGCTGGCCAGACGGGTTGGCACAGGGTTTAGTATCAAGTTTTCCTTTTCTGGCCGCTAGGCTTTCAGCTTTGTCATTTCCTAATGTCAACTCTTACGACACCCTTACGATGAAATGGGATGGTGACACTATTTATTCTAAATCCGTCACCACACGGCTATAATTACTAACGGTTGTCAAGTCCTTTACCAATAGTTTTAGACGAGTACATTTCGACTGTTCCGAAGAATAAAGACCTATCTGCAATACTGCTTTGAAACCATTTTGAACTTCATATTATATGAAGAATAGAGTTCAAAATTGTTTCAAAGCAGTATCGCACATATGGCTTTATTCTTCGGAACAGTCGATTTAAGCTCGTCGTTTAACTTCTCACAATTTTTACAGCGCCGTTCATTTACAAAGAGGGTAATCTATGTAGGTTTGTGCCTAACTAGGCAGCAAAAAGCCACCAAAACTGTAAAATAAAGATTGCATAAGACGAAGTTCAATACATATTTCACCTACACATGCACAAGGGTTTTCTGTACCAAATACATTATTAGTTCTTTGGTAACGCGACATGCCGAACCTTTAATTATTATCAACACGTCATTTTCATGGCAATCTCTGGTGTGGTGGGGTTGAGAGAGGAAATAATCGTGTTATGATTCATAGGATTGCATGAGTTTGAATAATTACGTGTGATACTAAGTGAAAACTGAATTGTTAGTGTAAGACTGAGAACTTGGGCAAAAACTTCCAATAAAATATTAAATTAACTACGGGTTGCTGATGCTTATTTTTTTTTCTTAATTACTAATGTTTGTTACCGGGTTTCCCTCCATGAATTTGGAGGAGGTTCGACTCATGCTGATGAAAAAGATAGCATACATATAACCCAATTTTCGTCTGTTGATAACCCACTATTGCTTTATTACTGACTGCATTAGGGAAAAGGTCGAACAGTGGGTAGGGTAGAGTTATTCTGTCTAAAATGCAAGTTCCCCACGGACTTCAACCCTATCAACACAGTCAATGACTTCAATACAAGTCAAATGTTTACAAATCGTAAGTTACGTAGGCTACGAAACATAATCATAGGTATATATTTATTAGTACTAGTGGTAGCCTGTCTAAATACGACCATAATTAATTGATAAAAGATTACTATGCATCTCTCTAACAATAATAATTATTTACTATCTATTTATATGTGTGTGTGCGTATGGGTATTATATATTCATGTATTCTGTTTAAGTATTTATATTATATATATATATGTACTATATAAATATATGTAATGTATAGTTACATTTATATAACTTAAAGTATTATAGTTTACTGTATGTCGGCACAAGATTAGCCCACTTCCAATTTTCTGGAAGAGATCGCAGTTAGCAATAAGGCCGCCCATTGTACAAATTATTTGAAGGTTTCTCATTTATAATGTCAATTTTGTTTTTATGTGCAATAAAGTATATAAATAAATAAATAAATAATTTAAATTATAGTTATTTTCCAATTTGATCACAGACTTTACTATCACTACATAGTATAAAACAAAGTCGCTGTCGTCTGTCCGTCCCTATGTATGCTTAAATCTTCGAAACTACGCAACGGATTTTGATACGGTTTTTTTTAATAGATGTAGTGATTCAAGAGGAAGGTTTTTAAGTATAATACATCCATAATATTGTAGAGAAACACTGATAAATTTACAGGTCAATCATTGCACCCGTGCGAAGCCGGGGCAGGTCGCTAGTATATTAATAATTAGGTATGTATTCCGCGCACATGAAATAGTATACCGTATTTGACATAAGGCCCCGTGACTAGATAGAATAGCGAACAGCATGCCATCTAAAGTAGTAGTATTTTACTCAGCTTATAACTGACCCACTGCTGAGTCGGGCCTCCTCCCATCACAGGGAGGGTAATTAGCCTACTGTGCACACTGGCCAGACGGGTTGACAAAGGGTTTCGTATCAAATTTTCCTTGTCTTGCGACTAGCTTATCCGCCTTGTCATTTCCTTTTGTCACCTCTTACGACACCCTTAGGATGGCATGGGGTGGCGACACTATGTATTCTAAATCCAACGACACATAGTTTATATATGTAATTTAGGTATCAAAAAGACAATCAACATCATATTTTCATAACATGCGCCTTTGCATGCAGTAAAGGCGCTGGTTTAGATAAAACACAACGCATACCTTTGAATAACATCGTAAAGTGGCAAATTAAACTCTAGACTTAAACGGCAAATCTAATGGACAATCGGGAACGAACAACCATTTAGATTTATCGCCTTAAGATAAACATCGTGTTACCCTTTCAAGCACGTGGGCCGTACATCCCTTTCAAGCATTTCATATTCCTATTTCCATTTGGTTCAACCTTCGCAGGAGGATTATATTCTGCCTCCGATGTTTTCGTATCCTATTATTTCACAGGGTGAAAATGGGCCACCCTACGCCTCGCGTTCACACAATGACACGATGCACGTGTGTGTGATTTACAGGGCTGTCACGAATGAGTTTTATGAACATAAGTAGCCAATCGCTCAATTTCTTTTTATTTACTGTACAAGGTATTTTTTATGAATTCAATTGTGTTATACAAAATTATATCAATTTAATATTATAATATACATCATTTGCTCACTTCAAATTACTTTTCAACTTGATTTTCACTATATTTGGGTAAGATTTTGAATAGATGACAAGACTTAAGACGTGTATATTTTCTTAGCAGGGCCTTGATTCACAACCCCAACCAGCAAATAAGATTGTTTGACAACCCTACATGTAAAGATACCTGTGTGTGTACCTTCGAAGTTTTATCATTGTGTGAGTCTGTTTCATCAACTGTAAACCACTGTCAACGACTCGTCAAAATAATATTGGCTTAACGCTGGGCCCCGTACAGATATGGTGTATGGAAACTTGATACACGCACGAATTTAATTAGAATGGCTTTAATACGATGGATGATGGAAAATTACGTAACAAAATAATCAACGTTGTCACACAACCTTAAACAATAAGACTACTAACAGCCGTTAGTACCTACTAACATATCAAAATCGTTTCATCCATTCAAGAGCTATAATGTCACAGACAGACAGACACGTCAAACGAATAATCAAAGCAGAAAACGCCATAACACTAATAGTATTAATTCACATAAATAAATGAAAAATATGTTCACTTGTAATGGCTATCCGATTCCAAAAGCCTTTACGAGAACCATCAATCTTTGTACAATTTATTGTTAGTTAATTAAAACCAACAAAGAATAGAGGGCTCACTTAATGACGTGAAATGATACAGGTTTATAAATGTTAACGAAATCTTACTGGGAGATGAAACTTTTAATTGATTGTACACTTTCGTAATTAGTGATTTACCAATGAAGCCCAGGATTACCCTGGGTTAAGCATAAGGGGAGGGGGGGGGGGGGGGTTAAAAATTAATTAAACTACACAAATTTACTATGACTACAATAGCAGCCACAGAAGTCCACTGCTGAACGTAGGCCTCCCCCATCAATCTCCGTCATGTGACGTCATGCAGACTGCATCCATCGGGTTGTTCAGGCAACAAGTTCAGGCTAATCGGGGATCGTCCCACGCTGCGCTTTCCCATACTTGGTCTCCACTTTAGAACTTTTTTGCCTCAACGGATAGGGCAGGTCACGTAACCTGAAGAGCAGGTCTTCAGGTTACGTGATCTGCCCACTACCACTTCAACTCTAAAATTATTCGAGCTATGTTTGTTGCTCTTTAGTTCTTTTGCGGATTTCTATCACAGAGTAATTCCTAGCAAGCAACTTCACAAAATTCAATTGACTAACAGAACCCATTGACTGGTTAGATGTGCCACCTTTAGATCAACGGGTCCCAGGTTCGATTCCGGGGTCGGGCAAGTGTCTTTGTCTAAACCAGAGGCACTGGCTCGGAGTCTGGGTGTCATTTCTATCTATAATATGTATGTATTTACAAAAAAAAAAGTATATAAGTAGTTTATCATCCATCTCGTTACCATAACACAAGCATTGCTTAGCTTGGGACGAGATGGCGTTGTGTGAAATGTCCAAGGATATTTATTTATTTATTTACTATTGTTTTATATGATCTCTGTTCTATCCGTCCAGCTACTACACCACAATGTAAAATTATCATATTTTGGCATCACATCGAAATTCCTAACACAAAAACAATGCCAAGCTTATTTCACAGAAGAGACTGTTTCGAATTGCAAATTTCGGTAAAAAAGCGAGCAAACTACACTCAAAGTCAAATGCGGCTGTACGATAAGCAAGTGTCGCTTATGCAAGATCACGAATGTAATTGCTCCCTTGGTCTAGCACGACACTTCACGCCAGAGCGAGATGAATAATGCGAATAACTCGTGGGAAAAAGAGAGGATACATACAGTATCAACAATGCCGTAAGCGACAAAAATGATTGATTGCCAGCCGTCTCGCGCTGAGCTCTATTTAATCACTTTATTCCCTTTTCTCCGTTTGTGTTAGTATAATTTTGTATTTGTGTAATTTGTATACGGAATGAGGAGGCATACCTCCCGAAGACGGGGATCATATCCGGCGTCTATCCGGGGCTTACACAAACCCGATTTTGATGTTATCACATGTCATGGTACCGCTTGTTTTGATTCATAATACAAAGCCAGATTATGTTGAGATTAATGTGTAGGTTAATAAATGTATTTAATTTTGGAACACACAGAAATTTGCGGAATCTCAGATATTTATTGAATTCGGAGAATATGGTAATCCTAGACAAATGGAAAACCATAAACGGTAAAACACTGCATCGATCAATCATGTTGACGACTGAATATACAATAGTACATGGTCAACTATCTTGTAATATATTAGTTAGTCAAATGAGAAAAAACACCTCTGGTTAATTAGATAGGGATTCTTTGCAAACTTACCGCTCATATGTCCATTTTCATAAGGTGAGTAGTCCCCGTTCTCGAGGCGATGCTTCTTGAAGGGGTGCCCAGGGAATTGCGTGGCTGCTAGCGAGAGGCCCACGCCAGACGCGCGCTTCGGAGGTCGACCCGGTCTGGAGCTGCGGACATAGTAGCACGTTACTGCCGTTTAAGGCGATACACTTACACTACTGTAACGCTGGGAGGCAGTAATGTTCAACATACACAGAATAATTCCTAGATATTTTCCCAATTGCTATCAGTACAACAAGTGTAATCATTACGCTTTTGTCAAACCCAATCTTCCTATCCCAACTTTGCCAATAGAGCAGGTATAGAGAGTACTCGAAATTTCGTAACACGATAATAATTGCAGTATAGCTAGAGAACAACAATCGATTAGTTTGCAGTAGAAGTTTGGTTAGAACACATAGAATTAGAAAAGATGAAATGTTTACCGACATGAGTAAAAATATAACAGTAGATAGTGAAAATCTTGGTGGCGCAGTGTTGAACTATAACAGTAGCTATAGAAGAATTACCAACCACAGTTGCCCAAATGAGTAACAACTAAAAATGTGTACACTACAAAGAAAATGGCAATATGTTCAAATCAGAAGCTATCAATTAGCAATATGATTTTAAAGTGCATTCTGATTGACCTATACCTATCATTAAACTATGAAATGAAATTCATTTGAAATTAATTCACATTGAATTGCATTTACAAGTAAGATAAATACAAATAAAAAGTTCACTAGATCAATTAGTTCTAACACCTGATTCATACCATGCACTAGCTGTTTCTCATAATGTAACAAAAGAACAATAAGTGAAACAGTGTTTAATTAAATACAATTAAAAAGTAGCAACTACCCGTTCCCATAGGTTTGCGGTATTTTCAGATACATCACGGTATTACGTAGAAATATGATGCACAGTCATGCATATTATGACACGCACTTATTTAACTATGCGCTCTGTTTATTAAAAGGCTTCAAACGAACCTATGAATTAATGACTTTGTATTGACCTAGACAAAAAGAGTTTATTTTAAAGCTGCAGACATACCTTGCTAGATGCTCAATGTGAATCTATAAATACTTTTAGCCTTCTACAGCAGCTACAAGTAAATATTAGTCTATTCTTACTTGAAGGTCCGAGTAAGGTTTTACGATCGACAATTTTATTTTTACAATAAAAAAGTTTATTTTGACGACAATTATTATTTTTGTTGTTAGTGGTAATATTAAGATTATGACTTTATTTGTAAGTTTTTCTTCAATTACATATAAGAATTCATCATTTGTTATTCCATTTTACTCATATATTATTTGTGGTATATTTTTTAACTATTTAGCTCCATTACTGCATTACAAATATTTAAGTCTAAACTATACAGAGAGATACTTTTTAAATCATCATAATCAAGTAAAAGCAAACGAAGTCTACTGCTGAACATAAGCATCTCAGCAATTATCAAAGATTAATTTAATTTGTACATTATCGAAATCCTATTTCAACCGCGCCAATTATAGCTTAAACATGTATCTGCTGGCATCAAGCAACCAAGTAAGGGTGCTATGTCGGACATAGATTTATTTTTATTTATCTCACTCCCCTAAGATTTAATACCGCAACACGTCGACCGCAGTTTCCACAATTTCACGCTTATTGTTTTCCCATCCGTGATTTATGTTCCTGTAATAGACAACAGTATTTCTTGGGCGCAATAAAGTTTGTCACCTAAATCTTTGCCCTTAAGCTTAGTGCGTGCTTCCTATATTAGGATATTGTCTATTTTGACTACTATCAAGGTAATAAGTAGTTAGTACCTTTATTTATGGTTTCTCCATAATATTCAATAATCGGTTCTTTAGATTACTTAACTAAGATGTCCTTGATACTTTATCACCATGTTGTATCCGAAATAATACGTATTTGAATATTATTGCTTACTAAACTGTACAATTAATCTCGAAAAAATAGCAGCTTCCTTCAAGTGTAATATATGTATCGTTTGCGGAGTAACCCACATGTAATCTTTCACTGCATGTAATCTACTAACTTCTTAGCTTCGCGATGACATAAATTCCTTAATAATAATTGATTTATAATTATTGTCAGTACTTTGGAATCTATTGCTATTGTATATTGAAAGTGTAGTTGCAAGCTAAACCAAACTTATCTGCTTTGCACTTTTTCTCCTCGGACCATTCCAAATTACCATCTTTCACATTGCTCGGCCGCTTGCCTTCTTCTTAAAGAAACCTTCAATAATACATCTTGTCTCTTCAATACAACTGTGGCAAGCTCAATTACATTGGTGCCAAACAGACTAATCCACACTATATTACAACTTGGCAGCACGTCAGGCACGCCAAGTTCGGCAATTATCGGGGGAGCGATGCTGTTATCATAGTATCGGCTTACGCAGAAACTGAGTCTTGCCTATTTATTTTTATGTCAGCAACCGTCATTATGAGACACTCCATTAGCTTGGATTGCGGTGAGACTCGTTTTCGGTTACGCATTGGGGTGCGATTGTGTGATATGACATTTTTTCTTTAACTTCGTTGTTATACAAAGGGTTTACATCGTAATACCAATTACATTATACTTCACAAACAATTTTCAATGACATCAAAAACGCTGATGTAGGCTAAACTTGGTGCACTTAAATAGCGGGAAGGTGCTATCCTCGGTTGTTTTTCTATAATCATGTCAGCCTTTAATATAACTGGTGAGTCGAGTCTCTGCCAATTATATGAAAAGGAATTAGCCTGCCATGCCACGCTGGTCAGACAAGTTGCAAATAAAAATACGACTTTTATTATTGACCTTTGATTTCGCATAGTTTTTTGTCCTACTTATCGGTAACTCTATTAATTGAATTATTTTTAAATTACATGCCTTAGCCAGAGTAAAATTACATTGCTTCGCGAAAGTCTTATGTCACTTGACGACCAACATCTAATAGCAACGCTTATAAATAGGTCCAGTGAACTTCAAAAGCCGTACATAAAAACTGTTTTATTTTCGGCGCAAGTACAGTCAGCGACAAAAAAGTTCTAAACAAAACCGCGCCCGCGACGAAATCGAATATTGAAAGTGTCGAGGGACAGCTGATAAGCAGAGCACGTGCCGCTCCCATGCCGCCACTTAGGCCATACCCGTAATCTGAATACCGCAAAGCTTACTCCGATAAACTGCCATTAAAAAGCGTTCGATTTATTACTGAACGATTTCCGAACGATATGTATAAGCATTACGATGTGCAAAATGCAAGCCAGAAATATATTAGATTATTTTTTGTTGATTGAACATTATTGAAACTTTGTATTGACAGTTTATTTTACTAAATTTGTGAATGACTCATACATTAATATACATAGAAGAGTGTCTACAAAATTATAATGAAACGATAATTATCTTTTCCAATCGTGACAAAAATTACAATTAAAAGATGAATTATAAAATAAATAACAAATTAACCATTTCTTGGTAATACAAACTTCTGACTTCTGAGTTATCCATATTAAAGGCTATAAAAAGCACAATAAACCAGTATACACAGAACCAGCAATTCTGTGCATACTCCCTTTTTGCGCCCAACCCTAGTGTAACTTACACCGCAGATAGTTTTGCTTTTTGTATATTTGCTTGGCAATATTCATCACTCACCGCCCGTGTCACTGATCAAATAGCACCCACAAAGGAGTCCCCAGATAGTTCTGACAGATATACCCTTGATAGATAGTTCTGCAAATAGTCGCACAAATCCTGATCTACGGACTCAATAGACAGAAACTGCGAAGTCAAAAGACAGGGAAATTGGAAGATTCCATAAACGTGATATCAGCAAAAGACGCACCGATTACACGTCACCCCAAATTATTCTAAGTATAACCTTCAATTTCTTTCCTTACATAAAAAATGTTGGATACTAAACACGTGAAGCGATTAAGTATACAAACAGACTATGAATAGACTGCGTAGTCTTTGTTATTATATTTGTAATACTATTCTCAACTTTAGTGGACTTGTTCACACTCACTAATAATTACTGACACTAAATCATAACATTCACGGGACGTAAACATCCTTGCTTTACTTTAAAAAATAGAAAGACCAAAAGCGGCTTGCTGACAGCCTATTGTAAGCTAATAGTCATAATCTGTGTACTTTATGTTTTTGTTTCTATAACATTCGATAAGTTCTTTGGGACCGTTACCCGTATGGGAATGTTTACGCATTAAATTGTATTTTAACTGTGTAGCTTCTAATCTTTTTCAATGCGAGCATCAATACTGTTACCTAGAACTTATCTCATTAAATATAAGGTTCTTCGTTACATCAGTATCTCGCAAATGTTTATGAACACTTTAAAGTTTAAGACACGCTATTCAAAATGTTGATATTTTGATTTTGTCTTATACGTTAAAATATGAAAAATGTTAATAAAAATAAATAATACCTATTTCTAAAAGGTACTTACTATAATAGGCCTTTATTTAAATGAAGGTTGATGCAAAAAGTGTCCAGCATCAACTTTCATTTGTCTGTATTTGTCTTATAAGACCCTATTAAAATTCCCTATAATTCTAAACGATCGATATGTACTACCTACACCTTCTATAAAATGGAACAATAGAGCCATACCATGTGTCTTACACATAGAACCATACATACACTACGAAATATGATAATGTTTGTCAGGGTTTAACTTTAGTAGTCTTGAATCACTAATAGTACTATTTACTACATACCTATAACACAAGGTATATTGCATGCTACTGTTACTTGCATGTGAAACCATAACCCGATTTGATGCCTTATTTCCTCTTCGTGGTGACATTCCCCAATATAATTTTACGCTAAACAATGAGAGTCTGTCTCAAAAATGGCCCAAGAATCGGTAGGCAGCGTAAAACAAACGCACCTAATCTTATCTCGTGTAAACTGAAACGCAGTAGCAGTTTGTCTTGGGTTCAGTGCAAACATGATAAATGATTTTGTTCCTAAAAAGTGTTGGTCTATTTTTTCTAACCGAGTTCCGGTCGGAGCGAGAGTTCTCTCCTTGAATACAAATACCTATTCACCTTGAGAAGTACCTGAGGAAGAAGAGACATCCCGATTATTGACTTCATTGCAAACACTAAATCTACTACGATATTAACTAAAAAAAATACTCCGCATATAACAAGACAAAGTTTGATCATTAAAAACAATGATTTAATAAAACAGCAAAGGAAAAATGTTATTGAAGCCAGAAATTAGAGGGCACTAAGACAGTAACAATAAAAAGTGAAAGCAAAGCCGCGTTTAATTGTGTCGTAAAAATAAAAATTAAATAAAAAATGCTTTGGGGTGGAAAAGTTTCGCGACCGTCATTCAGATTTACAATTATTTCATGTTCACTTCGAGCAAGATGTTCTTCTACTGCTACCTGTCTCGGGGGCAGGGGATTTAATTTATTAGGACTAAAGTCTAATTGGGTCCACTAAAAGAATCTCTCTAATGAGATTTTTTGTACAGCAATGAGGAAAACAATTACACATTTTACTTTGTGTAAACAGTATATCATAAGGAAAACTATACGATTAATGATCTTATCAGAATCATCATAATTATATGCACATGTACATAAGTACATTCGACAAGAACGACCTATACGACCTGTATTTGAAAGGAGCTATACTCTCAAATGGAAAAATGGTAATCTTGATGAATCAATGGACTCAAAGTTAACAACGAAAATAGCAATTATTTCATTGTTTTAATGAGGCTAACCTCTTTGATTCAGTAAACTTACGGTCCGGTTTAATAACACTGTTCTATCTGACAGTACAATCATAACTTGATGTAGCAAGTCACCACAACAGTCAGGTAGCTGTTACGTTTCAATTTCTCCGAGGCATTTTATTTACAAAACTAATTACGTTTGTCTGATAGAGTATTAAACTGCTCCCGGTGCTCTCTTGATTTGTTGACAGTTAATAAAGACATTCTGAACGTCTTTAACATCTCGTACCATTTCATCTGCGATCCGATCATTCGGTAGTACATATAATGAGGTTTTTATCGGTCGTATTATTTGTTTTAGTTTTTATCGCGTGCGACTGTACGTTTGTGTTAATCATCTCCAATATAAAATATCTTATTAGCGATAGGATTAGAAACATAAAGATATTAACTGGGTCGGACAGTTTTTTATTGTTCCTTTTTTCTAATTTTATTACTGTTGGCACGAACATCATTGTCGGCACGCCACGTGGTCCGGATAATTGAAATGTCCAAACACTAAATTTATAGTTTGTTGAACGTCACTATTTCTTTTTTTATTACCTACTCGTATCGGTGTTGCTCGCATTGATCTAACGATATTATATTGGACACGTCCATCTTACATTCCACTAGGATATCTAACATCGTTTATCACCCTTACATTACAGATGGTAATTACAAATTTTAATAAATTCGCATCGTGTATCAAATTATATCAAAAAGTAAGTTTTAAATTTAATAATATATATATAATTAAAATAATGTGACACATAAACAGGATGCTGTTATACGTATGACTAACCATGCATATCAGAAAAATGCTACTGCAGTGCAAACATAATCGAATGGCTCCAAAACGCAACATGGTAATCTTAAAATATTAATTGTAATAAGAGCGGCGTCCCCGCCATCCCTTTCTGCGAATGGGGCAACATAATCAGCCCCCAAGGGACAACCTCTTGTAATTAGCGGCTGTTCATTTCTTAATTTCAATATTTAATTACAAAGGAAACTCGATGACTGCTCCGAATAGAAAGACGTCATTTTCAGAAAGACTTTCGAATCCGTTTTTGTTTCTAATTCACTTACGGTATCGTTTGATACTGGCTTCTTTAACGTTTCTTTGTCTATGTTATCAAAGGATTCTCATATTTAATGAAATTTTCCTCGACAGTATAATGTTTTACAGATTTTAGTTTGTTTTGACTGTTATATTTAGGTGTTACAGAAATAGACAACAGATTATGCGCAACTTATGTTTTACTATGAAATGTAACTATCAAACGAATAGTTAATTGGTCGAGAACTAATTAAAAACACAGTAATTAAAATATTTACTTAAGCTATAAGTAGAAATTATCACTCAGAACTGGCATAGTAGTTTAATCATATGTAGTTAATCACAGATTAAGGTTTTTTTTTTTCAAACTAACTTTTTATAGATATTACAAATACTTTATAACCGAAAGTTACTGAATAATTACTAAATAAATACATAAATAATATATTTTTAACGTTAATAATGAGAAGATCCGATCACTAATCTGCCAAGTATTTATTCTAATTTCAAGAAAACTGACTGGTTAGATCCTTAATGTAACTTTATCATGTTCATAAAACAGCCGTCTTACAATATCCCTTTGTCGTGCCCCATTGTCGAATGTAATAGCTTCCAACGTATTATCGTTTTATTCCATTTCTCTCAAGCCGGTATAAAGTTTCCCTTTACCTAAAACCTGTCTGCAAATTTCATTACTGCGACATCTATCTCTGTGAATCTTAAATGAGCAAATAAGATTTTTGTGTTATGTAATAGTAATTTTTATACTGTCCATGTGGTGGCGGATTTAGAATACATACATACCTCGTTACTTTCTGAGGGTGTCGTAACAGCCAACTAAGGGAAATGACAAAGCAGAAAAGAAGAAAGAGAAAAAGAAAATTTGGAACCCTGCGCCAGCCCGTCTCGCCAGACTACTGGAGGAGACCCAACTCAGCAGTGAGTATTTTATGGATGAAATTGCCATATGAATATCAGAGAAATGAAGGCCTGTTCGCTAGATATAACCGTCTTAAGCCTTACTTGAGAATACCGTCAGTGAAACATTTAAATAGCATTCATTTCCAAACTATTTTATAGAGTAAAATGGTAAGTCACAGAATATTAGTTTTTGGCTTAACTAAAAAAAATATAAAGCTGTCACTCTATACGTCATTACTCTTGGGTTAGACGTATTTGTCATAACGAAGTCCATTGTTAACAAAATTGTTATACTTTATGTGTATTTTTCACTTTTCAATTGATCCACTGTATCTGGACTGCGTGTATTTGGCATGTTTTGTTCGGATTCGATGATGGCTGTTGGTTCGGACACGTCCATTCAGGCCACCGTGTATTGGTCGATTGTTTTGTTCTGTAAAATTATACAATTTCTGGACGGGTGACCACGACCCACACATTGCGCTACCGACACGCCCTAACCATTCGATTGAAAATGAAAATTCGATTATAGGTCACAATGGCGCATTTACCGGGCAGCGTTTGTTAAAAATGATTGTGGGCACTAAATAAAAAATCTATCAAACGTTACTTTTCAGTTATTAAAAACTGAAATTCATAAAATTGCAAACCAATTGACTACTTTGTTTTCGGGTCCCACAAGTGTTTTTTTGTAAACCAGAGGCACTTGCCCTGAATCTGGGTGTAAATTGTGTTCCTGCATTTCAAATACGTGAACTGCATCCGCAAGACTGATGAGGCCTAGGAGTTTCGTTAAAAAAATCTATCATAGGATATACTAATGATTTGTCCGGTTTTTGCCGATGGCGCCGCCATAAGTTATTGATTCTCTAAATTGTTTTCAACTTCGAGCCCACATCGGATGCCATGCTATTTAGTTGTATTTTTGTATTTAATAGCTTTCTATTTATACTGACACACTTCATCAAGAATAATCAAAAAGTTTTGCTACCGTTCCCGCCGATTGTTCTTTTTATTCCCTTTTCGACCTTTCCAGGGTTACAAAAAGCAACTGGCTACCTGGCAGCAGATACGGTTAGCGGGTTTCCAAATTAATTTCGTCTAATTCTGGCGACTAATATTGACGAGTCATATAAGTTGTGTGTATGCCATCGGCGCCTTTCAAATGCACAAAGATATTTGAAATGTAAAAAAAACTCGAGCATGTTTTTCATCGACTGCCATTAGGGAGACACTTGAAAGAGAGAAGCAGTTGTATTTCAAATATGTTCATAAACAAACGTGCAACAGTAACAACTAAACAGATCTTATAGAACAGAGCTTATTTTGTGCATGTTAGGTACGTAAAAATAGATTGTTATTACCTATCCCAAGATGATTAAAACAATTTCATATGAATTTAAGTCAATAATGTGAATACAATGTTGATGTCATGGATCATTGTGGTGTTACATCCTCTCCGGTACAGTTTACGTGCGCTATTCTTGTCTTAGCTTCAATTACTTGCGTTCAATGAAAAATTAAAATAATCAAAACACGCGAGCTGAAGATTTGAAACAGAATAGAGTCCCGGACGTGTGATAGTTCAGTGTCGAACAAAAATAAACGTTATGATTTGTTAAACAGGTTATTAGAAAAACATCGCCGCTGTCGACAGGGAGTTTGGAAATAAACTATTAAAAAGTGGCCAAGAGTGAGCTTCCTCTTCAATGCTTCTTCGATAATGTTTATAGAGGTTAGTTAGAGGTATTACAAATTCAAATCGGCCAACATAACAATTTATTGTAACAACTTTTCATTTCTAATTGCCAGTTATAGAGGTTACACTTTATTACTCGCCACAGTTAAATGTCCATAATAAGTATTGTCCATAATAAGGCTGTATTGGAACGCATAATTGAGTTTATTATTGCGTATTTTAAATACTGTCCCCACTGATGTAAAACTAGTTTTTTGATATTTGAGTATTGTTTCAATATATAGTGGAATTAGAAGGCAACAATTTACCTATATTTTCATGTGTACAAAATTACGGTTTCCATGTGTTTCATCATCATCATCATCGTTTCAGCCAAAAGACGTTCACTGCTGGACATAGGCCTCCCCCCAGGATTTCCACAAAGGCCGGTCCTGGGCCGCCCGCATCCATTGTTTTCCGGCGACCTTAACCAGTTGCGTTTAACATATTTTAATTTACGAAGAAACATTTAATGACTTTAATTTATGATCATCGCAATACTATGGTTTTTATTTCGAGTTACCTATTTTGTTTCATATTTGACATTTAAACAATGTCGACAAATAAAAATGATTTAAATAAATACTCTCTTTGATGCTATTTAAATATCAAATCATACAAATGAAATACATTCATATCTACAGATGAAAAATTCTAGAATCATGAAACAGAAGTGGAATTAAAATAAACACAATCCACTTATAAATCATGAACGTAATAGTTACACTCTGACGGTACGTAAGTACATCTGAAAAATCTTTTGTTTGATCCGAGTCAAACATCTGGATGTTGAACAGAAGTTCATAATAAAATATGATGAAAAAATATGTTAAGTCCTTTTGTATCCACCGTGCTTGTCTATTTTTACAGTTCGACTAGATTACTTTGATCGTATGAACGCTATTTTGAAAGACCAACATAGTCAATTGGTGATATATATTATTTTTATCGATCGATTAGCATAATATCACCAACGCATTCAATTATGATTCTGTAAAAGGCGACTAAAAACGTGAAAGAAAAAAACTGCAAGCGAAATTGAACTTGTATTTTAACTTCCCTTTACGGAACCCTCTAAGGAGCCTGATCCAGCAGTGGGGTATTTATGGGTTGAGATGACGATGATATTAAGTTATTTTCTATGCGTTTCTATGAAATACACAATATACTTCCACCATCACTAACTCGTCGTTTCAGCCCATAACTGGGTCGGGCCTTTTCCAAATTTATTAAGGGAAATTATCCTACTGTGCCACGTTGGCAAGACGGGTTGCCACAGGGTTTGTATCAACGTGGTTCTGCACCAGATCCCACAATGCCGCAACAGGACGCGACGCGGGAATGTTTAGTGGGTAGGCCCCCACTCTGGGGAAGAGACCCACACGCCCCCCCTCGGCCATCCCCGTGGCCGTCGGGGATAGTCCATAAAGGATTTTACCCCGGGCGAACAAAAAAAAGGGTTTGTATCAAGTTTTCCTAAGTAGTTAAACTGTTTGCTGTAGATTCTTAAAATGCGAAAATTGTTTGATTGCATGCAATCGATTCTTAATCTTGGTAACGTTATAAATATTTAAATTCCTTTTTTTACAATTGGTTAGTGTTATTTATTATATGTTGAAACAGGCTTGCCGTCATCAATTACTTTGTTGTGCATAGCGCATATTAAGTAGGGAACTGTCGATGTTAATCTTTATCGTTTGATCTTCACTAATCAATGGACAAGTTAAATATGGAAAATAAAAAGTGTAAAATCCCTAAACGCAGCATTCTAATACGTTAATTGCATTACGTTAGATATAAAAACGTAATTAGTATACATGAGTAATGTCAGCCATCGAACCATTTCTCTAGGCATTTTTCATACAATGTTTAGTGCACTTTTGAGATAGGCATGTTTGTACAAATTAGCAGAGTCAATTCGTTGATGAGAAATTAGTCAACCCTTGTGGACTGGTCAGACGACTCAGGATTTCATATCAAGTGCAACAAATAATCATATACGACCGTTTTTTTTAAATCAACGAGTCAATCTAATGAATTGGAGACCAATCTTTTCTCTATTCGTCTAATATCAGATTACCCACTTCGTTGCATACAGTCTTCAAACTATTATAACTACTACTAGTCTGCTATCTATTTATATAAAAATGAATTGCCGTTTGTTAGTCTCGCTAATACTCGAGAACGGCTGGACCGATTTGGCTAATTTTGGTCTTGAAATATTCGTGGAAGTCCAGGGAAGGTTTAAAAGGTGAAAAAAACAAACGCGGTACGAAGTTTGCCGGGTCAGCTAGTATTAAAATATTAATTAAATATGGCATTTATAATAATACTTTAGCACTTAAATACACGCATATAAATGGTATATATGAATAATAATTGTCTTAATGATACTTTGGATCATTTTGATCGATGTATTCAAGTTATTATCTACAACACTTATCAGACCACAGTATGGACCGATAATCTTTAGTATAATTTTTATACCTGGCAATATCAACCATGCCCTTTAATGTGTTCTAAGCATGGACTCATTATTGAATTAATGTTGAATGTTGCCCACCAATATTAACATTATTTAACTACGTACGTAGACAAGACGGAGTCCAATTATAATTGAACTCACAAGCTATAACCATAGGCCATTATACCAATTAACTACTGTAATGTACGTATTACTCTTTGTGAGCTCTTTCTATGCAAATGTATGATATGAATTTTATTTATGGTTGTGACCGGTCATAAATTATTTTCATGCAGTTATGTAGATTAAAATTTTGATTGAAGTTAATTTTCATATGAACACATAATAATGAAATTTCTTGTAGTCAATATATATTTGGCTTAAATATATATTGTTATACTTAGAGTGAAAATATTAGAGTTTATAATATTTTATAAAGTAAAACGAGTATATATTAAAAAAAAATACAAAGTATCAAAACCATTTGTTTGCTGTAACTCCAATCGTAGCCGAAACGTATTGCAGTAGTTCATAGTAACTCGGTAGGATTTGTTTTGATAATACATCATAAAACTATTAAATATTGGATCGCTGAGTGAGACTATCCGAACTACGGTTACCATATTTAGGGCCAAAGTACAAGCGGTCGGCGTATTTTGAAGTATATTTAAGTTTCTTAAATTGTACTTGAAAGTTCAGCAATAATATTTTTTTACTGTCTCGGTCTACATACAAACTCTCCATCACTTGTCCACTCATAGAAAATTAAATAAACTTTCTTTCTTTCTTTTGCCATGTCAAAAATTGTTACTATTATGTAATTGAGAAATTGTTGAGTTCCTCGTTTGGCCAGCGTGGAAAAGTAGGCTAATTTCCCTCCATGAAATGGGAAAACTTGGCAACATTGCACTGAGATGATTATACACACTATTAAACACTTTTTATTAACACTTTAGCCGTTTTTACTAGACATATATTTTACCCTTTTCGCTTTTGTACTTGGACCAAAACGTAACACTGATCATGGTGTAATCGGTCTGTTATTTCAGCGTTTAGACGATGTTCGAACCTTGTTTTGTTTTGTCAAGGCATGTGGGAATCATTCTATTGTGTTTCACATCCGGGTACTGATTGGTTCTTTTGATTTAAATTTTGGAACGTTTAATAGATTGTTTTTTCTGCATTCAATTCACTTCGTTATTTTCATTTACACTTGTCAACTTGTCAAATCGAACGCTACTCACAATCAAATAAAATTAATGCGAAGAGACAGTACAAGTGCATTTTAATTGGTATTTTAACATGTTTATTTGATTTGCTCTTCTCGGAATCTCATATCAAATTAATAATTGTAATCTTTGTACACATTTTAAAGATGTGTCTATTCGTTAAAACAAATCAGAGAACAACGAATTAAGGTGAATGTTAGTCTAGGGTAGCCCGCGAAGCTCATAAAGGTGCAAGAAAAACTTTTTCAAGCTCAAAGTCATTCTTGCACCTTTATGAGCTTGGAGGGTTGTATTGATGATTTTGATGATTATATATCTATAACTACATACGTCTTACAGCCGCGAATAATATTTTAATCAACATACAAACTAGCACTGACCTGCAAATTGCAAAAAAACGTAAGAAAATTTGAATTTCGCGCGCTAACCTGGAACATTCACCTTATTATGTTATAGCTATTGGAAGTTTTATGAAGAAGGGGTTACAGTAAAGTAGAGGTACTAAGAGGTTTTATCTTGCTCTTGACGTGTGTCAAGTCATCTACCCACTGACTTCCGCTCCCATAAGTGCTTATCTTACCCAAATATAACAAATTCAACCGAAGCTATGCTTTACAAAACACTAATTTCACTGCTAGCACTTTAAATAATGTTTTAAATCGTGTTCTTCAAATACGAAATTTACTGTTTAATTTATAGGTATATCACTTTCAATACCATGGCGGTACCACATACAGAGTGTAAAAATACCCTTGAGCCAGCAGAAATAAGATAGAGACTTGCGAAAGGAGTTGTTCTGTGTATAAATGTATGAGATATATATCAGGGAGTAATAGACAGTATTGCGATCCAATTTTTGATCACAATCTGAGTATTCCGTCGAACATGGGACATCTACTACTACTACTACTCCAGCCCCTACATAAATATAAATAAATATAAATATCCTTGGACATTTCACACAACGCCATCTCGTCCCAAGCTAAGCAACTTAATGCTTGTGTTATGGTAACGAGATGAATGATAAACTACTTATATTTTTTTTTTGTAAATACATTCATAATATAGATAGAAATGACACCCAGACTCCGAGCCAGTGCCTCTGGTTTAGACAAAGACACTTGCCCGACCCGGGAATCGAACCCGGGACCCGTTGATCCAAAGGCGGCACATCTAACCACTAGACCAACGAGGCAGTCAACAGAACATGACCCACTGCTGAGTCTGACACCCTCCAATTACACGGAGGGCAATAAGCCTACTGTACCACGCTCGCCAGACGGGTTGGCACAGGGTTTCCTGTCTTTGCGGCTTGGTTTACGGCCTTGTCATTTCCTATTGTCCACTCTTACAATACCCTCAGGATGGACTGGGGTGATACAATGTATCCTAAATCCGTCACCATGTGGAGCGTCGTGAATTATCTTCTACAATTTCTTTAGTTTTCTGTGCTGGTGACGAAACTGCTTTAACTAGAGAATATTATTGTATTTTTTTTAAAGAAACTGAAAAGTTTACAATCATGTAATTCACAAACACAAATGACACCCAGGCTCAAAGCAAGTGTCAATGAATTAAACAAAGAAACTGTAAGAAAATAAGTTCTTCCATTTTTTTCTGAAAAACCTGACGTTATGACTCTAGGGCCTGATATCTAAGTGCAATACTTTATTCGGCGTATGCTAGAGTGAAAAGTAGTAACTTATTTATTTAACTGTGACAATTTAATTACAGAAATTATCCGCATTGCAGACAATTACGTGCGTCCTTATTTGGAAATGTAACACACTTAGGCACCGTTAATGAATAAATGCACTTATTATCGATGTCACTGTTTTATAGGCGTGGTAAACACGCCTTTATAAGTAGGAACAACTGCTTCAAGAGAAATTACGAAAATATAGTAAGGTCTCAATAAGAAATATGTTGGTTTTTTTTTCTATATTTTATTCCTCTTTGGTGGTGCTCAAGCAAACAGTCTGGATAGGAAAAGGATAGGTTTAGTTAAATTATTTGGCCCGACCACCTGTCACTGTAGGTATTACGTGCTGTTAAAGAACTGCTGTTCGACGGTAAGTGGCTTCATTGTAGACAACTAAATATTTTAACAATTGACTACCTATTCTTTACCACTACAAAAGTTACATAATATGATAATAATTATCAATATACAGTTATAACTTTATTATAAGCCATGTTGTGATGGGTTTAATATAAATAGCGTTACCACCCCCTTCCATCTTGTGGGTGTCGTTAGAGCTGACAAAAGGAAATGAAAAGGCCGATAACCTAGCCGTAAGAGGAGGTAATCTTGATACGAAACCCTGTGCCAATTCGTCTGGCCAGCTCAGGAGGCAAATAAATCTTCATGTAACTTGAGGTGCCAATCTCAGCAGTGGGTCATTTATATGCTGAGTACTAGTAGTAATAATACTAATAGTAATAATACTAGTAGTAATAAGGGTCACAATCGTAACGTAAGCCCAAGACTGACTGTATTTAAGTTATAATGAAAATGAAAATGTATTGTATTGACAAAAATGATTGTTATTATTATTTGCACTATTTTTATTATTTTTTCTTGGTAACAATCTTATGGATCAAAGTATCTGCAATAAAAAATTATTATTATTATTATAATCAAATGTACTTAATATGTATGCAAAGACATAACCTCGCCACCAAATTTCACTTGCTTGGCCCATTGACATAAAGTGGCAGGTCTCTATCTAATTAATTGAAATGGTAATAAGCAATAAACATTAATTGAATTATGACGAGACGTCACGATAAGTCAATGACACTTCAAATTATATTACTCTAGAACAAATCACAGAATCACTTTCTTAATGGAATTAACCAAGTGGATTGATCACTTTCTCCTTTTCACTTGTAATCAGTTATCTTAAGATAGAGCTTTAGTCAAACGTGAAGGTTTATTTATAATGCGAACATAGGTTATCCTCTATGGTTAGACTGGCTGTAAATTATCACTGAACTGACCAGTCAAACCTCAAACAGCACGTGCCGTGGTTTGTGGTTGAATTCCCCACCACCACCTGTCCTCGTCTCTACTATAGAAACATATTAGTTCCGCCCGGCACCGGTGTTTAACAAAACAATCAAAAATCTGTTATAGTTAGACTTAAGGTATCACATATTCTTTATATAATAACTAGCTGACCCGGCGAACTTTGTTCCGCATCACTATCACTACATAGTATAAAACAAAGTCGCATTCTTCTGTCCGTCCCTATGTATGCATAAATCTTTAAAACTACGCAACGGATTTTGAAGCGGTTTTTTTTAATAGATAGAGTGATTCAAGGGGAAGGTTTATATGTATAACCCACCCCCGCTTTGCACGGGCGAAGCCGGGGCGGGCCACTAGTTATAAATATTTAAAACAAACAGAAAGTTGGACATAGGATACCTGAAATTTTTATCCCGTCCCTATAAAACCTACTTTAACAAAACGCAACTGACAGCGAAACGTTATGTTGTCTAAAGTTTATTAAGGCCGAAAATTTGACAATTATAAATTTTGAATTCGACTTGTTTATATTGTTGTAATTCACATAATATCTTTATAACTTGTAGCCTATATGTTATTCTGATGTATAAGCAGTATTATTGTAAAGTTTCATTAAAATCTATTCGGTAGTTTTTACTTCATGTAAACGTAAGAGTAACAAACATCCATCCATCCATACTTACAAACTTTCACGTTTATAATATTAGTAAGATTCTCACTATATATGTATAAATTATAGCCTATAGTATTCTGATGTAAGCTATGTTATTGTAAAGTTAACAAACATACAATATTAAGTAGGATTGTTGTATGTGGTAACTTTTTCTTATGGCGATTAATTAATTACCAGCACAACAACTGTATATAATCAACTAATACAGTGGCGAACCAAGAGCACAAATAAATATCTCCTCTTATTTCAACCAACTCAATAATAGGCAAAATATAAATGTATATGTGTGCAGTCATGGCCACTTTGCGACGTACTTTTGTTCATGATCGAATGATCCTATCACAACTCACTTTCTTATTTTGCATTGATGAAACAATTTACTAGCAAATCTTTCATATTAGGCTGGCTTCATAAAATCACAAATGGATTTTCGGAGATAAAATTCGTAATTCGAATTTGTATACCAGCGAATAAAACTCGACCCTTGCAACTACTATCCAACGCTCAAAATAACAATCACATTACTACTTTTCCATATTGCCAACTACAAATCAAAAGTCACCCCTTTAATTAAACCGCCAGCACTAAGTCTACTTTGGCTATAGGTAAAACTAGCTATTACGAAATAAAAGCAGCTACAATTTGTAGACAGGCAGCGCACGAATGAAACTTTTGTTCACGATTTGATAATTCAACTAAATATCCGTGTGATGAAGAATATATAAATAAATACATGGTGTCACCGCTACATTCCATCCTGAGAGTCGTAATAACCGACAGAAGTAAGTGACAAGACCAAATACCTGGACGCAAGAGATAGGATACTTGATACAAAATCCGGTGCCAACAGGTCTGGTCAATATAGCTCAGGCCACATACAAATCCCCAAATACAAATGGTCTATTTAAAAAAAAATGCTTGTTTTTTACTATCTGTATGCCAGGTAACATTTTTGATAACTGCCAAAATTACCTCTTCAAAGTAATAACTCCTTCTCACTTTTAAGAACTACATACATTTAAAGTGAACTTGTATAATTTACAAACAAATGCTAAAATTCAATAAGCCCATGTGCTTTGTGACACTTATAGGGGAGGCAATAGGCATAGATTATGACTGTTATCTATAGGCAGCAATGCATCTGAGCGGTGAATACTGCTAACCATCAAACAAGCTATAGACGAATCAGACACACAACACATTTTTTAAGAAATGAAAACATTTTTACTTAACTATGCCAAGAGCAAGGCCTTAAATCGTCTTGTTCACCAGCTGCTGGCTACTCGACGTAATTGTCTCGTGTTTGCTAGTAGGGGCGACTAGTTCAAAATAGTATTAGACATAGCGACTGTAGCAAAGGTCACAATGAACTCTATAAAATTGTCAGTAAGTTAATGTTTTTAATATATGAAATGTACTATTTTCTTTATTTTGTGTCATTTCATCATGGATACATATTTGCGATAATTGTTATAAATTAACTTTAACAGCTACTACAGAAATATGTTTCTTGTACCAGAAATGTCCTTCCCAAATATCTGGTCGCCTTTTAAGTTTTTTTATTCCTTTTATGTACACGTAGAATAAAGAATATCTATCTTTAATAATTTAATAGGAACAAGTAATTATTATTGTTTAATTATTCCTTTTAAAAAATATAATCATGTAAATAAATCACGAACACAAATGATACCCAGACTCGGGAGAAGTGATTTTGTGTAAACCAGAGAACCCAACCTCTGGTTTACACAAAGACACTTCTCCCACCCGGGAATAGAACCGGGGACCTGTGAACCAAAGGCGGCACATCTAAGCCCTAGACCAAGCAGTCACATCTAGATAAGCTGTGAACTGTAGATAATACTGTGAATAGTAATTGTAAGTTGGTATTTACTTTCGACAGCCAATCAGCAAAATTTTACAAAATGTATCGCCAACTAATTAAGGGTGTACACGATCCACGTATGGCTATACCCCGTTATTACATTTCATCGAATGAAATAATAGTCACTGCGTCCACTCAATTATCTCCGAAAATCGAGCCTCATTAAAATAATAAAACAGCCCGCGGCGAAATCAAATTGAATGATAACAAATGCTTGTGTTAATTCGAGGCGACAGAAAATTTTGATGTTGTGGACCCGCCAATGCTACAGATAATTATTATACAAATTATGCACAATATTCAAGATAAACAATTTGTGAGTCGACAGACTTGAAATGTAGTGTTCTGGTGATACTATAATTTAAGTGTGCGCATTCCATTGTGATAGTTATCGGGATCTACATATCCAAGCATTATTTAGTCAAGGTAAATTTGGCATAAAATTCATCACCCATTTCACGACAAATACTCCTCTATTTAGTGACGTATACATACTACATCGTAACATGTATTGCGCTACCTATCGAATGTGTTGTAGGTATATGAATAATCTGTATGAAAAAGCTTCAGATTTTTAACTTGTTACATTTTTTAACTGTGATTGTTTATGTCCTTAGCATTGTCTGTATAAAACCCATTATAAATATTTTTATTGTAAAAACTTGCACTTCGCTCAATGGGATATATATATTCAAAAGCACCCAATATTTTCTAACAGCTTAATATTTTCTCAATTAGAAGTGATTCCTGCACGACACTTAGCTATCACTAATTCGACAAAAACTGTAAAGATCCATTACCAAAGCAAGTAGGTCGTGAAAGTTATGCCAAATGGAAAACAACAGACAGTTTGTAACAAACAATAACAACGCTGGACTAAATGGGTGTTTGAATCACAGCCAAAAAAACGAGTCTATTGTCAACTCTATTGTGACTGACAAAAGAAAGTAATCAACTACTTTTCAAAGATAGATAACGGATAAAAGAACTACTGTCTGATCACCAAACCAACATGTTTGTTGGCGGTTATAGCTTTGCGTGTTATATAATCGTTTTTAATTTATATAAGTGACATGATTATTGTATAATTTAACGTTGCTTTTTAAATATAGCGTCTGTACATGAAATATGTGTTACGTAGTCTTATGTTTATCCCATCCCGAAAGTTTCGTAAGAGCTAAAGGAATGCAAGAGGCACATGACCTAGCCGCAATAGAAGGAAAACTAGATGCAAACCATGTGCCAACCCGTTTTGCCAGCGTGGCACAGTAGGCTAGCTTCCCTCCATGAAATTGGAGGTCGCACTCAGTAATGGGTGGAAACGCCTTATTTTTATTCTCCAAGTTTTCACACTTAACTTAAATCTCTATTTGAATACTACTTCCCAATAACATGCAGTATGCATGTTGCACTGGTGAAAACCAAATTACATACCTACAGAAAATGATGACCTATGGCTTTTATCATCATAAAGACACACAATCGGACATCTGAATTTCGAAATTCAATTTGATCACCACACAACAGCATAATGTGCAATATCAACCATTGGCACTACATTTGAATAAAGGCCAGTCCACATGAGCGGAAGCCCCTGTTTGCACAATAATAGCAACCGTGTGTCGGATCCTCAATGGACCCCCAAATGCAATTGTGTACATTCGTGCGATTGAGTTACAGCAAATGCGATGAAACATTTGCATGCTGCGGGGCAGATAGTTCGGTATCGAAACTCGGAGAGGACTGATAATTCAATTATCGATAATAAGAATTGGCAAAGTGATAGGTACCATAACAAACACAAAATGTGCAATTAAGGATTAGTAGCTCTAATTTTATTAAATCATTTTGTATTACACTACTACTACTCAACCAAACCCATTGCTGAGATCCTCCTCCAGTTACATAAAGAGTAATTAGCTTACTGTGCCATGCTGGCCAGAAGGATTGGCACAAGGTTTCGGGTAAAATTTTCCAACTCCTATGGCTATGTAATCTTGTAATCTTTTATTGGCTCTTACGACACCCTCAGGATAAAATGAGGTGGTAACACTATGTATTCTAAATCCGTCACCACAGCCATGTGACCACCATACTTCAGGCCTCTAGCGTAATCTATATACATTTTTCTTTTATGTGTTTTCGAATGCTTATGATTTATGTAATATATGTAAGTATCTGCTGATATATTCAATATTTTTAGGTTTGTATAATAATATATTCAATTTCGATTAAAAAAGAAATAGATCTTACTTGTTTGTGCTCTATGAAGGGCAGTAAAAATAACGGTCAATATGAGGCTAATTATTCCATCGATTCTATCGAAAGCCTCGCTGGCACTATTGCAATTACACTAACTATAAATGACAATTGCGAGCCAATACAAGCAGAGGCTGGTCCCCCCTATTTGGTGACCACTCGGCGTCCGCGCTATCCCGCAAATTGCTCTCTCCCGACAAATTGTCAATAAAACTCATCTGATTCGCAGTTAAACATGCGAGCTACATTATTAATTTATGCATTGTAATATGGCACTGACGTTGGCGTTATCCCGTGTAAATTATTAATAGTGCCGGGGTAAAAATTAAGCTTAAATCGAATGGGTAGTTTCGGCTCGATTCGATCGTTCAGCGCGCAGTTTCAACGTGTTACCATCGCCGAACGCCTGTTTTATTGGCAATCGAAATTATTGCCGATATCATATCGAGTAGGACTACATTAAAATGACTTTTTTGTTGTGACTTGGCCGCGTATGAACTGTCTTAAATTTGAATATTGTTTTCTTTATTTATTCCAATTTCAAACGCTTGACCCGGAAATGAGCAGTAACATCAAACAAACATCGGTAACTTGGATGCGGAAATGAATAGCTCCCTCGCGATTCACCTCTCCAATGTCTTAAGAGAAAGCGATTACACAAATCTGAAGAAGCTATTAATCCGGCTCGCTGCCCCCGAATGGCATCACGGTTTGTTTAATAAAATCGCGAATTTACATATCAAAACCTACAAAGGGGCATAATTGGACCCGATGACTTAGAAAACGTAGCGGATGAGACGGGCGTGCCACCCTCACAACAAACAAAGGAATTATACCCGCCTCAAGAAACTTTTAGCAATGGAAAGCTTCTTAACAAACAGACGCGTGTGTATCTAATGAAATTCCTATGGTTGCATAACATACCCGTGTGAGCGCCGAGCGTTATTAGCGGAATTATTTCTCCGGCTAAAATCTTTGAAGGCGGTTGCTCTTTCGGAAAAGTTGTTAAGAAAATGGGTTGAGATCTTTTCGGGATTTCATTAGTTTGTAACTATGCGGTGTACGCGAGGCATCTAATTTATTAGGTAGGCGTAGCCGAGGGAACGAATGGGCAGCGAGCATTTGAAAATGGAACAGAATTGCCGAATCACGCCGCTTTGAGCCGAAGCCGCCGCCACACGATTCGTTAGGAGACAAATGTTTGGATTCAATTCCAACCGTTTTTTCATTTGTAATTAGTAACGGTATATTTACTCCGCATTCAGTGTACAACTGCACGGTAGCCGAGTTTTTTTAATAATTAAGGTTTGTTGTTAATTTTGGGAGCGTTTAGGTTGACCGGTTATGTGGAAGCTCGCAAATAATTTGATGATTCGTCGCAAGAAAACTTGGTTATTCGTTATTCCCACACGGTAAGTAAAGTGCCATTATGTGGGGTGAATGAAGTGCAAGCCGGGGACATACGGGCGTCTTGTACTGCTCTCGTTCCGCTGAGGATATTGACACTTGTCGGTTGTCATCAGCTTTTGTTTCGCCACGTGTTATGTTACGTATACACACAATCGTGCACGTGTTTTAACGTCACTCTGATGGGAGTTTGACTGGATTACTCGACTTTCTTCAACACATCATATTGTTCAAGTTTTAGCATTTATAATTATTAAAATGTCACAATGTATTGAACATTTTCTTTCAAATAACTACTGTACTTTGACTTGAATTAAACAAATCGCCTTAGAACTTCCAAATAATTAGCTTTCCTTCTGAATCTCATTAGAAAGATCGTTCCGCAAACTCTTCGCGCGTTATAATTAGTACAAATCGATACACTCGGCGACTGTAGACGGAATAATTTATAGACAATGCAGTATTGCTAACGAAGATGAAGGTATATTTTCACATTTGCATGTTTCGTGTTCCGCGAGAAATCCTGTAGTATTTTTCACAAATAAATTACTTAATTATTGTTACTATAGTTTTGGTTGGTGGTATACGAACCAAAACTATAGACATACCTAACTGGAAAAGCAACCATAACCGGTGTATAATTTTTTTCTTCACTATCACTACATCACTACATAGTATAAAACAAAGTCGCTGTCGCCTGTCCGTCCCTATGTATGCTTAAATCTTTAAAACTACGCCACGGATTTTGAAGCGGTTTTTTTAATAGATAGAGTGGTTCAAGAGGAAGGTTTATATGTATAATTAATGCATAATATTGTAGAGAAACACTGATAAATTTAGATATTCATCATTGCATCAGTGCGAAGCCGGGGCGGGTCGCTAGTTCCTTAATAAATTATGTTAGATAGTATACGAATTCTAAGCTACTAGTAACTACAAAAGTCCTTCTTCTTAATTTAATTGAGTTATAAGTTATTAAGTATGACATATACTATACTATGACACAAGAATATACATGACACAAGAAAGCTAATAACGGCAATTCAGTCAATTACGAACAGTTCGCGCGTTATAATTAATACAAATCGAGTACTAATTCCGCGCGCCAAAGACTTCACAATGAATAGACAAGTATTTTAATTAGCGGCTATTGCAATAAATCAATAAATCAACGCTGATATTAGATAGGCTTCAAACCTGTGCTATCTCAGCTTCGCTTATTACTCAGTTACTCATACTTATTTTAGTCAGTGATTATGTATAATTCTTAAAGGGAAAGAATATTTCAAATTCATCTAGTTGATTTGTTACAAACTTACAAAAATAGTTTTTTTTCCTCTTTGTAATATTACTAGCTTCTGCGCGTAACTCAGTTTCGTTTAAAGTCTATGTCACTCAAGGATAATATAACACTATAATAGTGATGATATTTTTTTAATCGGTCCATTTATTTTTCTATTTATTTTATAATATCAATTCATAAAATAAAGAATAGATTATGATTATTTTCACTAATTCAATTCGTGAAATTATTTACCCGTCTGATTCTTTATAAATATGCAAATATTAACTGCTACAAATCATTCTATTTTTACACTTTGTGATTAGGTAGCTTAAGCTACTTTCTACGATTTTGGTTAAAATGATTTTTGACATGTCTATTCATTCTAAAGGCATGAAACCTCTTGGAATCCGGTAATCTCAACTCTAATAGATTCGATAATTCATCACTGCGCGCGCCACGTCGATTCCTTACGATTAATGGGTCTGTCGTAGTAGTGAAATCCGCGACAAGTATCAAATTGGTATTCTTTCTATTAATTGAATTTATCCATTTAATAGTCCGTGTGGCTGATTTCGGAAACCCATTTAAGCATGAGAGAGTCGTAAGAGGTATCCGCGCCTCGGGAAAAGACAATCTATATCTATACTAATATATAAAGCTGCAGAGTTTTGTTTGTTTGAACGCGCTAATCTCAGGAACTACTGGTCCGATTTCAAAAAATCTTTCAGTGTTTGATAGTCCATTTATCGAGGAAGGTTATAGGCTATATTTTATTTTCAAAAGAATTAGGGATCCGTATGAAAATTGCGAAAATTGAAATTTTCCATCCCTTGTGGCTAGGCTTTCGGCCTTGCCGTTTCCTTTGGTCGGCTCTTACGACACCCTCAAGATAAAATGGGTTGGTGGCACTGTGTATTGCAAATCCGTCTCCACACGGTAAGTCTATCAGAGATTTAAATATCAACTCTTGATAACTCTAAACGTTACACGTCACTCCACTAAATATACGCCATCGAAGCATAACAATCGTTAACGACAAAAGCTCTTTATGAACCTTTTTGCCCATCAATAGTATTTAGAAATCTATTAACGAGTTCCACTTTTTCGGCTTTCCCATAGCAATGGGTTCTAGAGTGATTGAGGCGGTGTCGCCAAGCGATTGGTCGCGCCTCACAATTGTGACTGTGATGCACATTTTTGTGACGAAAATGTCCGTTTATTCGATTCTTTGTGGTCACATTCCAATGATCGCTTCAGTAACGCTTCGACAGCGAGTTCGATTCGACATTTTTTATTCATAACTGATTACAATAATCATCACCAGTATTTGGCGGAACAAGCCAACAAAACGATGTCTTAGGTTTTCTCGATTATTACACAATGAAGTGAATCACTTTTTAACGGGTTTCATAATTTCAGCTATAAGACGTCTTCTTCCGGACATAGGCCTCCCCCAAGGCTTTCCACAAAGACCGGTCCTGGGCCGCCCGCATCCATCGTTTTCCGGCGACCCAAGCAAATGTGGTAAAAAAACACTATCTTAAAAGTTTCTTTAAATGTTAATAGCGAGGATATGTTTGCATATTATAAATAAACCTACGGAGGCACCCAGGTCCGATGACCTGTATTTCATATTATTTAATTCACGAAGTTTCGAATGCGAAAAGCAAACCAAGCTCTGTAGTTACCATTTTTATCCACAGGAATGAAACTGATTGGACTTAGCAAGCTCGCGTCACCAATCTTCACTAATTTACAATCAAATAATTTTTGACATAAATCAAGATCAGCGCCGAACAAAAACATTTATTACAGTCGAACACAAAGAAATAATGCTTTCAAAAAGTTTCCTCGTAAGAAACCTTTCACAAGCCATTAATGTCGATTTTGCGACCCCCTAAAGAGTTGGAAACACGAAATGGAATTATGCATTCCCCTAAAAGTCGCCATTAGAATTAGAGGAACAATTTACTTAGAACCCAAGCTCCGGTTCCAAGGTTTCTTATCCATAATAGAAGTTTTCAGTAATCTTACTATGTTAAATAGGCGAGCTGACGAAAAAGACAACACATTGATTTTGATAGAAAGAAATTATTCTACTAGGTATACCATACTGGTATAACGCGTCCTCATGGCGTTTCAAGTTTTCTTACACTGCGTATTTTGTTATCTTAGCTTTAAATTATTAAGGCTTTATCCTCTCCGTGTGGTGACGGATTTAGAATATATTGTATCACTACCCCATTTCATCCTGAGGGTGTATTTAAAGCCGAGAAAAGAGAATTACAATGCCGATTACATAGCCGCGAGACAAGGTAAAGTTGATACGAAACCCAACCCGTCTGCGAAGGTGGCACAGTAGGCATAAACCTAGCCTCCAAGTACAATTACTTACTACAAGTAATCCAAGCTCGGTAGTGGCCCATGCAGGAGCTAAGTAGTAGTAGTTATCATTCAGTGTGAATCAGAATCAATATGATCAATAATGTCTCAACTCTAAAATGTCCCTTGGTGCTAGGTATAGAAGGAAGAAACCCAATTATGTATTTCTATTTTTTTTAATCAGGTAAGTCTCTCACTCGTCCATAACTATCAATCTAAACGCACGATTATCGCATTAACAAAATTTCTGTGCCACAATTTGCTTCACTTTTGCTCGAACCATGACTGTGTTACTCAATGGAAAATGAGGAATTTAAAATACCTCTCAGGATTATGTCGAAATCAAATACTAATCTAATCACCGATAAATTAATATGAACAATTCTTTTCATCTCCGAAAAATCTTCTAACAAAGACGTATAATACAGTATATTTATTTATGTAAGCGGTTTAAAGGATATAGGAATAACAACAAGCTGAGGAATTCGATATAGCCTCTAGTTTAGTAATCAAGAGAAAGTAATTTTTCATCTTCTACATGTCCTGGGTTTATATGATAGCAAAAAAGTTCGTAACAATACCCTAACGTATATTCGGATATATATTCATCATCATTATAGACCTAACAGTTATGTTCCACGCATCCAATTCCTGACTGCAACCTCGCACAACTCGTCGTACCTAGCTGGAGCGCGACCCACACTACGGTAGTACCTACAACCACTTCTCTGCCCATAAATGACCCACTGCTAAGTCGGGCCTCCTCCAATTACCTACATCGATGCTCATTAACCTACTGTGCCACGCTGGCCAGACGGGCTATGCTAGTTTTCCTTTTGTCGGCTCTAACGACACCCTCAGGATGGAATGAGGAGGCGACACGATATTTATTCCAAATCCGCCACCACCATCTTTATTCCATCATCATCATCATCATCATTTCAGCCAAAAGACGTCCACTGCTGGACAGAGGCCTCCCCCAAGGATTTCCACAAAGGCCGGTCCTGGGCCGCCCGCATCCGGCGATCCATGCTTTCCGGCGATCTTAACCAGGTCGTCGGTCCACCGTGTGGGAGGCCTACCAGCACTGCGCCTTCCGGAACGCGGTCGCCACTCGA
The DNA here is from genome assembly GCA_905475355.2 of Clostera curtula. Lineage (NCBI taxonomy): Eukaryota > Metazoa > Arthropoda > Insecta > Lepidoptera > Notodontidae > Clostera > Clostera curtula. The sequence goes on along the minus strand of FR997800.1, from coordinate 11,967,486 downwards.
GGACTTTTCTGCCCCATCGGGCGTCGGTCCTGCGAGCTATGTGCCCTGCCCACTGCCACTTAAGTTTGGCAATCCGGTGGGCTATGTCGGTGACCCTGGTTTTCCTGCGTATCTCCTCATTTCTGATTCGATCTCGCAGGGAAACTCCGAGCATAGCCCTCTCCATTGCCCTTTGGGTGACTTTGAGCCTTCTGATGGAGCCCATAGTGAGCGACCACGTCTCTGTACCATATGTCATCACCATCTTTATTACGGCTAATAATATTCCTAAGTTAAACAATTAATTGCACATCGGGACAAATTAAATAACTTGAAGTCCACAAAACCAACACAAACTTTTAAATGATTTCAAAGGCCACTGGAGACACGCAAACACATTAATTTGTAGGCATCAACACAAAGTTTTAAGTCTGTAGCCAGAAGTACTCAAACTTGTGCTTTGAATCTGTTAAGAAATAATTATGAAAGGTCGTCTTTTAGATAAGTTACGTTTGTGTGTACATTATAATAATTTATAAATAGATTCATTGGTGATAGGCCATATCAGATACATAATTTTCATTGAGTATATTATGATTGGCACACTAGGCTCATTACCCTCCATGTAGTTGGAGGAGGTCCGATTCAGCAGTGGGTCATTCATGGGCTGCGAAGTAGTAGTATATTATGATTATATCTCCGGATTTTGAATGCATAGTGTGTCAGTATGGTGGCGGATTTAGAATACACAATGTCACCAACCCATGCTATCCTGAGGGTGTCGTAAGAAGGAACGCAAATGGCAGATCACCTAGCCGCAAGAGAAGGAAAACTTGATACAAACCCTGTGCCAACCCGTCTTGCCAGCGTGGCATAGTAGGCTAAATACCCTCCGTGAATATGGAGGAGGCCGACTCAGTAGCGGGTCATTTATGGACGACTATATCTACTTCATTTTTCCCAGTTTCATTTGGGTATGCACCGGTCTAACCTGATTTAGCGATTGTCATGTGCCTTCCGTTACCCATCCAGTGGGACTACCGGTAATTATAGGGTCAGATCAGCTTTAGAGTTAATATGCGCTTGTGGTGGCATATGTACAGTCTATAATGAGATTTTTACACTTCCACATTTGCCTATTTCGTGTTGCGCACGTTCAAAATGTTACGATTGATATTGACAGTATACCTATCTTACTAATATTATAAACGTGAAAGTTTGTAAGTATGGATGAATGGATGTTTGTTACTCTTTCACGTAAAAACTACTGAATGGATTTTAATGAAACTTTACAATAATATAGCTTATACATCAGAATAACACATAGGCTACAAGTTATAAAGATATTATGTGAATTACAACAATATATACCAGTCGAATTCAAAATTTCAAACTGTCAAATTTTCGACCATATTAAACTATAGACAACATAACGTTTCGCTGTCAGTTGCGTTTTGTTAAAGTAGGTTTTATACGGACGGGATAAAAATCTCAAGTATCCTATGTCCAACTTTCTTTTTGTTTTAAATATATATATATTGCGAAACAAAGTTCGCCGGGTCAGCTAGTAACCAATAAAGATTTCATCTTAAGCTTGTTTGGGTAGCGCTACACTATTTATCCACAGGCAGTAAAAGGTTCTATAGAGCCCTCGTCAGCCAGATCACTACTGAGGTCAGTGCAACAGTCATAAATAGGAAAAACAAACTCGTATGAGTGTTCCCAAAGCGTGTATTTTTGTATTGTTTTATTCTCTGCAATCGTAAATCTATTACACTTACAGCATAATTGCTGTAGAAATTCCAATTTGCAACATTGTTGTGGACCAATAAACATTCAACAAGCGGCCTGCCAAATAAATCCAAGAAATATTTTTAATGGTCGCACGTATCGGCCCTTTTTATTGGCCGTATAACCCTGCTGGTCAAATACCCACCAGCTCGCGAACAAAGTCACTAGTACTATAAAATAAATCTCGCAAGTTATCGTCCACAATAAACAGTCGCCACAGAGGCTATCGCCAATTCCCACGCAAAGTCGCTGTTAATAAAAGCTACAAAATTATATATTCAAGAGTTAGGAGGTGGTGGTATGGCAGTTACGGTTTTCTACGTGGTCCGAGTTACAATGCAAATTGCCGCGGAGGGGTGCGCCGATGCCCTCTAACTGTGCGACTCGCAAAGATGGCCGCCATAATGGTGAAATGAAATTATTAAGCATTGTCTTGTGAAATCGGCCGCGGTCGACACCTGAGACTTGGTCCGCGGAGGAAAAGGGTGGATACGACGGAGGCTCCTCACAAAAGGACAATATACATATTTGTTATATCCATAGTGTCAATATTGACTGCCTCGTTGGTCTAGTGGTTAAATGTGCCGCCTTTGGATCAACGGGTCCCGGGTTCGATTCCCGGGTCGGGCAAGTGTCTTTGTCTAAACCAGAGGCACTGGCTCGGAGTCTGGGTGTCATTTCTATCTATAATATGTGTGTATTTACAAAAAAAAAATGTATTTAAGTAGTTTATCATCCATCTCGTTACCATAACACAAGCATTAAGTTGCTTAGCTTGGGACGAGATGGCGTTGTGTGAAATGTCCATGGATATTTATTATTATTATTTATTTATTATTATAATTATAGAAAGGAAATATTTGTATGTATATGTCTTTGTAACAAATAACATCAAAAACTACTGGACCGGTTTCAAAAATTCTTTCACTATCAAGATGCTATACCATCCTTGAGTAAAATAGGATATGTAAAACCGAGATAAGCATAGGTAGGTGTGTTAAAACCCAGGCGGGGGAAGCCACGCATATAAGCTAGTATTTATTTAAGTTATAACAAATATTCAACCGTATGTAAATGTAAATGTGATCAGTCATTTAATTAAATTTAAACCACGATAAGCCCTCCATATACTTGGACGAGATTCGACCTCAGTGACTCATTATTAGGCCGAAAGGATTCAAATCCACAAGTTGTACGCTAGCGGCAACCAAAGCTCGCTTTCAGCACGTGATTTGCCCCATCGTTAATACTAATAAACTAAATACTCGCAAAAATTTTACTTAAAGGCTCAATATCCTAAAAAAGATGGATTCATGAAACATATTTTTCATCTATAATATGTATCGGAAAATTGAGAAATTATTTAATTTTAAAATGCCTAAAATTAAATTCGTCTTAAATCTAATCATCATTAAACTGCCTATGTTTGGAATATGTGACATTACATGAAACACTTTATGGAGATATGTTAGGTACGGGAGACTTTTCAAGTCAAGTCCGTTTTATGTACCTACCAAATTACTTTAATCGTCGTATGAATTTTCAATGTTCCACATGTGCAAATTCCGGCCTATGCAATAAAACAGAAAAACGGGAAGTACCTCCACACTTTTCCAACGTTAAGACATTACTTACAACCCTCGGCTGAAAGCTTTGTATTAAAATTTAAATCTACTTTGCAAAGTGTATTTTATACACGTGCTCTTGCAATTTTGATCGTTCATAAAGCTTCAAATAGCTCTTATTACGCGTTACCTTTGCGGTATTGGGTGTTACACGTCTCCCCAGCTATTCCTGTTAACGTTTTGACGAAGTCTCCCATGGATTTGGTATGCATAGCGTTAATATATTATAGATGCTTTAATTACTCGTTTGTGTTCCTCTTGCGGTTGTGTTAATGTTCCTTTCTATTTACAGATACATTTATATGAACGTTGAGGTTCACCTAAATTTTAATAAGTTCAATCTAGTTTTCCGAACAAGAACATGTATGAAACTTATGAAAACAAAACTGTTCAGAACTTTACGAAGAACATGATAATATTCAGTATAAATTAAAAAATCATTTTATAATAAACTAGCGACACGTCCCAGCTTCGCACGGGCGCAATTATGCATGTATTATACATATAAACCCTCCTCTTGAATCACTCTATCTATTAAAAAAACTGTTTCAAAATCTGTTACGTAGTTTTAAAGATTTAAGCATACATAGGGACGGACAGACGACAGCGACTTTGTTTTATACTATGTAGTGATAAGTCTTCCCACAAAACTATTTTAAATTGTGCGTAATTAAATTAATGAAAACTGCCACATTTAGGATACAAATAAAGTAACATACAGAATTGTGTGAGATGGTTCGCCAATCCGAGTTTAGGGTAAGATTACTATTGTGTCCATAATGCGAAATCAATGACAAAATTGAAATTATTTTTAAAATTTCCTCTTGCCAACAAAAGCAGGGACCCCTTCTTGCTGGCTGGATGAATTCCTCCTAATCCGACGCATGCCCACTCCGTGTTTTTAATTTCACACAAAAAACCGCTCCGAGTTGGTGATCAATCAAAAGTTCTCGTTTCTTTTTTCTAACTTCATTGCAATACACTTTCGCCTCTCTGTACCCGCTTTATATGTACCTTCATTATTTTGTTTGGATAAAGGCAACAAATCCAACAAATGCAATCAGTGTGATGGATTTTTAGTATGCCAAATATTAATAACATTTTTAAATATTATGATATTTCATTGGAAGAATTTTATTATTGGTTTATAATAGTACTTATTGTAATATATAGTATTGATGTCTTAGGTTTTCACGATCTTTACACGGGATTAAATAAAATAAAACGATCAGAAAACCGTGAAGAAATCATTTCCTGCATACGAATCAGAAATGAGGAGATACACAGGAAAACCAGGGTCACCGACATAGCCCACCGGATTGCCAAACTTAAGTGGCAGTGTGCAGGGCACTTAGCTCGCAGGATCGACGCCCGATGGGGCAGAAAAGTCCTCGAGTGGCGACCGCGTTCCGGAAGGCGCAGTGCTGGTAGGCGTCCCACACGGTGGACCGACGACCTGGTTAAGGTCGCCGGAAAGCAGTGGATGCGGGCGGCCCAGGACCGGCCTTTGTGGACATCCTTGGGGGAGGCCTATGTCCAGCAGTGGAAGTCTTTTGGCTGAAATGATGATGATGATGAATAACAAGAAGGTTTGTACAATATTGACTGACATATACTTCAAACATAGGTTTAAATTAAATAAACGTTGTAAATTCTGACAACAAGCAAATATTTTAGCCTTACTCTTATTTGTAAAAACATCTCATCATCATCATCATATCCCAATAAAGACCCAATGCTGAGTCCTCGTTAAATTAAAAGGAGGAAAATTAGCCTACTTTGCCACGCTGGCCAGACGGGTTGGCACAGGGTTTCGTAGCAAGTCTTTCTTCACCTGCGGCTAGATTGTCAGCCTTGGTACTTCCTTTAGTCACCTCTTAATCCCACCCGCAGAATGTGGGTGGTGACGCAATGTATTCTGAACCCGTCACCACACGGAAATTATTAACCACTATTTAAAAAGTGCCTTCAACGCACCCACTAAACATAACAAGACAGAAACTCAAACTCAAATCATTTATTTCAATTGAACCTATTGACAGGTGTTTTTGAAAGGTTGAAAGTGAAGTTAGGAAGCTAGTTGCTTGTTCCAAAACGTAGATCCTATGGCGAAGGCAAGAAACTCCATGGACTGTTACAAACATTGATTTCGTGTTTAATTATAGTAAGCTATGATGTGAAGACAATGTTACATATTGCACAACAGAAGTGTCCAGGAGATCAATACAAAGCTATGTAGGTATGTTAATAGCAGTTAAGAGATGACCGGCCCCAACTGGCGGCAGCCGATCACAAGCATGACGCATGTGTCAGTCATCCCCCAGCTAAACCATATTTTAGGGAACCGAACGACCCGACTTTGACTGACTAACTAAGACACTTCCAGACTATTCCAGATCCATATATTTGCCTTACAAATCGCCACAAAGTTCAGAAAGAAAGGTTTCTATCATTTGCACATTCCTATTCCAGATCTGTTAACAGATAGGTCGCAGGGAGTTGACACAGACAGACGCAGATATAAGATAAGAAAAAATACTAGCAAACGCATAAAGTCTTGTAAAAAGCTCTCACAGCTTAGCAATATCATTTGAAAGGTCGGCGACGAACCCATTTTTTTTTAATCCTAAGATAAGATTACGCGATCTTTGGATGACACCGGCAATCTGCACTAAATCCTATTTCAGTAACACGCAACGGTGGTTTTTAAAGGCTCTTGAGATGTAGATCCACTCCCACACTTACACAAAACATTTTGTGAAGATGAAACACTTTTTTTGCATCTTTTGTGCTTTAAGATGTTCACGGTGACACAAAAAGCGATGTCTAGTAATCCAATTGTAATTAAATTTCAATACAGAATGTGTTTTTTTTATTTTGTAGTAATTACATGTTTTTATCATTACATAGTATAAAATAAAGTCGCTGTCGTCTGTCCGTCCCTATGTATGCTTAAATCTTTAAAACTACGCAACGGATTTTGAAGCGGTTTTTTTAATAGATAGAGTGATTCAAGAGGAAGGTTTTTATCTACATCATCATTGCACCCGTGCGAAGCCGGGGCGGGTCGCTAGTACTATTTATAATTATTTCTCATTAACATGAGTTTTTTATCATTACATAGTATAAAATAAAGTCGCTGTCGTCTGTCCGTCCCTATGTATGCTTAAATCTTTAAAACTACGCAACGGATTTTGAAGCGGTTTTTTTAATAGATAGAGTGATTCAAGAGGAAGGTTTTTATCTACATCATCATTGCACCCGTGCGAAGCCGGGGCGGGTCGCTAGTACTATTTATAATTATTTCTCATTAACATGAGTTTTTTATGTATAATGCATACATATTAAAAAAGTACATAAGAGGCTACTAAAAGAAAGCAGCCTAGCCGCCAGAGAAGGAAAACTCAATACAAAACCTAATGCCAACCCGTCTTGCTAGCCTGGCACGGTACTCTAATTTCCCTCCAAGAATTTCGAGGAGGCCCAATTCAGTAGTGGGCTAAATACATATACATTAAAATATTGTCAATCTTTTAAAACAAATATAAATATAAATATATATATAAATATAAATATATATCCTTGGACATTTCACACAGCGCCATCTGGTCCCAAGCTAAGCAACTTAATGCTTGTGTTATGGTAACGAGATGGATGATAAACTACTTATATACATTTTTTTTTTTTTTGTAAATACATACATATTATAGATAGAAATGACACCCAGACTCCGAGCCAGTGCCACTGGTTTAGACAAAGACACTGGCCCGACCCCGGAATCGAACCCGGGACCCGTTGATCCAAAGGCGGCACATCTGACCACTAGACCAACGAGGCAGGTGAACATATTGGCAAATGAACATATTGCTACTACTACTGCTTTCTGCTCATAATGATCCACTGCTGACTGGCCACGCTTTTGATTAGCCAACTGTGACACGCCGGCCAGACGGGTTATTGTTGGTTGTTGCGGCTAGGTTATCGGCCTTGTAATTTCCTTTTGTCGTCTCCTACGACACCCTCAGTATGAAATGGGGTGGTGGCACTATGTATACTACATACGCAACCACATGGACCACTATGAAATACAGTTGACGTGGCCTTATAGAGCTACTAGCTCAATTCACACTAGACAATTTCAAAAACTTCGGAAGCGACTGTAACACATTCTGAACAAACAAAGAAACACATTACAAAGCCATAAACCAAGCAACAAAGGCACCGACGAATACGTGTTGAAACTGATCCATCATGTCTCCTTTTAAAATAACAAAAAAAAGTAGTACGAAACACACAACAGATGTTTTCGTAAAAAACCGACCCCTATCGACCCTAAAATATAAAACGCTGACTATAATTTCTATTAAAATAACTGTAATTTCCCATATTATCTTTCTATCATAAACGTTTAAATGCAAATTTGGCATCCTGATGTATTAATGTGGTCATAGTTTTGACAAATTGGAGCGGGCTTGGGCTAAAGAATCAATTTTTTAAACAACTTTGTATTATTTGACAGGTGCTTAAGCTTTTGATGCAATCTTTTAAACTAACCGCACGATACTTCCGAACCAATTTGACAACGGATATCTTTAATCATTGCCTACTACTCAGCCCATAAATTACCCATTGCTGATTCGGGCCTCCTCCAAATTCATGGAGGGAATATAGCCTAAAGGACGCGCTGGCAAGACGGGTTGGCACAGGGTTTGTATCAAGTTTTGCTTCTCTGGCGGCTAGGTGATCTGCCTATTGCGTACTAGTAATAGGGTAAACATATTTGTTTTGAACACAAAATTTGTCATAACCACTAGCATACATCACAGACATCTGTGACACAGATAAGAAAACGTTTATCATAAAACATGTTGATTTATTATCAGAATAAAATGTTTTTCACGAAATTTCTAACAATATAAACTGTACAAAAACATTCCACTGGCATGGGTGCCTTATCCATATATCACTAATAAAACCGATATATTTGAAATACAATCATCAATATCGGAAAGCAAACATAATATCCGCCAATAAAGAGTTGGGCATATCATCATGCAAAATTCCAATTAGATTCGAAACATACGATTGTGATAAAACAACCGTTATTGAACTTGCTTATCTGTGTAATTAGAATGGAACTAAGCTGTAACCATTTGTGTTTATGGGAACGTTCGAGTGCTGCTCAGTCATGTTTTCTGATAGATAACAAGCACAGAGTTGGAATTGTTGCATTGTGTTCTAGAGGTAATAAAGATTCCTAGGTTAAATAAATTTTATTACAAACAGTCATGTTATTAATGTGCTATATAGTTCACAGTACAACTCATGTTCAATAGCATTAAACATGCTTAAGTCAATAAAAACATAAATGTTTGTATTGTCAAATTCAGTCAACGTTATAATAAACTTATCCAATTTCAAAAGATGTCAAATTATTTCTAATAAAAATAATAATTGGACATAAGCAAGTTGTACCGATTAAATGTAGTATAATAATGGACACGCAGATGTTGACAAAGACATTAAAAAATGTATCCTCCTCTGAATCAAGTAGTAAAGCGTCTCTCGGATTCGTCAGAAGGGAATAAGGCATCAAATATTCAATTTTAAAACAGCCGCTAAAAGCGAAATGCCATCGCCCACGCAACCGCAGCTGGGACTACACGATTTAGAAATTTTGTTACAGATGGGGACACGTACTCTCTCCGGGAAAGAGATAAGTAAAAAATTGCATTAGCCAAGTGAAAACATAAATGAAGATGACAACAGTAATGTTACAGATGACTCGAAATTGCCTTCCCTAAATGTTTAGAGGGTGTTCCGACGTCGCTACGCGAAATGTATCCCTTGAAATTATTCTGTCAAGAACAAGAAAACGGCACGCAGAGTAAGAAAAATTTCATTAGCGCCAATCAAAATGACGAGGTCCAAAATGAAGCTCGCAAAGAGAGTCGTAATCACAGAGTTCAGCAGGCACCCCCTCGACATGAGGTCTTATTAAAGGAATAATATTTACAAAACGAGACGCCTCAGAAATCCCCAAATTAAGATCTCGCCGAAACCCGCCCAACTTCCACAAAGTGGAATCATTAAATTAAAAATGTAAACTTTTCTCTTAGCAAGGTAATGGGCATCCCGATGTAGATAAATAGATGGAATAGCTGCAAAAAGGAGCATTTTCCTGTTCATTAAATTTTTCCTTCGCTTTTTTTATTTCGACCCCTGGTGCTAATTTTGTTGGAATTCACGCCCCTCGGATCCACCCGCTGGGACTCAATCACAGAAATTTTATATCCGGAATTAAATAAGTACCCGACAGTGTTACGGACAAAATTTAATATGAGCTTATTTTTGCCAAAGCATCTTTCTTAATTAACCAGATAATGCTCATTGGATTTGAACTGCCTGGAAATATTTATTATTTACGACAGAGCTGCATAAGTCGTCGTGGCCGTACTATAACAAATTCATTTAAGAGTTGCCACGGCGTGGATCAAGTCCGGAAATATTTCCATCAGTAGCAAGTTATTTCTGGGGTGGTTTGTGTTGATAATTCGATTGTCTATAATATTCGTCTATGTAGACTACAGGAAATGTGAGCGATCTCGGAAGTAAATGCAATTATACCTGCTAATATTACGTCTGCAACCACCCCGTCTTCGCTGCTCCAAGCGATGCCACCCTTTAACTGTTTGGTGATCACTTGAAATTAAGTTATTGTACTCTAGCACCTGAATCTGTTTATCAATAACTTCCTAGGTATTGTAGCCAACAATCTGGAATAGTCTTGGTTTATCATAAGGTAGAAATAGTATATTATTTTGAAACATTATTAGGTAAACTCAACGTTTTGTCATGAATGGGTTTTGGGTGCGTGTTTGTTTTAATCCAGGAGCAACAGTAATTCATATGAGCACAATTTGAATAACCGCAATGTCAACAACCGAATATCTCTTGATACACCAAGATATCGTATTCCCTTATAAGATATTGATTGGCGCAAATAAGGAAATCGAATTATTCAATGTCCGCCCCTCATTTGTATCCGCTCCCCCTCAGCCGAGATGAAGAAATTCTTTCTGAGTTTTCGATTACTTGTCCAATTAATTTTATAGATTCATTTGTCTTAGACACTTTGAAATATGCACTGCAAATATTGGATACTTGTTTCCACGATGTCAATTTACTGTTTCCATTTCAGTTTGAGGAGTTTGGTAAATTCTCGAAGCATCGGGTGTATGATTCTGAGTTGAGTATAATGAACCAGCACCATCGTTTTACCCTAAACATGAAAGTGACATACATTGGACATAAACGCGCATAAAACTTCGAGATTCTCTCAGACATGCATTCTTAATGCTTTACATATATATAACGCATAACTCAGGAACCTGAATAGACCCTCCATACGTGCGTTCCTTTAGGGTATCTGATGTGAAGAGAGGGAAAGTTAACGTTCCGTTTCACATCACGGCTCTGCGCGCAAGTGGGTGAGTGCGGTTACTGGCCAGGGCAACGCACCGGCCATTCATGTCATAATTGGCAATCAGTCTCATTAAACACACTTATTTTCACATGGTGCACTTGTTAACACCTCTTCCTGACAAATATAGTCTTATTCTTCTATACAAAACGTGAACTTTAATTAATGAGCGTCCATAGTTTGGCAACGGAAACTTCAAATTAAAACTACATGGTCCCTTTCAACCATGTCACAAGAAAATAAGATCGAACATGAACAAGCATGAAAAGGTTGAACAATTAAATCACAACCTGAAGAGTCTCTAGTGTTTGACATAGTTAATAATAGTAATGGCATACTACTGCCAATGATACCTAAAAGGATGTATTAAAATAGGTGAAACTTCGAAGCGTTCAGTCACGAATCAACTGTGTCCGGAATAAATCACCAATTCAATAGGCTATTAATGTATCGACCACTAGTAACACGATTTATGGTGTGTCAAATCACGACATTGGCGATCAAGGACACGTATTTTGGATTTACACATTCAAAACATTTTATAATTAAAATTAATAGTTTATTCAAAATATAAAATTACTGATATCTTTAAGGATCACCGAAGCTGGGATCTTTACGACTGAGAAGTACAGAAATAGAAAATAATAAAAAAATCTATGTAAGTCTCCTTTCAAGTAGTAACATAAATAGAGTAAAAACTGGAAGCTACATTCTCATAGTCAGTACTAGATTATTACAAAAGGTTAGTATGAAATAACTAGAACCGTACCTCAAAATTAGACGACCAAGGGAATTCTAATTTAATATTCTTAGCCATTAGAACGATTACTACTAAACACCGATATTGTAGGTGTAAGATAACAATGAGTGGTCAGACAAGGTGTTAAGAGAATACCTATTGTTCAAAACAGCGTGATAGCGCGGGGGCGGCGCGGCGAGATCAAAGGGATTGACATTGAGACCTGACCACACCTACTATAAGTAATCGTGGATTTGATGCGATCAGTCTTTTTCTATTCAATTATCTATTTCTATCGCTTAGTTGAATCGATGATGTTTTGCTAAGAGACTATTTTATAATTACGAACAGTCCTTTTTATCTGACTTCAAGAAAGGAAGAGCTTCTCAATTCAAAATTTGGTATTTTTTTCTTTTATGATTGGTCTATAATTTTATCGAAAGAGGTTTAGTAATTGGAATAGGTTGTTTTAATTTAGTTATACTTACGAGATATTTAAACACCATAGTATTTTTACGTTTAAGAATTACTTATATAACTCGGACGTCGTTTTATGCAAGTTTTAAGTTGAATGACACAGATAAGTATGAAATGTAAAGGGTATAATTTGCACACAAAGGGACGCATTTTAACCGTTAGTTGAGTACTTCGTTCATTACTGGTTTAAAGTTATCTGAAATACAAAAAAATAAATACGAGTACATGTAATATCTACTTAGAGATACAATCGTTCAAAATATTTGTATATTTAATTTGCGTCTAACGATTTTTTTTAAAGGTTTTGGCACTAAGGCGCGTAAGGTTTTGAATGACATTGTCATCAATAAAAAAACATATGTTTATTAGACCTCGCTCCTCATTATTTTAACCACAGGCATTACTTACAATTCTATTGACTGCCTCGTTGGTCTAGTGGTTAGATGTGCCACCTTTGGATCAACGGGTCCCGGGTTCGATTCCCGGGTCGGGCAAGTGTCTTTGTCTAAACCAGAGGCACTGGCTCGGAGTCTGGGTGTCATTTCTATCTATAATATGTATGTATTTACAAAAAAAAAAACGTATATAATTAGTTTATCATCCATCTCGTTACCATAACACAAGCATTAAGTTGCGTAGCTTGGGACGAGATGGCGTTGTGTGAAATGTCCAAGGATATTTATATTTATTTAGTTAGTTTAGTATTATTTAAGTAAGAATAAACGCCTTGCGTCACGAAAGTGTCGAACTAATTTACGTTCAATTCTGACAACGAACTCAAGCAAGTATACCAAATAATACGAAGGTACCCAAAGCTAACACGAACGGCGTCGGGGTGACGACTGGGTCCCTTTACAAAATCATTTCTATTCCATTTCCCGGAGTGAAAATTGCCCACCGCCGGTCAAAGGGTTAGCGATTTAGTGTTTATTTGAATTCCGCCTTTGTTTGTTTAAAAGGCGTTAGAATGTAAACGGATCCTTTGTTGTGATTGTCGTGTGTTTTGTTCAAAACAATTTTTGGTTTATTGTTTTGAAGCTCGCATGTGTTTCGAGCTTTGGGTGCTTTTTGTGATTTTTGTATCGTTTGATCTCAACGCGGCCTGCATACAATGCATACATACTTTATGTTATTTATAGGTGTATAGGTATTACTACGATATTGATGCAGCGATAGGAATTATGTTCCATTTATTATTTTAGGATTATCAACTGTTGTATGAATGTGCAACTTGAAACTTTCATGGTTCTTTTGACTCCAAGGTTTGGAACATTTTTGGAACATTTCAGTAGGTGTTTACTTACTTCTCAGCCTTAACTGACCCATTGCTCTGTCGAGTGTTTGTAGTTACTGCTACTAAGCCAACAAATGACCCACATCTGAGTCAGGCCTCCCATTAGAGGAGGAAACACTTGATACGAAACCCTGTGACAACCCGACTGGCCAGCGTGGCACAATAGGCTAAATACCCTGCATGTAACTAGAGGAGGCGCGAACAGTAATGTAATTAATGTATAGGTAAATATCACTGTTGGATCTTATATTTTTAAATGAGCAATTCTTGTATATATATATAATTGGAATCTCGGAGTCATTTTCAGATTTCATGAAATTTAGTATATAGGGGGTTTCTGGGGCGATAAATCGATCTAGCTAGGAATCCTGACATCTATTGGCGAATTATAATACTACTTTTTTGTGAGCACAACAATGGTGTTCTTAAGTAGCACGAAGTCAATGAGTGTTTGCTTTGAGGTTAGACTTAATTCCTGACATCTATTGGCGAATAATAATACTACTTTTTTGTGAGCACAACAGCAGATGGCGTTGTTAAGTAACACGAAGTCAATGAGTGTTTGCGCAATTTATATAAAAAAAAATACCGAGAAAAACTCGGTCATCCAGATATTGTCACTTAAAAAGGCATTCGAAACTTAAATGTATCAATTTGAAAATAACATACCGCACCATTCCTGGAATAAAGCAGTAAGTGTATTCCACCAACTTTTCAGGAGCGTAAAAAAACTGCGCCCCATTTTTATTATTAGTCCTAGGAAATATCTTGTAAAAAGCAGTAATAGCTAACACTAACCTTCGTAAGCACAATATTATAAATTTGATGATAGTTAAATCTAAACCGATATTATCCTAAAAAACACTGTTACTTATTTCTTCCTCAAAACAATAACCATATGTGCAGCAGTAAGTTCACATATTGCTTTGCTGCTATGTATTATAAACCATATCAACTGAGGTAATTTCACTTATCCATTTATTCACTGTTGAATCTTAGTCCAATCGAAAGTGTTAAGTATGTGTTGCGTACTTTTTCCACGAACAATTCATGTGTGTAAATAAAGTTACGCAGTTCTTACGAGCAACTAAAGCAAAATTTGTTTAATGTATGTAGAGAAAAAGCTTTTCTGAAATTGAAATTATTAAGATATTTTATGTGTGTCTTCTATAATTTATTCTTTCCTATCGATAGTGTAACTATGTTTATGATGTATGTTAATGTTTTACCAAAGGGACACTTAAGTTCAAAATGCTAATAACGAAAAAACAAGGTAAGAATTAAGATTATAGTTATATCTATTCTCTATATATTAAATAGTTTATATTATCATGCAAAGTTATTGTTGAAATAGAGTGATATCATACTCTTAATAAATTTTTAAACTTCATCATCCTCTTCCTTTGGATCTGACACGTTAACGGCTGATTGAATGCTCAAGCCCTTATAAAATACTTGGTAATGTGGTGGTATATGATTATCTTTAGATTAGAATTTCGATGTTCTCTTTAGAATTTCTCTGGGGACTGAGGATCTGTTGCTATCCCTTTTATTTTGTTCCAGCTAACTTTTTTTCCCAAGTCATCATTTTCCCAATTTTTGCCGTCATATACAAGATTTTTGGAATTGAATAAATCTACCTGTGTCATTTCTTTCTGCTTGTGGTGTTTGTAAAAAACACCACAAGCAGCTGGCTATTTCATTAGCACTTCATCTTGCCATTTGGGCATGCCAAACATAGCAATGTCCTGTACAAACTATACAGTGAAATTATACACTGGGTATTTACGTTTATAATGGAAAACTCCAACTTCCGATTATGGTAAGCTCCATACTTTCTCGATGTCAAAACATGCAACTGTTTTTTCTATAATATCAAATTCTTCTTTTTCTTTGTTTTTAAATTTATCGTATTAATTGCTTTTCGAATTATTCTTTCAACTGTTCTTTTTTTCAGAATCTGCCTGATCATACAAGCTGTAAGTTTCACATAAATCCTTCTTTGGCTGGAAGAAACCAATATTGATCTTTGTGTTAAATATATGGTAATACCATCGTTCAGTGGCTGGCGTAACATTTTCGTAATCAGGATTTATTTTTAATCCAATCTAAATTTATGCGATGCATTTTAGCGCAATTATGCTTTTCGGAGATTCGCTTTTTTGCGGAGATAATTAGATTCCTTACGTGGAAACTTATTAATATCATTCAACGACACTTCTTGTTGTATTCTCTTTTATTTTGTTAGGCCTATTAGCATGAATGCCTTGCCGATCAACAATCTGGTGGTGTTCTTGCTTCTCAACAGCTGTGTACACAATCTTGTCGTTGATGTCAAACGTTTGTAGATACATCTTCTTGCAAACAGTAACTATATTCCGTCCGTCTTTTTTCGGTAAAGAATAGACTAAAGTCTGCGAGGTCTCTTAGAACTTACTACGGCAACACGTGTAGGTTTTGCTTTTACATATTTCAATAAGAAGTCCCACTGACGCTCGTGACTTGCTAATTGCGAGTAAGTTTCAAATGCTAACTTTCTTTCTGAGTTGTCTATCTACTCAGGGCATTTATTTTTACATACACATGGATCACCCAACACACAGAATATTTCAATAACTTTCAAATTTCGAATTTCTTCTCTGTAGAGCAGCCTTCCGAACCGGTGTTAGATTCAGAATGAATGTGAGTGGACGCAGGGATTGTGAACAAGGGCGATGGAAGGATTGTAGAAGTGAGGAATTGTGTATGAAAGGTGTGAATGTTGGTATGACGACTGATAGGTGTGTATGGAGACTACCACCTAGTGTGGGACAGGGGCCCTAAGATGATAATGGTATTTATAAATATGACGATTCACAAGAGTGTTGTGATGAAACCTACGTAAATAAAGCTCCTTTTGAGTTTGAGTTTTAATTATTTTTGTATACATGCCATGAAGTTTCATCTCTAACTCTTTCACGAGTCAGTTTCTTTGTAGATGTAGGTTGTTTGTCGTCATCATCAATACCATATTGATCATTCACATACACTGTGGACCGCGTTGCAATGAAATTAGTCTCAGACGGTAACGGAAGATTTTGGTCAGTAGCACAATGTTCAATCGTTTCGTTCAAGATTTCAGCAGAAATAAAATGTTCCCTAGTAACGTCGCAATTAATAAATACTGTAGAAGTTGATGCTACAAAGTAAAATTGTTCATAGCTGCAGTCTTTTGTATTCAGGCAATTTCTATCCCCTTTGGCGGCTACGCAAACAACCTGTTTGTCTTTTGATGGATCTATAACGATGGTACTGTCAAAATAATCAGGTTTATTATTTTTAAGTTAGTAGTGTACACTTATTAAAACCTCTTTAAACGACTCCGGAGTAGTAGATAGCTTTTTAACAAGGGATGAACACGGCATCCCTGAATAACTGTTAATATAGGATGAGTTCGTATTCAGAGCACCAGCCACCAAATTGGTTGTAAATTTAGGATTTTTAATGGTGGTTTGATAGATGCTTAGTCGAATTCACTTGTCTTGCAATCCGTAGGTTCAATCTTTCGAATTACAGTATTGAAATCAGTTTCTAGTTTTACTTAATTAATTTTACATGAGAATATTTTTCAAATACTTCCTACAAAAAGAACGCATTCAAGATTATTAAATAAAAGACTTGAAAGTAACTGCAAGTACGCATTGCGTTTAGTAAAATTTTGCTCGAAAAAACTGCGTAGCTCTAATTACACAGAAACATTAAGCTAAACCTTTCGCAGAAGAAGTACGTAACCGGACTTGCATAGTTCCTCTCTAATATTACTTTGGTGAAATATGTGTTTAAGTTTATTTACAAAAAAAAATCTATTAATGTTAGTGGATAATTTACGTAAGCATTATTACGACTTTATGAAATGGGAAAATTGTAAATGAAATAAATGTAAATTTGCTTACTTCTTTATACCTATGGATTTCTTTTCTTTCTAGTTTCGTAAAAAATCCTTTTTTTTGCGTTCATTTCATTGTTTTTGCCGATAGCTTCACGAATTTTAGTCAGAAGGTGTAACCCGTGATGCTCTATTCATTGGTGCAATAAAAAATTTTTTACGCAAGTGCACTTGCTGCTTTCTTCCAGAGGTGGTGCGATACGATAAATCAAACCAAAAACAAAACAAGAAATCAAATATCAGAGTTCATTATAAAAAGACATATTTTATCTTAATACGCCGAGATCTGGTACGGGATTAATTTAATATGGACAGTGGTGACGCTTAAGTAGAGATTCGAATTCCATCGGATAAATACGTGTTAATAATGCTTAGTAATTATACTATTATTAATGTGTACAGTCACGTGAACTGTAGGTACATAGTATTTATTCACGAAAATAATAACCAATAATAGTTAATAATAATTATCATAATCAATTTTGTGACAGTCTTTGTACAAACCTAAGTGAAAGTTTGTAGTTTTGTTTCGTTTTTGTTTTTTTTTACTAGTACCTGTTTCCATAACAAAAGGGAATGACAAGGCCGATAATCTAGCCACATAATAAAAGAAGAAACCTTAAAAGCACAGTAGGCTAATTACCCTCCTTGTACCTGGAGGAGACCTGAAATGTCTATGGGCTGAGTATTAGATGAGTAATATTAAGGCAAGTCAGTATTATTTTGTAACATTTTTTTGTTTGTTTCTTGCATCTTAACTTATTATTAACCTTAACCTATTGTTTTTGTGAATTTGGCAAAATAACCTACTTTTGTCTACGTTAAAGACAAATTACTTCATAAACGTGCTAAAAATCACTACTTTAAAACGTTTTAAACTGTGAGAACACTAGACATATAATGACAAAACGCCTTGTTATAGTTAACAAGGCTACTGGAATCAATGATCGACCAAACCGAGCTGATCCGAGCACTCGCATCTCAACATTCCCATTGTAAGCGCCACAGCACGCCACCGCCACTCATTGAGGTTGCCCCGTGGGGAGCCTACAGTAGCCGACAGTCTCTTTTTATACCTCCAACATTTTATCAAACATTTTAATGGCCGGCTTTATGCGCCCAACAAAAGAAGTGTGCCAACAGAGGCGTTAAATCCTTTACGATTTGATGATGATCTCGCATTTGTCATTGGCTCTTGGAGCAGGCGGCGGCCATGCGTGAACTATATATTCATATTCGTCTGTTGCATCAGCTCTCTATCGTGACACAAAAGGTACATTACAAGTTTTATACTTACCCTGATCACACGATGCAAAAGAGTCAGATAATAATAAAAAATCACAACACAATCATGCTTATGAAATTAAACAACTAACGCATTCAACTACACGTGTAATTACATTGTAAATTTATCTGTGACTTTAATAACGAATTGAATTGCTAGGGCTGTAACCTGGAACCAAAACAACAACTAACATTTCACCCACAGTTATTCCAATCACATTTAGATAAGTACACTAAAATATTCACACCATCGAGACATTTGCAATCGAATATGAAAAGGGTTTATGGACCAATCAAGCAATCAGGAAAATATTAAAATCCAATGACAGATGAAATGGGACCTACCTGATAAATTATGAATTGCGTAACATAATAAAATTTATAAAAAAAAAATAAGAAAACACACCAATAAGCAATTTTGTTGGAAAATTATACTGTTTGGAATTGTCCTGCGATGCGGGTGTAACGTGTGGTCTTCCAGGCTACCCCCTTGCCTGCGCAACCGCCGAGCGGCCGAGCCCGCCCGAACGCAACCGAACCCGGCCGAACGAAACCGAACGCGCGTTGCGAGCAAGTTAGCGACATACCTGTCTGGCGCTTTCATTGACAGGCACCTGAAATGAAGAAAAAAATCGATCCAATTCGTTGAAAATTTCAAATTTGAATAAATTTCGTTGGTATTCTTTTTAAATTGACACAGATAAATTTACATGCAGCATCGTAGCATCAAAAGCGAACCTCATAAGTCCGTCAAACAAAATACCATCGACCAGTGTCTGTACAAGGGGTATAAACAAAAAATTAAAAGCAAACAGTGATAAAGAATAAACAATAGTATGTATAGCACAAATAGTTGAAACAACATTGCAAGATGTATTAGGACAGTTGTTAAAATATGGGGTAGCGTGAAGCGGCTTGACTCCGCGGCTGCAGTTATTGTGCGCCTGCACGCGATCTCTCTCGTGTTTGCATTCGCACAGTGATGAGCTACAAGCCAACGGTTGTTGTTTCTACCATGTCTATTAAAACTACTAGTATAACACGATATGACTTTACCATCCTATATTGCACATTATATCTATAGTTAGAACACTTTGTCCATCTCTTATGGCATCAGTTATCGCGCGTTCGGGAAGAGTCAAATCCGAATCTCTAGAAAATCAAATGAAGGATGTCGTGAGTTTTATTAAGTGTTTCAGGCACCTTTCTGTCTGTAGTCTCACGCAACCCGGCCAACTCATAGTTCAAAGAACCGAAATGTAATCCGAAATTTTCGTGAATTAAAAAAATATATCGCGATGATCACACATTAAATAAAATCTATATGATAAGTTAAAGACTTATTATCGATCACTTTATTTTACATGAACATGATTTCATTACCCAGCGTTTAGAAACACTCGTGATAAATCAATTTAAAGTGGTGTTATCTGTCTTCACTTTTTGTATTCGAAACTATTCTTATAATAAACTACACATAGAATTTTATCAGAATTTTATTTATAGGGTATTTATAAATAACAAATGATTGGGTATTGTGATTCATCCTAGATTAATAACAAGTTATGTATTGACCAATAAAACGGATTAATATAGAGTCATTACGCCAAGAAACCCTCTCCCTATGGACGAATTCATTGAATTATTGCCGGACAATATCACGCAAACGGAATCGTAAAATTAAAGGAAATCAATTCGAGCAAATTGAATCCAATTCCCTTAAAACCATTTCCATAGTTATAGGGGCATAGTGCAATTTATGCAGACTAAATCAAAGTATAAATATATGATCTTACTACACTCGGAATGTAATTATAGTTCGCTATTGTGTGTTTATTTTGTTGATAATGAAAACATCAAAAGTCTAAGAATAAATACATCACGAAGGAACCAAATGGCTTCTGACAAAAAGAAGTGCGATGAATAAAGTAGCTCGGAGTAGTTCAGACAATACATTCACGTGTGAACAGTGGTCGATGACTATCGTTTTATGCTATTTTGACACAAACACTTCTCCTCCAGATATTGTAATCGACGGCACTCATTGCTCACTCACACACGCAACGAAATCCAAAAGTCACCTACTCGAAAAAACCAATCTATCAATATTAGAACACAAAAAATATGCAAGTCAGTTAATAATCCCGAATCGGCAATCGACAATGGAAATAAAGTCACAGTCACTTTTTTAATAATGGCAACACAGTTTTTTTCTTTTTTATTGCCACCCTACGTAGGTACGTTTGACATTTGAACCGGCTGATGACTTGGGCACCATGATTGATCGTGGCGACCCAGTAAATGAGTGCAATTTAGCGTTTATTTTCCTTCCTATTCAAACTTTATTATTGTTAACTGCAGTATAGTTTCTATTGATACACTCTATCAAACTCATGATGTTTCTTCTAAATTCAATTTACAAATAAAATTCAAAATCAAAAACATAAATTATATTTACATACAAATGAACTGTTGAACTATGAAAATATATTTGTCAGTATTGAATGTCATTCGAATTCCCACCATAAATTTTATTGCAAAATGTATTTAAAAGTGATTCAGATTTAGAGTCCAAAGTCGAAGCATACGTTAATCAACAATCCATAAGATAATCGAGAGATGACCAAATCAAATTGTAATCTGTATAAGACAGATTTAAAGTTGAAAATCCTGTTTCTTATTTTGGAAGGACTTGAAGAAATGAGTGACTGTGTACAATTTATCATCGTGGCAAGTATCCGCCCAAGCTATAACGAATCACTAGTAAATAAATTGACCACAAACATTTCGGGGCATTCCTTTTGATGTAAGCTCCAGAAACAACTTCCATATTAATTTATTCGTGGTGAAGTATTTGGGAGATTTGTTGCTCCACTGATTTGCGATGTTTGAGACCATAAATCAACATCATCGTGTTGCCTTCAAAGTGATTTTCAATATTGTAAGCTCATATCAACGTAAAGAAAACATGAATTGTGAATCAATAACAATGTCTCAATTTTGTAATTCAAATCCTTTGAGTAGTTTAGGAACAAAGCTTTCAATCAAGATTTCATTAGATATCCAATCCACACATGAAAAGGTCTCAGAAATAATAATAATTAGTGATGTTATTATAATGCTTTATGTCTTAGTAGCGGACCGCCCGGGATAGCACGGGGATTTAACAAAACAAAATGACTTTTTATAATTTTAATGAACTTTTTGAAAATATTCTATCGCCTATGTTCATCTGAGACAACTAGAACTTTCAGAGCCAATTCAACACAACCAACAAATCAAATCTTTCTTCATTATAATATTAGTTTAGATAATGACCAGACATACGTTGGTTGTTCTATGGAAATTAATATCACGTCTCTCCACTCGTTGTAATGATTCTATAAATTATATTTGACATGCCCTAGCTTGATATATTCTAGGCTGCAGATTCAATTGATAGTGATGTGCCGGGATGTAGGGGTCTACTAGCCTACTTAAGATCTTATTACTCACACATCGACATTGGCAGGGACCTAATGCAATATTAAAATAGTCCTACAAAAAAGCCATCGCAATAATCGATTTTGATGAAATAATATCTCGATTAATCGCGTATTTTGTGATGAGTAATATTTGGAATATTATTCAGAATCAGCACGAACGGTAAGCGATAACAACGCAATCGTAATAGATGAGGGACTTAAGCAATGATCTGCTCAAGGGACTAGAAATTTCATAGCCCTCAATTAAAACGCAGAAATAATTATTTGGAAACATCCACCCCACTTGTAAATCAATTTATTAAAGTAAATACGAGCTCCTGTCCCCACTCGAAAAGCAACGTAAGTATACTTAGATGATGTTTCGAGTCTTAGAATAATTGTATTATTTCGTAATAAGCATAGTAAACGAAAATAACTTATTTTGAGTTACATTCAAAATATGTGTTTACAAAACATTAGTATCGACTCACAAAAGCATTTAGAACACATTTGTCATATTACTTTATCGTCTTGTATCTAATTTAAAACAAAATGTACAGTCGTTGAAACGACAGGCCACATAACACAAAGAAAGGATGGCCGTTGAGCCAAACAAAACTCTTAAGTGTCTACGTATGGCAAAGACAGGCGTAGACTAGATGAACGGAAGACCCTAGCTCGTGCAAGTCAGTGGATGTAGCCTGCACAGGTTTGTACTTTGTTGCGATCTACGGGGTAGGCAGTGGACGTCAATAAACACTATTAAAAGAAAAAAAAACCTACAAAATGAGATCAGTGTTTATAATAAAAAGAAACAACTGCTATAAAGGGAACATTGGATGCAAATGCCTCCAACCCGTTGGCGCACCTGCCTTCTAAACAAACTTTTGACAAGCCCTTTATAAACATTTTTCGGGAAAAATAATTGCACAGTTATCCTCTGTGGAGCATTAATTTCCCCGCGATTCAGCCGAGTAACAGTCCAATTAGTGCATTACTTCTTACTTAAGTAAGGATCTGATTTCTTGTAAAGTTAGCGACACACTTTACGCTATTAACTACAAATATCTTACACCGGTGGATAAATTAAAATTGGCTAAAATAAAAACTGCATAATAGGTTTACCTTATCGACATTGCCGAAATTGAAAAATGACATTTTTTTTTTTAATTTGTCTCGTGTGATCACGGATTTAGAATAGATACATAGTGTTATCACTCCATTCCATCGCGAGCGTGTCGTCGTCGTGCCGATAACGTCGCCATAAGAGAAGGAAAACTAGATACGAAACCCTTTTTTTTTTTTTGTTTTCGCTGGGGAAATGCTTTATGCATACCACCGCACCCCGGGGGAAAGGTTGGTGATTATGTGGGACTCCGACAAGGGTCGTCTACCCAAGCGTCGTTTACCCACTAAAACCCCAGCGGCATACCCTCACACGACGCGCTTGGGGCGCCACAAGTTCGCGTAAATGCATTCTACTGTGACGCCCCGGCGTGTAGATACGAAACCCTGAGCCAACCCGTCTGGCCATCCTGACACAGTAGGCTTAATACCCTCCATGTTACTGGAGGAGGCCCGACGCAGCAGTGGGTAATATATGGACCGAGTAGTAGTAGTAGTAGTAGTATGAATGATTTATAGGCACAATCGGTTGTCCTTATCT
This sequence comes from Clostera curtula, assembly GCA_905475355.2. NCBI lineage: Eukaryota > Metazoa > Arthropoda > Insecta > Lepidoptera > Notodontidae > Clostera > Clostera curtula. The sequence goes on along the minus strand of FR997800.1, from coordinate 11,943,759 downwards.
ATATATTCTTTCTATATTCTATACCAATAAAAAAAATTGGAGTGTCTGTTTGTAATAATAAAATAACCACTTTTTACTAAATGCGTAAGTATATATACAAAGTACTTAAACCAAAATATATTTTTGTAAAATTTTTGTTTGTCTGTCTTTCTGTCTGTCTGTCTGTTTGTTCCGGCTAATCTCAGAAACGGCTGGACGGATTTTGACGGGACTTTCACTGATAGGTAGCTGATGATATAAGGAGTAACTTAGGCTACTTTTTTTTACTGGCTTCACCCCGCGGCGTCACCCGCTGTACGACAATAAGTAAGAGCGGGTGAAACCGCGGGGCGCAGCTAGTCCCTATTAAAACTCTGTAAGACAAGGCTAGTTCAAGTAAGTCAATGATAAGCTAACGCCTATATCGCATAGCATCCACTGTACCGTTTCAACTCTCTTCCCGAATTATAGGACACGTTTTTTATGTTTGTTATTTATAACATCGCGAAGAAATATTACTTCTGAATCGTTTAAGTCCTTGCTCAGTGCTTGTAATCCCTCGGGTCGAGATTAAAATGCTCGCCGACCGCTAATTAAAAGGGTAATTTTTTTACTTAATGATTAATCGGACAGTTCACTTCTTTTTGTATTAAAGAACGGTGCTTTATATTTGTTTTATTTACTTCGGAACTTGTGCCAAAGACTTTCGCGGAGGTATTTTAGTATATCTTCTATCGTATAGTAATCTTCTACTTCTCCTTCTCAGCCCATTTATGACCCAGTGGTGAGTCGGGCCTCCTCCAACTACATGGAGGGCACTGCTGTGCCACGCTGGTCAGACGGGCTGGCTTAGGGTCTCGTATCAGTTTTCCTTATCTTGTGGCTAGGTTTTCCGCCTTATCATTTCCTTTTCTAGGCTCTTGCGATACCCTCAGGACTAAATTGGGTGGTGACACTACCGTCACCTCATGGAATTTATTATTGTCATCATCTGCCAGAAACCTAACATCTATATTATCTCAGAGCAGAAGATCTTCTTTTTTTACTTTGGAATTGCGTATGGACACGACTATATGGGACTCAGGGGCACTATACACATCCTTCAGGCGCCAGATGTGATGGCGCCTCTCGCACCACGGCGCTCCACCGCTGCCAGCGGCGGCAGCCCTGGCCACTCTACCGCTCTCGCTGTAGGCGGAGGATCAAAAGCGATTATGCCCGGATCAGCCCATCAACTCACCGTGAGTCTGGCGCCAAACCCAGCACGAGACCATGTGGCCATGGCATGGGTGGTACCCTGAGCCGGTATGGCTCCAAGAGCTCCTAAACGCACGCAAGTCCCTTCTTAGGGTCTGTATCAAGTTTCCCGTCTCTTGCGTTTATATGCCTGTTTATTTTCTTTAGTCACCTCTTATGTCACTTTCAGGGTTATACTTAACTCAGTCTATTTCCTGTGACCTTAAGGCTTAAATTCCAACATCGCGGTGTTTATTGTTATTATTATCTGCAAGCAAATGACTAATAGACATACTAATGGTAAGCTTCTGTTGCGTGTGCTCAAAAAATTGTTAGGTTTCTTATAGCATGTATGGTTTACATGCTTACAATTTACGGTTTTAGTGTAGTACGAGTTATAGTGTAGAACATAGTTTGCCTATGTATTTATAGACAAAGAAAGAGTTTACCAATACCTGCGATACTTTGGAAATGTCCTGAAGATGACACTGTAACAGACATTGATAGACAAGACCTTTGCAATCATTTTGACAAGCAACAATTTACTGTTTAATTTTACCGCGGGGACTGATGGCGGTTTTTGCGAGACCCTTCGTGGATCTAGACACCACCTGTCATCTGAGGGCAGTGACATTTATTGAACTTGTAGGTCTATACCACTTTTTAATGGTATGTAGTAACTATTATAATTTTACAAAGATTATATACGGAAGCATCGCTCTTTCTTAAAATATGTTTCTAAAAATTCTATTATAGTTTCATTGTAGCGCAATATGATGAAAACAAATGAATATATTTTTTTACAGCAATCATTTTTTTAAGAATTTTATTGTAAACTAACTGTACCGTGCGCGGTGCTATCACCATACGTGAAAGACACGCCATCACCAAAGACACCATAGTTACTTACCCTTTTTTTTTGGGAAAATCCGTTTTGGGCTCATGCACAGCACTTTGCTGAAGATAATATGTATTAATAAATTCCCTGCAAGCTTGATTACTGATTAATTATTACTAATATCACATTTAGTATTTTTCAACTACATTTTTCCCTGAAAACACTTTTAGGCTCAACATATTTTTTTATAAACGTACATTAAAAATGGCTTTAATTACTAATGGTGATGTTGGTGTTGAAGGGAAACAATAATTTAATCAATTATGTAAATGATTGTACCAGTTCAAGTGGCAATGGTTGTGCTTGGTTGCATTGCAGACATCTTGAGTTATCGACGCCGTTTGCCGTAAAGACATTTTATTCAATTGCATTTGCAGGTGCAAGTATTTTTTATCTCAAGTCTTAATTAATTAATTAGCTTTGAAATTACGCTTGCTCTCTTATTTAGCGTCGGAAGCATTAATTTAATGTTTTCATAAATTTACTTTTTAGCGTTTTTAGATAATCTCCATAGTTTTAATTAGAATACTCTAAGCTTAATATAACAGTTTGGGTTACTAATTAGATTGAAGTTAAGTTAGGGATGAACATCCAAATTTGTATTCATCCTGCAAATTATGTAGTATTTTTACACTAAGTATGATAGTTTCAAACAAATAGAACAATAGTTGAAGCTGAAAATCAATCTGTGAATGAGCAACACGAAATTTAGAGTACATTCATAGTAGCGCGTTAATAATCCTACTAATATTATAAACGTGAAAGTTTGTAAGTATGGATGGATGGATGGATGGATGGATGGATGTATGGATGGATGGATGGATGTTTGTTACTCTTTCACGTAAAAACGACTGAATGGATTTTAATGAAACTTTATAATAATATAGCTTATACATCAGAATAACACATAGGCTACAATTTATGAAGATATTGTGTGTAAATTTATAGAGATATTAAGTTAAATTTAAATTTCTAATTGTCAAATTTTCAGCCATATTTAATAATAGACAACTTATGGTTTCGCTGTCAGTTGCGCTTTGTTATACCACGTAGGTATTATATCACATTCTACGGGAACGGGATAAAAATCTTAGGTATCCTATGTCCGACTTTCTTTTATAATTATATAAAGATGTTGGACAATTCACAAAATCATACTTAATATTATAAACGTGAAAGTGTAAATGTGTGTAATCCCGTTCCGTGATATAAAAAACCTTTATCAAAATGCAACTGCTAGAATAACAAAATGTCACCGACAGCTAAACGTTATGTTGTCTATAATTTGACAAATTTGACAATTAGAAATTTTGAAGTTGACCGGTTGATGTATTTATTTCGAGTAAATATTAGCTTATTGTGCCGAACAATGAAGAAGAACTAAATAATGCACGTGAAGATCGCCGCATTAGTATAGCTTGAATCCGTGTTTCTCAATCACAAGAGCAAATCGAGGCAGCCCGTGAAACGGATCGGTTGGGAATGAATGCAAAATCGTCGAACACATTTAAGAGATCAACAACTAGATAATTTTCGAGGCACAATAATAAATTTATAAAGTAGGTACTACATAATTTGGATCGAGCAACGTTTCGATACGATGGCAGCACTAATTACTGCTTGCATACTTGCGTCCGTATTGGACCAATAGATGCCAGTGTTTTGTAATATTACAATATTACAAAACACTCCTCAGCGGCTAAAGTTTTATCAAAATGGAAATTCGTCATCTGGGACGAATGTACAATAGCGTATACACGTGCATTGGAAGCACTTATCCGATCCAACCGAACACCTACGCGATGACTCGAGATGTTTTGGAGGCACAATGATTTTACTGTCTGGCTATTTCTGCCAAACACTGCCACTAATTCCAAGATCGACTGCTGCCGCCGAAAGAAGCGCTTGCCTCAAATCATCGACATATATGTGGATTGATTTTATTTGCTCAGAATTTCTGTTCATCGAAGGACGAACTCACAAACACAAAAATAATGAATGGTTGACTAAGCGAGCAATTTTGGCGGCTAAGAATAAATATGTAGATGACATAAAGTAACCAGTATAATTCAGAATAGAATCATTGGTACACTGCATTAATTCAAATATAATGACTGTAAAAAAGACTCCTTGGATGTGCCTGGCTTACCACCGCATAATTTACGACTAAAGGTTGGCTACATACTAAGTTTGCTTCCAATTAAAAACCAAAACCACCAAACCTGTGCAACGGAACGCGTTTGGTGGTAAGTGAATTGATGAACAATGGAATATACTCAAAGTAAAGTTGGAAGGTGAGGAAGTTCTCATCCGAGGATCCCGACGATATCAACTGATATCAACTGTTTTAGTTTTAATGATTAATCTTGATCTTGATTAATCTAGAAAATTAATGTATTTCCCAAGATCAATTATATGTGGCGTGTTCCGGGTCAGAAGACCATCTGCGTTATTTGTTCATGCGCCTGATAATAAACTGAAAAATGTCACAAGGTAATTCACTGAAAAGTGCAGTTACTAAAATAGATGGCCAATAAAGTATAATTAAAATCATAGATTTTTTTATTTATATTTATCCTGATAAAGAAATTAAGTTAATAAAATAAAAAATCTGCTCATTTATTGCCTTTAAGGCGAAACAAAGTTCGCCGGGTCAGCTAGTGAAGACATAAATTAAAAATTACTATCAGCAATGCAAAAAAACATCGTTATCGTTCACGATTACTAAAACTTTACTCCGAGTGTTAGTACTCCGATCAAACTGCGAAGTAAACGGTTAAAAGTTCAGTTAAAATGGCTTCACTCAACGAAAATGAGCAACGAATTCGGCTTCTGACTGCCTCGTTGGTCTAGTGGTTAGATGTGCCGCCTTTGGATCAACGGGTCCCGGGTTCGATTCCGGGATCGGGCAAGTGTCTTTGTCTAAACCAGAGGCACTGGCTCGGAGTCTGGGTGTCATTTCTATATATAATATGTATGTACTTACAAAAAAAAATAATTATATGAGTAGTTTATCATCCATCTCGTTACCATAACACAAGCATTAAGTTGCTTAGCTTGGGACGAGATGGCGTTGTGTGAAATATCCAAGGAAAAAAAAAAAAAAAAAAATTATAAGAAGTATCTTACGTACGATTTACTATATGTCTAGATCCGTCAGCAGTAAGTCTTAGTAAATCCAACAGGAGCGATTAGCTCTAGGCGCCGACTGTGCAGTCACGATCCATTTAAAGGAACGGCATATTAATCTTTACACTTAAAACTTTAATATAAACAATGAATGTGCTGTAGAACAATATCATAAATCTGAAATTCCTTGAGCACCTATTTGATGACTGCATCGATCAGTGGCAAGTGGAAACAAAACAGTAAACCTTGACTATTTAAGGAAGATGCTTGTCTAGAGTCAGTTCTATCGCAAATTTAGTAGTCTTTGAATTATTATTTGACGAAATTCCATCTTTGAAATAAACCGATAATTGTGCCAATCCGTCTTGCCATCTACAGCTACTACCACAGTAGGCTAATTTCCCTCCATGTCTTTGGAGGAGGACCTACTCAACAGTGGGTTATTTATGGGCTGAAATTATTTGTGTTTAGTTATATATTCTAATTTAACAGCTGAGACTAACAAATCATTTGAAATATTGCCAGGTTAATTCTCTAATATTACATCCGAAAACGTGAGTTAAGGTTTTCTAGTACACGCGGCCATCATGAGGAAGAATTACGTTTTAATGCAACTGGCAACAATTTTTCATCGTTTTAAGTTAGCCGTATCACGCAAACCGCACGGTACTAAACAACAACCTGTATTTTAAAACAATCGCTTCTAAGATAGAGTTTGTTCGTAATTATTGGTCAGCAAGACCTATTCTCCAAATATTTCCCGTTTAGAACAGTACACGGTAATATGTAAACAACTTAACATTAAAATAATGCTTATCTAAATTCGTGTGGTAACAGCTTTAAAATACACAAGTTCACATATACCATTCTGAGGGAGTCTAAAATGCGCTTAAAGGAACGCAAATCATGTGCCAGCTTATGTTAATTTCCCTCCATGAATATCCAAACCCACTCAGTAATGGCGAATTTTTTTTACTAAAATGTGATTTTTTTACTTTTTTGACGGCTTCTATTTGTTTGTTTCCTTTTTAATTGATTATTTATTTGTAAGCCTCTGTCCTTGAAAATATAATCCTGCACAATCCGCATAATGAATACGTTTTATCTAGTCCAGCGCTTAATGAAACGATTTTAAAAACCCCAAAATTAGCATCAAGTGTGCAACGACCGTTAATTTCGAATACAGTAGTAAAGTTTTCAATTCTTTATACTCACAGACCGTCGCTAACAATAACGCATATAAAAAAGTAATCTGTTATCTGTATTTGTAACGTTTCTTTAGCGTTTTTATATTTTATAGCAATTTTTGTAAATATTTTAGCTGTCTGCATAGGGGCCAAAATTTACGGTTTGCAAATCCAGTGTAAAACGCAAAACCATAATTCTACACAAAATTGTTCTATTTCGCCGGTAGCTACCCGCCACGCCAGTTGGACTTCCGGACTGCATACATCACTCGGACAATATCATTAAGACATCAAAACAATAGGGGGAGCATGCCTTAGAACGTGTTCAGGAAATCATGTGATTTACTAAAACGCTTTAGATATCGAAAATAAAATAACTATAAAATGTTTAATTTTGGCAAGAACGCAATATTAACAGTACTATTAAGAGTTTATCAGTGGATGTGGTCTGCATGTACTGTGATACCTATCATCATCATCATTTTAACCCACTACTGAGTCGGGCCTCCTTCAAGTTCACGGGGAGAAATTAACCTACTGATACCTATGGAAGACAATAAACTTCAGTAATGGATGTCAGCGGCTCAAAGTTTTAGAGACCGTTATATTCGCACAAGTAACTTCTGTTGTTCTTTGGTTTAGAGAAAACCGAAAAAATATGACTCATGCGATAGTAACTTTAATCAGGTATACTGCACAGCAGATTTAGATACTTTTTGGTGGGAAATGAAAGTAAAAGTCCAAATAATAAATAATAAATAAATAAATATCCTTGGACATTTCACACAACGCCATCTCGTCCCAAGCTAAGCAACTTAATGCTTGTGTTATGGTAACGAGATGGATGATAAACGACTTACATACATTTTTTTTTGTAAATACATACATATTATAGATAGAAATGACACCCAGACTCCGAGCCAGTGCCTCTGGTTTAGACAAAGACACTTGCCCGACCCCGGAATCGAACCCGGGACCCGTTGATCCAAAGGCGGCACATCTAACCACTAGACCAACGAGGCAGTCAATGAGAATCAATCATAGGGGAGAATCAAGAAATTTAATGATCGACTATAACTATTTTCAGTAGACGCACAAAATAAACGTGTGGTGTCGGATTTAGAATACATACTGTCACCACCTTCCTTTCCGAAGGTGTCGTAAGAGGCGACAAAAGGAAATTACAATGCTGAAAACCTGGGCCCAAAAGAAGGAAACCTTAAACATAAAGAAGGAAATTACCGTTCATGTACTCGATTCAGCAGTGGGTCATTTATGGGCCGAGTAGTAGTAATCACTACATCACTACATAGTATAAAACAAAGTCACTGTCGTCTGTCTGTCCCTATGTAGTATGTAGTTGGTCTAGTGGTTAGATGTGCCGCCTTTGGATCAACGGGTCCCGGGTTCGATTCCGGGGTCGGGCAAGTGTCTTTGTTTAGACAAAGACGGCACTGGCTCGGAGTCTGGGTGTCATTTCTATCTATAATATGTATGTATTTACAAAAAAAAATGTATATAAGTAGTTTATCATCCATCTCGTTACCATAACACAAGCATTAAGTTGCTTAGCTTGGGACGAGATGGCGTTGTGTGAAATGTCCAAGGATATTTATTTATTTATTATTTATGTATGCTTAAATCTTTTAAACAACGCATCGGATTTTGAAGTTTTTTGCAGTAGATAGAGTGATTCAAGAGGAAGGTTTATATGTCAAATACAACATGCAGAATTGCACCGAAGCCGGGGCGTGTCGCTTGTACAAAATAAACTACAAAATATTTTTGCCGTATAAAATGCTACTCGTCATAAAAGACGCGTGTTCGCAATTCACAACAATTTGTTGCGCAGAATTAATAACTAGACTTTAAGTTGTTACATTAGTCATGAAGTTATGATTAAAATGGCCAATTAATGCTGATTTTAATTAGTCGACACGCACGCGCCATCCGAAACCTGCCACTATACATTATACCTATCTATATGAGTTGATTAAAACTACGGCATTGACTTTCTCGCGTATTTGACTTTAAATATTACGAACTGATGCCTTAAATTCTGTGTTGGCATGGATATTGAACACAGTGCCGCCAACCAATCGTATCCAGAGAGCGTCGAACGTAGCGACTAAAGTGTCAAGGCAAAAACCCAGCGGGAGAATTAAAAATATATATTAAACCCAACTGGACATAGGATCACAGTACGCGAATTTCTATCGAAACGAATTTCCACCCATCAAATAAGTGCTTTTTACAATTTTAATAAGTAGCTTCTTTTACGCAAATGTAAAATAAAAATTAAAAAAAAAAAAAAAAGTAACCTCTTTTTGCTATTTTGGTCATCACCTTGCAACGAAGGTATCTTAACTTTATGAATAAGTACAGAAACCCCAACAAACTTTATGTAACACTACTAAGTTACTAAGGTTGTAGGATAATAATAACAAAAGCTAGTTAGTTTTCAGTGGAACCCATGATTTGTGATAAAATTCAGGTTCATTAAAATACCTCAATCATATTTCAATATAGAAAATCATTGTAAGATAGAAGTACTTCTCGTGATTCTCGTCCTTTGGGTGGATTACACCCTGTATAGGTAATTGTATTGTACCTACCGAGATTGACGCACAAAGTCGCGAGTCACGAGAAATGGACTCTATGTACTTTTCCCGCAACTCGCGATTTTGTCTGCGTCAATCTCGGCAGCCAGTAAATGAGACCCTATTTATAACTAGTCAGTTAATGTGATAACTATGATTAAAAAAAAATATTGGTTTCTCTTATTCACTCTTCGTAACGAAGTAAGACTAATTCATATTCCTCACATGAATATCTTAAGAAAATGTGAACATAATTACCAACATTATTCAACTCAAATCAAGAAGGTAAATAAATCAATCAAAATGTAATTGAAACATTTGATAATAGAACCGTACATCCAATTACGTGTGCCTATTGACACGAAGAACAATCCGCTTACGAAAGTGCAATAATTAAAATTGTTTCGAATGAAAAAATACCTGAGAATTGTGATCGAGAGATAAACGCGATTGTCTCGGATTGCATATTGAAAAAGCATGCAACAGAGATAAGACTTATACGGTTGAGTTAGTGGCTCACTGGGGAGCTACTTAATTGCATTTCCTACCCAGTTGCTTCACTGCATGACTGTTTATTAGAATAGTTTACGATCTTTACGATTGACGACTTAATCAGCATTTTTATAATTAAAACAGTTTCAGTTTCCGCCATCGAAACAATATTATATACCATGAGAAGCGTTCATTTTCTCCGAAATAATACCCTTTGCTATTTGAGACTATAGTCTAAATAGCAAAGGGTATTATTGCTTATTTGTTTGGTTTTAAGATAAATAATTGCAAATATATATTTAGAAATAAAACCACAAATTTGGAATAAATTAGAAGAAATATTATAGAAAAAATTAAACAGATAATATTTTGTATTGAGACAATGCAATAATAAAAATGTATATTGTCTCTGTTTGTATCAAACAGGGAGCGAATTTTAATTCGTGTTCATCATTGTCCTGAGTGTTGTCTAGACCATTATTATTGCGTTTAAGTTACAATAAATAAAACTCAACGCTACATCGATGGCCAATTGATCTATTGGAAGAAAAGTACTCCCGCAATAGCTCTACCCAGAGAACCAAACTATTGACCACAATCTTCTCCAAACATGCATTATTTTGGAAAAGATGATTATTTATGATTATTTTGGAAAAGAGACACCATCTAATTAGATGGTGGATTACATTCACTCATACCTTTCATTTAGATAATATTCACTGCAGACAACTTGACTCCCGCGCATTATCATATCCCTTTACGGAAGTTGAATCGCCGTATCTAAGTATTTCTTATGCAAACAGCATGGCTCGTAAACCTTGTCATACTAATACCATGCACTATTTATTTTGTGCATTAAATGCTACTAAGGCAAAGTGATAAGGCCTCTCCGTTCTATTGTGTAGCGTTTATCATTCAAAATTCGAATAATGAATGAACACGTACTGTACGTAATATATTTTGTTAGTATTCATTCATCTTTCGAATTTTGAAATTCAAAATTTTTATGACCAATGAACACGTACTTTACTTTTTTTTTCAGATGTCTGACACCTCTTAGACTCATTTCTGGTTAGCGACTTGTCATTACATCAATCAGCGCTATTTTCGGGATCTAGTTTTGGATCTAATATTACATCACAACGTTGCTTTCTATATGAGATTACCGAATTTCCGTAAATATCTACAAATGTCTTTCCACAAACAAACGCATTAAGCATATACAATGTCGCCAACCTAAGAGTGTCATAAGAGCTGACAAGGGCAAAAACCTAGCCGCAAGAGAAGGAAAACTTAATACGAAACCCTGCCAATCCATCTGGCCAGCGTGGCACAATAGGTTAATTACCCTCCATGTAACGGGATGTGTTCCGACTTAGCAGTGGGTAATTTATGGGCTGAGTGGTAGTAGTGGATTTTGGGCTTTTATGAAATGTTCTTCTTCTTCTTCTTCTTCTTAGATTAATGGCTTGTCATGTTACAACAACATTACTCCGCCAAGTTTACCTGAATTTGATGATGAGGTACTTCAATTCGCTGTCATATTTGACATTAAGTGCGATGTGTTGATGGAGCATTTGTTAAAAAAATAGGCACACAAAATACCACGTACGAATAGCGTCCACGAATGGCCGTATGAAGAGACAGCATAACACTTTTAGGGTGTGAAATAAAGGTAAGGCTCTCTTGTAAATCAAAGTTACTGGTACAGGGCAAAGACCGCGGCGCCTTTGTTTTCGTCAAACAATTGCAATACAGCGGGCTCCTTCATAAATTTTTCCCTATACTATGATAAGACCCGTACACGGATTAGCCCACCGGGATAGCAGGATGCATCAGTAATCTTGTTTGCTGAGAAACAAGTGATAAGTTTACATCTTTCGCTTTATGTTTTAAGGAGAGGTGTTTTGTGGCACAAAATATTTGTTTGCATAGTACTATGTGTGATAAGTCTTTTGTTTTTTCAGTCTATGAAATATAACAACAGAATGGTGACGTTATTATTGTGTTTTTAACATATGCCAAAACTGAGGGTATAGAACATGTAGTACAGTCTATTCTATTACTTCCTTTGGCAGGTTTGGCCAAAAAGTAACACAGTATTCGAGATCGGCTACCATACGGATAATAAGGCAAGCATCTTCAAGGCTTTCGCTTTTATAAGCCAGTAGGATATACGTCAGGATACGGATTAAGAATACATGGTGTCCCTATCCCATTCCATCCTGACGGTGTCGTAAGAGTCCACAGAAGGAAATAACGAGGCCGATAACCTTGCTGTAAGAGAAGGAAAACTTGATAAGAAACTCTGTGCCAACCCATCTGGTCAGCGTGGTCATGTAGACTTATTACCCCCCATGTAGTTGAAGGATGCCCAACTCAGCAGTAGGTCATTCATGGGCTGATAAATAAAAATAAATAAAATATCCTTGGACATTTCACACAACGCCATCTCGTCCCAAGTTAAGCAACTTAATGCTTGTGTTATGGTAACGAGATGGATGATAAACTACAAATATACATATTTTTTTTTGTAAATACATACATATTATAGATAGAAATGACACCCAGACTCCGAGCCAGTGCCTCTGGTTTAGATAAAGACACTTGCCCGACCCCGGAATCGAACCCGGACCCGTTGATCCAAAGGCGTCACATCTAACCACTAGACCAACGAGGCAGCCTAGCCCATAAGTAGTAGGATATACGTAAGCAAAGTTTGACAAACTCGTTCGAATTCCATGCGTATTCGATACAAAAAAAATATTGAATATACGTATGAAAATCGAATACTCTTTGAAGCTTTTAAAATCGAATACAGATGGTAACAGTGTAGGATAGATAATTGCAGACTAGATAGTTTGCAGAACGCCGCTCATATAACCCATTTGCTCGCCAACGGCTTATACCTAATGCATTCTCACCTATTCTAGTAGACATGTTTACATGCAACCGATGGATCGGTCGCTAGAATCGCATAATGCAGTCGTATGTGCAAACTATTCAGTGGACAATAGAGTTATCTGATTCGCAACAATGCATATGTATAGGAATTTTAATTGGTAATATGAGTGGTGGGCTTGTTCTGTTTAATCGCGTTTTCTATCCTGTCTACGATAGATTGTTGGAGAGATATGTATTTTTTATGATTTTCTAGTATTTTAAGTAGGTAACAGTGTGAATTTGTGAAACTTATACTCGATACACGGTACATATGTTACAATAAACACATTGCACTTGAAGCATGTCGCAGGTTCGATTCCCCGCACGGAAGAAATATTTGTACGACCTACAAGTATTTGTTCCGGGTCTGCGTGTTTTCTATCTATATTATGTATCTATGTATTTACAAATTAATGCATAATAAATAGTTTATCATCCATCTCGTTACCATAACACAAGCATTAAGTTACTTAGCTTGGGACGAGATGGCGTTATGTGAAATGTCCAAGGATATTTATTTTATTTAATTATGAGACTACTGAACGAGATAGATGAGCAAGAGAAGAAAATCTAGATGTAAAAATTATATTTAGGTACCCGTTGGTTTAGTGCGACAAACTAAGCTTTCTTTCTAACTTGTGGCCTAAATCGGTAGTGGGTCACTTAGAAGGTAAAACTATGTTAAGGTAAAACGAGATCTTTACATTTTGAGTGAGTAACTCTAGAACATGGATGCACAGACTTATTAAGACTAGGGGCCATTCGGGCAAATTATGAACTGATGGCGGGCCGCCAGAAGTATAGGTAATTAAAGACAATAAAGAATTGATAATAATGTATTAACATTGAAAAAGAATTTATTAATTTGAAGCGTGGCACTGCATAGTGCTTACAATCTTTTTTATATTTGGCTCAAATTTACTTGTAGCAATACGTAAAACTGCTTCCAAACTTTCGTTTGCAAGGTGGTTTCGATTTTTTGTTTTATTATTTAGTATTGAAAAGGTTTGTTCACATATATAGGTAGAACCAGTCTAGAATGTCCCGTGTGGTGACAGATTTAGAAAACAGAATGTCACCAACTCATACCATCACACCAAGTGAAGGAAAACTTGATACAAACCCTGTTCTGGCAGCGTAGGACAGTCAAGTAATTACCCTCCATGAATTTGATGCGGTTCCGACTCTGTAGTAAGACTTTTATGGGCTGAAATGTATAAATGAATGAACTCTAGAATAATAATAGTACACGAGTCTTTATTTCAGCATCTTGAAATACTCACCAATTCAGAAAGGGTAAAGTTGTGAAATGAGAAGAAACAAGAATCCAAACAATCTGGAGAATGCAAATCACAGTGGAGAAAATTAAAATAAAATTAACAACGAGTCAATTACGCCCCTAAAACAAAATGAGGCATGTCTGAAAAAAATGGCGGCCAAGGGTTGCCGACCGGCGAATTTCTTTCCGGTTCTGTACATTAATTTAATTAATCACATTCTTACGATTGGGCCCCTCGGCCATCCGAATGTCTGAATATTTGGAGTTCTTCTCCCAATGTACGAAACGAATTGTTATCGATAATCAAATTTGGATCGGACATGTTCCTTTTTTTAACCATAATCATCGTATAATCGATTTATTAGTTGTGTTGTGTTCGAAACCAAGCAATAGGATAGAGTTAAAACGCATTTATATCATAACATCATTTCATCATCATCATCATCATCAGCCCACATTAGTCCACTGCTGGACATAGGCCTCCCCTAAAGAGCGCCATAGCGCCCTGTCTTCAGCCCGCAACCTTTCGCAGATCGTCACTCCATCTAGCAGAGGGCTGTCCCACGCTACGCTTGCCGATTCGCGGTCTCCACTCAAGAACTCGTCTACCCCAGCGGCTGTCGGTTCTTCTACAGATATGACCAGCCCAGCCAACCCAACATCATTTATATGTAATGAAATTATGTATTATCAATAGAATTGTATTGATTTCAAACAAGTGTGTACGCAATATTAGCTACGAAATATGAACATTCAAAACTACCTTATAAAGAAGGGATCATGTTACAAGTCATTTTGCAACAATCTCTCTTATAATTACGTTAGTCTGGCAAAAACATAGACCCTTTTTGGAACAAAAAATCTATAGAATAGTTGTTTGCGAATATTATAATGGAGGCTATTGGCAATTTAATTTCTCATTATTATTTTGTTTTAAACTCAAGGTCAATAAATACTGATAGCAATTTATGAAGCAAAATTATACACGACTATGTTAAACCAAAAAAAATGCACTACAGCTTTTGTCTTATAACAGTCTCTTTTTTAGCACACAAAATCCCATTGCCCAGTCAGGCTTCCTTTAATAGAGGAGATGAGCCTACTGTGAGCTTTTGCATCATTGTCTCTTGCGTCTGGGTATGTTCACCTCCTACAAGACCCTCAGTATAAAATGGTAAAGCTATATACTCTAAATCACAAAACCTGATAACCACAGACTGTAAACAATAAAGAGAAATCGAAATATCAGCTTGATTGGCAAACATCTTTCAATAAATAGTAAAAAAATTGTATTTTTGTAGAAGCAGGTAAACGTTACGCATACGATAATTTCATGTCTAATCGATTTGCAACTCTATCACACAGTGTTGCAAACACGAACGCAAACAGGAAAAAAATAATAAAAAGTGCAAAATCATATCGCTGTTACATCTCGAATGGTTCTTTTTTATTTCAATTTTCGAGGGTTGGCTAAACGTTTGTAGCGAACTCTATTATTCGGTTCCCGTTGTGACGTAAGCATATTCGGCACTCGACAGCCGTTTGTTATTAAATGTAATAATGTGTATCATAACCTATTCATATCTGGGATCTTTATGAATGCCAATTCTGTTTTTAATGGTCCTATGGCATATGGTGTTTATAACTTGTGAAATGTTTCCAATTGATATTTTTAAGTTTTTTAGTAATTTTTGGTGATGGTTTTAGAATACTTAGTCTTGTCATACTTATAATACCTACTTGTTACCACCGTCCCATTCCATTCTATGGGTATCGTACGAGTCGACTAAAGCAAATGGCAGAAAACCTAGCTACATTCCTCAGGCCAGCATGGTATAGTTGAGTTGACCAGTAGGTTAATTTCCCTCCAAGTGATGATACAGCTTTTATAGGATGAGACGAGATGCATGATTTTTTAAATAAAGAAAGTTTGTAGCCACGTGTATACGTCATGAAAAATCACTACCTATGACAAAAAAAATAAATTAAATTTATTTATTTATTAATTAAAAATTAAAATAATTCTTCTAATTTTTAACTAAGACTGGTGTTTGGAGAAATAACTAGCCTACTTATTATGCGATATCGACAAAAAAGCACAATTTTATTGAGTCACGCACGCCTAATGCTAACGGAAACAGCAATCTAATAATTCCAGCAACAAAAACGATTTATTACCTTTCTTAACATCGAATTACGTCACTTTCTATTTACCTCAAAATGTTCCATTTGCATAATAGCTTTTTTTCCTACTATTACTATTTACGTTAATATTCTGATTCGTCGGCGCAGGGGTCGCACGCACAGAAAACATAAAGACAATTTGTATGTGACGGCCATTTATGTAAATAAATCTACGATACCGCATTATTACGACAATGTGTAGCAACCAAACGGGTGTGGCCAAGTTTACCGTTTTATTTGGGAGTGGTTTTGAATAAAGAATAATTAAATTACTTTCATACGAACGGATTTAATGTTAGTCATCCTATTCAGGTAAATAAGTACATGGAAACTGTCGGTGCGGTGCAGTATTTAGATTACAGAATGTTACTATTCCATATTTGGTTTTTGTTTCTTTTTTACGTAGGAAATCTTCATGTAGTCCCGACCGCTGGAGACAAGCAAGAGAGACAGAGAGACAAGTTTTGTGAGACTGCTCTGCTCCACGAGTTTCACTTCTCCCAACTGGGAGAGTAGGTATTCTCTAGGAGCTTGGTGGATCTTGGTCCGTCTCCATTACTGAAGTCCCTAAATGCTCCTGCTTATGGGTGCGGTAAGAGTAGTCTAAAGGATCACACGAGGCACGTAACTTAGCCGTTAGATAAGGAACAGTTCAAAATAGCCCTATACAAAACCATCAAACAAGGATGACACAATAATTTCGTTTCCCCCCATGAAATCAGAAGAGGCATCTCTCGGCAGTGGTTAACTCATGGGCTGAGAATATAATTCTTCGATGATATGGGAACATAATTAAAATTTGCATCCCAAAACGAAACAAAGTTTAATAACGATTTACGTTCGTTTAATCAACAAAACATCAGAAAGCAATAAGCTCTATTAAGAGTCCGATAGAAATTCTCATTTCATTCGTCTTAAGTCGTCAAAAACAAAGTGCAGCCGTCGTCAGTGGTGTTATTAACGCGTCTAAATAATTACAGGGCACATCAATCAGGGCATATGCAGATAGAGCGTTTTGTGCGAGTCAGAGCGCAGTCGGCCCACTGTGCAACCCTTTCTTTGATATCTGGGTGATATTACGAATGGAATTATTAAAACGTGGTCCCGAAATGTGCGTATAGGGATGGGGCATGATCGATATAGAAAAAAAAATTAATTTTAAATACAAAACCATCTTTGATACTAGAATTATATAGTCCATCGTTTACTCATTTTCTTCCGTGGTAAAAAATCATTTCAATATTTACTTTTCTCAATCTCCATTTTGAACTGATCAGTTATTCAAAAGCTCAACTACCTACATGTGTTATGACCTTGGCGCGGAACTATATATATTTCAAATATTTCATAAAGAAGTTTATCTAGGCATATCTATAAACCTGTGAATAAATAATTTTATTGTACAGAATAAATATTATCCTGCTAAATTTGGGTCAGTGTCACACAAATTACTTATTTTCTTGTCAGTACTGAAGAGTGCTTAAACTTTTTATGACAAATTACAAAATGTCACTGTTTTATGCCTTTTCCATTTCCTAGCTCCTCCACGTGTAACTATAAAAATACAGTTTAACCTAATATCTAATACGGTTCAACCCTCGAGTCTTTTTATGTAACGCTCACACAATGATCGGCATATTTCGTCTAGAACGCCACAAATTGATCGCAATTAAAAGAACAATGACTAGTTTCAATTCCCTAAACTTAATTTCCTCCGTCGCAAATGTGTAACTAACCGAAAAACGCATTTTTAAATAGATTAATGAGTTTTGCTTCAATGCCTTTACGTTTACGTTCCAAATGTTTTATACAAACATTGAAAAGTGAAAACGGGAAGGCATCTCAAGACTATAGTTCTATACACATGCGAAAACAATAAATTTAACTAACTAAAACGCGTGGTTTCGTCCACGTGGGTTTCAAATTCTTATTTTATAATATAGTCTATGTTACTTAAGGATAATATTACATACTAATATTATAGTGAATGAACATTTGAAAACGGTCAATAGTTTTTGAGTTTATTCGCTACATGCAAAAAAACATAAATGTTGCCTCTTTATTTAGGTTACATATGTACTTACTATCCACCCCTTACCTGACCCACTACTGAGTCGGGCCTCTTCCAATTACATGGAGGGTAATTAGCTTACTGTGCCACGCTGGCAGACGAGTTAGCACAGGGTTTCGTATCAAGATTTTCTTCACTTTTAGCTAAGTTTCTGTCCTTTTAATTTCCTTATTCCGGGTCTCACGACATCCTCAGGTTGGAATGGGGTGGTGACACTATGTATTCTAAATCCGTGACACGGCCATTATCCTACCACGCTATAGTGTGTAATGTACATGTATAGAAATCAAATGTCTGCAATAATTACAATTTTGAACATGACTCAGTGTTTTACGCACTGTACTATTGGGCACGCGTCAATACTGACATCTTCACCTATCGTCACCACATAACATCCATACAAACTTACAATTACGATCAACAAATCGATTATCTTTAAAAATCTACTTTAACTTTAACAAGATACGATAGAAATTCAATTGAAACTCAGGAGATTGTACAACATTTTACTTTGTATTCAATCTTACACTGTCTTTGAAAGCGGTCTAATTAACTTTTTTAGGGCTATTGAAAGTCATTATTGATTGACAGATGGCGCTAGCGGCTATTTAGAATGGATACATCGCTTTGGATGTGATTATTAAAAGTATTGTTTGGCAGATATTGTTTAGAGTATAGACGCTGGTTTATTGGTTTATATGTGTATTAGATTTTCGTGATGTGTGGTCACATAGAGATTTAGAAATATCCATCTACTTTAGCCCATAAATGACCCACGATTAGTCGGGCGTCCTCTAATTACATGGGTGGGAACTTAGCCCACCATACTCTACCACACTGGGCAGACGGGCTAGCACTGGGCTTTCCTTCTCTTGAGGCCAAGTTTTCTACCTCTTGTGTTACTTTAGTCGCCTCTCACAGCACTCATATTATGGAAATGGTTGGTAACATTGTGTTTTCTAAATCCATCGCTGTATGGATTGAAGATATGGTAGAAGTTATTTATTTAAGGGGAATGTACCTCAAGGAACATTCACCTTAAGGTGAACTTACCTGGTGAACGTACTACCTTACGTAAAAACTTTTTCAAGCTCAAAGTCATTCTTGCACCTTTATGAGCTTGGAGGGTTGTATTGATGTGTTTGATGATTATAACTCTATAACTACATACGTCTTACAGCCGCGAATAACATTTTAATCAACAAACAACCTAGCACTGACCTGCAAATTGCAAAAAACGTACGAAAATTTGAATTTCGCGGGCTACTCTGGAACATTCACCTTAAAACAAAATCTCGGAAACTCTGTTATGAATACAATATATCTAAAATATACCAATCCAGTTTTGAATATTTTGAACCCATAAATTGCCCATTACTGAATAGTGTCTCCCCCAACTTGAGAGTAAAATAAATGTATTGTGTCATACAAACCCAGTTGAACAATTTTTCTTTCTTTTGCAACAAGTTTTCATAGTACACATGTTCCTTATTCAGTGTGGTGACGGATTTAGAATACATAGTGTCACCACCCCATCCCATCCTCAGGGTGGGTGTCGTAAGAGTCGACAAAAGGAAATCACAAAGCCGATAACTTAGCCGCAAGGAAAGGAAAACTTCATACGAAACCCTGTGCCAACACGTCTGTGGCAGTGTAGTCTAATGACCTTTGATGGGAGGAGACCCAACCCAGCAGTGGGTCATTTATGGGTTGAGTAGTAGTAAATGTACCTACCTTTAGTCGTACTTTACTGTTATACCAGCAGAATAGAATTAATTGCTGATATTATGTAAAACTTGGTCATAAAAGGCCTTTTTAGAGTTACATTATTACAAATTAGGCAGCTTATGTAAAACTAAACAATCAAATTAACGACATTAGACCCGGCAATGATTCCGCAGCACGCACTGCACATCAGTTCGCGAATGGCAAAGAATCAATCAACATCATCGCAACGAATCAACAAATCCGCCATCAATCATAAACATCAGAAAGGATTAAAATCCACGTTGCACCTTCCGTAGCTCGAGTACCCTTGTTTTTCTCCAACCCGTAAATACTGAGGGGCGTAAGTATGGCCAGGGGGCGGTAAATATTATCAAGGGGGCAAGGGGGACTACCCCGGCCCCGAGGGGGGGCACTATCCCTTATCGCGAGCGTTACCCTCGCTGCCGGCGGCCGGTAGACCGCCAAAATATGGGGCAAATCGATTTCTCTGCCCTATTTTTGTGCATCTGGACCGGTATCGATTATTTGACTCGCGCCCGCCAATCGATATTTTGAATGTCAGTCTGATAGTGTAATTAACTGTCTTTAGTCTAGGGGTTTCAAGCGTTGCCTTTGAATCAAAGGCCCCGGGTTCGATTCCGGAGTCGGGCCAATGTATTTTTGTAAGACAGAGATAATTGCTCTGGGTTGATTAATTTGTGTCCCTGAATTATTACGCTAATGTGCTATTACGATACAATGATAAAGAACAATCAAATAGTTTGCCTTTATTATGTGTAACATAAGTATTATTATAAAATACAGGTGGTAACGAAAAAACCATACAGCCCTAACGAAAGATCAAGAGTACTATTTATATAGAAACCCGCAAAATAGAAGGAAAAACTGAGAAATTATTTTCTTAAAATGTTAGTTCTCCGGCTTGTCACTATAAAAACAAGCACAGAAACCCCGAGAAACATTGCGAAAGACATGTTACGAAGCTTGTAAGATACTATTCACTAAAGCTAGATGGCCAATGCCTAAAGAATACACATTAGTGATAAAAAATATATAATGAAAACATTTATTTCTCCACCATCCTTAAAAAAACCGATTCCAAATAATTTTCTGTAGCATACGATTTTAGTTACACTATTTGAATTCAAAATAGATGTAATTAAAAAAACAGTATGTATGGCATATTTAAATAAGCCTTATAATTTACTTACAGCAATATTGCCCAACAATAACCAGACTAATAACAAGCCATGCAAAACTTATCTCTGAATGTTATATTCTATTTATTATCCCAATAAAATATGCATAAAACTATTTCCATGCAGTTAAATACATTGACGTTCTTAATAGCAGGGTCCATAATTATTTTAAATGTGTTAAATGGGAACTTTGCACTGCCTATAAATTGTTGCAATCAGTCCGGTGATATTGCCACTATACAGTGTTACCAGATTTTGACAACTTAATCAGTATCTATGTACCTACCTAGGTTTTGGATATACATATTTTGGATTAATAATTGAAATGCGAATTACTATCTGAATTTAAGAAACTTAAGACGTAATTAAAATTTTGTTTATTATATATATAAAATCACGAACAATTTCAATCTTGAAAGTTATATAACTGGAGAAGGATTAAGCGTAAAATAAACTTTTAATCGAAGGGGTCCGACGCAACCTTCTTCGCCTTTTTACACGGAGTAATTGCCGATCCATCCAGTGGGACTACCGGTAATTTTACGTTAAACCAGTTGTCAGTTTTCATTCATAGACGGAGGAATGGCAGTCGGGGCCGAAAATAGTGGAGATGATAGATGGACCATCTAACAACCAGCCGAATATTGCTTAACCCGCAGATGGATTGTATTACGCATAGTCCGCTACGCTATAACCACTTCTTCCACTAGGCTTAAGTAGGTACATACATTCAAAATACATAAAGTAATTATTCGGAAAACTATTGATTACCAGTGGAAATAAAAAAGAATATGTTTATCTTTTTTTCTAGAGGGGAAGATGCTGTCACAATAATTATAATATACGTACAT
This sequence comes from Clostera curtula, assembly GCA_905475355.2. NCBI lineage: Eukaryota > Metazoa > Arthropoda > Insecta > Lepidoptera > Notodontidae > Clostera > Clostera curtula. Next base: position 11,921,983 of record FR997800.1, on the reverse strand, counting down.
TTTCCTATTTTAGACACAACGGGCAACCCTACGTATTATATTGGCAGACCAGCAATGACTGTTATCATTTTATAGCACTAACTTCCAACTATGTTGTGGAATAGCACGTTTTATACACCTTAAACAACACTTAAATCATTTTAACTCATACAAAGTAAATTAATTACGGTGCCATTTGTATTGCACTGAATTTGTTGATGGGGTGATAACAAATAACTTTATTTAATTAAAAGTGCCTATTCATCAACATTTCACCAGAGGAGTTCACTACTCACATAGGTCTTCCCAAAAGATATCAACAAAGACCGATCCTAAATCGCCTGCATCTATCAGTCTATCTATCTTTATAATATTAGTATAAATGGTAATAGAGAATACCGAATATTAGTAGAATAACGGTAATAATAATATAATAATAATAAAAGATTAGAAGAAGAACTACGTTTTGTTGTAATTTTAAACTTTTACACTAAAATATAAATTATAAAACAAATTTTCCTAAATAAACCTAACAGCCAAGTCTGCTATGAAACACTAATGAACTACACACAATTACAACCGGCATAACATTGTTATACTCATTAAACTGTGATTTGATTGAAAATAAACAAGTAACAGGTTGTAAAATGCAATTTACTATCTTTTAACTGGCAACCCTGGAGCCTGGCTGGATACTGACCATACTAAGTTTTTAACGATTCCTCTGTTTAATTTGTTGCGAATATTTTATTAAGTTTTATTATAAATCGTATATCAGACTTTAACGAGGGGTCCACATCGAGTTAAGTAGCTCTTGTCTCGTTTCTTTGTTACTTTTTCATACCTTCGCGTAGGGAATCCTGTGATTTACATCTATGGACTTATGTACACGCTAATATTTTCGCAATTTGCCATAAATATAGCTAGTAGCTGTTAAAGTCATGTCTTTTTCTACTAAGTAATAAATAAATATTTGAATCATCATCTTCAGGTTTAAATATACCTTCTCTTGAAGAGCTTCATGACCAGTTTTATAAAGTATTTTGACTATCGTTTAATATAGTGATATCTTAGGTTTTTACGATATTTGCACAATGCAGGAATTGATTTCACGACAAAATCATAAATAATCATAAATTGTAATTCTTTTCTTTAATTTATTATTGTAATTTATTGTCTCATCAATTATATTCACTATGCTATAGCATGCATTTATGTTGTATAATTGCCGTAATATGTAAACAAGTATTATAATATACCTACCTACCGTTTATTCCAATGAATTGTATTTAGGTGATTATGCAGTTGGTATGTGTTTAAATAAATAAATAGTCTAGAAATTTAAATATCCCATGATTTCCTCTTGAAACGATAAGGTAGCGAAATATTAATTTATAACGAAGTAATAAGTTAACTTTATTTTACAAAATAAATGGTGCCGTATTTTTCTATTTATATAAAATTTATTTTAATACTAAACAAACAAGCGAAAGGCCCTTTTAAATAAATAATAACTAATCGAGTGATAACGTACATAGGTTTGACCTTAATCATTTTGATGCTTACCTACGTATTCCCATACTTGAACACGAATCAATACAAAGAATAAAGCAATTAGATGCCGTAAATTGATATGGTATCATGAGAAACGCGAACAAAACCGCGGTACATCGCTTGCCCGCGACCGTAATAGAACAATAATTGTGCGAATATTCTTCTTGCTGTGTTTCTAACACGGCAGGTGTAATAAATAGTGATGTATCGGGTATGACTGCTGGAGGCCGAGTATTCGGCTTCCAAATGTGGCCGATATCATGAGAAAGTCAGAGTTAAGTACTTTGACGTAGTTCGTCTGAAGTTAGTATTAGAAAAATTGTTTAAAGATACTTTTCTTTTCTTTGACTTTTTTCTAAGGTCATGACCAGGTCCTAATGGAATTATGAAGTATTTTGTCTTTTTGCATCTAATTCCAGTATGTTGAGACAACACAAAATACGAGTATTCAAATCGTGATAAGAATCAATTGTAAATTTAAGAAAAACGATAATATTCTTAAATTCACAAAAAAAGTTCACTAATATTACTTATAGTATTTTAACGTTATTGTAAATCTTCTGAATCGAAGTGTCCGAAGGTACGAGATACTGTTAGAACAATTTACATCACTACCTAATGACTTCATTTTGTTACACTACAAAAGGCATATCTCAAGTTTTTACAACTGGATTCATTTAATCAATTCTTGTTACTGTGGAGTTTATAGCGAGAATCTGTCAAATGTTGTGTGATATTATATCTAAATTTTAGCCTGATATAAGAAAATAAAAATGTGGAAGAAAAGAAGAAGAAATATATGGAAATTAGCTATGCCTATGTATTAGCATATAATCACACCAGCAATATTTTTTTGACAAATTAACAAAATCACTTATTCTAATGATTATTATGTATTTCAGCTCAAAAAATGACAAACTAGAACAAAAACCTTTAAAAGCTTACAACAATACTACTTAGCCCATAGATGACCCACTATTGAGTCAGGCCTCCTCCAACTATAGGGAGAGCAATAGGCAACTATGCCACGTTGGCCAGACGGGTTGGCACAGGTTTCGTATCAAGTTTTCCTTCTCTTGCAGCTAGGTTATCGGCCATGTCTTTTCCTTTAGTCGGCTCTCACGACATTCTCAGTATGGAATAGGGTGGTAACACTGTGTACTCTAAATCACGCGGATATCACGGCTCCATTATACCCAATACTAATCACCGAATTTAAGATTCTTTACATGAGCCTTTAACAAATTAGTATTTGTAAGCTAAGACAATAACTAACATCAACTAATAATTACAGATAAAACGAGGCAGTTGTAAGACGAATGCCGCAAAAACCGCCATTTCCCTCCATTTCCTACTGCCATTGTCTCACTCTAATTTGCATTAAATTCTACAATCACGCACTAGCTATACTTGTACTGATAGAATAAAAGTCAATGTCTGAACTCTGTAGTACTTAATATATTTTTGATGACGGGTTTAGTATACAAAGTGTTACCACCCCATTCCACCCCGAGGGTGTCATAAGAGCCGACAAATAGTAATGACAAGGCCGGTAACCTAGCCGCAAGAGAAGGAAAACTTGATACGAAAACCTGTGCTAACCCGTCTGACCCGCGTGGCGCAGTTGCCTAATTACTCCATTTAACTGGAGGAGGCCCGACTCAGCGGTGGGCTGAGTAGTAGTAGTATTTGTACAAATTGTGTATCAAGCGGTTTCGTCCGGTTTGGTTGTGCCGCCTTTGGATCAACGGGTCCCGGGTTCGATTCCGGGGTAGGGCAAGTGTCATTGCCTAAACCAGAGGCACTTGCTCGGAGTCTGGGCGTCATTTGTGCTCGTGAATTACATGTTAGTAAACTGCCCACGCGACACAGGGTTTCGTTTAAAAATAAAAAATTAAGTATTTAAATTACTATCACCATACTGTTATGTAGCTATAACTTTTTGTTCAACTATAATCTAAATATGTTTGCGCTGAGCACCGTACGTTCCAAATGAACGATACAGCAACGTTCAATCCATCATTTTCTCGCGGCATTTGTATTTTTGTAACCGTTCATCTCATGATAAGCGGCAATGACTCGTTCTTGCTATAATTAAACATGATTAGAGCTCAACACATGGTGGGTCGCAATTATATGTCGCTTCAGCGGCTACCAGAGCACTGCGCCTCACGCCATCTTGATAGTGATGTTCGACCCCTATCGATTAACTATACTGGTTTTGAATATCGATATCGATCGATAGAGTATACTCCGCAAAAAGTAGATAATGCTTAATTTAACTCAAGTGAAACTGCGCTACCAAATACATTTCTCATTTTGCTGATAGTTTTATTGTGACAGAAAATCTTAAGAAATCCTTCACTACGCTACGCTTTAGTAAGAAACTAAGTCACTAATTAGTTTGTACATTTTATGGAAAATAGACAAGTCCTTTTGACCAAGTTGCAGAATTTGTAGATGATATTAGTCCTTGGATAGTAACGAGCTTCGTAATTAAATTATCATTTAATAGTAGTTTATTTTTAGGCTTTCCCTTAACTTGCAGTATTACTATTGTTATTTAACACTTAATTGCACACCCTAAAATAACAGTACCTACTTTATAGAACTAGTAAAATGTAAGTACATGGTAAGTACATCGCTTTCATGAATACCTAGTAAGTAAGTAATCAATGTCTCTCAGATTTAAGATACCAATTATTTTTTAAATATACCGTAATGATATTTTTATGGTTTTTAAATTACATTATTCAATTCCTGAAGTTTCGAATGCTTTGCAGCTGTCGTGGTCATGTGAGAGACTAGTTGACAATTGTCGTTAGAACCTAACACATCATTTTAAATGTATCCTCTTCACTACCTATGATATCTTTTAGAATAGTGTGACAGTTACAAAAGCAGACAACCTTCGTTCTACCTTTCAAAAATATAATCGTCTTAGACGAACCCTAAACGTTTGTATAATATCCCGAAAAACGCGTGTTCATTTCACCCTCGAACATCCCCGAGTGACGCGTTCTGAATCACAGGAAGAAAATGCATGTTTCGAATCCATTCAAATACACGGCCATGAATGAACTGAATGAAAGAGAGACAGCTTAATGTGACTTTAACACGCGGGAGTGAGACAGAATTTCAATAGTACGCGAAACGGAAATAGAAAGGCGAGATAATTCCGTCTAGCCGGGAGGGATTCCCTCGTGTCATTTGTGTGCGTTGGTTTTTCCAATTGTTACAGGATTCGAGTGTTTGTGTGCAACTGGTTCTTTCTTATTACACTCAATATTTGGAGCATCTATTTTTCAGATCGTTATGACATGTGTCCCCTGTGCGGAACCGTACCTACCCTTGTAAATCTCAGAGCTATATAAAAAAACTGCATGTGATTAAAATAATTTTATCCAGAAAAGATTAAGCAATATGATATTTATAAGCTCATCAGATAAACATGTTATTCACGAACTAAGAGACTTTTCTGAAGTTCTAACCGGATCCCATGGATCTTTGTCTACACAGCTACCCACTAAATCCTATGTATCGTATATTATTACGTAAGAGCCAAGAGTTCACGTGAGTAAGTTGAAAGCCTGGGTAGAAAGTGGAATGGTACAATCCGATTTGAAGGACCCTTTATCGGAGTTCGTTTCGATTCGGAGTCTCGCATTCATTCGACTACGTCTGCGTTCCCCTGCTACTTGTTGCTCATTCGTAATAAATTGCCTCCATGATATTCCCATTGTGGAACTGTTTGTCGCTTTACTGCCTCTAAGGAAATTGCGTTTCCTTCAACCACTCGAGTTTATTTGTCGTACGATTGTCATGTAATTGCTTGTTAAGGGCTGCTGTTTCTGGTAATAGGATAATCGGCTTGAAGCATATTGCAATGTATTGTTTGATATGTTCTCTATGATATTAATAGAATATTATTCATTTTCATTGGGATACTATTGAAAACAATAAAAATAGTAGGAAGAAAGTCTATCAGCATATTATAGTCTAATGACTAGATACTACTACGTAAGTCCTCTTATTCAAGGGAGGGGAATTTATTAAATTATTTATGAATAGGCCAATAAACCAATTAACAACTAATCTACAGTAACTCTAATAGACTGTTTCTATCTGGGTTGGAACCCTTCAAAATGTTGAGACATAATGTCATAGAGACTACATATATTAAATGCAACACTTATGGTTACTAATCTAAAGCCCCGCCGCACATGCTCACACTCGCATTGGCTGTCACGAGCCGCGTGCGAGTGGCAGTATTTAAAACCTATGGCGCAGTACCAAGCACCGCATTTGCTCTCACGTGTCGACACACTCGCGTACATGCGGAGATTGGTACTGCGGCTGGGCAAACAGTTGCGTTGCAGCAAATTCAAATTCAAATCATTTATTTTGTGTGGGTCACGATGGACACTTACAAATAGTCAACACATTGTCATATTATACAATAAATGTTGGTAAATCAATGTTGGTATGCTGTGAATTAGTATACCTACTGTGCCATGCTGGCCAAATAGGTTAGCACAATTATTCATATAAAGATCTGCTTCTCTTCTCAGTATTAAGTTGCCAATGCTCTGCATTTTTTGACTCATCTAATTACATACCACTTTATTAACTCATTTATGATTTAAATAACCTACGAGAGGCATTAGTTAGGAATATTTTTAATAAAACTTCTAAAGAAAACTCTCATCACTAAAATGTACCATAAATCATCGAGTCATAACAAATATTTCTATTACACGAGTATTTACCCGACCCCAGAATCGAACCAGGAACTCGTGATCCACAGGTAACACGCCAACCTGTTAACCACACAACAACCAGGCGTCACGTAAACACCAAACAGATAAAATATACCTCCTGTCTTCACAACAATGTTAGATGACCGCCATCGCTCAAACTGAACAATCGGAACGCGGAAATCTAGAAAGTAAAGCAATAAGTATAATTCGCGTGGGTGTCCGTCTGCCACGATAAGCGATAACTTGCGCCGGCGCAACGGAACGTGAGTGCAGCCGAGCGAGCCAGCACCAGGTAGTAGAGCTTAAGCGATCAAACTCGAGAACTGAGGCTATAAAAACTCAGTCGGTAGCCAAATATTTGAACTCCAAGTAAAATTACGTTCGTTTTATAAATTTTACAACAATACAATTTATGGTAAGCCTTAAATTGTATTATTCAGAGGTTTAAAAAGAGAACGAAGACGGCGTCTTAAACACATGTAATCAATGGACGCAAAACACACAGATCTAGAACATGTGTACAACTAGGCCTGCCCAAAAATTCTTACTCGTCTAACCCCAGAAGTGGCACAATAGGTAAGCTAATTAACCCTCCATGTAATTGGAGGAGGCCCGACTCAGCAGTGGGTCAAATAGCAGTAACCCCAAAAAGGCTTCGAGCAACCACAGGGAGTATTAGCATCCTAAAGACTAATCGAACATCAAATACATGTATATCTATTAAGAAAAGGACGTCTACGAAAAAAAATAATAGCTGATTCAAGCACAGTTTCCAACGTTATTCATATTTAAATAGGACAAAGATCACAATATTAAATTCAAGTCACTTGACACAAGACTGGCTTTGTATAAAAAATCTATCGTAATAAGGTTGTATTAAATGTTTTATCGATACACATAGTTTATTCATTTGAATGTATTTCAACAGGAAAATGTAAAAATGACAAACTATTCTATTTTCGATTATCTTTATTTCATTTCATGCAATGATTGCAAAAAATATTAACAAGATCGGTACAGTGGCGTACACAGTTAAATTTTGTTACTGATACGTACAAAATTTGAGTTCTAACAAGCATACAATGTTTGCTATCTTACAAAAATATTATAGATCACTAATTTCAAGTTTACTGTCAAACTACAGAACTCATATCGATAAAAACACCCATCACCGATACCAATGACGGAGTTATTCGGTAACAAATAGATAAAACCCTCATTTCTGAAGTTGGTTGAAAACTAAAGATAAATAATATCATTTCCTAGGCTTTCGCGATTATTACACATTGAATTTAAAAACTTTATAACGGATTTATCGCGTGTATATTACCTACATTATTAAAGACGTTTCGAATGCTTTGCTCGAAGTCTCTCAGACGACCACGACTGCTGCAAAGCATTTAAAACTTCGGGTATTCAAGAACGTAATATACACGCGATAAATCCGTTACTTAATACTTTTAAAAGGAACAAAATGACCAATTAGATTACCGTAGGTATTTATAGATGGCGCTGTTATTATTAAAGAATTTTTAAGCGGTAGGTTGCTAGCATTGTAAAATAAAATAAATTTCTTTATCTATAAATATTGTTTAATAGACTAAGATAACAATTAATTAATCTGGCAGCGTGTCTCAGACACTGCAATGCAGTCTTGGTTTAATATTTCAATGAGAATCAGTGTTTGGCCCAATGCCAACCTTAGCTCGGACACAACACTCACGACAATAATGTGTTCTATAAACTCAAAAGATATAGTCCCAAATATACAAATGTCCATGTGGATTTAGAACACACAATGTCACCAAAAACACTTCCATATGAGTAAGGAACGGAGGAAGGATGAGAGGGAAAGCTTGGTGCAAAACCACGCTCGTCTTGCAGCGTGGCACAGTATTATAATTTTCCTCCATGAATTTGGAGGAGGGCCATCTCAATAATGGATCAGTTACGGGCTGCAATGATGATGATGACACAAACAATATACACTGCGAATAAACGAAATCGTCATCTCCAATGAAGGGCAATAATTGAATGTATATTATAGGAATAATTACTGTTAGGTTAGGTTAGGCGCGCACGGGTGACTTTTGTCACCGTGACTGTTGTCACCGTGACTGTTTCGTCACTTGTATCAAGTCCGTGGCTAAGTATGAAGATGCGCTCACGTTACGACGTGACATCTGGGTGACATTTTCAATTTTTCATCAACAACTTATGTCACGCTGACAAAAGTCACCCGTGCGCGCCTACCCTTAGTGTAACACAACTGGCCAGCGTGACACAGTAGGCTAATTGCCCTCCATATAACTGGAGGAGGCAGACTCAGGGATGTTTCACGAATGGTCTGAGTAGTAGTAGCTCAAATTGTAATATTACTAGTTCTATTTTTTAATTTATATTTCGATTATTTATGCCATTAAAAATTTTGCTTTAAGTAGGTATTCATCTTCTTTACATAGTATAAAACAAAGTCGCTGTTTCTGTCCATCCCTATGTATGCTTAAATCATTAAAACTACGCAACGGATTTTGATACGGTTTTTTTTAATAGATAGAGTGATTCAAGAGGAAGGTTTATGTGTATAACCCACACCCGCTTTGCACGGGCGAAGCCGGGGCGGGCCACTAGTTTATAATAAAATGTTTAATTGTGCTCAATCGCGCCACTTGACAAAGTACTCAGAAGAATAGCACCTTTCCCGCTCGGAGTATCTATACTATACTTAGTTTCATCATATCTCGAACTATTAGCATAGTATGGTACGCTGGGCAGATGGCTTCCTATCAAACGTTCCTTCTTTTGTGGCCAGATTTACTGCCATCAAGTGGCCTTTTACAACACTCACGAGGTTGGTGACAGCACACAACACGAATGTTGTACCCACACATATATTTCCTGTCTTTACTACATCTAAAGCATTGTCATAAACCAAATAGTTTCTTTGTTTTATGCCGAAATGAACTCTTTACGCGTTTTCATTCCCCTTTACTTAATCGAGCGAGTTAACACAATTATAACAATAAGAGAGCCTTCATATTTTTCATAACCAGTAAATACAGTGACGGATTTAGAATACACAGTGACACCACCCCAGTCTTTACTGAGGGTGTCGTAAGAGTCGACTAAAGGAAATGACAAGGCCGAAAATGTATCCGCAAGAGAAGGAAAACTTGATACGAAACACTGTGCCAACCCGTCCTACCAGCGTGGTACAGTAGGCTAATGATCCCCACTGGATAAGGCCCGACACACCTGTGGGTCATCTATAGTAAATACACATCTATAAGTTTTTGAAACTATCAAAAAGACGTTTCCGAACGCCACCGGCGCACCTACCGGCTCTACAAAGGTAATGAGGCAGTTATTTCGGTCCTTTGTTTATTTACAAAATATCACTCCGTTTGAAGGCGGACCATCAAAATGAGTCGTAAAACTGAAAATTCCATAAAAAGTCGTGTTGATGACCTCCGTAATTGAACCCCGCTCTTTGTAGCAGAGACAATGGACGGAACCTTGTGCTTTGATTCTATTGATTTGAAAAAGTAGGTAAAGCAAGCTGTTACGTTTGGGCTTTTCAATGGATTAGTATCTACTCATACTTCCTTATCAATCTGCGTGCGTATCTCATAGTAAATGGAAGTAGGCCCATTTTGTAATTTGAACACGGTCAAATTCATCCGGTGGTGACGGATGCAGAACACATAATGTCACCACCTTATTCCATACTGAGATAAAAGGAAATTACAAGCCCGAAAACTTGATACAAAACCCCTCTAGCGTGGCACTGTAGGCAAATGACCCTACATGTAACTGGAGGAGGGCCGACTCAACAGTGGGTCATCTTGGGCTGTGTAGTAGTAGTATTGCGAATAAATTCGTCTAACATTGTTATAATGACATTAAGGATGTATAGAAATTTAAAAAAAGAATCAACTCATTAACAACTGAGGCTAAACAGAGACGACACGAAACCAAATTCAAACATTTATTCTTCGAAATTGATTCATAAGAACTCTAGAACAGTTTCTGAAGGTAGCTGTGTCTAAGGTTGCATTTAAAACAATCCCAGGTTTAGAAATCAAATTTGAGAGAGGAAGACGCGAAATTGTCAATAATATGTTTCGCAATGTTTGGCTTAGCAAGATGTTATTAAAACCGATCAACTAAATGCGTTAAATAACATAAAAGAGTTAGAGATGTGAGTCGATCACCCCTGCAGTTCCTTGGCTCGAAGTAATCCGATACGCTCTCGTTTATCTGCTGTCGAGCAATTATTGAAGCGTGAAAAGGAGCGTCCTCCTATTATTTACACTGCGTTTTGTAATGCGGGCGTTCCGTTTTTGAAAAATATCGCATTTCGAACTACACATTTGAATAAAAAAATAATTAATAAAGCCGTTAATGGGAGTTCAAACAAAACTCTATACAGTAACCATAGATAAATGGTCCTTCCTTGTGGTGACATTTAGAGTACATAGTATCACCACCCCATTTCATCCTGATGGTGTCTTAAGAGCCGAAAAAAGGAAATGTTACGGCCGAAAACCTAACCGCAACGAAAGGAATACTTGATACGAAATCTTATGCCAACCAAATCTGGCCAGCGTGGCAGTATAAGCTAACTACCCTCCATGTAGTTGGAAGAGGCCCGAACCAGCCGTGGGTCATTTACGGGCTGGATTTATAATACGCTATACCAAACCGACTGGGCCAGTGACAGCACCGTAGGCCGTCTAATAATAGGAGGGTGGAAAGCGTTGCACCTTTAAAGGCTTGAAGATGAGACTGTAGGGATTAAATACTCCGTTCAGTAAACGTAACAAACTTATTCGCGCCAGAATTTTAAAATTTTTTCGATATATATTTCATTTACACAACATTTACAAACAGTAAACAATTTTCGCGCGGACTGTACAATCGTGACCGATTCGCCAAAAATATTGACTGATGATTTTATTCAAATAAAAAAGTTGTACACAAAAACACGTTATTTATGTTAGAAACAAGATTTCTTTGTGGAGTGCATTAGTGGAATCGTAATGGTGGAAACGTGTCAATACAAATTAGTTTGATTCACCGACCGCGCGCCGCCGGAGAACGGAGACTGCTTTTTGTTGAACTTATTTTTAGTTGTGATAAATACGAATCTAATTTTAAAATGGTGCTATTCCGACATTATACATAATGGTTCTGTATAGAATAGTTATAATTTGAAATAATAATATTATTATTTTAAATAGTTACACTAAAGTTCAAATCAAAATAAAGTATACAGAAATTTCTGTTATATTAAGTATTAACTTTTATTTTATAACATTTCTTATATTATTTAAGACGGTTACTTAATGATAAACGCATGCCCCAATAAAAATGTTTTATTGAAGCATTACTTAAAACTTCAAACTATATTATGTATTAAAATAATTAAGAAACACCAACAAATTTCAGAAGAACTATGTAGGTACCTATCGTAAACAGATAAATGAAAAAAATACTGGCCAATGGATTCAGAATCAGCATACTAAAATCGTACTCAAGCTCAAAGCAGTAGGAATACTAAAAGTTTATAGGGATCTTAGTAATAAAAAGTTTAAATTTGTTGTATTGCTATCTAATCTAAATATGTCATGCCTAATTGTTGCTGAAAGTGCATATTTTGCATAAAAATGTTTTGTCGACATATTATTTAAAACAATTTATCATATTAACTATTTACTTAGAAGCGGATCCCCAAAATTGACCACTTCTTATTACGATACAAGGTTTATTTTAAATAGCTTTTTATTGTAAAACTCAATTTGAATACAAGCAATTTTATTGTTAGATATCAGCAGGACGTCTACGATGTAGCTATTAGGAAGCAAAAATTCGAGCATTTGAATAGATAAGTAATAGTATCATCATATTTTAGAAAAAATGTAAGAGAATAAAATAAATTAAAAATAACTACATTATAACTAAATTTATTTAACCACTTGCAGGACGTAATATTTATTAATCTAATACCTTTAGATACGTAGTAATATAAATACGACCGTACAATTTAAATCTGTATCAATTAAAATTAATTTTGCAAACTACGACATTTGCTATGATATCATCAGATACGAACACGCAAACAAATGATATCCAGTATGATTTCACGATGTCAAACAAAAATGAGTCATACTGTCCGAATATTCCACTAACAAAGAAATAAAGAGTTTATTAAAACAGTCATCAAATATGAGAGCGAAAAATTTAAAGTTTACGCGTCCCAAATGAGCAGTTCCCATAGACATTACATTTTTAAAATCGCATTCTGGAAAACACCGATAGGCCTACGCGGACAGGCGAGTCCCGCCATAACAAAACAAGATTTTTTAATCTAACTTTACCGTTTGTAAAAATTACTATTTAAAAATTCACGCCCCCGCCGCTAATTAACAGAGATTTAACCCTTCCGTCGCCCGCCGAAGCCGCTATATTATTTAGCCCAGTGGAAATATTTTGTGCGTATTAAAATGTGAAAAATTAATGTGGAACGCGCTTCTCTGTGGTGTAATACTAAGTAATTGACGCCAGAGGTATTCAGGACACCAAACGGTCGTTCCGTTTTTAAATTAAATTGGGAATGTTCTTTTTTCAAGCGTAAATTTAACTTTAAATTGCTGGCATCAAACATAAAGGTCAGCACTTAATTAACAGACTAGGCTTAGTGACAAACACAATATTCACACTGCTGTAAAACATTCGTCATATCTATCACTGCAAAGGTTAGTTTCCCAGGAATAAAACTCATCACAAATTAAAATAGTAATCTAAATATATGTTGTTATGGTAATAGGTACAGGACATAGGTTACTATAATATTCACCTGATAGCTTATGAATACTCTTGTAAAATAAATTAAAAACAAAATAATCAGATTACTCCAACAAAACAGTTAGGTATTTCGGTAAATTCAAACACTTTGTCGGTACCTCGTAACATCCTTAATTCTACATGATCTGAGTAATCCGTCAAAGCATAATTGGACTGATATCTATGGGTGTTTATAAATAGGTAAGAAGCTACATCCTTAAGGGAACGTACCTTGCCGTGGTGCAGTCCCGGTAGAGCACGTCGAAGTCCTTGCAGGACAGCAGCTTGCAGCGGTTGACGCCCGGCTGTATCGCACCAAGTCCTCTTAGGATGCGAACCTGTTCCACATTGCACACCAGCGGCACTATGTCCAGTCTTTTTAGCTTCGTGTACACTGTGTGCAGCCCGCCTACCAAATGTTTGAGGAAAAGTTCGAAGGCTTGCGGTAGGCACAGCATGGTGTCGCCTTGGATGATGAAAGCCGCGACCTTCTGGCCGCGGTAGTCGACGAGCTTGCACTCGTTGGCCGAAGGGTCCGACGTGGATATCGGAGGTGGGCTGCCATAGCGCGGAGGCCCGTGGTGGTGGGCCGCCGCCATCAGCTCTAGAGGCGAGTGGTGCATCATCTGTAGGGAGCCCAGAAGGCCGAGTCCAGGCGGCGGTAGAGGCAGCCGAGGCGCAAGCAATTGCGGCGGGCTCATAGCCCTGGCCGGCGATGCTGCCTTCACTCTTGGTGAGCCCCCTGAGGAGCCGCTGACCTCGCTCGCGGTCGACGCTGAGTCCACGGCGGACTCCATTCTCGCAGTCAAACTACGCACGCATCACACGCCCGTCGTGCGCGCTGTTCCGCGCAACAATAAATAAAACGACGGAGCGTATCGAGGGCGCGGCCGCGTGCGCGCGCCCGCCCCGACCGACCAGTGGGATTGGTCGACCGGCGTTCTAAATTTGATTTGATTGGTTGACGGCGACTACGCGGAGTCTCCGCCTCATTTTTCGTAGCGCTGCGTTGTACGCGAAGAAAACGTTCCTGTTTCTTTTAGTTGTTGGTTGTGTGGCGTGGTTGTAGCGCGCTAGGGTTCTACTGATAACGATGTCACTGGTAATCAATAGGGGCTGCTGCGATGCTCGCATTTGCATTGTATTGCTAATAAATGTAATTATTGGGTACGCACGGAAGTCTTGAACGTCTTCGAAGAAAAATAAATCGATTTGACTTAAAGCTTATTGTTTCTGACCTTGAAACATAAGATTGTTATTGTTACTTTTGGTAAAGAGCGTGCATTGATAATTTTCAAACGATTCGTACAATAAATATATAAATTAAGAAAAATATAATATTAACAAATGTAATCCTGTTATCAAGATAAAATTGGCATCTTTATACAACTCTAAGAAGGTGCTATTAAAAAAATATATTTTTAACAGTATTTTTATCATACTGATACCATAAAAAATTGATTATTAAATTACTTAGATAAGTACTCCGTGTACCTAAGTAGTTTGAATTAGTAAATTTACTTTGAGGTACTTAAGATCTACAATTTTTGTGTGTTTTATAGTAGTTAGAAATAGTGGATAATCGCGGAGTATCGAGACAACAACTATTTATGACCATAATATAGGTACTACCAATCTGATTTTAGCACCTACCTATTTAGGTACCTGAATTTGTGAGGCTATAGATTAGCAACAGGTGGACTAGATTTAGGTTCTATTAATGTTAGCTAAACCTAAATAGTCACTATCACTAAACATCACTACATAGTATAAATAAAGTCGCTGTCGTCTGTCCGTCCTTATATAGGTACCTATGCTTAAATCTTTAAAATAAAGTAGCTAATAAGCTTTTTTAATAGATAAAGTGATTCAAGAGGAAGGTTTATTATGTACTAGCGACCCGCCTCGGCTTCGCACGGGTGCAATGATGAACATCTAAATTTATCAATGTTTCTCTACAATATTATGCATGTTTTATACATATAAACCTTCCTCTTGAATCACTCTATCTCCCTATAATTGGAGGAGGCCTGACTCAGCATTGGTGCATGTACCTTAAGGCTAAGTAGTAGTATTTATGTAGGTCACTCTTTACATTATGACTATTTTTTTGTCCGTTGGTTTATGGTACGGTTTGGATGGGATTTCACTTTTATTTTTGTGTACAATGTTGGGAGGGTTTTCCGAACTAGTTAATAATATACGCCTAACATTTTTACTTATTGTATGTGTGACAGTGTGTATAAAATTAGGAAAAGGGTGATAATCTTTAAATGGCTTACCATTAATAAAATAGCTCAGAGCAAGCTGGATAAAGACACCTTTCGAAGAAACAAAAATGTCAATCAAAGGTGGTTTATCCAATCCATTCAGTATCAGTTATATACAGGCTTTAAACTTATCCTTACACAGTGGCGGATTTACAGATTTGCCGCCCATAGGCAATTCAATTTTTGCGCCTCTAAACAGTGGCGGATTTACAGACTTGCATAAGAAAATAAATACACATATGTGGTTGCGGTCTGAAAGCACTGAAAGTTTCTTATTTATTATCTTATTAATATATGTAAATTACGCGACATGTTGTCCGCGATGGATTCCTAAACCTCCTAATTTTTCATTTTATTTTTTATTTTACCCAAATTTGCACACTTTGTACAGTTTGATCCAACTTGTACAGTTTTAACATCTCAATTTATGTCGTAATATTTTTTACTGCATTTTATTTGTGTATTATTTGACAGTCACAATTATAGGTATGACCTACCAAACGATTCTAGATGGCGATATCTGTTGACTGGATTGGGTAAGTATTCAATAGATGGCGCTATGTTAAAAAATAAATTATTAAATGTACCTATGTTTATGTTAAATGTAATATGTATAACAAAAAACTTAGCCACAGCAACGCGTGGCCGGGTCTGCTAGTGGCATATATGTTGGTATAGATTT
Source organism: Clostera curtula (assembly GCA_905475355.2). Classification (NCBI taxonomy): domain Eukaryota; kingdom Metazoa; phylum Arthropoda; class Insecta; order Lepidoptera; family Notodontidae; genus Clostera; species Clostera curtula. Next base: position 11,905,892 of record FR997800.1, on the reverse strand, counting down.
GTTTATTTTTTTATTATATGTTGACGGATTTAGAATTCCGTGTGGTGACGGATTTAGAATACAAAATGTCACCAACCCGTACCATCCTTAAGCCGGCTCTACACTCGCGCCGCGAACTGCCTCGATAGCCCGCGACAGGCCTTCTCGTTCGCGCTTCGCACCGTTCCCCGATCAGTGTCGGTTTTTTGGCCCGCGTAAAAGGATTTGCTTTAGAAATCGCGTCGTCGTCCATCATAGTCGCGAGCACGCGGATCACGACGTTTATTGACGGGGTGAATTCTCGGCGCGACTTCACGCGTGAGTGTAGAGCCGGCATGAGGATATCGTAAGAGGCGATTAAAGGAACGCGAAAGGCAGATCAACTAGCCGCAAAAGAAGGAAAACTTGAAACAAACCCTGTGCCAACCCGTCTTGCCAGCTTGGCAAAGCAGGCAAATTTTCCTCCGTGAACTTGGAGGAGGCCCGACTCAGTAGTGGGACATTTTATGGGCTGAACCGACGTAGTGATGGGATTTATTTTGAATCTGTAAACCATTTAGGTCTAATTGAAATTCAGCGTCAGACTGCCATGCCTAGCCACTGTCAAAACGGAAAGATTACGTAGTTTCCCGGACGGCAGCAGGTTCGCGACGAAAATAGTGGTAGGTTTTAGTGGGTACACCGATTCGCAAATTACCAACTTCACGCGACCGGGATTCCCACATATTTATGTATTTTTATGGTATTTTAGTCGCTTCTTACAACACCCTCATGACGGTATGGTTTGGTGACTCAGTATTCTAAATGAGTCACCACACGGACACACCACCTTTTTTTTTACGTGTATAAACTGAAAGTGTTATCGGTTTTAGTTTTGATATCGCTTTATTTCTTTTTTTGTTACATATATGCACTTATTTTAAAAAAATACAAAGTGAATTAAAAATTATATACATAAAAATAGACAAAAACCGTCGAAAACGAGGTCGATGACCTAAGCTACCGACGGTTCAGGACTCCAGAGAGAGGAACCTCCTCACGATCCTTGCCGAATCCAGGATGACAACCTTTTGAATCAGGCTCTTAATCCAGCACCCAGCGAGAATTAGTTAAGATGTTGGTCGAAACTCTTCGCAATAAGACCGTTTACTGAAACAACTATCGGCACAATGATTGTTGAATCAACATGCAGATTGCGGGCGGTAACCTCGTGAACCAAATCGTGATATGATCTTGGCGAGTTTCTCTATATTTTTTCGTTTTTAGTTATTATTATGACATTTATTTAAGTATGGACATTATACATTGATAACAATGCGAAGGGGTTGAAAGTGACGGAACAATAACGATCTCGAAAGCGTTCGAGAACTACACGAAACACCCAAAGCCACTCGAATCGACCCCGTCTTTATTACATCGGTATTCATTGCGGATGTACGATCAACAATGCACATTATTTTCAACCATAATAGCTTAAAAATAAGCCTCACTTACCGTTATAAGAGTTGCCAGTATATATTTGTCGAATAAAGTTCTTTGTCCGGTATGTTTTTCCATGATTATTCTTTATATTGATACCAAACATGCATACCTCTATCGATATAAAACAGTTATTTAGGCCAAGTGTTTCAACAGCAAGAGTAAATTCTGATTAACTTACTAGATGGTTTTGTCTATGTACATTTACGAGGGATAATCCAATAATTGTTTTTTTTTTTGTTAAAAATTAAATTCAAACTCAATACTTACTTTTTTTACGTAGGTTTTATCATAAAACTCTTATAAATCGTCATATTTAAAATTACCATTATCATCTTACGACCCCTGTCCCACGCTAGGTGGTAGTCTCCATACCAATCAGTCGTCATAACCTACAGTCACACCTTTCATACACAATTCCTCATTCTTACAATGCATCCATTAGATCTCCCACAACCCTTGCGTCCACATTCATGCTAAAACTACCACCGGTTCGGAATGCTGCTCCACAGAGAAGAGCCGGCAAGAAACTCGGCAGTTACTTTTTTTTTTAAATTATTGCTTGTTTACAATTAGAAATGAACTTTATTCATGTAGATTTTATCACAAAACTCTCATAAATTGTCATGTTTAACACTACTATCATCATCTTTTGGCTGTTGTCCTACGCCCAATCTTCATGGATACCCGGTCATTGAGAAATAGTCGGGGTATTTAGGCCTCCGGGGCGCGGAATAATGGTAATCAGCGCCCCGAACTACCCACAAACACAAGCTGTCGAACGCCCAAAAAGCCCACAGCGTTCGACAGCCCGCTTCAGCACCGTGGGTGGAGCTCTTCAATGAGAGCACATGCTCCGTGACACTTTACCTCTATCTAGAAACTGAAATTAGAATAATTTACATTGTCTGTTCTAGCTTTGCTTTATAAAAATGGATTTTGGTAATTATAAAGTGACACATTTTAGCTAATATCTGACCGGAATGACCTGATATAGCTATGGTATAAGTTTAAAGTCTGTGTCACACATAGCTCCCAAGTAATAAATGGAGGAACTAACTTTGATAAACATTTTTGTTTCTCTATAAGGTGTCTTTATCCAGGTTGCTGGAAAGCCATTTAGAGATTATCACCCTTCTCCTATTTTTAAACACAATATTACCTAGAATTAATAAAATATACTAGCCGTAAATGTCAAACCTTGTTTGACAATGAGTACCTAACTAAATTAAAACAAAAAATAGTAGTCTAATGCCGCGAAGAAACTACAATCGCAAGAACACCTGGTAAAAGTCCTAATGCTATTGGATTGTTTTTGTTTTATTGACATTACATTTTTATTTAAAAAGTTTTATTTTCTTATAACTTGCTGCGCCCTCTGTCGGTTAAGATTCTGCAACAACAAGGAGGAAACGACCTCAAATTGTCACTCAGTATTATTAAATAAACCGTTACTTCCAGTCAAATGTTAGCGAATGGCTGAATTCGACTTATATTATTGTCTTCTTTAAATCAGTTTTGGTCAAAATTCAAGCTTCGTTGTTTCGGTGCAGTCGAAACTATAATTTTCTAGTAAATAATTGTCATTTTATATTTCATTTTAGTATTCCAAACCAGTATTCTTTGTATTTCCAAAAAAATGGTAAATTTATAAACCTTCTTTACACTGATCTCTGTGTTCTCATTGGCTGAAATTGAATTTTATGTGAATTTTGTCAGGACACATATCTAGCCAGTGTTTGTATAATTAGGTAATTACACCCACGCTTAGGTATCACGTGTATTTCAAAGTACATTTATTTTTATAGGAGATAAGCTATAGTTAATTAAAAGCTGCGCCATCTTTACTGTTTCAAGTACATGTTGATTAGGGTTGCACGTTAAACGCGGAACAACTTAGTTTTATTATTACTTACGTTTTATTATTGACACAAAAACCATATTACCGTTTGTAATAATAGATGTCGCTACTTTCAAATATAAAATGGCGTTAGTATGCCTATGAAGGAGTACCTACGTATTTTTACTTTTTAATTTATCAATTCGTATGGACGCAGCACACTCTTTATAGTTTTAAATCTCATAAATGACACACTGCTGAGCCTATAATGCCACAGTCATATAATCTTATAATATAAAAATGAATCGCAAAATGGGTTGGTAACCGCATAACTCAACAAAGCCTGGACCAATTAGTCCAATTCTTTTTTTAAAATGTTCTTTGTAGTTCAAGGATGGTTTTTACGGCGAGAAAAAATCTCATAATTGCCGGAAAATCCTAAAAACAGCCTTTTTCTTTTTCCCATACAAACGTTTTCTAACCAAAACGTAGAGATAATTTGAGTTTTATTGCTATTTTATAAAGTTCATATTAAATAACAACCACTCACTGTTGTCTCAGCAATGCAAGCAAGCAAAGTGTGTTCCTAACGTCAATGAGCCAAGACAGGACGAAGTCTGTCGGGTCCGCTAGTAAATAATAATAAATATCCTTGGAAATTTCACACAGCGCCATCTCGTCCCAAGCTAAGCAACTTAATGCTTGTGTTATGGTAACGAGATGGATGATAAGCTACATACATAATAATTATTTTTTTGTAAATACATACATATTATAGATAGAAAACACCCAGACCCGGAACAATTAGTAGGTCGTACAAATATTTCTTCCGTGCGGGAATCGAACCCGCGACATGGTGAAATCATCACAAGGTTTCATACCCTTGCACCCTCACCACGCTATGGTTCGATGTCACTCAGGCCATAGATGACCCACTGCTGAGTCGGGCATCCATGTACACTTAGCCTAAAGTGCCACGCTGGCCAAACTTGTTGGGACAGGGTATTGTATCAAATTTTTCTTTTCTTGTTACTAGACTATCCGCATTCTCATTCCTTTTTTTTCGGATTTCACGACACCCTATGGATGGAATGGGGTGGTGCCACTATTCTGAATTCATCATCACATGGGTAAGTAATTAATTATAGTATTTGTATGTAAATATTGTTCCAAATTTCGTTGGAAATCATATTTGTTCACATGGCATGGAAAACTAGGTACCTACTTTGAGAAAAGAGATAATGGGATTTCTAATAAATCATAATTCCTAGGCAGAATGATATCTTTTGATTGGCAAGAACATTGGACATATATCCATTCATTCAGTTGTAAATGACCCACTTAGTTCATGGAGAAAAATTAGCCTAGTTTGCCACGCTGGCAAGATGGGCTGGCACAGGGTTTGTAACAAGTTTTCCTTCTCTTGAGGCTAGGTGGTATGGTGTCTCTTATCGCCTCTTACGACACCCTCAGCGTTGGTGACATTTTAAATACTAAATCCGCCCCCATACGGAAATATTTAACATACATAATCATAATCTAAAATTAATCTGACACCCCTAGACACAAGACAAGGAAAAAATACGTATATCTGGGCGATTATCAATCATATATCAAAGATAAGGTCTTGTCACCACAGTGGATGGTTGAAACCGAGAACAAAGCACAATGTTATCTATATTTACTCGCTGAAACACAGGCTAATTCATAACACCCTGAAAATCCGTTAGTACTTTTGTTGTTAAGGCTACAGATATACGTGTTAAGGCTACAGATTTTATTAATTTTATTTGACTTTTTGAAACTGCGATGTGTTCTTTTGTTCAAATTCCAACGTTAGATAAACGAGAAATAACCATTATAAGACTATTTGAAGGCGGATCCTTGGGTATACAATTTAAGTTGGAATCGACTTCTAATAGATTGCTAATATAGATTATTTAGTGCTTTTTAAAATTTATGCTAAAACGCGAAATTTTTAATGGTTTATAGGTAAGGGTATGTTTTGTAAAGGAGTCTAATAAATGCCATTCAGTTTTTGAAATATCTCCTGCATAATCCCATCGACGGAAACAACAACTAGTTACTCGTCCAATTTGCATTCTGACAAATGTATGTTCTTCAATTATTTCAAGTTATATAGCAAACCACTGAACTTCAAGAATGTCGTCTGCGATGGTATGGCCACATCATGCGCCGCCCTATGGAGTACGTTGGTCGGAGATGCATGAATATGACTGTCCTTGGGGCTAGGCCCCGCGGTCGCCCTCGCAAGCGCTGGCTGGACGTCGTCAAATCCGACATGAGAGCCAATGGCCTAACTGAAAAGGACGTTGAAGATCGGTCAAAGTGGAGGAAGCTCAGTCGGAAGGCGGACCCTGGCAATAGCCGGGACTAGCGCCAGGCAGAAGAAGATGATGACACACACAAAAAAATACCTACTCCTTTTTTGAAGGCGGTTAATATGGGTCCTCTGTGTCAGCTCTTTTATTTAGTAAGTGAAAAAGTGTGACATGAAACTGGTCCTGAACTATCTGAAATCCGCTTTAAGTGGAATATTTTCACCCGAAGATAAATCTAGATAATCTCCAGTTCTATTATCAACTGACAAACAAATTAACAGCTCAGAGTCACTTGTTATCTGTAACAGTTTCACAACATGTGATTAAACGCTCCTTATTAATTTCAATTATGCAGGTAGGTACTTACTACATACATACTTTACTACAAGACATTATCTACCTATTTAAGGTTTTCAAGTTTCCAATCAATAGGTAGAAACTACAAAAAATATTTTTTTCTTAATCCCGTTAACTATAATAAGATTGTTAATGTGTGTTAATGGTCAGTGGATTTAAACCTTGTAATTCCTAAAGTGGTTATTAAAATACCCAGGTATATATTTTTTTCCAAAATATTTTTTTTATTGACATAACATAGTGATAGAATAGTATTGAATAGTAATACTACTAGCTACCAGGTTGGAACGCGGCACCAACCGAGAAGACTTGCCGGAAGAACCTCAGTGGGCTTGTCTTTTTTAAACGCCATTTTACAATGACCGTGTAAATATTACTAACTAGTTTCGTTTGGGTCCGAAAGGCGCTCAACGGAAATTTATGAGATTTATATAAAAAAAATAATTAAAAAAGAAATAGTAAGTCTTCAATTCACCTGTTCACAAGCATAACGATAGTTAAGTGTCAACTATAATCTACGCGCACTTAAGAGTAAAGTATATTTATTTATGAACTCTTTATTGCACACTAAAAAGACAAGATACAGACAATAAAATATTATATGGTAACGTGTACATTGGGCGGCCTTATCGCATACCGCGATCTCTTCCAGGCAACCTTTGTAAAAATCATTTAGACATTATAGAACTGGCGGTCAGTTGTGTGCTCAAGACTATTACATATTAAATTTAACTATACTAAATAAAATACTTACGAGTATATATGTTGTATAATACACTAATATATATTTTACATTCTATGGGCATCAAATAATATAATAATAAATACAATATAGTCGACATATATATACATAGTGACAATTTCGATAAATTAATTTACAGCACTAATTTCAAGATAATATTCCCTTAGTTGCTTTTTGAATACCTGCAGACTTTTTGTTTGTAGTAGATACTCCGGAAGGGCATTCCAGAGTCTAACTGCCTTAACTGTGAAGGACTTCCCGAAGAAGTCAGTGGTATTAGTTTTTACCACCGGTTCGGAATGCCATTCCACAGAGAAAAGCCGGAAGGAAACTCCATGGTTGCACTTTTAAATAAAAGGTTACAATGATGGTGGTACAACCAAGTCTGACAGATTAGTGAGAGCTATTACTGTTATACTAATTACAATTATTTATATAAAAAATAATACAATTAAAGATGCTGTGTGCAAAATTTCAGGAAAAATTAATCGATTAGTCAAAGTGTCATTATTAGAGAATTGAGCACATAAACTCCAAGAATCATTGTGGAACACATTATGAAGCTTAAAGGAGAATACTGACGACAGCTAATTTGCGATGCAACACGCATTTTGTGATTAAAGATGCGATCACAAAAACAAGTATTTCCCCCTTATACAACAATATGGAGAAATAAGATATACACAGAACTGCTCCTTTCGTTAAGTTATTTGCCGTCACTCCGGATGGCTATTAATTTCCACCTGTTTAAGATAGGAAACAATATTGTATGCAATAATGGCACAAAGAAAATTAGCAAGGAAAGCAAATGGTTTTGAATGTATGTAGGTGACTATTTTAATTGTTCCGTGTGGTGACGGATACATAGTGTCGCAACCCTATTTCATCCTGAGGGTGTAGTATGAGCCGACAAAAGGAAATTATAAGGCCGAGAACCTAGCTAGCCGCATGAGAAGTAAAACTTGATACGAAACCCTATGCCAGTCCGTCTAGTCAGCGTGGCACAGTAAGATAATTGTTTGGAGGAGGCCTGACTCATTAGTCTAGTGGTTAGATGTGCCGCCTTTGGATCAACGGGTCCCGGGTTCGATTCCGGGGTCGGGCAAGTGTCTTTGTCTAAACCAGAGGCACTGGCTCGGAGTCTGGGTGTCATTTCTATCTATTATAAGTATGTATTTACAAAAAAAAATGTATCTAAGTAGTTTATCATCCATCTCGTTACCAAAACACAAGCATTAATTTGCTTAACTTGGGACGAGATGGCGTTGTGTGAAATGTCCAAGGATATTTATTATTATTATTTATTATGGACTTAGAAGTGAGTAATAGGTGCCTGTTTGTTTCCTACAAGATTGTTAATGTTAAATAGCAAACTGATTTCATAATATGCTCCAACAAATGTCGCAGGCGTTATGTATTAACGATATTTTTGGTATTCTATTAACATATCTCAAGCGTATAACAATAAATATCCACTAGAATAAGTTACTTATTTTAGTGTATTTTATTATACGCTTATTATTTTATTATTACATTCTAATAATTGCTAGTGTAGTGACGAAATGCAGTGTTTATCTAAGAAAATAAAACTAATTGCGAGATGTTCGATCAATATGGCGTGGTATGTATAATATAAAAATGTCACAAAAGCGGAAAATTATGATGATTTCACATGTGTAAAGTGATTTTCGTTACTCCTTATGGTGACGTATTTAGTATAACCAGTGTCATCAACCTATTCTATCCAGATGATTAGATATAGAGGATTAGGGGAATTAAAAATACAAAAAATCCAGGCGAAAGAGGCAGAAGGACTCTCTGAGACGAACCTCAACAACAAACAAACAAATCTCTTCGTGTAATATTCTGACTTATATATTTTTCGGTTTTAGTGGGCAGGTTGGAGCGCAACTTACCATCTCCATGGCGCCCCGGAGTCCCACATAACCCGGCCAGTCCCCAACGGCCGGGTATCCATGAACATTTCCGACGAAAACAAAAGGCTTTATGCTGTTATTGTTTGATAGTATAAGGTTCGATTCCGGGCCCGGGCATAAGCTCTGCTTGAGTTCTGCCTGAGGGCTCTGAGTCTGGGTGTCCAACAATTTGGAGGCTGTAGCGCTTTTGTTATACCCTGTACAATGTTGCACACGAAGAACTTGACAACATACATAACCGATTATTTAGTTATAACTTATTTTATACCGAGGACGTTCTTCATGGGTGCGATTTCTGACAGAAAAGCCGCTGAAGTTGCTAATGTCAGTAGTTGGCGGTCATGATGATGACGTTAACGGCTAACCAGCGTCGTATCAACATAACTTAGATATCAACATATCAACATAGCCAAGACAATGGCCGTAACAAAAGTAAGGAGAATTATCTGGAATGAGACCATGATGATGTCCAACAGACAAAACGCCAGTACACAAGTGATTGGAAACAAATGCCGCCGGCGAACAATAAATCGAGCTCAACATTGCGCCGCTGCATACTCGCTACGCTTTATTTTTATATTAAGCCCGTAACTCTACCCAACAACTGTAATCCCTGACGTGAACATTTTGCGTGTGTATTAATATGCATCGAATGGGTGCATGGCTTTATTTTCATGTACAAATAAATAGTGGAAACACACAACTTGCTACCTTTTCTGCTCTGCGAGCGTTGCATCGTCGTTACAGCCCATAAATGACCCACTACTAGGTCGGGCCTCCTCCAAATTCATGGATGGAAATTAGTCAACTGTGCCACGCTGGCAAGACGGGTTGGCACAGGGTTTGTATCAAGTTTTCCTTCTCTTGGGGCTAGTTGATCTGCCTCTTGCGTTCTTTTAGTCGCCTCTTACGACACTCTAAAGATGGTATGGGTTGGTGACATTGTGTTTTCTAAATCCGTCACCACACGTACGTTGAATATAACGGCGATAATTCCATAGGAGATTGGGCTTCTGGAGCGGCTGAGGGCACACCTAGGCCCAGTTAGTGTTTCACCGTTCGGAGCAATAAATCTCAGGGCTATGAAAAAGGCAATCCGAAGGACGCTGTTAGTGTTACTCTTCATCATCATCACTCCAGCCAAAAGACGTCCACTGCTGGACATAGGCCTCCCCCAAGGATCTCCACAAAGGCCAGTCCTGGGCCGCCCGCATACACTGTTTTCCGGCGACCTTAACCAGGTCGTCGGTCCACCGTGTGGGAGGCCTACCAGCACTGCGCCTTCCGGAACGCGGTCGCCATTAGAGGACTTTTCTGCCCCATCGGGCGTCGGTCCTGCGAGCTATGTGCCCTGCACACTGCCACTTACGTTTGGCAATCCGGTGGGCTATGTCGGTGACCCTGGTTTTCCTGCGTATCTCCTCATTTCTGATTCGATCTCGCAGGGAAACTCCGAGCATAGCCCTCTCCATTGCCCTTTGGGTGACTTTGAGCCTTCTGATGGAGCCCATAGTGAGCGACCACGTCTCGTTAGTGTTACTAGTACCTACATAATGAGCGCATAACCAAGTTCCATATAACCTCCACCTCCAGTTATATCGAGGGTAATTAGATTAGCCTACTGTGCAATGTGGGGCAGATGGGCTGGCACAGGCTATCGTATCGTATCAAGCTTTCATTCTCTTGCAGCTAGGTTTTCGGCCTTGTCCTACTGTCTACTTTTACGAAACCCTTAGGACGGAATTGGGTTGAACTGCCTCGTTGGTCTAGGGGTTAGATGTGCCGCCTTTGGATCAACGGGTCCCGGGTTTGATTCTGGGGTCGGGCAAGTGTCTTTGTCTAAATATCCCTAACGGGACATTGTGACCAATAGATGATAATCTACCTATATACATTAGCTGACCCTTCGTGTCTGACAAAGGCATGTCAACAGTAACAATGAATTGGACAACAAGAAAGCCACGGCAATAACCCAATTAATTACATTGCTTTTCACTGCACCAGCCTAAAGTGCAGTAAATAATGCATCCAATAAGTGGAACCAATGATGTGTTGAACCTATATCGATGTGATTGTATTATTTATTAAAGTCAATAGTCCGTGTGGTGACGGATTTAGAATACATAGTCACTACTCCATTCCATCCTCAGGTGAGGGCCAACAAAAGGAAATGATCAGGCCGAGAACCTAGCCACAATAGACGGAGAACTTGAAACGAAATCATATATCAAACCGTCTGGCCAGCGTGGCAGAGTAGGCTAATTATTACCCTCCATATAACTTGAGGAGAGGAGGCCCAACTCAGCAGTGGATCATTTATGGGCTGAGTAGTAATAGTAGTAGTTATAGCAGCCAGTGTTAGAAACAATGATATTAAAAAAGATGTATATGTCGCAGATACACTCATGGATCATGGGCCGAGATGTCTAGTGGTTGGATGTGCCGCCTTTGGATCAACGGGTCCCGGGTTCGATTCCCGGGTCGGGCAAGTGTCTTTATCTAAACCAGAGGCACTGGCTCGGAGTCTGGGTGTTATTTCTATGTATAATATGTATGTATTTACAAAAAAAAAGTATATAAGTAGTTTATCATCCATCTCGTTGCCATAACACAAGCATTAAGTTGCTTAGCTTGGGACGAGATGGCGTTGTGTGAAATGTCCAAGGATATTTATTTATTAATCATGATCTGACATAGTTTAAGATGCATGTGGGCACTGACTTAGGTACTTGAACGAAAGATAATTTAAATCAAAGTAACTTTATTTTCTTTTACTAACGACTTCCTGCATTATGGAAACAAACACGTGCGACGACACCGAGCGTAATGCAAGACCGTCCGACGTAGACAGCGCACCACAATAAAGACAGTACTGATTGTCTGAGGCAGTCGTCCGTACCCCGAGACGTCTCAGATAGAAATGCGCCACGATTCAACAGCGCGGCTCCTCATAAATAAAGACTATCGCTGTCAATGGTGCATCCGGTTCACGTTCTACTAGCGCCATCTAGCCGCCCCGTCTCGCTACATCCGCTCTATCGACGATCGTGTCCAAGCGGAAGGTACTGCGCCGCTTGCGTTTCCGGTGACGATTTATTATTTCTTTTAAATAACTATTGGATGGCGCCGTCTGTTAAGTAATAACGCCATCAATCCACGACATATATTTGTTCAACTCTGTAATAAAATAGTGCATAAATATTAGAGAAACCGTACTTTGGAACAAATTTTGTGAAAATTAAAATATTGCCATACAACAATATATTTATTTTTCATCTAGCAATGTGAAGGCAAAGATTAGTCAATGTGTTTGCATTGTTAAATGAAAATAATACATTTATCAAGTGCTTAACTACAAGTCAACAACAAATCATGGCATAGTTTAGTGTCGATAAATTCAACGGCGTTATCGATACAGTTGCTTCTCATCTCTATCCAGGTAGCGACCCCTATGCTGCGGATACAACGTTTCATGCATTTACTGTGCTCCAACTAGGAAATTAAATTTGTTCACAATGAGACGTGCCACCGCTGCGCTGCCAATAATTTATGTTTCCACTAATTTGCTTTCGACCTCGCTTTGACTGGCTACCAGCGTAAGATGATAAGAACTTAGGTACTTATTTCTTGACGTCTGAAACGCACGATAGCAATCTGTAGGATATGCAGCCGTCTGTTTGTTGATTACGCTTTGACGCCTATATCGTTCAAACTACCCAAATCAGTTTTCTTGATATAGGGAGATAGGCAGAGTGGATTTACAGTAGGGGCAGTCGGGGCTAGTGCCCAGGGCGGCAAATTTTCTAAGGCGGCAAAATTTGGAAAGTGAGAAAAAAATCTTCTATATAATTAACTAATTCTTTTATATAAACATTTTATCTTTCAAGAAATATAATTTAAGTATTATGTATCAAATTAAAATTTTGTATATTATACTATAGGACATTTAAGTAAAAACTATTCAAATATATAGTTTAATTAATTTATTTCCATAACTTTTTTAAGAATTAGAATAACTAATTGGTTGCTGGAAATTTGTTATGTATTATATGAAAACTATTAAAATAAAATAAGTCATAGGGCGGCATTTTCTTCTGCCCCAGGGCGGCACAAATTTAAATCCGGCCCTGACGATAACTAAGTTATTATTTTTTTTAAACACGACCCTACCATATTATACGGTAGAGTCGTGTACGGGCTGTGTATGTATGACGTACACAAATGACGTGCAGAATGTGGTCAGGTCGAGGTTAAGCAAGGTGAAGTAAGGAGATGATCGCTCTGCTAGATGCTGACCTCCTCCATACTTCAGAAGGCACGTAAAGCGTCGGTCCCTGCTGCCATTCTATCAGCTATGGCGTTACACATAGTTAGGAGCGTAATAAATTACAACTGGTCTAACCAGGTAATTACCGATTGTCCAACTAATATGGTCGCAAACGGCAGTGTCGCTCTGTGTAAATCTGGTGAAGACTTCAATGAAAATGGGAAAACACGAGGAAGAATATAAGCTTCTTAACTTTCCGTGCTTTTCATTAGATAGATTTTAGGATCTAAATAAACGTTTCTTTTTTTTAACTCACATAAGTTTATAGAATAAAACATGACATGGAACAAATTGCGTGACAATAGTGCCGAACTGACACTATTGAATGTAGACTGTATTGCCCTAGGCCGAGGACAGGCGCTCTTTAGGGGAGGCCTATGTCCAGCAGTGGACTAATGTGGGCTGATGATGATGATGATGATGATGATGATTGCCCTAGGAGCATTGTCGATATGACCTACATCAAAGTACTATCTGGAAAATGATCCCTATATTATTTCGGTTTAAAAACTACGACATTCAACCGCAAAAACTCCCCGTTTCAAATAAGGATAAGTATTCTGTTTGTTAGCGAGGTGTAAGTCAAGTCTTTACGCTTAGGCACTGCTTTGATGTAATAGTAATGAGTATCTCTTACTAAAGTGTCGGCCAATATTGACACGGCTTGATGTTTGATGTGAATTCCGACTAGTTGCAAGCGGTTATTCTGATTTTAATTCAAACAACAGAGGCTTTAAAAAATATTTTATAAAACTACCTTTTATTGGACTATCTCCTTTTGATTAGCAGTGCTATTGACGAGTTCGTTATCGACCAAATAGTAACATCGAACACCTTTACAAAAAAATTGGCGCAATTCTAATAAACGTATTCGTGTACTGAATACGTCAAATATTTGGCATTCTAACTGGCAACTTTCAATATCTGTGATATTATATTTTTTGTTCTTTACGCGGCTTGTTTGAAATTATGTGTTTTTTGATTATTATTTATTAGCTACAATCCTTGTAGTGACGGATTTGAATACATTTTGTCCAGGATTCCATCCAGCGATTATCGTAAAGAAAATACCAAAGCTAAAAACCAAGCCGCAAGAGAGCACAGTAGGCTAATCTCCCTAAATGTAATTGAATTGAAAGGCCCTTCGGTTCTAGGTTCGGAGCTTCTATGAAGTGTTCAATATTGTATTTTAGATTGGATTTATGTAGGTTCAGATAATTTGCCTACTTAATTAATAGATAAAAACTGTACTTCAATAGAATTACTCAATTCAAGCAAGGGCAATTCCAATTTTTTTTTGTTTTACTTTTTTTATCTTTTTTAATTTAGTTTAGGAACTGCACTTCAACAAACTCAAGCTTTGGTTATCCATTGAAATAAGTATATTAAGTAACAAGAAATTGGCGATTATTACGCATTGCAATGAAACATTTTTTTACGGATTTATCGCGGCTATTTTATATTATTTAATCCCCGACGTTATACCAACTGTTATCTAGTCTCCCCCGTGATCACGACTCCTGCAAAGCATTTGAAACCGGAATTAACTAAATATTGTAAAATATACACGATAAATCTGTTGAGAAGTCTTTAGTTATCCCTCTACAAAGTCTCTACACTTTTATTTATCGTAGATTATTTATGTGACCAGCAAAAAAAAAGAAAAAAGTTCAGCTCTACTGAACACCAGTGCACTGAGAGCCTACCTCAAGATCCCAGAATAGTCATGCTTCACACTCAGAGGGTGACATTATTTTTCCGAGTTTTCATTACTTCACGCTCGGTCTGTCTTTTGACTCAATGGCTGTGTAATCCGGTGTTGCCGCATTTATTTTGCACTCTTAGGTGTTGCCAGTTTATTTTTCATTCTCTACGTCTATCCCGCGACCCTTTGAAGTCAAAGCTCTTTTGACTCGTCTGTCGCCGCTGACCGCAGGCTTAGAGTAGTAACATTTAGAGTGATGATTTCATACTAATATTTTTAAAGCTGAAATTTAAGTTTAGGAGTGTAAGTGAAACTCACGTAAGTATTTTTTTAGGTCACGCTCTCACACATACACACATGTGTACGTGGTAGCTAGAAATTCCCTGAATGCGAAATTTGCTCCGAGTAGGATAACAGAACGTACGTTACGAAATAAGCCTTTACTTAGGTAAATTTAATGTACGTGTGGTGTCAGATTTAGAAAACATATGGTTACCACCCCATTTCATCCAGAGGGTGTCCTGTGGGTAAGAGCCGACAAAAGAAAATGACAAGCCCAAAGACCTTATCGCAAGAGAAGGAAATCTTGATCCAAGACTCTGTGCCAACCCATCAGGCCAGCGTGGCCCAGTAGACTAATTACTCTGCATGTAATTGTAATGTAATTTAATTTAAATAGGAAGCTTGACTAAGAAGGTCATCCATCATGAGCTAAATAGTACTGTGCTGAGCGTTTACAGGTTTTTTTTTGTTGTTTTTCATGTTGGGAGCTAAAATACATCATTAAATTATATGCTCTTTTTGTCTACAAATTATTTCTGGTGTAATTAATGTTAATAGGGTATTGTTAATTTCGAAAAAAAAACTCTTTTATGGCTAATTTATAACCAATAACCTTTCGCAGATACATCTGACAGTAGTTGCTCCTCCAACTCCAACCCAGATTCGACATGGGCAGTGGGCTGTGTAGAAGTAATAGGTAAATTTCCTCTGTTTCTAAACCTATTGCTTCTATGACCGCAGGTATGAATGATACGGTTGCGCTGAATAGTGAGCATTAAGGTGGGTTTTAGTTGCGAGCCTGTTTTCATACTTTTGTGGGTTTGGTACCGTGTTACCCTGGGGCACGGAATAAGATTGAATGTTTTATGCGTGGTCAGCTGTGACGTAATGTGGCTTTTATCAGTTTGACACTTCGTATAGCAATGTTTGTCCGCCATAATTGGTGTTTTTTTTTTAATAGGGACGTATGCACTCAAATTTGTTATATACTGCTACTCAACTTTGATATTTACTGCTAAAAGTACCAATCTATCCATATGAACTTTCTCAATTTACAGCACAGCGTAAAGAAATTGACGGGTATCGTATCAAAATACGTAGGAATGAAAAATTATTCACACTCGTGAGTATTGACTATGTAGTTAATACAGTGACGAGCGGGAGAACGTGATCCTGCCAAATATAGCGTAGGGCTGTGCCAGAAGAAAACCAGTCTTCAGATAAATATATGATCCATGATCAACATAAACTTTAGTTAAAATAAAATCACCAACATTTCTGCCAAAAGAAGTCCACTGGGCCTCCCTCAAGGATTGTGGTGACCTTAACAAGGTCGTTGGTCTGCCGTATAGCAGATCTATCATTACTGAGGTTATTGGTACGTGTTCACCACATAATGACCTTTTTGTCCCATCGGCATTAGTTAACGTAAATAATAAAAACTCGAGAGCGGCTGGAACGATTGGGCTAATTTTGGTTTTGAAATATTCGTGTGAGTCCAGGGAAGGTTTAAAAGGTGAGAAAACATGAAAAAATATCATTCAGGTTTTTATTTATTGATTCTGAGGCGGTTTGAAGTTTGCCGGGTCAGCTAGTTTACAATAAAATTGAGTACATACATTGTTTTGAAAAGTCATTGTAGTAAGGTAGCAGTCTTATTTTTAAAAACTTAGAATCTCCAAAGACCCTGGCCAAAAATTAACGAACTGCACAGTTAATTTGATAAAATTTTACTCAATTAAGAGTATTATTATTTACAGTTATTTGCGACGACTTGTCTTCTTCGCGTGTTTTATAGTAGGTTGACATTAACATTGTTTGTGGAAAGAAAATAAAGAATTATTATTATTATATTTATGCATTATCAATAATGTCTCCCATTGGAATGGGGTATTCACCATTATCGCGGGCTTTTGGCCAAGCGAAAAGGGGTTTCTACGGTTCTATTGCTAAAAATTTTCTCACAATTCTACACGTGTTTAGGATAGTAGCTTTTTGTAATAATGTATATGTCAGTTTATGTATACCTAGTGCTTCTAAACTAGTTTGTAAAGTTTGTGGGATGATACCAGTAGATGAAATAATTATGGGTATTGTTCTTACCGTCTGCACTCGCCATTGAGTTTTAAGTTCAATTGATAAATCTGTATATTTAGCAATTTTTTCAGTGTAGGTGGTTGTAATATTGTGACTGTTAGGGATTGCTATATCAATTAAGTATACGGTTTTATTTTGTCTATCATGAAGTAGAATATCGGGTCTATTGTAGTGGATGGTTTTATCAGTAATTATGGTTCTATCCCAGTATAATTTAAAGTCTTTAGATTCTATCACTGTTTGAGGGGTATACTTATAATATGGTTCCTTTTTGTCTATGAGGGAGTATTTGAACGCAATATATTGGTGGACTATCGCTGCTACTTGATCATGCCGATGTTTATAGTCAGATTGGGCTATGGATTTACAGGCTCCAGTGATATGCTGTATCGTCTCTGAACTACTATGGCAATGGCGGCAAATGTCTGTGATAAGGGTTCTGTCTTTTATAATGTATTTTCTGTAATTCCTTGTGTCTATTGTTTGGTCTTGGATGGCAATCATAAATCCTTCAGTTTCAGGAAACAGTTCGCCACGCTCTAACCATGCGTTCGATGCCTTCTTATCGACTATCGGCTTGAGCAAATCGGCGTGATGTCTGCCATGAAGAGATTTTTTGGACCAGCTTTCTAGTTTCTGTTCAAATGTGGAGATATATTCATTTTTTTGGGGATTCCGATCAGACAAATTAAGAGGTGAGCTT
Organism: Clostera curtula; assembly: GCA_905475355.2. Classification (NCBI taxonomy): domain Eukaryota; kingdom Metazoa; phylum Arthropoda; class Insecta; order Lepidoptera; family Notodontidae; genus Clostera; species Clostera curtula. The sequence continues at coordinate 11,888,102 of FR997800.1, read as the reverse complement.
TTTCTATCTGCGTTTACCATAGTGTTATGCAATATAGATATATCTATTTGGTTCCAGAAAAATATGCGAAGATTTTTGATTTGGCGGTTATGTAGGTTCTGTATATCTATTAATCCTCTCCCTCCTTCAAATCTTGGTAAAGTAAGTCTTTGCACACACGACCTAGGATGATGTTTCCTGTATTTTGTAAGTAACGTATTAATCAATCTCTGCAGTTTTTTCAAATCTGTTTGTGACCAGTGGATGACGCCAAATGAGTAAGTAAGAATAGGGACTGCATACGAGTTTATTGCCGATATGGTGTTTTTAGAATTAAGTTGAGTATTAAGTATTTTATGTAACCGGTTTTTGAATTTTTCTTGTAATGTGGATTTGATTGTTTTGTGATGGATTTGTAAGGTTTGTTGGTAGCCGAGATATTTATATCCGGCTCCTGCGTCGATTGAATCTATACTATTGCCGTTCGAAAGAGTGTAGCTGATTGTCTCTGTTTTACCATTACGCATCGAAAATGTTTTACACTTATCGATACCAAAAGTCATTTGAATGTCCTGTGAGAATGTGTGTGTAATATCGGCTAGATTATGTAGATCTTGTAAGCTACTCCCATATAATTTAATGTCATCCATATACATTAAATGAGAAAGTGTATATCCTGTCTTATCTACGCTAATTTTATATCCCTTGTTCGAAGTGTTGAGTAAATGAGATAATGGATTAAGTGATAGACAGAACCATAATGGACTTAGTGCATCTCCCTGAAATATACCTCTACGTATGTGTATAGGGTTACTTTCAGAAGTGGTGTCAAAATTGAGCTTTAGTGTGGTTTTCCATGTGTGCATGGTGTGTTTTAAAAAGTTTATTAGAGCTGGGTGAATTTTATACAACTTTAATACAAATAAAAGCCATGTATGGGGTACAGAATCAAATGCTTTCTGGTAATCTATGAACATAGTAAATATATCTTTCTTCTTTATGAGATTATTATTATTAAAACAAATGAAATTAGTACAATTAATTATAGTTTGTGCGTTATAGCCATGGACGTATAAAAAAAGTCGGACAGAGTCTCGCTAACTAAAAACTGTGACATCATAGTCGGCCAGATCAGCTATATGTACAGGCCAGCACGCACACTTTCACACATTAGTCGGCCATTACACGCGTGAACATCGATGCTTAAAGACGCAATATGCGGCGAAAATATAAAAACTATAAATCATGTCTTGCGTGGTAAAATGGTGTAAAAACCGTAGTGACCGAAAGAAAAACAATCCAGGAATCACGTTTCATACGTAAATGAATAATTCAATCACTTATTTCCAGATTATATACATTAAAATCAATTTGTATTTGCTAGAACAAAACAATTAATTTTAAGTTCAGTGTTGCCAATATTCACGTGTGCAAATTAACCGAAATGTGTGCAATTTTCGTTTATTATAAAAATCAATATATTATTATGGTTAATTATTTAATAGTTACTACTGGGTATTTTATTTTATATTCCTTTTGCTAGATTTTCTAAGGAAAATTAAGTATGGAGAAATGATTGAATTAAAATTACTTAGTAGAAATTGTAATGGTGAAAACTATTGGATTCCAAACAAATACAGTGTCATTTGCAGTCTATATTTTGATGCGGATGACTTATAAACAACTAAAGGAGGACTCCGGCGTGTTGTTACTTATGCAGTACCTTAAAAGATAAATTAGCAATCTACCAAGACATGGATAATACAAAAAAACAATTAAACTATGCCGCTAATTTTTTCAAAATTTAAATGTTCATCATTGTTGCTATTGTGTCGGTATATAATAATAATAAATATCCTTGGACATTTCACACAACGCCATCTCGTCCCAAGCTAAGCAACTTAATGCTTGTTTTATGGTAACGAGATGGATGATAAACTACTTAAATACATTTTTTTTTGTAAATACATACATATTATAGATAGAAAGACACCCAGACCAGGGACAAATACTTGTAGGTCGTACAAATATTTCTTCCGTGCGGGGATCGAACCCGCGACATGCTGCGCAGCAGTCGATCGGTCAACCACTGCGCAAACCGTGTCGTCGAATCGTAAACTTAATCATGCATTATTTTAATCCCCAGTGCTTTATTTTGTTTTAATATTTGTTTGAGTCAAGACACGTGGCAGAGGAATAAACTGTTACTGTGCGCAATAAATTTATAGTTAGGCAACATAAATATATTATCACAAAAAATTTTTGGTACTTAATGAAAGCATTTCTTTTAATTTAGAATCGTTTTCAAAACATCTCGAAATTAGAGGAAATTTCAAAAACCTCTCAAAGTAAAAGACGTTATTATAAAAAAAAATACTCAGCATTTAGGATGTTATAGTTAAACATAACAATTTCGAACAATTTTTTTTTATATTTTAACCATGTTTTTATTGCAAAATTTTGTGTATCTTGGCAACCCCAAAATTAACTCACACATACAGAGCTGCCGCCATTTTGGCGTCTCACTTTTGTCTTAGCCAGAGTTCCGTCCGCCTTTTTTTATAGGTCCATGGTTATAGCATGGTGCGGGTGACAGTTTCGGTAACATTTCGTTTCACTCTTGAAAGTTGCCGCGATTTACAAATTAAGACTTTCATATTATGACATTCGTATTTCAGCTGTACCACATTCGTATTCGTGATATATTTAATCATTAATAATTGTAGAAAATTAAATGAAACCTACCAGAATGTTCTAGTTTACAAAAAAAATCAAATTGAATGAAAAATTAAGCAGTGTTATGTGTATAACGTAACGCCATAGACATATCTAGTGATGGAATGTATTGCTTCGATGGATAGTCGATATTTTTCATAATAAGAAACGTATATTGTGCGTAGGTCAATTTTTATTTTTAAAGCTGGTCTATAATTATACAACAGAACATTTATAGGGTAAGGTTGCTTATAATGTTGCTAAGAAAAAACAACGTAAATCCGATTTTGATTATTTTATATAAATACAAACATAATTATTTAGCCATAAAACATTTATATTGACAAGTTTATACACGTAGTTACACTAGACAACTGAATAACACACTCATTTCTACATCAATATTAAAGAGGACCAGATTTATGCTGCGAGTATCGTTAGCGATAAAAATGAATTGCATATCGTCACATCCCTAGTACTGTCATAATGGCAACTGTCACCCGCACCATGCTACAACGCAAATAGTATAGAAAGCGTCTTTAACTATTTCTATAAAAATAATATGCAGAGTTCAACCCTAATAGTAAACGCGTTCGAAACCGCGAAGTCGGATGTCAACGCGTGACGCGCTTTGAATGTACCTCGGCGGTTGTAATAAATAGAATATTTTTTATCGGGCACACGCACTCCCCGTCTGCAAATATTGCTTCTTCGTAATCTGCCTCCCTTGCCGACATCTGAAGGAGAATGGGTAATTCAATGATCGAAAGCCAAATCTGCCATGAAAGCTGTTCGTTTTTCAAATACTTTTAATCGAGTCCCCTTCTGGTACTTTGTTCTGCAAAGTCTACGATTTATAAGAGGTTGATATTAATCGCTATAGTAAGTATCTACTAGTTCTGTTTTAATTAGATACGTGGCTTTAGAAACCTTAGTCATTATGAAGATATGTTTCATTTAAGTCACGAATTTCTAAGCGTTTCTTTAGTTTTAATCTTAATATTCGAAGAACACCGCACTTATCAATGCTTAATTACTTATCCATTAATGCTATGTTGGTTATTCAAGTTATGCCTTCTGGGAGTATCCGATACAAATTATATAAGATATAGAAATTGAATAGACAATATAAAGAATAAACAGTGAAAAAAAGTAGAGAATGTACGTTGTTAGTGAAAATCAAAAAGTCACCCTCTAAATTTGGTTTGTTTTCGTAGCTTTAAATCGCGTAGGGGATAATTGGGAATTTTCACAATGGCATTAAAGTACCTATAACGTACGTTACGCCTAGGCAGACCAAAGAGTTTCAATTCCACAGTATCAAATAACATGGCGTAATGCTCGGGAAACAATGATGATTTCTTAGATTTTCGCGGCTATTACACATTGAAGACAACTGTGTTCACGCAGACAAGGCGTGAATCATAGTCCGCGCACCGAGAGACGCGCGGAGGGCGTCGCGTCACCAAGGCGGGGGGCCAGCTGCCCGCGACCTCTCCACCACTCCATCAACGACCACGGCCGACGACGCGCGCGCACACTTGTTGTACATAGTCTTTCAATATTGTACTGTTCTCTTTGAACCACATTATAAGTGTTTACAGTCCACTTGACTTATTTATTTATAGACCTTTAGTTAGGTCCCGAACAGTTTTGGTCCTTCGAGCCTACATTTTTAAATCCGCGTAACGTATTTCGGCGAACAAAGAAAACGTTCGTGCGGTGGCAGTACGACGCGACGTTGGTGGACATTGATACGACGAGTCTTTAAAAGCGCCGTGTCACTACAAGTGGCATTCAATAGAAGAGAAGTTTGGAGTTGGGGTCGTCAAGAAAAACGTACAACGAGGAGAGGACGTCTACAAGTTCCCGAGGTCTACACGTCGACGGTGGTCAAGTCTCGACTACGTTGGTCGAACCCGCCGAGACACCTATTTGCTTCGTGGGAATCAACACAGTCCGCCTTGTGGATAAAGATAAGCATATTTGTGTATCGTTCCAAATTCCTTTCCATAAAATTTCAATTACAAATTCAAATTTCAAAATTTTCCGTTGCAACCGTTTTTCAGTTCAGTTTCGAATTTGAGGCACCAAGTGATTATTTACATTGGTTTAAAGTATATTCACAATATTAACGTGCATTCATTAGCTTAGCGCTGCATGGAACCGGTTTCTTATCGGTACACCGCCGGTTGGCAAGTTCTTTGTTAACGAGCGAGCTAACGGTCACAAGTCTATTCATTATAAAACATCTGTTTGCTGTCATTAGTCATAATATTCATTTGCTAATTGCATTATCTTTTGTTCTTTAAGCGTAAAATCTATTGCATTTTTTTTTTTAAATCACCGTCTTATAATGGCTAATGAGGATTTATTAGTGAGAAAACGCAGTGCTATGAAAGCCAAGCTTACGAATTTCTGCAATTATGTTAACGTGCTTATGAGTTGCGAATCAATAACCAGCTTGCAGCGCATTGAGCTGGAGGGTCGCCTTCGTAAATTTGATGCTCTATACGATGAATTTGATCATTTGCAGTTGGAGATCGAGGTGCTCTTGGATAAGCCAGACGAGGCGTACGGGGAACGTGCCAAGTTTGAGGAGCGGTACCACGCAGTGGCAGCTCTGGCACGCAGTTTGCTAATCAGCGCTGATGCCGGCGTTGACGGTGGGTCTGTAGCGGGCTCAGCCGATAAGAACTCAGGTGCATCGCTCCGTCATAATTTTGTACGCTTACCTAAAATTAATTTGCCTACTTTCGATGGTAGTTATCAATGTTGGCTAGAGTATAGAGATACTTATTTGTCGCTTATCCATAGTAGTAGTGCAATCGATGACATTAGCAAATTCCATTACCTGCGTGCATCGCTCAAGGGTGATGCTCAGCAAGTAATAAAAAATATAGATTTTAAAAGCGAGCATTATCAATTGGCGTGGAGTTTGCTATGTGAGCGATATGACAACAGCAGGCTTTTAGTTAAAAACCATGTGCAGGCTTTGTTCAATACTCCAGCAGTTAGTAAAGAGTCCTGTGTAGCCTTACGTCAATTTGTAGACAACATTAACAAACAAATTAGAGCTTTGAAAACGCTGAACGAGCCCACTGACCAGTGGAGTACACTGATTGTAATTATGATGAGTAGTCGACTGGACAAAGTAACTAACAGAGACTGGGAAGAGTACAGCAATACCTTACCCAAATCTCCTACCTTGTCAGAATTTTGTTCATACATTGGTAGAAGGGCTGATTTATTAGAGACAGTAGAACATGGCAAATCAACAGAAGAAAAATTTGACGGTAGCACAAACAGTCACGCATTATATACACAGAAAACAAAAAGCGAGAATTTAAATAAAAATAAATCTAGTATTAAAAAAGAATTTAAATGTCCGTTGTGCAAAAGAGATCATTTCATGTTTGTGTGTGATGAGTTTCGTAAATTGTCAGTAGAAAATCGGTTAGCAAAGGTGAAGGAGCTTAATGTGTGCTTTAATTGTTTACGTCCAGGGCATTCAAGTAAACGTTGTAAATTGTCCCATTGTAAATACTGTAACCGCAGACATAACACGCTTTTACACGTAGAACAGTCTAATTCAACTATACAAGATCCAATGCCTAGTAGTGTTGTCTTACCTAGTTTACTGAGTAATGACACTTCTGGAAGTGCACATTTACAAAATGGCACGTCGGAAAGCGTTGTTATGTCAAGTGACACTGCAGCTACTACTCGTTCTGTTTTACTTTCCACAGCTCTGGTGACAGTGGTCAGCAACCGAGGTGAGAAGTTCGATGCCAGGATCCTGCTTGATAACGGTAGCACAGCCAATTTTATCACTGAAACACTGTGTCACAAGTTGGGATTGCCTAGACGTAGCACTAACTCCACAATATCAGGTATAAATAAGCAAATATCTAATAGCACACAGTCTTGTAGGTTTACAATTCAGGCTCGGAATGGTGGCTATAGGGAATCTATTACTTGCATCATATTGCCTGAAATCACTAGGATGTTGCCGTCTACAGCTGTAGATATAGGCAACATCAACATTCCAGCAGACATTCAATTAGCTGATCCGTCATTCCATATTCCTTCTGTCATCGACATACTTGTTGGAGCGGAAGTGTTTTGGAATGTCTTAGGTTCCTCATCTATTAGTTTAGGTAGGAACAAACCCAAACTCCACGCAACAAAATTCGGATGGGTAGTCTCCGGTTCAGTTCCATTGCGTTCTATATCAAATAACCAGGCACATTTCTGCAATGTTTCTATGGAGGAATTAAATAATAATCTCAACAGGTTTTGGGAAATAGATTCGGTCCCATCTAAACATGCCTTGTCACAGGAGGAACGTGCGTGCGAAGAAAGTTTTCGCCGCAATACTATTCGTGATGATCAAGGTCGGTTTGTTGTGACGATTCCTTTAAGGGACAATCCTATCATTTTAGGTGAGTCGTACGAGATGGCTAAACGGCGATTCCTATCACTGGAGCGTCGTTTTCTACGTGATCCAAGTTTCAAGGAGCGTTACGTTGCTTTCATGCAGGAGTACGAGCGTCTTGGACACATGACAGAAAATCCAACGTCTAAGAAGCCTCATTCAGGTGACGATGTAGAGTATTTCTTGCCTCATCATGGGGTCATCAAAGAATCCAGCTCGACCACGAAACTACGGGCAGTCTTTGATGCTTCAGCGGCAACCACGTCTGGCGTGTCATTCAATCAAATCCAAATGGTTGGCCCTACTATCCAAGAAGATCTTCTGTCAATTCTGCTTAGATTTCGACAATATAAGTATGTTATATCAGGCGACATAGCTAGAATGTATCGTGCCGTTACTGTAACACCGTCGCAACGTGCATTGCAACAAATCATTTTCAGGACAGATCCTAAGTCACCGTTAAAGACGTACAGTCTTAACACTGTCACCTACGGCACAGCTTCTGCTCCATACTTGGCAACAAAGTGTTTAGTGAATTTGGCTAATGCCGCTACCAGTCCAACCGTCAAATCTTCAATTAAGCGTGACTTTTACGTCGACGATTACCTTTCGGGGGGTAATTCGGCTTCAGGCGTAGTAGAAATGGTCAAGGAGGTTATATCTGTCTTAGCATCAGCGAATTTTCACATACGAAAATGGCAATCTAATAGTTCGTCCGTTTTAGATCAGGTTTGTAACAGCTCAACAGCTTTAGATTGTCTAAAATTATCTGAAGATAAGAACGCGTCATCAAAAACATTAGGTTTACGTTGGATGTGCGAGGCAGATTGTTTAGCGTTTTCTATTTGTATTGATGCTGAGAAGAAGGTGTCCAAACGCCAAATTTTATCAGTCATAAGTCAAATATTTGACCCATTAGGCTTGGTTGGTCCGTGTGTAGTCGAGGCGAAAATCGTCATGCAGAAATTGTGGTTGGCTAAGTGTGACTGGGATGAGCAAGTGCCAGAGTCTATATGCAATTTTTGGCACAACTTTGTTAACACTCTTCCATGTTTAAATAAGCTACGAATTCCAAGATGGGTTGTATGTGACGATGCTATATCGCATGAAATTCATGTATTTACAGACGCTTCGGAGAGAGCTTTCGGTTGTTGTGTGTATCTCCGGTCGGCGAACAGGGAAGGTTCAGTCAAGGTACAACTCCTTGCATCGAAGAACCGTGTGGCACCAATAAAGCCCACGACCATTCCACGTCTCGAGCTTTGTGGGGCGTTGCTAGGCGCAAGGCTGTGTGCTAAGGTGCAGAGTTCTATTACTTTGCCTGTAACTAGATGCCGGTTTTGGTGCGATTCAACCATAGTGTTGAGTTGGCTAGCTATTTCACCGAGTCTATTAAAACCTTTCGTGCGCAATCGCGTCAATGAGATACAGGAGAATACTGCAAATTATAAGTGGAGTTACGTGCCGTCTAAGGTCAATCCGGCAGATCTTGTTTCTCGTGGGCTGAAGGCTGACCTTATCAGCGAGTGTTCTTTATGGTGGTCAGGCCCACAGTTCTTGTTAAATGACGAAATAGACTGGCCAGCTATGCCCAACAAAAGTGTGAAACAGGATTTACCAGAAGTCATTACATCTAACTTCACAGATCACTCGTTTCTCACAGATTCACAAAATCACCTACATTCCACACACACAGATGCATCATTCATTCATACATTACTTCATAAACATTCAAGCATAAGTCATTTGCAGAGAGTGGTAGCCTACATATTTAGATTTGGTTATAATTTGAAAAATAAAACTAAATTACAAAATGCACTTTCAAGTCAAGAACTACAAGACTCTTTGAATTTCATTTTACGGCAAGCTCAAATGGAAATGTTCTCCAAGGAATATGGTATTCTTAAGGCTAGTAAGACTTTGCCTCGTAAAAATAGACTGATATCTTTGAGTCCCTTTGTTGATAAAGATGGTCTCATTCGTGTAGGCGGGAGACTTGACAATTCGCCTTACGATTACAATATCAAGCATCCAATTTTACTATGTTCTAAACATCATGTCACTAAATTAATTTTCCATAAATATCATAATGATTTATTACACGCTGGCCCTCAGTTATTGATAGCAAACATACGACAAATGTATTGGCCTCTTGGTGGCAGAAATCTGTCCAAATCTACTGTGAAACACTGTATTAAATGTTTTAAATACAAGTGTCAAAATGTTCAACCTGTCATGGGACAATTGCCTGTTAATAGAACTCACTTAGAGTTCCCATATTTAAATTGCAGTGTCGATTATGCCGGGCCAATATTGATAGCGGATCGAAGGGGGCGAGGGTGTAAGCTCATAAAGGCGTATCTGTGCATCTTTGTCTGTCTTGCTGTTAAAGCTGTCCATATCGAGCTCGTTACAGACCTTACTAAGGAGGGCTATATGGCTGCTTTGAACCGTTTCGTTGCTCGTCGAGGCAAACCCAAGAGCATCTTGTCGGATAATGGCACTAATTTTATAGGCACTTGTAATGAACTGCAACAATTCTTACAAGACTCAAATATTTCGTATGAAGTTGCACAAAGGGGCATTGAATTTACCTTTGCCCCTCCTTACTCTCCACATTTTAACGGCGTTGCTGAAGCCGCCGTTCGCTCTACTAAACATCACCTGAAAAGACTATTACAGCTAACACATTTCACGTACGAGGAAATGGTCACTTGTTTGACTCAAATAGAAGCTGTTCTTAACTCACGTCCTCTCACACCACTTTCCTCTGATCCTCTAGATTTTACTGCCCTTACTCCTTCACATTTTTTGATTGGACGATCACTTATGGCTGTTCCGCATCCACAGGTGTCTGACATAAACATTGGCCGCTTGGAGCGCTATCACAGAGTGGAGCATATAAAGCAGCATTTTTGGAAACGCTTCCACTTAGAATATATCTCTCTGCTCCAGCAAAGGACTAAGTGGACGTCATCGACAGGACAACTGGCAGAAGGAACGTTAGTTCTCATCAAGGAGAGAGGACAACCGCCACTGCTGTGGCCACTGGGACGTGTCACAAAGGTCTTCCCAGGAAACGACGGAATAACGCGTGTGGCCGAGCTGAAGACAAAGAAGGGGACAGTTCTTCGCTCCTTTAATAATATTTGTCCACTTCCTTTAGATTGAATGCTTCAACCCGGGCAGGATGTTCACGCAGACAAGGCGTGAATCATAGTCCGCGCACCGAGAGACGCGCGGAGGGCGTCGCGTCACCAAGGCGGGGGGCCAGCTGCCCGCGACCTCTCCACCACTCCATCAACGACCACGGCCGACGACGCGCGCGCACACTTGTTGTACATAGTCTTTCAATATTGTACTGTTCTCTTTGAACCACATTATAAGTGTTTACAGTCCACTTGACTTATTTATTTATAGACCTTTAGTTAGGTCCCGAACAACTGTCATCTAGTGTTTAATTTCAAACAATGATGACCTGACTAAATTGGCTTTGCCTTCAGGAAGATTCCATCTGATTAGCGCGGTGTCCATTAAGGGTCTATTTCAGGGATTTTAAACATATATAACCTACCTATCTAGTGATTGAACAGGCTGAAATGTAGGCGAAGATTTCCCGTTAAAAAGGTACATTTAAATGCCAAATCTAATAAATATACAGTATTTTGACTTTCAAATCTTTCAAAGTTTTCAATCTGTGTTACTGAATGGATTTGCTAATGTAAATCGGTAGAGAGCCTAATGCGGAAGCTTCGCTGATAAACACGTCTCTGGCAGATTTTATTTAAATTTTTACAACACTACCGTGTTTGACGGGAGGGAGGCTTAAATCTTTGATTGATCACATGCAGTTGGTAGCCATATACCTAGTGCTTATTGATCTAATATATTACATACATCCACTGTTGGATAAAAGTACTAGTCTTTATTAGTTTCATTTCGTTATCGTAAATTATATTTCATCGTCATCATTTAGATCCATAAATGACCCACTACTGAGTTGGGCCTCCTCCAAATTCAGGGAATAAGCGTACCTACTGTGCCACGCTGGCAAAGGGTTTTTATCTCATTTCCTTTTCCTGTAGCTAGGTTATCTTTAATCGCATCTTACTACCTCCTCAAGATACCCACTGTGTTTTCGTGCCTATATGTTTTATACAAATAGTTATATGTGTCAAGTTGAAGACAAGGCACTGGTTGATTATGAAGACACCAAATGAATAAATTTGAAAGAGAATAAACAAAACAATATTACAGCCATTTATAATTTCTTATTTTGGGTTTTAACAAAATCATAATGAAAGAAATTTTGGTATAGTAAATTTACAGCAGTAAATCTTATTTTTGTTTTTGGAATGTTGCAAAGAATTGAAAATATTAAAGAGAATTTTGAAAGTATATCCTCCTCATGGAAATAAACACGATATAGATTTTTCAGACATTGAAAAATTTAACATTCGTTAATCCAACTTATTGCTTGCAAAAAATATTTACATTCAAGTGTTTTTAACACTCCCAAGTAATTATAAATATGCATATTTATAGATATTTAATTAATCATAAAATTAAATGTGTAACGCGATAAATCCATTAACAATTTATCGTTACACGGAATCTCTAAAGAAAAACCAAACAAACATCGTAAATCAAGGAACACTATATTTTGAAACGGAATATTTGAAATTCCCCAAGGAAATGGCTACTCGAAATTCGTAATTCTACATAGCGAACCTCGGTCACCGGCTAAAATGTAAAATGGCTCCCTTGCATTTTTTTCCCAAGTGCCATAAAGTATGACATTTATTACGGTCAGATCTGCCTCAACCACTATTGATAGGCAAATGAGAGAGTTTTTTAAAAGAAAAACGATGTCTGCTTTTTATGTGTTCTTTGGATAAGGATGTTTTAAGAAGTTGTTACTTGCTTGCTCGTAACGACCGATTTTGTACGTTTTTGTCTCCGCTGTTTTTGATGGTGCGCCGGCTAAATTGATTTATCGAAGTTATAATATCCAAACTTGACCCAGACTACGGCATTGTGGAATGTGAATTTGTCTTATTAAAAAAGTAACTAGTAATTTAATTACGGTGTAAACATCAACGTCATCTTATACCATACTAAATCCACTGTGGAGTCGGACCTCCTCCAATGACATGGAGTGAAATAAGCCAATTTGTCCCACGCTGGTCAGACGAGTAAACATAAGCTTTCGTGTTCAACTTTTCCTTTCATTTCCTTTAGGCTAGTCTTATGACACCCAGGTGTGGGGTTAGGAAGCGTTCAGAGCTCCCTATCAAAGCGCGAAACCCTGTTTCGGAGAGTCTAAAATAGCCGTTGGTTTTAATAGGCGGGCGCTCATTTTTGTAGCGCATCCCGGAGTCCCACTAAATTCCACATCTGGCACACCACTGTTTGAATACACACGGATGTTAAACATCTAGGCTATGAAACAACCACATTATATACTTATGGTCATTTTGCCCCTATCCATTCTGATGATAATTACATAATGCATCAGAAAATAGACGAAATTATCGATTCATACATTTATAGCGATGGTATCGTCGGGCGGGATGTACTTATACAGACGGATTGGCTCTCTACCGCGACAGAGGCGACATCAAAGATTATAAAATAGAAATAATTAATGTATGTAATTGAAATAAACCTATGCTTTTAACCTATCGTTAATCAAGATTCCTACAAGACAGATACCCTTCTTGCCTTAAACCTTTAAAAGAATCTCAAAATTGAGCTATCATTGTCGATAAGGGCAATAACTCAAGGAATGGGTCAAGCACAATAGTGAGTGGCTCCGATAATCGTATATTAAGGCCCTTATCCCTATGAGCACCTTTGCCACAATAGAAAGGAATATAATGTCGAAAAGTGGCCACATAAAAATGACATACGGTTGCCACGTAGCTTTGGATGGCGAAAAAATACTTAGCGACAATATACGTCTGCTGATAATATGGAGATTGTAATATATTTGGGATGCCTGCGGTTTTTTAAATTGTGCTTTGGTAATATTGAAAGGAAACCGGGTGAGTAAGTGGCTTTTATATTCTTTGCATACACGTCATGTGTTTCTTTTATTTGGCTCTCTCATTTGGCTGTCTCATTTGGCTTTTATTTGGCTTCCGATCGTGCGTTATAGAGCAGTAGGGTATATGAATAAAGTTATTTTTTGCAACTGCAAAGTGTCTGAAACGTTGGGGATAAAATAGAATATACACGATCAGAACCGTCAAGGAAACATTTTCTGCAATGCAAAGATCGTGAAAACCTAAGATGTGTACTTCAAGGTTTTTGGAAATAATGATAAAGAGAAAGAGCTACCTTTCTGGTCACCATATTTTGTCAAATAACGACGCGGGTCTAAATGGCGGAAATAATTTGACGGTAGGCCTGACGTGTCGGCGTGGATCACCAGCCGTGGTCATAAGCGGGCTAGTGGATGTCAATGATGACAAAATATGATGGAAAATAGATTGAAACAAATTATTTCCACGACTTAAATCCGAGTCATCATTTTACAGTGTGTAAAAGTCGCGTGAGGTTACATACATTATTCCGTAGTTCATTCGTTCGTAAGAAATGTTTATAGTACTGTGTTCCTACGAGTTAACAAGGGTACTAGAACTCTATCAGGGGAGCATAATGTGGGCAGGGGAAGGAATCCAAATTTCCTCTGATATGAGCGTCATGATTTCACTTTTTACAGGATCCACGACACGCGATATACACTTCAGGTGTTATAAACGACCATAGGCGTCGCTTACCACAACTACTGCTCCTTCTCAGCCCATAGCTGAGTCTACTGTGCCACGCTGGCCAGACGGGTTGGCACCGGGTATCGTATCAAGTTTTCCTTCTCTTGCAACTAGGTTTTCGGGCTTGTCATTTCCTTCTGTAGGCTCTTACGACACCCTCAGGATGGAATGGGATGGTGACACTATGTATTCTAAATCCCTCACCACACGGGCGTATGGCTTTCTATTAGGGCAGAATACTTGAACGCCATCGTGATGATATAAAAACACCTACACTGGTACGATTCCCGAGATAATAAAGTCACACTCAAAGCATTTATTTTGTCGTTGTTGATGGGTTATTACTTACTACACCTGTTATGTTAGAGAGTAAGTTAGAGAGAGTGAGAAAAACTTGTTTTTGTAAGTACAATGCGTCATACGTTAAAATCTATACCATCGTATTTGAAGAGAGCTACAAAGTAACAAAAAGCATTTTCTTTTTGGATGCGACGCTGAAATCGTTTTTCGCATCAGGCGGCAAATGCGAAGTCGTAATAAAACTCTCCGTATGATATGTAAAGTAGCCATAATATTGCAAACTTCCAAAGTCCATCAATAAATGTGTGAGGCGCTGCGTGGGGACGTTACTCGACATTACAGTAAGAATAGTGATGCCCAATTTTTCAAATGTCGATAGTTTATAAAAACTAAGGACAAAGTCAAGAAGTGACACACGTACTCACGATAAGAATACATCGTAATATTCTTAATCGATGGCTTTTACGACAGGCCGAAAACCTTGCCGCAAGAGATGGAATACTTGACATGAAACCCTATGCTAAACCGTCTACCGCGGCACAGTAAGCTTATTAACCTCTATGTAACTGGAGGAGGTCCGACTCAGCAGGGGTTCATCAATGGGCTGTGTACTAATAGTAGAACACCCTAATGGATCAAGGAATTTTCCCACGAAAAAGTAAAGGTGTCCCATAAGAGAAATAAGTCTGTGTGTTCAACAAACAACACACAGACATATTGTTGTAAAACAATTTTATCATCATCAACTCAAGCCAATGTTTATCCACTGCTGGAAATCCACTCTCTTCCACCAGTGACCTATCTGGTTTCTGTGTAAAATTATGAAGGAACAAAGTTTACCTTAAGATGAAGAAGAAAGATGAAAATTAGCGCCTCAATCTACCCACTAAAACCCCCAGCCTTCTTCGACTGTTCACTCAAGAGCCACGGGTTGCGCTCCCCAATTGGGAAAACATACTTCACGACTTTGGGGGCTTTGTCCCATCTCCATATGTGTCTAAGAAAGTAATACTAAGCAGTGTACCTACTTAATTAAAACAATGCTGAAAAGAAAAACAAACTAAACCAATTTAATTTTAAAATCGCCTTTGTCGTTGGGAGTTTATCTTTTTTGAATATCTCGATAACACACGTATATTCTACTACACTATACCCAAAGAGAGGCGTCAAAACGCACCGACCACAACTATCAAAGAGAAATCTTTTCCGTGTATCAATAACGTCGATCGAGGCGTCGACTAGACATATTATACTTTATGTCACCCTAACGTATCGAATAAGTATCAGTAACCTCCAATGTTTTAAAAATATCATCAACTTAAAAAAAAATCTTCTTTGTCGTTGGGTTTTTGGTCACAATGTTTTTTGCAATATAATAGAATTTCATTTTATATTACTTAGGCATGTCCTAAGTTTTACGCAGCATCGGACGTTTATCCTAGTGATCGAAACTGGTCGAAATCCTGCCATAATTAATTTTGATTTTGGTTTTATGACTAGAGTACTATTCTCAATTTAAGGTGAATGTTCCAGGGTACCCGCGAAATTCAAATTTTCGTGATAAATAAATAAATATCCTTGGACATGTCACACAACGCCATCTCGTCCCAAGCTAAGCAAGTTAATGCTTGTGTTATGGTAACGAGATGGATGCTAAACTACTTAAATATATTTTTTTTCTAAATACATACATAATATAGATAGAAATGACACCCAGACTCCGAGCCAGTGCCTCTGGTTTAGACAAAGACACTTGCCTGACCCCGGAATCGAACCCGGGACCCGTTCTTGCTCCTTTATGAGCTTGGAGGGTTGTATTGATGAGTTTGATGGTTATAACTCTGTAACTACATACGAATCAAATGTTCATCATCATACAACCTAGCACTGGCCTGCAAATTGCAAAAAAAGTATGAAAATTTGAATTTCGCGGGCTACCCTGGAACATTCACCTTATAAACCGAAGAGTGTTTATGTGTGTGTGGGTGTGTGTGTAAAATACATAGTAGTGTATTTAATGCTTTTTTTATTGATGTATTTTAAGCTTAATTAAAAAATGATTAGCATTATTCTGCATTCCTTCTCTTTAAAAATTATAAGTGTGGGAAATTTCATACTACAGTCTGCGCAATTTACGTAAAAAGAGGTAAAACGTTTTTGCTTCACTATTAATACAATACAGATAACTAGATAAGCTCGTAAATTCTCCTACATTTCGTTTTTTAAACACAAACCTTTCACAGACACCTACGCATCAAATGGTATTCATAAAATCTCGACAATAGGGTATCGTCTCAATGTGTTTGGGGCGTGAAATTATTTTCCTTGGCGTATGCAGATTAGGGTAGGGTGGCTGGTATTAGTTCCGGTTTACTTTTTATAGGATTCACATGATAAATGTTAGCATTGCAGGCTAACGGGTGGTGCGTGTAACGTATACAAATAAGATTTTAAAATAGTCTGTAATATATTCATGCAATCGATGATGTTGTGCAAATAATGCATTCGCTCTAGGCGCTACGTCTTTGAACGTTTCTCATGTTTTTCGAATGAAATTTATTTCTCACGAGCTGGGCAAAATCTAGGTAGCTATAATATAGTTTTTATTTTACTCTTTGGGTAATTATGGCATTTGTTATTTTCAGATGCGAATTATATATTTAACCTCCGGCGAAAATCGGTGTGTTATAAATTTGACGTGTCTTCTTTGTGTCTGTCTAATCTGTCTATGTCACCGTAACATTGGTTTATTTGTATTTGAAAGCGTATTTTAAGCGGTCGTTCAACATGTTTTATGACTTGCCGAACTCAGTTCAAACGTTTAAAGGTATTATCGCTGTTAGTCATATTAGGAAGTCCATAATGTAATCAATGTTGGTTATTGGGTTTAAGAATTAACTAACTATACTATAGTTAAGTATAAGAGTTAACATAATAAGCAGATAATTAATAATATTGGTCCAGTCCTTAACATCAACGTTATTATACATAAAACAAAAGCTCTGTTCAAAAGATTCCAAGTCTAACTACATCGACAAACTTTACAACTGTGGGTAGTTTCATATTTGTTTCCCTACACGGTGGCGACGGTCGACATGTCCCGTGACGTATAGAAAGAGCATTGCCAATGACGTACGGTCTATAAATCATGTTTTGGGATCGGCAATCGTCCGCCCGTCTGCCTTGACTTTTCTCGTTTTTTGTCTGCCTCTGACGCCGCGGGTGCGACGGAAGGGTGGCGACATGTGTTACCCTACGTTTTGACCAATTGCATCTTGATAAATTGATCGGAATCCTAATTTGAAAATTGGAGAAAACAATTGCACTAGCTTGCTGTGGCGATCCGTGGTATAAGACATTTATTTCCCGTAAAGAACAAAAGTTCACTTGGCATGAAAAAAAACAAAGAAATATGGGATGGACGCATATTTCTTTGTTTTTACGCGAGGTAGTTCTTAATAAGTATCGATAAATAAATTACAATTGCCGTTAGAATAGAAATTACTGTTATTGACGTTGCATGTTATTATGTATAGCAAGGAATTTATTATTATTCATTAATTTTTATTCATTATTTTATTTCTATGATTGACACTTAGATCAGGTTGACAGTAGATATTAATATTTCATGATGTGATGTTTAAAGATCCTTACACTGACAGTCATTGAACATCTTTTACGTCCTTAAGTTTAAGTAATAGAGCAAGAGCCCGTGAACCCCAGACCTACGGTATTTTATAAAAGCTGAAAGTTTGTCAGCGCATGCTCCCAACACAGGTAAGAACGATGGACCATTTATGAAGTTTGGGTTACAGTGGCTTTGGCAGGTACACCTCACTAAAGGTGTGTAAAATACCGATCTAATTACGTCAAATAATAAAGTGCGATTTTTTGGTATTACCTTTAGATTATTATAAAAAATCATGTTATTCATTGACAGACACTTAACGTCGTGGAAACCCTTTGCCAGACACCCTTAATGTTCATGGCAGTATGCATATGGGTGGGTGCGCGTGAGATAGCGAGTTAAGTCTACCGCGGTCCCTCACTGCGCAGTTTTTATTTTTACTGCGCATGTATTGTTTAGTACTTAGTATGTGTTTACATCAGCTAAAATAATAAAGCGCCCCCTATATTGTTACTTTATATTTATTCTGAGGCTCCATTCGCTACTATAACTATCTGCAGACGTAATCGGGCGTGAAGATTAAAATGCGGTCTTAATTCACAAAATATAATCGCAAATAATTTCGATAACAATTATTGCAGTTCAAAATCAGTACCATTTTAAATGGTTCGAAGGTGATCAGTTACCAAATTTCGTTATAGATTCACTAAAAACTGTCTCAGGTAGAAATACTTCAATCTATTCTTAATTTTTTTAATACTTTTAATATAATAATAATCTCTTTTAATAATCCCATTATCTTTTTTATATTCATACAGAAACTGACGAAGATTCGATATCAAATGGAGTAACAGTGACGAAGAAAATGATAACATTGGTGATGATAATGTTATTGAATGAAATAATATTGTCATTATACTCTATAATAGTATGTAATGTCATCAATCAATTTTTTAACCTTTTTAATAACATGTAATATCATTATCCAGTTTTTCGTTAAATTTTTGAGGAATATTTTATTTGACTTTTTTAAACCTGATATTGACAGAATAAATAAAAAAATGAACAATTTAAGGTAGTTGTAGCATCGAATTTTTTATTAATTATTTTTTTAAATGTATATAACATAGACTATTACTTTATTACATATACTTTACTACTTATTACAGGCTGCAAAAAGTTCACGAAACTTTTGCAGGTCTTGGTATTCGATTATTTAATAAAATTCCTAAAGGCATTCAAGACTTGCCTTTAGAACACTTTAAGTGTCAAATTAAAAGTCGGCTAATCTTTAAGGGGTGCTATAAAGTTAAAGACTATATCTTTATCTAAAAATGCTTGGGAATAAGTGATCGGTGTTGTTGCTAGTCCGATGCTCTTAATTAAATACTTTTAGAATAAAGACAAAGTAATAAGAAATAGTGTTCTTCTAATGTGATATGTATACACAGTATGTGAGAGCATCCTAACGCGTTATTAGTATAACTTTTGAAATGTTCAATTCCTTGGTGCTCGAGTTATCATGCTCACTTTAAGACTCATGGCAGTGGTGGCGTCGTGCGGCGGGTCGTTCTCTTCCCTGAAATATGGTTGAGAAGGGCGATGGCTGCCGCATACGTCATGCTTGTGAACAGGTGCCGTTGCTGGGGGTCGGTTGGCTTGGGCATTACAAGGTTACTATTGTCGACTAGATCTGGCTGATGTTTGGCCCTTTGGGACTATTGCGCGAGTTTGCTCTCACAAATCTGTCTTATAACCATTTGTACCCAAATGGCGATCTAAAAAGAACAACTACAGAGTTTCTTGCCGGCTCTTCTCTGTAGAGGTGCATTCCGAACCGGTGGTAGATGGTAAATAAATTTTAAATGGTAAATTTTAACTTTTATCATTTTGTTTGACCTGTCAAAAGAGCTCTAATGAGCCAACTTGATTAAATGAGTTTTGATTTTATCAGTAGAAATAACAACTGCGCAGTGAGGGACCGCGGTAGACTTAACTCGCTATCTCACGCGCACCCACCCATATGCATACTGCCATGAACATTAAGGGTGTCTGGCAAAGGGTTTCCACGACGTTAAGTGTCTGTCAATGAATAACATGATTTTTTATAATAATCTAAAGGTAATACCAAATAATCGCACTTTATTATTTGACGTAATTAGATCGGTATTTTACACACCTTTAGTGAGGTGTACCTGCCAAAGCCACTGTAACCCAAACTTCATAAATGGTCCATCGTTCTTACCTGTGTTGGGAGCATGCGCTGACAAACTTTTAGCTGTTATAAAATACCGTAGGTCTGGGGTTCACGGGTTCTTAGTCTATAATGATATAGTTCGTACCTACATGTGAAAATCACATGAAAGTTTATGACGAAATGAATTTCTTTTCTGCGCCAATTTTTCTTACATTTTAAGAAACCTACAAAATCATATCCTCTAAAAATTGGTTCAACCGTTGCAGTTTGGACACTAGCACGCTAAGTAGGCTGCAGCCTAGGGCGGCAGATATTAGAGGACGGCACATACCTACTAACCAAAATTCACATTGTCTTAAAAACACACTAATAGCAATCATAATTACCAATACTAAAGTATTTGTACTGGCAAGAATTGGTTGCGGTTATATTATGTCATACTAAATATTATACCCAAGTGATGATAGATTAAGAATATACCTTTTTTTCTCTGGAACAATGAACAATCCGTAATTGCTATTTTCTAGTTGTTTCACAGTATTTTATGCAAAGAGAGAGGCGCCTTTATAAAACGTTAAGTTGATCGATTTTTGTAAACTACTTACAAGACTATTAAAAAATAAGCACACTACATTACTACTCTATTCCATCATGGTGGTTTTGTAAGAGCCGACAGAAGGAGATAATAAGACCGAAATTTTGCTACTTTAGGAAACCCAGTACACACGAATTTGGTATTCGAAGTGATTGCTCCGATATTCCAAGTCGCAGCCTACCATCAAAAGATGTTCCACAGCACGAACTGAACATTTGTATCAAATCGAACAATAATCGCTCATTTTGTCAGTTACAATACAATTTTGTTTGGGAACTCGACGCGTGGAAATAATAACAAATGATTCGCGCCCTAACGCCGCCTGGCGTTGAAAGATCACGCCTATTGCTCTCTTGCTGATGAAAAAAGTATGATATTACTTCACCCATCTTTTAAGATAGGAAGCTACATATGGTATACAATAGATTGTGTATATAATGTAGTTCCCAATCATCAATATCATCACTATCACTACGTAGTATAAAACAAAGTCGCTGTCATCTGTCCGTCCCTATGTATGCATAAATCTTTAAAACTACGTAACGGATTTTGAAGCAGTTTTTTTAATAGATAGAGTGATTTATGACGAAGGTTTTTAAGTATAATAAATCCATAATATTTTAGAGTAACACTGATAAATTTAGAGGCTCATCACTGCACCCTTGCGAAGCTGGGGCGGGTCACTACTTAGTATAATAAACTCAGTATATAAACTCAGGTACCCACTGCAAGTTTATTCATCGATAGTGCATTTATCGCCATGCAGCCTAAAGCTGACATTTTTCGAATTGCGGTAAGATTAATTAGGTAGGTAAGATAGATTAGTAGTTTTGACGACACGGTTGGCGCAGTGGTTGAGCGATCGACTGCGGCGCAGCATGTCGCGGGTGCGATCCCCGCACGGAAGAAATATTTGTACGACCTACAAGTATTTGTTCCGGGTCTGGGTGTTTTCTATCATATTAAGTATGTATTTACAAAAAAAAAATATATATAAGTATTTTATCATCCATTTCGTTACCATAACACAAGCATTAAGTTGCTTAGCTTGGGACGAGATGGCGTTGTGTGAAATGTCCAAGGATATTTATTTATTTAGTAGGTACATTTTACTATCTTACAAGCTTATGAATATTTAGAAGCATCATTTAATACTGCACATATAATTTATGGTTTTATATTTTGTATAGCAACAGGATTCCATCTAGTCTAGTCTTTTTCAATCAGTAATTACCATTGGTGTTATTCAGTCGAATGACGGTAAAACACATTTAAATAAAGTGCTTAAACCATGGCTTAAACATTACCTTCTAAAATACTTTTTTTTATTTTTTTACATCCTTAATCCTACTCACTGTTATAGAACTAATAGTATCCTACCGTCGTGTCGGGACTAAGGATACCTACCCGTAGGTATATAAAGTTTTATCCAATTTAGTGGAAACTACAATAACTGATTAATCATAACTCTTAACTACCGATAGGAGTAAACAACTAATAAATAGGTATATATTTTTTAAGTTTTAAGTCTTGCAATGTACTTTTATTTCCAAAATAAACTATATTAGTATAATTGAGTGAAATGAAAAGTAATACATATTACAAATGTACTCAATTTAGACTCAGTGCTACGTATTCTAAAACATTCGATATTTTTTTCGAATACCTACATGCATATATTATATACCTACTACTTCGTTTTCAAACGCAAGGCGTATACGCCACTAACTACTACAGTAAACATACTTGAAGGACTACATTATATTCCGCATACGAAAAACTAACACGAATAGCAATATGACGTGCCACACCAAAATGATAAAAAAATACAAAGCGTAACAAAATCTATATACGTACTCATAACCAAAGAATCGAAAGATGGGTCACCTGAGAATTTTTCAAAATATAACCGTACACTTTGTTTACAAATCGATCATCATCGATCAAACATTTTAATCAGGTACCTTACCATAGCATAGACCATAGCTATCCTTAAGTCTAGAAGTAACTAACATTTTTTTCCTATGCTCCGTTCCTCTTGCCTCTTCATTATTATATCTCACTGACGGAATAACTTGTAGGTACCTATCATTTAGGCATTTATTGTACACTGTATGTGTGAGCAATGACGTATTGGAGGCCTATTTATTCGCGGATTTGATTGGTCCTATCAAGGCCTATTCGTCATTCATTGCGTAAACGTGTAGCGTGTTTCTTTCATCTGGCGAACTTAGACTTACTATGCTGTTTAGTGCCTTTTCTATACATACAAGTCCAATAATTAGAGAAAATACCATCCACAGAGTTTCTTGCCGCCTCTTCTCTGTTGAACAGCATTCCGAACCGGTGGTAGTGTCAGCATCAATGTGGGTAGAAGCAAGGGTTGTAGCAGATCAAAAGATATGGATGGATTGTAAGAATGAGAAATTGTGTATGAAACGTGTGAATTTAGTAATGACGACTGATAGGTAGTATGTATGGAGACTACCACCTAGCCTGGGGCGGTGGTAGTCTCCATAGGGCGGCTAGACAGGGGCGGTAAGATGATAATGGTAATTTAAAATATGACGATTTATAAGAGTTTTGTGATAAAACCTACGTAAATAAAATTCCTTTTGAGTTTGAGTACACACAGAAAATTACCCGCTTAAAACATGATCGAGCTATGTACTTGCACCGTGTCCAAGCGCCCTATTGCAAGTTTTATTAGACAGTTGATACAATGCAATGATACAATGATAAAAAAAACAATGACAGCAGTACGTCACCTGCTCCCCTGCGTTTAAGTTGTCAAACAAACGTCAAAATAGAACTGTTTTCGTCAAAGCCGGAAGTTTATTTCTATTCTAGCTAGATTAGCTAGTAGTATTACAATACTTTCGCCCCGCTGTTATAGGAACAGTGTGTTATTAATCGTCGGAGTAGTCGTCAGCCAAAGTGACTATAGGTCGTACATAAAAATGAAATGGACTATTCACATTGAAGGCGGGCCGATGCGAGTTAACCATGCAGCGGTGGCCGTCCGTGATAAAATATACTCCTTTGGTGGTTACTGTTCTTCAGAAGAATACAGAGATTGGGAGCCCATACCCATCCACGTATTAGACACTACTACTTTGAGGTGGTCTCCACTTATTTATAAAAGAACAGAGGGATTGCCTTTCCAGAGATACGGGCATACTGCAGTCGCCTATGGCTTCAAGGTAAGTTATTAATAAATAAACATCTGGGAAAAATCTGTCTGAAAGATATTTATACCCTCATGGTTAAATGTACAGGTGTTATTGATAGAATACTTATAATCGGTAAAGTACTTCAGTCTTTAAAAATAAGGCCTAAGTAGAAAGTTCTTGTAAAATTACATACACATATATTCTATGATTAAGTCTGACCTGCCTTTTTAGTTGGTTAACATAGTCTTATGAAATGCTTGTAACTTTTTAAATTATTTGACCAGAGTGTGTAATTCGTCATTTAATCTTATGAATATGACTTATTAAAAAAATCTGTTGATGATTGTAAACACCATAATAGGTTGAAACAGTATATCATTTTCTATTCTGTAAATGCAAGCAAACATTCTGTCATTTCTGTGGTTATATTGGTAATGGGACAAAAACAATCCCAAAAAAAAGAATTGTCATCATCATAATTTCGGCCAAAAGACATGGGCCTCCCCCAAGGATTTCCATGTAGGCCGGCGAGCCACCCAGATCCATTGCTTTCTGGCAACCTTAACCAGGTTGTTGGACCAGTTTTTGACCTACTGTATTACAATTTTAATATTGTAATTACAATACCAGTAACTTTATTTGAGGTACTTTTTTATGCCTTTTCCTTTTTTTAATTCAATTCAACTATTTACAATTGCTATTTAAGATGTACTGAATGGTAACACAGTTACTTTCAGAATGATTATATTAGTATGATAGTTCTATGGTTGACTCTAGCATCATACTATTCCCACAGCACTTATTGCTTGAGTCTTCTGCCACCAAATCTCAGCTGCAGCTATATTCTTATTCTTGGCCTTAAATTCTCACTGCAATAAGCAATACTGCTACCACTACTCAACCCATACCTGACCCACTGCTTAGTTGGGCCTCCTCCCATTATATAAGAGCCTACTATGCCAGGCAGTGTGGTGTTTCATAACAAGTTTTTCTTCTCTTGCAGCTAAGATTTAGGCATTGTCATTTTCTTTCATCAGCTCTAACAACACCCTCCGGCTGGAATAGGGTGGTGGTATTATGTATTCACCACACAATAAACAATTAACCTTCCATAATAAATAAATACATACTTAAAATAAACAGTTACAATTTAAATGAATTATTTATCTATCATTCAACTTTTCCTGTTTGAATACTAATATTATTTTTAACTAGTTACTCTTCCTACTTGAATATTAATCAGCTAGCAATTATGTAACACCTACATAATTGCTAAAGCTTATTTGTACCATAATGTAGAGACAGCTGTTAATATTTTGTCTCATTGATTACATACTATAATCCTGCACAAATGTGCATATATCTACTACAAAATGTAGTAATGCACAAAAATATGTTGACATTATGTCGGTTTATTGATTCATCAAATAAAAGTAGTTTAGTCATATCATTCATTATATCTATTATGGTAAGGACATCATAGCTATCTTTATTTTGATTCAAGGTAGTGGAATTTCTGCCAATTCTAATTTCATATCCATAATATGACATGAAATGACATTCATATAGCTTATGCTTTTATATTTCGTTTTTTGTACCCCTAGAGTGATGTTTAAGCATATAGCCCGCATGATGGTAAGCTCTTATAGTTGCCCATAGCTAATTGCACAGCAAAAGTGAAATTATTACTTAATTATTAATTTCTTGTAATAGTTCTATATTACTGTTTGTGTTTTAAGAGACACGTCTGCGCTAAGAAGGTGCTTTAAAAATACAAGCTTTGACACGAACTTTTGCAGTCTATTTCATCTACTACTACTCGGCCCCTAAATGACCCACCACTGAGTCGGGCCTCCCCCGCCGCGTCTGGTTAGCGTGGCACAGTAGGCGTGTGATTGGAGGAGGCCCGACTCAGCAGTGGGTCTATTATGGGCTGAGGTGTAGTAGTAAATACTATTACGAGTTTACTGCATCAGTGAGCTATTCTCATGTATGTTTAGATAAATAAGTGTTTACACCTCTTTTCAGATATACATGTGGGGTGGGAGAAATAATGCAGTAGCTTGTGACACTCTCTCGTGCTTCGACACAAGGACCTTCCAGTGGAGCATACCAAAAGTGACTGGCATGGTACCTTACGCTAAAGATGGACACTCCGCGTGCGTGATTAAAAATAAAATGTATATTTTTGGCGGATTCGAATATCTTACTGACCAGTACTCGCAAGAAGTACACTGCCTTAATTTAGACACAATGCGTTGGACTTATTTACACCCCAAAGGCTTACCGCCGTCTCACAGGGATTTTCACACGGCAGTCGCAGTTGATGACAGAATGTACGTGTTCGGTGGGCGCGGCGACGTTTATGACCCAGACAGTGCACAGGACGAAACATACTGCCAACAAGTATATTATTTAGATACTATTAAGGACAGATGGGTAGCCACGAGACCTACTGGTGTGTGGCCTGATGGAAGACGAAGTCATTCTGCTTGTAAGTAATGGTTACTTAGTATAAATTTCTCCAAAAATAGAACACGAGGCCCTGATGTTAAGTGATAGATAAATTAATAATGCACACAGAAACCCCCAAATTCATTTTATTACATTTATTTGTTTAAGGCTTCATATATTTATAATATGCCCCGCGAAGCAAGGAAGAACTCTTAGAATACTGGATAAACGTTCATATTACGGTTAAACTCGTGACTTTTTTATTTACTGATTTAGAAAAATTATTACAAGTAGAATAAACATTAAATAGTAGATAGACGAAGGCCAATTACAAGTTTTTCACATAGAACATTAAACACATCCATATTATATGCCGAATATACTGATTTACGCGTTCTAGTGTAATTTGCCCGTGTGGTGACTGATTTTAAATACATAGTGTCAAAACCCCATTCCAAACCGAGGGTGTCGTAAGAGCCGACAAAGGGAATTGAAAACGCCGATTACCTAGCCACAAGAGAAGAGAAACTTGAAACGAAAGCCTGTCTACTCGTCTGTCTGTACCCTCCATGTAAGTGGAAGAGTTTCACCTCAGCAGTGGGTCATTTGTGGGTACTATTGTAAAGACATACTTACGTGTTTATCTATATACTATTCGCGCTGTAGCGTGGTGCGGGTGACAGTTGCCTGTACGATGTTCATACGTACATTCTGGTTGGTTTAATTTAATTTACTACTGTTATATAATGATTTAATTTATTACGAATGTGGCATATCTGAAATACTAAGTCATAATTTGTAAATCGCGGCAACTTTCAAGAGTAAACGAAATGTTACTGAAACTGTCACCCGCAACATGCTACACATCATAGTTTCATTTAAATGGCTATTTAGTTTGGTATGCTTTGTCATAGGGTACAACGATGGTTTCATGTATATCTTCGGAGGTTTCAACGGTAACACAAGGACACACTACAATGACTTACATAGGTATTCTATCAAAGGGAATTACTGGGAGCCCGTCACTGTAAGCGGAACTGCCCCGTGCAAAAGAAGACGACAAGCCTGCTTGATGCACGAGGGCAGAATTTTCTTGTTTGGAGGGACTAGGTCAGTTTACATTATTGAAACTCAAACCAAAAAGGAAGTTAATTCATGTAGGTTTTAACACAAAACTTTTATAAACTCCATATCGGCGTCATATCTATATGTTTACAATTCATGCCTTTCATTCACACGTCTTCATTCTCACCATCCGCGCCAATCTTTATGGCCAGTCTGAATTTAGCCGTGGGTACGAACTTGTGCATCGTACATTTCTTAACAAATAGGAGCTCACTCACACTAACATGGGGGTGGCGATGGCGATTGCAGATGAAAAACGGCGCGCCCGGACGTGCCCTGCCTCCCCGCCCCGGGTACGTCCCGCTGACACCTGATTTTGTGTTATGCGCAGCGTAATGCGGCTACATTCAGACCGGCCATAAAGATTGGCGCGGACTGTACGTCTATTCACATTCATATTAAAACTACTGGTTCAGACGCGCCCACGCGATTGTTTGATGCGATATATATCGATAGTCGATTTCTGTATAACAGCTACACAAATAACGTTTACGTCCCTAACGGTACATTTACACAAAAATTGTAGTCTGTTGGAATGCACCAATAGGAACAAACGCAATACTAATAATTTTCCACTAAACATGTTTCTGTGTGGTGACGGATTAAGAATACATAGTGTCACCACCCTACTCCATCCTGAGGGTGTCCTAAGAGCCGACAAAAGGAAGTGACAAGGCCGAAAAACTAGCTGCAGAAGAAAGAAAACGAAACCCTCCGCCAACCCGTCTGGCCAGCGTGGCACAGTAGGCTAATTACTCTCCCTGTGATGGGAGGCCCGACTCAGCAGTGGGTCATTTATGGGCTGAGTAGTAGTTAACCTTTTTTATGTTTTTGCATTAAATTTCGATTCCAACAATCCCTAGAAAGAGAAAAATGTAAACTTCTATGATGAAAAATTACAATTATTGTTGTCAATTATTTCCAGTCCGTGCCCTCACTCCTACAACAGAGAAGATGATGGAGATCCCAACCTAGAGAAGCTAATCGACAACAGCGATCTTCATATACTAGACTACTCGCCGTCCCTCAAAACTCTGTGCATATTGAAAGTGCTCGAACTTAACTTGGACCTGTCGCCGTTACCACGGGTTATCCGGTGAGTTATTTCGATGAATTATGTTGAAATTACGGAGTTCGTGTATTTTCAGAGTACAATTTGTCCGTGTGGTCACGGATCTACAATTCACAAGGTCACCAATCCACAGTACCCTGAGGGTGTCGTAGGACTAATGGAACGCAAGAGAGTAAACTTGATACAAGCCATGTGCGAAACACGGTAGGGTAAATGGGCTAAAATTATTTGTAAATTATGTATGGAATTTTTTTTATATGCTGAACAGCCCATGCGGTGACGGATTTAGAACATTAAGTGTCACCACCCCATTCCATAAGGGTGTCGTAAGAGCCGACAAAAGGAATTGACAAGGCCGATAACGATAACTTGATGGGAAACCATTTTTTTTTTTTTTTATCGCCCGGGGTAAAATCCTTTATGGACTTCCTCGCCGGCCACGGGGATGGCCAGCGAGGGGAGTGTGGGACTCTCCCCCATAGTGGGGGCCTACCCACTAAACCTCCCCGGGGTGCTCCAACTCGCGTCCTGTTGCGGCATTGTGGGATCTGATGCAGAACCACGCTTGATACGAAACCATGTTCCAACCCGTCTGGCCAGCGTGGCACAGTAGGTCAATTACCTCCATGTAATTGGAGGCGGCCCGACTCAGCAGTGGGTCATATATGGGGTGAGTAGTAGTAGTTACTACTATTACTCAGCCCATAAATTACATGGGCCTCCTCCAACTAAAAAGAAGGGTAATTCGCCTATTGTGCCACGCGTTGCAGATGGGTTGGCATAAGGTATCAAGTTTTCCTTCTCTTGCGGCTGGGTTATCAACTGTCATCTCCTTTTGTCGGCTTTTACGACATCCTCATGATGGAATGCGATGGTGACACAATGTATTCTAAATCCGTCATCACATGGACCAGTATATGTAAGTAGTAAATAATACCATAATTCCCCTTCCAGGTCTGACATCCGCGCTATGACTCTTCCAAACCGAATCAGCAGGCCTATCAACCAAGCAGGCTGATCAAGGAGTGGCTGGCATTGGGTCCAGGAGTAAATTTTATCATAAACTTGTCTGATTCATTCTTGTTTTAGACATATACACGTGATAATTAATAAGCATATTTTAATATACCGTTTTCGTTTTTATATTTTATGTGCCTACCTTGAGATTATTTATATGGCAAATGTAACTTATTTACTATATGTATGGTTTAAAGTATCTAAAATATTGTTCCTATCTTATTTATGAAGGTATTGTTGCGTGTAAGTTGAATGAGCGATTTATCGGTAGGGTCGATATGCATTCTACGATATTGATTAAAACATATCGATTATCCACGACTGAATTGGTTATGCTATCGATTTATTGTAGGAACCTATATTCGCAAAACGGAATGCATGCGATATTATATTTATTATGTTCATATGAAGATCGATATATTATTGTATCAATCCCGCATATATTACGTACTTAATTTAACTGGGAAAATGAGTTCAGATACTGATACCAATTCAATCTTGTTATGGAAGACTTATTACACGATCCTATTTGTACCTATTGGACATAAGTCTCGCAATGGAGCCAATCAATTACGATGACATCGAAAAGTCTGTCCCCAGATATCATTTACAGTTGATTAATCAATGGCTGAACTATGTTTACTGTTGTTAAATCTGATTTTTTCACGAAATTTCTCTCATAACTAAAGAATGCGTAAATTTTAAGTCTTTTTCTATTAAAAAATGTTTGATGGTAGATACCTAAAGAAATTTATTGTAACTGGCAACAGTAATAATATATGCGACCCTTTAAGCGCCTCGTAATCGTAATTCGAGAGCTCTCTATTCATATAGCTTGTCTCGCTCTCGTACTTGCGTCCACGACGCCTTCCGATAGTAGCCGAGCCTGTCTATGTAGACTGTAGTGATAGCTAGGGTAGTCTCGCTAATGTGTATACGTCGTAGATTGCCCTAGGAGAGTCGCTCACCGTTATTTTAATCTCACGTGGACGAGGCGCTTATGAGTCTAAGGGTCGGTTCACATCTGACGGAAAATGTGTCGCGTACGATCGGTCACGTAACGCCAAAACAGACAATTATGTATGATAAAACATGCAACCTTTCACACCTAACGGATGATGCGTTAGTGCGTCGAGCGTAAAGCGTCTGTTCCGTTTCCGTCAACGCATTGTCGGTCGACGTAAGAGGCAAATTTCGTATCATTTTTAGTTATGTAATATCATAATCGTAAGGAGTTGATTCTACGGACCTACGCTAAAACTGCATAAATTTAATTGGATAGTCTCTTAAAGTTGTATAAAGACAATGAAATTGGCAACTTGATATTCTTTAAGTATTTAAAGGATGCACCCACTGTCGACGTTACCTTATTCGATCTTATTCAAAAGACTCCAAAATAGCTATTATTTCGATGGGCTTCATTTTAAAATTCAATATCACACAACACAACCGCGCTGTAGAAGCAGAACGCAACTGACTAGACGCGTAATGTGAAAGGTCTAATTTCACCGAATAGACGCGACCGGTGATACGCTCAACGCATTTTCCGTCAGATGTGAACCGACCCTAACATCTAATAGAAAATGTAGATAGATAAATTAAAGGAGAGTATTTACAAACAAAATGTATTTCATTGATCCTCCTTGACCACATGCTTCTTTCGTTCTGGTACAAATGCGACTGTACCCGGTTTGCTGTGGGCTCTCCGGTTCGCGTCCTTCCTCTTAACCTTTTCTCTGATAGTCCTGATTTCTTTCTGTGCATTCATGATGTGTTTAGGAACGTGTCTGTGTCGGGCAATGCGTTTTACTTGAGGATGGTTTGCAAATTTGTCTTTCAGTGCGTCCGAGTAGTTCAATGCGGTACGTTCGCGTGGCTTGAGCTGTAAAAACAATTATCACATTAATTACGTCGGATTATGTAGTACGGGAAATACGTCATTATTTAGGTCAAGGTTAGAATTAAAACTGTAAAGTGATTGTCTTTGTATGATAATTTTACAATGTTAATTCAGATTACTAAATGATTACAATTAATGCATAGGGCAAAGTTGATATTTTTCCCTACTGTGATAGAATCACTACGTAGTATAAAACAAAGTCGCTGTCGTCTGTCCGTCCCTATGTATGCTTAAAAACGCATTTAGGAGCGGTTTTTTTTAATATATAGAGTGATTCAAGAGGAAGGTTTATATGTATAATAAATGCATAATTGCACCCGTGCGAAGACGGGGCGGATCGCTAGTTGATAATAATCCGGACGATAACTATGCACGGCAAGACATTTTATGTAACATTCCTGCCATTAGTAATCCTACATTTTATCTATGACTGGGAAAGAAATCCTGTGTGTACATTTATTTACATTTTTACAAGTAATGAAGATAATAGTAGAAATTGTAGCTTCCATTGTTGAAATGAAATTTAAAGGAGTTTATATATATCAATGATCAATGATGAACCTCTAAATTTATCAGTGTTTCTCTACAATATTATGGATGTATTTTACATATAAACATACCTCTCGAATAACTCTATGTATTAAAAAAAAACGCGTCAAAATCCGTTGCGTAGTTTTGAAGATTTAAACATACATAGGGACAGATAGACAACAGTGACTTTGTTTTATAATATGTACATTATATATATATATGTATGTAGATAATGTATATAATAAAAATATAATTAATCAATTTTTGTTTGTTATTATAAATATGGTATGTAGAATTGATAAATGAGTACATACAACACCAAGTTTTTCAGAAGCTCTTGCTTTCCACATCCTAATATTCATTTCATCTGAACCTGTGAGAATGTATTTATTATCTAAAGTCCACTTCACACAAGTCAATCTCTGCATCCTCTTTGTGTGATATACATCTCTTGAGTTGCCTTTGAGACTCTCAAATATTCTGACAGTCTTATCATAGCTACCGGCTACAAATTCTCTACCAGTAGGTGCATAGTCTACATCTATAACTGCTGATGTGTGTCCCATGTGGATATTGATAGGCTGCTGTAGCTTTCTGATGTCAAACGTATATAAACTGTAAAGAATATTTATTTTATTGTCCTATTTTGTTTTTGAACTGACAAAATTTGTAAACTAAGGTTATCATTAATTAGGTAAACAACTGTGTGAATCAGAAAAGGTGTATAAATGGTTTAAATGTTGATATGAAAACTGCTAGGAGTGTATGGATATTACTACCTAGCATGGAACAAGGCCGAAAGGTGAGATTCAGTTTTAAATATGACGATTTATAAGAGTTTTGTGAATAAAGCCTATGTAAATAAAGTTCTTTTTGAGTTTGAGTTCATAGCAGTCTAGTAAGATTATATCTTAAAATCAAATCTGAATTAGATGTTTGTGTGAGTGTAGAATTTTATAGGCTGGCTTCTACAGCAGAATGCATCGAACAAAGAGCTAAGGCATTGTAATCCTGCATAGCAATGCAGCCAGCATTTCATTTGTATTGCCTTCTGGGCACTCTCCATCTTGACAATGTTGTCCATGTTTTAGTAGGATATTTTTGTCATATTAATGTTATAATATTAAAAAAAGTGGCTTGGTATTCAGATCTTTTAACAATAAATAATACATACTTGTAGTCTTCATTTGCCACTGTAAATACAAAAGCTTCCATGGGGTTCCAAGACAGAGCATTGGATCTTAACTCCATTACAACTTTTCTTAGCGGTCCTGATTCCCGTGAGTCATACAATATAACACTCCTGTCACTAGCACAAGATGCTAATAAATTAGGTTCTACCTGAAAAGGGGAAGTAAATTTTACGTTAATTACATGAGTATTATTATATTCATCTAATTCAGGTAGATTGATATAACAATTGTATGAAATCATATAAGAAAAACTTAAGATTAAAATCTAGTTATTCAAGTTAGGTCTTCTGAGCTTTGTTGACACATCAATGTACATTTACTATTTACCATTTAACACCAGTTCTGAAGGCTGCTCTACAGCAAACAGAGACAAGACATTCTTTTGCTTTTTAAATTTTCCAATTTTATACAAAGGCTGATTTGTGAGAGTAAGCCTACAGAACTGCATGGCCACTACAAGCAACAGTACTCGTTCACAAGATTGACTCATGTTACAGCCATCACACTCCACAACCATATTGCAGGGAAGAGGGTGACACACCACACACAATTAAATTGTAGGTAGTAGTTCTTCAACATACCTGATTAAAAGCCACATGATGTAGACTATCAACTCCCCATTTGAAGATTTTAATTGGCTCATTTCTGGTATTCTCCCACAACTGGCAGTGTTCTCCACATGTCGCAAATATTGGCTTGTACCTGTGATGTGTTATACCACTCACAACAGACATACTCAACAATGTATTTATTGGCTCCTCATCATCTTCTGTCACCACTTCAGATTTCCATGTCTTTACAGTTTTATCATCTCCTACACTAGTAAATGTATCTCCTTTTGGTGTGAAGCATAACGCACGCACCCAGCCTTCATGAGCAACGAAGTTTCTAGTACATTTTCTCATAGCCAAGTCCCACAAACGTATTTCACCATCGAATGCGCCGCTGGCTAGTACCGCTAACTTGCTAGGATGCTTGGCTAAACTGGACACTCCATCCCGGTGCCCGTCTAGGCTACCAATAAAGGGTTTCGCGAAAACTCTCTCTAGTTTTACAGCGTTCATTGCGCGGACGTATTCACGCGGCGCCTCCAAAGGATGCAAGCTTGGGTCATAGTTTCTGGGAACTATATATTTTTTATATTATTTCACATATTTATTACAATCACAGCTGTGTTTAGGTAAAATACTTACGTTTATGTATATCCCGTTTTGTGGCACGCAAGTAGTCATCTGGATTACGGCTAATTACCTTAATTTTAACTTTAGACATGTTGTAATCGTAGTTAAATTAATTGAAAAAACCTAAAGAATAACATACATTAACACAGGAATAATTACGGTGGCACAAATTTGAGTAATTGTGTAATAAAATACTACACTACACTTTCATTTTTAAATCCACAACATAACATAACCTCACTAATTACTGTTTTTTTTTTTTTTATTCGTTCCTGATGGAACAGGCTAGGGTCTGAGACCATGCTGCCTAGTCACCAGTTAGCAGTTTTCTTGAGTAGGGTCGATCCAGTTCAATTCATCAGTATCACTAATTACTGACTATGAGTATGACTACTGACTGGTTAACTTTTTTCGAATGTTTATCGCGGTTGCTAGGACCTTTGGGTCTTCTTCCTTCATTCATGATTTTGCCAACAACCGAGTTTTTTTTTGACTCATTGGCGGTGACAAAATATAGTTAGGATAAAAGAATAAAAATAAGAAAAACTATGTATGACGAGTAGGGCGGAGGCGGACAAATGGGAAATAAAATTGAAATCTGATATTTCGATTTGGTGTCCACGACCGATGTCTTCTGTCAATCTCCTCTGCCAAAGTTTAAAAGTTTGTATCCGCTTTTTGAGTTCGCAAATTTGTCGGGACATGTCTACATCCAAAGGCGAAGAGTTCGAGGTGAAATCTGCCTGAGCCATATTTTCTGTGTGAAATCTACCTGTGTAATATGTGGGTCAAAGAAGAATCTGACTCCAAATGAAATTAACTCTATTTAGTATTTACAATATTATATATTTACATCAGAAGGAGTAGGACAGATTACAGAAAAGCAAAAAAAATTGCAATAAAAATTTACAAGACAACAAGAGAAAAACCAAAAGTGACAGTCAATAAAATTTGGTTGTCATATAACCCGCGCACGGAATCACGGGCGCGGTGCGCGAGCTCTACGGCGGTATATAACAAAACAAAGTCTGTCGAGTCCGTCTGTCCAATAAAATAATTAATTACTGAAAATAATTAAAACTTAAAATATATACGAGGGTGAATCAAAAAATTCTTGGAATCAATATTAAAAAATGCAAAGATTTAAATAATAATATTTTATTTTTCTACATAATCTCCCTCCACTGCAATGCATTTAGAATAACGCGTTTCTAACTTCCTTATTCCTTGTGAAAAAAAATTATTTTCTTGACTCTCGAAAAAGTCCTCTACGGCAGCTATAACCGCGTCATTATCGTGAAATTTTGTTCCACGAATTTCCTCTTTTAATTTTGGAAATAAGTGAAAATCACTTGGGGCTAAGTCCGGAGAATATGGTGGGTGGTCAAGGAGATTGAAGCCAGCACAGCGGATTGCGTTGAGCGCAACTTCCGATCGATGGGCAGGAGCGTTATCTTGAAGGAACAACACGCCCAACGACAGTTTTCCACGACGTTTTTCTTTAATCGCTTCACGCACTTTCGGGATTAAATTTGCATAATAGGGTCCAGTTATCGTCTGGCCTTTTGGCATGTAATCAATAAAAAGGATTCCTTCACTATCCCAGAACACAGAGGCCATAACTTTGCCAGCGGAAGGAGCAACTCGAAATTTCTTAATGGATGGAGAGGATGGTCGTTTCCAAGACATGCTTTGTCTTTTAGTTTCAGGATCAAAATGGTGGACCCACGTTTCATCCATGGTGACAAGACGACGGCAAAAATTATCCGAATCACGCTGGAACATTTCGAGATTACGCTTGGAAATTTCCAAACGTCGCTTTTTGTTTTCGTCGGTTAACATTCGTGGCACCCATCTTGCAGACACTTTTTTGAACCCCAGTGAATCAATTAAAATGGATTGAACGCTACCAAAAGATATCTTTAGGATCTCAGCTATATGTTTTATAGTCATTCTTCTGTCTTCCAAAACCAGATTCTCAACCTTTTTGACATTTTCTTCTGTAACGGAGGTTGAAGGCCGCCCAGAACGCGGGTCATCTTTACAGCTTGATCTACCTCTTTTAAATTCAGCCACCCAGTACGCAACCGTAGAATAGGGTACAGCATCACCCCCTAATGTCTGCTGAATGTCCAAAAAAAATTCCTTCGTAGACATTTTTTTCAAACTGAGATATTTTATCACCGCACGTAACTCACTTTTATCCATAATTTTGACTTTTTAGCAACTCGTTGCACAAAAAAATTTATTACATGCGAACGAACTGACAAAAACAAGTGACAGTCTGCATAAATATAGTGTGATAGACACTCTTTAATTTGAATATCGAACTTGATCCAAAAAGGTTTCATATATATGCACTTCTAAGAACTTTTTGATTCACCCTCGTACATGTTGACACGCCACAATATAATTTAACTAAATTCTTAACTGGTTTCGGGAGTTAAATTTTTAAGGCATATAACTACTGGGGGAAGAAAGGGTTATTATGAATGGTATGTTAACGGGGCGGGGGACATTGGAATGTAGGACATCATACAAGAAGATTAATAAGGTAAGGCTTAAAGAAAATATGTGTCGCTTGGTAGCTCTATGGGAGGGAACTGCCTAATTTCCAATAGTTTATTGGGAGATCCTTTGGAGATTGAAAGAGACAGATTAAACTGCGAAGTAATCTAAAATTACTTTGCAGTTTGTTCTGCTAAATCACTTTCATGTATAAAATGCTTTCAAAAAGATTACCGTAGCCAACCATTTTGTGGTGATATAGTTTCTAATTTTCTATTGCAGATGATTTGTTATAAATCACAAGTGTTAAAATTAAAAATTAATAATAGTTAGGTACACACTGTTTCTTTTTACAACTTTGAATAGCAATTAGAATTAGTTATTCTGCGGACAACGTTTAGAATTATAATGTTATCGGTATTAAAGACCTGATAGCCGTGCCTGCTAAATAATAGATAAAAAATCATGTAAGTAAACAGGGTACAACCGACAACGAACGAGTCGGAACGAGTCGAAAAATAATTCTCGAAATATTTTCTAGTGTTTTTAAATTATAATGAACAAATGCTCGAGGCATAAATATTAACTGTAAGCTACTTTAATATTATTTGTATTAGTAAGGTATTTGTTCAATTCCATGAATCCATGAATTTTACGTTTCCATTACATATTTTTACTGTAAAACCCGAGTCAGTGGGTACCCTTAGGGGTACCCAGTCCATCAACCACATCGGTTAGTGGCTATTCTACGGGATCCACTAACTAAATATCATTGATGAAAATATAATTCTTTGTATGTTGTAGAGTCCATAAAATTTCCTTTCACGGTAATACGCTAAGAAGTGTGTACTGTGTAGTTATTGTGTACCTACTATTGATAGGATTATTAAATCTAGTAAGGTATCGTAACAGCAGTGCCGGATTAACCAAGTAGCAATTGCTACGGGCCCCCCGCGACCTGCTTTTTTCAGAGGTCCACGCCTTTGAAAGCATTTGCGCTTGCTTAATCCGGCACTGCGTAAGAGGCGACTAAAAGAACGCAAGAAGCAGATCACCTAGCCCCAAGAGAAGTAAAACTTGATACAAGCCCTGTGCCAATCCGTCTTGACAGCATGGCACAGTAGGCTAATTTCCCTCCATGAATTTGGAGGAGGCCCAACCCAGTAGTGGGTCATTTATAGGCTGAAATGACAATGACAACCATTATGAAATTCCTAACATCAATACAATTGACATCAGTTTCTTTGAACATGCCTAGGAAACACACAATAACTATTTATGAATCAGGGTTAAAATAATGTATTTCAGATTAGCTTTACATTTATCTGTGTCATTTTTAGGAAAGATTTCACCTACTTATGTGAAAGTCTATTGATTGTTTGTTAAACATTTGACCTATTTCAATCAATGTATGGCTTCCCACATACATTTGGTAATAACAAGTAAAGTTTGGAAGGACAACTGGACTTGTTATGGAATAGCATCACAAGAAAGAATAGTTAAAGCATCTTGCAGGAAATGATCTCTTCACGGTTATGATCGTTTTATTTTATTTTATTCCCAACATTTCAGACACTTTGCGGTGAAGAGATCATTTCCTGCAATGTGTAATGATTGTGAAAACCTAAGACATCATTAAAGCATCTTCTTGATGTCCCTACATCATTCAACAAACTGATGTTAAGACTTTTATGTAAACACTGTTAAAAGCTAAACCTATGAGTAATATTAATTGTAAACATATTCATTTAGTTTTGCAATGTAAGGTCATGCTGTGGTGAGTACACATCTCTACATAAATCACAAAAGTAGTCATATTTTCACAGCTGATACTCATCAGAACCTTGGCAGGTGAATAGTTGTGGGTGTTCATACATATGTGATCACTAAACTAAGTGTGGGAACATTTGATGTCATATGTTTGTCCTCAGTGAAATACTTCAGTGGATTTTGTAATCATAGCTACCCAGTTACCAAATCATCATGAACATGGTAACCACTTGGCCATAGTGATTCGAACTTCGAATTCGACCAGATTCGAACTTTTTTTAGGGAAGGGACAATATTCGTCCTCTATGTCGTCTGCGCCCCGCGATTCATTTTGTAGAAGGAGAACACCCTAACTCCTTTAGCTGTTGATCGTCCAGCCGATCAGGCTCACTAGCGAAAGGGATGGCCACTCTCACTAGCGATAGGGCCCATCTGAGAAGGCCCCCCCCCTGTTTTCGCCTCCCCGCTTCCCAGGCGGCGCACTAAAACAGAGCACAATAGTAATGGCAGGCCCGTTTTGGATCCTGGCACGCGCTTTAGTGCCCTGTCTGGTAAATATACGTTCGCTAATTTGTAGGACAGACTCCTGTGCTGTTGAGGCCACCAACAGATACACGTACACTGAACACGGGACCTTTACTCCTTCGATCGGTGGATCAGAATAGCTTGCGCTCTATCTCTGATCTGCCCTACCTTGTACCCCAGAAGGCATGATTAGTATAGTGCGAAAGCTTCTTACTCGATAGCGCTCCTTTACCGATATTGTTATTTACTTAGGTTTTTTTTTAATTGATACAAAATAACCGCAAATAGAACCGATCACTGGTGATATTTCAGTGGTCGGCAACGCTCGGCCGCTTCCCCCAGAGTATTATACCTAAACTAATATTATGAATAGGACACGGTGGACCGACGACCTGGTTAAGATCGCCGGAAAGCAGTGGATGCGGGCGGCCCAGGACCGGCCTTTGTGGAAATCCTTGGGGGAGGCCTATGTCCAGCAGTGGACGTCTTTTGGCTGAAATGATGATGATGATGATGAATATTATGAATAGAAAATTTACTGCGTGGCTGTTTTACAACATTACCGCTATTAAATTTGATAGGTTATGGAACGCCAGATGCCGCTTTTTGATCACGGGGTCCCGGGTTCGATTTCGGGGCAGAGCAAGTGTCTTTGTGTAAACCAGATGCACTTGCTCCGAGTCTGGGTGTCATCTGTATTTGTGAATTTTATGTTTGTAAACTGCCCCCGCGATACAGGGCCACAAAATTCAGGGATTTCGTTTAAAAAAAGATACAAATACATCGCTAATGGTATCCGCAACGCTAAAATGTACGAGATTAGATTTCGAAACGCCAAGTCACGTGAAATGTCTACGTTGCGGTTGAGGATACCGTTAGCGATGTTTTGCAACAGGTCCAAGGAACCTTGGAGAAGGAAAATATTTTGTTACAAAAATATTTATAACTTTTATCGATCGACGAAAACCACTATTCTGTACATTTAAAAGGTGGCAAAATCTGTTAATCCGATATTTATAACCGACTTTAAAAAATGTTCTCAATTCCATTTCCCTTCCAATATTTTTGTATGTTACCGCATAACTCCGTCATTTGTAAACCGATTTGAATAATTCTTTTTATTCGATTGGTTTTGCCTTCAGCTTGGTCCCATAGAAATTTCATGGAAATCGGCTAAGAAGTTTAATAAGAAACTTGACAATATATGAACAAAACTATTTGTCTAAATGCAAATTTAGGTATTTTTGGAAAATGTTAATCGTCAAAAGTTTGTAATCTGTAGGTCATTATTATGTAAATTTGATAGTACGTTATTAATTCTTTTTTTTTTTTGGTTATTTTATTTTTATTTTCTATGTCTCTGTTTATTTTATCTGTAATTAAATTGTGTACTCCTAATTCGTATTGTATGCATTTTTCGATTAATAGACAAACAGATATCTTCCTTTTTTCTTTCTCTAAAAGCAATATAAAAAATAAACAACAATTTAAAGTCGCTCCGGTATATGTTTTGTTAATCAAAGTAGAAGCGGGGAATTTTAGTTATTAAACTACGCACTTATTTTAAAATGACTTAAACTTTTACCTTAAGTCTGTATCAATTAATACTCTAATTTATTATATCGGCCTTTTCCCGGAAACTTGAAACTTGTATAGCTAAGTTGGTACGGGCCTAAGCTAATTAGTTTATAAATACTACAATTTGATATTGGTTTATATTTAAAAAATATTTGTATCCAGTTTTAAAAGTTGTAGGTACCTATAGCTATTGACTTTGAATGATGTAACTTCTGTGTCCGCCTACACTTGGACCTTGTTAATAGGACATTATTCTTATATCAGTCACGTCAGCTCGCTAAATAATCTGTTTGCTTCTATTGACGAAGCGGTCCCCCTAACGCTTATAACATTTATATGGCACGTCATCTCGTCACAGTGAGATAAGGTCACCGGCTTGATGCCACCCAATGGCAGTATTTTGTTCGTTGACCCGCTGGTAGTCGGTTGGGCTAGCGGCTCCCGTGTACCGTCGTATCCGATTGCCGTTTAATTTTAATATCTTTAATCGATCACGATTATTTTCATTTGGTAATTTGTTTTAATTTTTATATTCGGCAAATTAAATTTTGTTATTGTGTTCATGTGGTGATGTTTAATCATTAATCTTTATTTATTTTGTTTTTTTTTTATTAAGAGGTTTGTGCTTTTCACGTTAATAATTGGTTTAAACAGAAATATGTGCTAAGTTTTTACGTTATATTTGTACTGGTAGGACTTTGTTTGCCCTACTCCGTTTAACCTAGGCCATTCCTCGTTCATAGAATATTCTTGATTAGATACATTTTGTATTAGGTATGTACAAAATGATCCTCAAAGCTGCCTACTATAGGTACTGGAAGTATCTGTAATATTTTGTTTCGATTGAATTTTGCGAATGCTGCATTATAACGATATCAATACACATTTAGTAATATGTATATTCATGAAAGATTATTTTTTGCTATAACCCAAGAGTAAATTAATTATGTTCGACGTTGTCTAAAAGTGTGGGGCAATTCGTATCATGGTACATATTACACGCCATAATAGTTCAAGTGATAGTTGCACTTTCAAATCATTTTGTTCTAGATATTTAGAACATCGTTCGGAAGCCGCGAACCATTTGTTATCGTTAATGAACCAATGATATGCCGGTCACTAGCCCGGGATGTGTGTGCGCATGCTTACTGAATTGGACACGTGGTATGCCATGAGCATTTTTCTAGAAATTTGCAGGATTCATTTTTCTTCATTCATTTTAAAATACAGTTCCAGCAATCAAATATTTTGCAAATATCAAGAATATGAGAAATAGTCGTAAATAACGTTTGGCTGTTATTTAATTGTCAAAATTCATTGTCATTATAATATCGATTGCACTCTGTATTATTCTAAACAAAGCTGTCAACAAGTTAAGTTAATTTACATTAAATGCATATAAAATTATCATGACTCAGAGAGACATGCTCTTTGTGCATACCTAACAGGAACAAGATACGTTATCGGTGATATCATCAAGTTCTCAAACATATTTACCCTTTTCCAAAAAGCTTCAGTCCCACGCGACGTAACTTAAAAGAAAAACAATGAACGGTTTATTTCAATTACCGTAATCTGATGTTTTCACAAGGTCGAATGATTTTTGAGCTGAGTAGTATTAAGAGTCTCTCTATGTCTTGTCTTCAAGAACGACAGTTTTTCGAACTAAAGCTCCCGTGTTTTATGTAACTGGATGCGATCTGCAAATTGAATTTTGCTGATCTCAAATTTGAAGTAAAAGGTCGCGATAGTGTTGTCTACAAGAACACTGTCGTAGTACCTACCATTGCGATAAGTCTGTCATAGATTATGTTCTAAATTTTGAATTTTTGACCTCTATTTTAATTCGTTTTTACAGGAAATATCGATGAAGTATTTCCTTAATTGCCTGTTTTTATTACCCATAACTCGGAGACACTAATGAGACGTTATCAAAGAATCGACTGGCATATGACCCGTACGTGAAAATTACAACGTCGCATTTTCTTACCTTTAAATATGAATTCTTGGTATGGTTTTTGGTGGTTTTAAAGCCATTAGATTCCCCACTTGTTTTCACACAAGTCTTTGTGAACGTTAGGTATAAAATACCGTAAGCTTGCAGTCATTGCCCCCGTAAAACATTCCAGACTGTGACATAATCCATCAAAACCAAGTTGTTTACTAATCGATATTGACAAT
The DNA here is from genome assembly GCA_905475355.2 of Clostera curtula. Classification (NCBI taxonomy): domain Eukaryota; kingdom Metazoa; phylum Arthropoda; class Insecta; order Lepidoptera; family Notodontidae; genus Clostera; species Clostera curtula. The sequence goes on along the minus strand of FR997800.1, from coordinate 11,845,266 downwards.
ATTTTTTACTTTAAATTGGGGGAAAAACATTATAATTTGCAGTCTAAAAGCTTAGTTAAATATGAATTGTACAAAAGCTAGCTGACTCCGCCACTATTATATTCGCTCCACATCGAATCCCTATCCCTGTTCCAAATTTGCAGCAGAAATATTTATGTTTATTAGATTAGATAGGTAACTCTAACCTAACTTTTATATTGGAAAAAATTGCACAATGTGAATAATTAATTACAGACGGTTCTTTAGTCTATGAGTTCATATCAATTTATCAATTCTCTTAGAAAATTTGGCCCCGCTCTCCATAGGCGAAGACAAATTGATTGAGGCGTTAACATTCAATAAAAAGGAGCTTGTGCCCAAAGTTTGGGTACAAAACAATATTATTTATTTTTATTATTTTTAATCACTTTTCATTTACTAGGCAATTGATTTTGTAAAGTTTGGTAATTTTTCACCGTGCCTAAATACCTTTGAGAACTGTGGCATTAATTTTATACAACATATCATTCTTTTAATTAGAATTATCATTATATAATCGACGTTTCAACCTGTAAATGACCCACTATTGAGTCGGGCTTCCTCCAAAATGATGGAGGGAATTTAGCCTACTGTGCCACGCAGGCAAGGCGGGTTGGCACAGAATTTGTATCATATCTTTCGGCTGCTTGGGGCTTTGCCTCTTGCGTTCCTTTAGTCGCCTCTTACGATACCCACAAGATTTTATGGGTTGGTGAACTTGTGTATTCGAAATCCGTCACATGATATATTATTTACAGATAACAGTTTACGCCAGAAATAAAATTCATACTGGCAACGTCTATATATTGCTTGGGACCAAAAGCAAGATATTTACATATATTAGAATATGAACATAAAATGTTACTACACTATATTTTTTGTTATAGAAATATGGTATAAAGTAATAGAAAAACTTGATTTTCTTCTCAATTATAGTTATGATTATTTCTATAATATGTATATTTTAACAACATAATTACGGTTAACATAAACACAGACATAAATTAGGCATCCAATCACGCCTTATTTTCATAAAAGTAATTTATTACAACGACATAACCGGTTCTTTGACTGATTAATTTTCTACCACATTTTATAGCTTTACGATAATTTTACGATTTGAAAGTAATTTTAATGTATGATTACTTTCAAATCTCTCTCTTGGCAGCTAATATTGACATAAAATGATGTCCCTTCATGTAAATGGAAGAGGCCTTACTCAACAGTGGGTCATCTATGTGCTGAGTAGTAGGTACCTAGTAGTAGTCCACTTATGTGTTCACATGTGTATTTATAGAAACCTAAGATACATGTCATATTATGTCTTATCACATGTATAGGTAGGTACATTTCTTAATAACCACTAATAAATTGAAACATCATTTTCTCGTAATTTTTTTCTTTGTTGGAATTATTCATTACCACAGTATTCCCAATCAGCGTTAAAGTTCACCGAATTAATACGATGCTTTTCTTGATTTGTCCTGCTTGAAAGGCCCATTTTTATTTTATATTTAGACAATTATTATTCTTGAAATTCAATTTAGGCACTGAATAAGTTCTTTTTTATTTCAGACGGTGATATGGGGTTGGTTTCTACTTTGAGCCCTTTGCTCATAATTGGCTTCACGTTTCTATTCAATCTACCCCAGTGGGCTCATGCAGAAGTATTCACAGCCATAGCCGAAGTGGAACATTTATTAGAAACACACAAACGGATCATCGATGATCTAGATCATTATATAGATAAGGAAGAGAAAAGACTGGACATTCTAAAGAGGTAGGTGAACAGTAGCCCACTTATATTTTTCATGGAGTATTCAAAACTCGGAAGAGAAAGAATGAGAGATATGAATAGTCTAAAAGGTATTTTTGAGAAAAGATGTAAATTGTCGGCAACTAAAATAAAGCTAAATTTTCGTCAATATTATGTATAAGTAGTTTATCGTCGATTTTTTATTTTTCTTTAGGCATCTGGACCTTTACAAGACAGAACATGAAAAGGCAATGGAGGACATTCCCAATTATTTGGGCAATCCCATCAATGCCTTCACGTTGATCAAAAGACTGACTACTGACTTGGATTTCATAGAAGAGAGTATTAAAAAAGGAACCGGTAAGATAGTGATAATAAACATATTAACGAATTAAATGTCTAAGCTGTGTGATTTAGAATTCCAAAAGGCAAATATGCTATTTGTTTCCTAGGACCCAAACCTACTACTTTCTATTGAACATATTGATCCGACAACTTCCAGCCTTAATCTGCTAAATACAAAAGTTCTTGTCAAGTTCTTACGTCCAACGCGTGTGGCATACGTCCCAAACTGTCAAAGTTATTAGTTTACCAAAACTGTCAAAATCGACAAAGACATGTTGATTGGCGATTTTGACTCTTCAACAGAGTCAAAATTACAATGTTACAGGCCATTACAGTGTTTGGTGCTCAGGTAGTAGGTAACTATTACGACGTTGAATGTTTTAGTGGCCAAAAGAATCATTTTCTCTAGACATCACGGTTGCTAGTTCCGACATGACTAGTTAATGTGTTTACTAAAATAAGCGTTATGTAAGTTTATACCCATATCTTGAATATTTTTAATTATTTGATAATATTTTTAACGGAAATCTGAACAAGAAACCTAGTTCATTAAGTAATCGTATCTATCGCAAAATATAATGAGCTATAAATGTAATTACTGGAAGGAACAATGGAGTTCTTGTATACCGAGTATTGTTAGAGGATTTTTATTTGCAATTATAGCTGAAGTATGCCTCCAAAGAAACAGTAATTTCCCAATGCCTCTTTTGTTTAAATTTGTATTGTTTAAAATACATACATCGTCAAGTTAACTGCAAATGAGCTTTGGACAGTTTTATGAGAGAGTGAATAACGTTGATTTTGAAAATTCCAATGTGTGCAATGTGGAAATACTTGGTACATATTAGTACGTCCAGACATTGATATATTTTGTCCGTGCAGTCATAGATTTAGAAAACACAATATTTTAATCTATTTTTATTCACCAACCATACCATCTCGAAGGTGTCGAAAATAATGAGTTTTAGAGATGAAAACAAGATTCAACTGGCCGCAAGAGAAGGAAAACTTGATACAAGCTCTGGGACAACCCGTCACGGCATCGTGGCATAGTAGGGTATTTTCCCTCCATCAATTTGGAAGACTCAGTAGTGGGTCATTTATGGGCTAGCTAGATATTCTGCCATGCAATTTCCTTTAGTGGGCTCTTAAGACGCACTCAGGATGGAATGAATGGAGGATGAAATAGACTTGCTTAAATACCTAGGAAGGTTTTACCCTTAAGACTTTCACTGTGAACATTATTTTAATATAAACATATTTCTGTATTAATTTTACAGAATATATAAAGAATGTGACGATGACTCGTGCGGACTCAAAGTATCCTGTATTGGAGGATCTGACAGGTGCTGCACAAGCTCTTACAAGATTGCAAGAGACCTACCATTTGGACACCAGAGAGCTAGCCGAGGGGAAATTGAATGGTGTGGCTTACAGGTAAGGTCACCTTGCTCATTACACTTGTGTTATCGATTTCTAAACGCAGCAGTTTGACATTTCGCCATCCGTCACTTGTTCCCGCTTGTACGCTCTCGCTTACTCTGTCGCACTCACGCCATTTTTAAATTGAATAACGAATTTCGATCTCAATATACAAACTGCACAAATTTACAAAAACAGACAATATTTACAAAATACAACCTGCATGTTTTTTGCAACAACGCGTAAAGTTTTGATTCAGTCTCTGTGTTCGCGGGACTGCCAAGTGTCTGAAAAGTTTGCATTTATAAAAAATAACACGATCAGAACAGTCAAGAAATAATTTTGTATGTAACATTATAATGTTTTGCATAGTAATTAAAGTTAGATAGCACTCATCTGATTAAGTTGGCTGAGGTTATTTGTTATCTAACCTTAAAAACTATGCCATCTGCTAAACACATTGTTATAAAAAAAAACATGGCAATGTTTACAGTTTCACTATCTTTATTGTATTTACATGTCACGAAAAACCGATTACGACGATTTTATTACTACGTTAAATTTAACCTTTCTAGATACTGTTTGCTTTTTTCTATTCTGACTGTTTATTACATCGTGGCGATATTATTTGCACACACTTTAAGATGTTTGATACACATTGTAGAACTTGTAGGTACTACTATTATTCAGCCCATAGATCACTGTTACGTCGGTCCTCTTCCCGTTACATGGAAGGTTAGCCTACTGTGTCACGCTGGCCAAACGGGTTTTGTATCAAGTTTTCCTTATCTTGCGGCTAGGTTATAGGCCTTGTGATTTCCTTTTGTTGGCTCTTACGACACATTCATCGTTTTTGATTGGATAGGGGTGACTCTAAGTATTAAAAATAACCGCCTCAAAATCCTTTGCGTAGTTTTAAAGTTTTAACCATACATAGGGACGGACAGACGATAGCGACTTTGTTTTATACTATTTAATGATGATGACTACATCTCTCACGTCTCAAAAAGCCCACCTATTTATCAAGTGATGTTCGTGACATGACTGATTAAAAAAGCAGACTAATCGAAATGGGAATAAAATGTGTCATATTTATTTTTATTAAGTGTAAATTTATATCCTATTACACACTGTACACTAATTATGTTAATAAAATAATTTAGGTCAAACCACGCATAAGATTTGCATGATGTGTAAGTGTAAACCGCTTTTTAATTTTGCTCCTACAGATTAGCTGCCTGCATAATTTTCAACCGTAAGTCTTCTAATGTTGTATTATGTGAAAAAGTGTTTTTGTAATGAGTTTTATATGTTTAAGGGAAAAATATATGTTCGTGTTGCTTGTTAGAATTAACTTTTCAGGAGCCTAGTGATCATTATCATTTTACCCAAAAGCATTCCGCTTCTAGTAAGGCCGATCGAGAGGCGATCGCAACCGTCAGATTCCAATGTCCTAAACCTGGTGTCAGTCCACCGTGTGGGAGGCCAACCAGCTATGCCCAATACTATAATGTTCAATCTTACCTTAATAAAATGATTTTCCAATCAACTATGCTTAGAGAAAAATACCTTAAAGCACACTATTGTTACTAACAAGCTTTCCATTCGATACCTAATCCAATATTCATACTTTCTTATTGGGAGATTTTAAAACTAGCTTCTAATAATGAAATTCAAAGGTTCTGGACCTGGTTGAATTGTGGCGTTGCGCCATCGTTTTTAGACATTTTCTGTCGTCCGTGTTCCATATTCACGTTCATGTTGTATTTGGTGACGTTTTTTGGTGGAAGTACATAACTTATATTAACACTTGTACAGGGTGTCTGGTGGCAGATTTAGGTTTTCAAAATAAAATAAAATAAATACCTTTATACGTATAGTTTTAATAAAAGTGTTAAAATACAGAGTCATAATGCGGATTTTATTTTTTAAATATGATGTCATTCAAATGTCTTCCATCTTGTTGCACACACTGTTCAAAACGGAGCCTCGTATTCCGCGCCACACGCTGCAGTAAACTCGGTTCAATCGCGCCGATTTCTCGCCGAATATTTTCTTTTAAGTCCACAACAGTTCGCGGATTGTTGGTGTAGACTCGCGCTTTGAGGTAGCCCCACAAAAAAAAATCCATTGGGGTTAGGTCGGGGGACCTTGGTGGCCACGGGATGTCCCCAAAGCGACTTATCAGTTTTTCAGGGAAATTTTCGCGCAACAAATCCATTGAAGCTCTGGCCGTGTGTGCAGTCGCACCATCCTGTTGAAACCACGTGTGTGATGAGAACGATGGATGAGCTCGCAGGCTCGGCAAAAAGAAATTCGAAATCATGTGTCGATAATTCTCACCACTGACATTAGTCGCGTGGCCCCGTGCATTTTCAAAAAAAAATGGCCCAATTATCCCACTCGCGGATAAAGCGCACCAAACAGTTACCCTTGGGCAATGTAATGGTTTTTGGTGTTTCAATCGAGGATTGCGAGTTCTTGGAGCCCAGTAACGACAGTTTTGCTTGTTAACGTGTCCGTTTAGATGGAAATGAGCCTCGTCACTCCAAAAAATTGAATTCGCAGTGCGAAAACGCTCCAACATGGTTTCACAAAAAAATTTGCGTGAGACAAAGTCATTTTCTTTTAATTCTTGAATGATTTGAATTTTAAAAGGATGGAACTTCATGTCCTTTTTCAAAATTTCATGAACAATCGCTCTTGGAAGTCCCAGTGAAGCTGCCCTTTTCCGTATGGAAAGTCGTGCATTTTCACGTAAACTCCGTTCCACCAGTGCGATGTTTTCCGGGGTCCTTGACGATCGACTAGGCCCTGGCCGTGGTGTGTTCATAGCCGAAGCAGTTGCGCGGAACCTCTCCACCCACGAACGAATTAAATTCACACTCGGTCCATCGCTTATCCGTCGAATATTGAAATGTGAACAAAACTGCCGGCGAGCGAGTACGTAAGAATCGTGGCTCTTGAAAAACGCTTCGATAGCGAATGCGCGATGCTCACCCGACCACTGCGACATCGTGACTGAGAAATCCGCACGATCAGTGGTTCTAATGACACCACCCTCCCCCCGCACCGTTTATAACTTTTTGAAATATTCGATTTTTAAAATGTAAATCTGCCGCCAGACACCCTGTATTATTGTATCGTGTACCCTGTTTGTATGGTAAGGTGACTAGGCTACGGGGATCAAATTAGTCTTGAGCTGAGTAGTTCTTTTCACCTTACAAATATTAGGGTTCGTTGTACGGCAACGAAAATCGTCGGTTTCTCTCCTAAGGTGCAAGATCATTTTCTCATGTGATTAGCTCTATCCCCTCAAACTTTCCGTAGACGATGTCTGAAATTAAGATTTACATTTGTTCGTTTATTTTGGAACGGAACCTGGTGTCTGTAGTTAGGTACGTAGCGTAATTAACGTAATTTGTGAAATATTTTTATTTTAAGTACCCCAATGACGGCTGCTGACTGCTACGAGCTGGGCCGAGTGCTATACAACGAGAAGGATTTCAAGAACGCTATAGAATGGATGATGATGGCGCTGGAGAAGTTTAAAGACAATGAGACTATCTATTCCTTCACTGAAGTTGACATTCTGGAGTATATTAGCTTCTCACACTATTTATTGGGTTAGTTTACATTAAGGTGGATGCTCCAGGGTAGCCCGCGAAATTCAAATTTTCTTACGTTTTTTTGCAATTTGCAGGGCAGTGCTAGGTTGTATGATGATGAACATTTGATTCGCGGCTGTACGACGTGTGTAGTTACAGAGTTATAATCATCAAACTCATCAATACAACCCTCCAAGCACATAGAGGTGCAAGAATGACTTTGACGTTGAAAAAGTTTTACTTGCACCTTTATGAGCTTGGAGGGTTGTATTGATGATTTTGATGATTATAATTCTATAACTACATACGTCTTACAGCCGCCAATAACATTTTAATCCACATACAACCTAGCACTGACCTGCAAATTGCAAAAAAACGTAAGAAAATTTGAATTTCGCGGGCTACCCTGGAGCATCCACCTTAATCAACTTCTTTACTTTAACAACATGTTTTGTATTGTAGTTATGACTAGCTATTTCCAGTCTTCGTTTCTGTTATATTTAAATTATGTTAGTTACTTTTTTTGGAAATAGGCATTGCTGCTTAAATTTTTAACGCGATTTAACTACAAAGCGATGCATATTATGTAATAAATAACTGTTCAGTCACTTGGATCCTTACACCAAGCTAACTCCATTCAATTGAAGGAAGGTCTTTGGAGCTCAATCAATGGGCTCCCCTGATGACGTCAATATCAACTCGCAAAGAATTCTGTGCAGAATAAAAGAAATTGAGCAGACAGAGATTTGAAACTGAATACTTGAAAATAGAAAACGCTGTGTCAAATTGTTTAACCAGTGTAGTATATTAATAAATAATTCATGAAAATGGTAAGGTGATACGAAATCTTTAGTCAACCTATATGACCAGCCAGTAGGCTATATTTTCCATCAAATTGTAGAGATCCGGAGACAGTGGCTTGTCATGTGACATTTTGATAATTTTAAATATCAAGCAACGTTATTTTAGGCGATGTCAAAAATGCATTGGAATGGACGAAGAAATTATTGGTCGTTGACCCAAAGCACTCGCGCGCTCGCGGCAACATTCCTCATTACCAGAACAGCATCGCTGAAGAGGAAGCCCGCATTCGGAAAGAACGAAGAGGAGTAAGATTTTTTGGCTGACCTTTGAACTAAAATGTTTCCTTTTCAGATGTAGATAGAAAATACACGTTTTTAACTTGTGTCCGCAGTTGACAACGGAGTCGCAAACGGAGTTTTTTTGCTTAAAGGTGAACGCTCGCTTATGGTCGTTACGAATCGAAGTCAGAAGCATTGCACACATATCCGTACCGAAAGTCGCCTGCACCGAAGAAATCGATTTTTTAATACAATGAGGAAGTTGACTCACATCATTACAGATTTAGGGTGAAGCCAAACGAACGTAATGTTGTGAGTCGAGTCGCTGAAATTTTGCCCAGCAGAAATTCTGTTGGCACGAACTGGACTTTTGTATGAAACCGAATGCAGTTGAAATTACGTGACCGAAATTCGGTCCCATTATGCGTGTGGCTCCTTTTGGTTTAATGCACCGCCTTTGGATGACGGGTCCCTGGTTCGATTCCGAGGTCGCCTAAGTGTCTTTGTATAAACTAAAGATACCTGCTCATGGTGTAGTGTGTTTGTGTTCGTGAATTATATGTATGTAAAGAGCCCACGCGATAAAAGGTTTTAATAAAATGTTATTTCTTTCAAGGAAACTGGTAATGATGATGTTGAAACGAAACCAAGTCAAAAGCCGTCCGCTTACGAGAGAGAAAGAAAAACGTACGAATCGCTCTGCCGTGGTGATATGGATATACCCGCCGAGATTTCTAGCAAGTAAGTTACAAGTACCTACCTAACTATCTAGCCTAATATACAGGGGCGTAGCGTGCCTTGGTGGGGCCCCGTATAAAAATAAAATTTTATTTGCGGGCCCTTATGAAGGGTAAAAATATGTATACTATGTCTCGCTTCCATGCTAAATCCCGCAGCCCGCGATAACCGATGTAGGGTGTTGCCAACTTTCGAACGCACGCTCTACGTTCTACGTAAAAAAACAAATTACTATTTTTAATTTCTGAAATAATAAAATTTTGGGAAGTTTTTATTAATTTTTGATTACGCACGTCGGGCCCCTGTGGCCCGGGGGGGGCGTATAATGGATACGGCAGATACGGCGGTAGCTACGCCTCTGCTAATATATAAGGTTGAGTTTTCTGTGTAGGATTGTTCCAGAGACTATTTTAATAAGAATAAACAAAACAAAACAATAATTACACTTTTGTTTAAAAAAGCGATTCGAATTATTATTGTACGATTCAATAGTGTTCACAAGGCAGTGTGTGACATCAAGGTGTGACAAAGTAGAAAACCCAGCCACACAAGAAAGAAAACTTGATACGAAACCGTCTGGCTAATTTCCCTCCATGTAATTGGAGGGGATATTTTATAGGCCGATATGACGAAAATAAAATGAAAGTACCAAAACTTACCTCTACTACTACTACTCAGCCCATAAGTGACCCACTGCTGAGTCGGGCCTCCTCCCATTATATGGAGGGTAGTTAGCCTACTGTGCCACGCTGGCCAGACGGGTTCGCACAGGGTTTTGTTTAAACCACGCCGGGGCGTCACAGTAGACTGCGTTTACGCGAACTTGTGGCGCCCCAAGCGCGTCGTGTGGGGGTATACCGCTGGAGTTTTAGTGAGTAGACGACTCTTGGGTAGACGACCCTTGTCGGACCTCTCCCCCGGTATGCATAAATCATTTCCCCAGCGAAAGCAAAAAAAAAAAGCATTTTGTTTAAAAATGTCGGCCTTGTCGTTTTCCTCTTGTCAGCTCCCTGCTTCAGCTGACACCCTCAGGCTGAAATGGGGTGGTTGGTGTGGTGACCGATTTAGAATACATGAGCCACCACCCCATTCAATTTTTTTAATTTACATCTAACAATGTTTATTCACAGATTGACGTGTCGCTACTTGACTGAGAACCATCCGTTCCTGCGACTCGCGCCGTTCAGGGTGGAAATGATGTATCTGAACCCCGACGTTTATCTGTTTTACGATGTATTGAGCGATAATGAAATCGAAGAAATCAAGGAGATGGCGTTACCAAGGGTGATTAGTTGTTAAAATTGTTAATAAAGTATAGTATTCTTGCTTTATCCCAATTTCATTAGAGTCATTAATGTGTCTAAAGAAATGCCAGAGGCAGACAACTTAGTCGCCAACGGCCAACGGTACATTAGGCTAAATTCTTTTCATGAATTAGGAAACCCCATGCAGTGGTGGTTCATTTATAACCTGAGATGAGGGGACATTTGAAATACATATGTCACCACATAGAGTAATGAATGAGATGGTACGAGATCCGGTGAACAACATTTTAATCAAATTGATCGCCAGTTGCCAAAATTCAACCATAATAATGACAATAACAACAAAATATCTAAACAGACTTCAAAAATAATTAAAAAACTAAACAATCACTTGAATTCGGTGCCTTGGGTATCCTAATTAATGTCGATTTACTTCAAATCGTTTGTTTTTATTAGGTTTTGATGTTGGTTAATTTTTTTTGTTAACATCGTTTTTTAATTGCGTGTAACTCCGAAACGACAATTAGTAAGCTATCCAAAAATACTTCCAACAAATGTATGTTGTAAAAAAATCTACATTTCTATTGCTTAATCTGAAGGTAAAACCAATCGAATACAAAAACTCCATGATGGGAGTTTTACAAATCGATTCATCGGCGCGTACACGTACAATTCAAACAGTTCTATTTTTGAAGTCGGTTATACCCCTTATGTTTTGGCTTTACTGATGACGCTAAAACCGTATTCGCCGGATCTTAGACTATTAGAATATTCATTATATTTATTTGTGTTGTTTGTGTGTTTATTTGTGTTGTTTCCACAGTTCAAACGCGCGGTAGTCCACGACCCGAAGACAGGTGAACTGGTACCAGCTCACTATCGCATAAGTAAGTCCGCGTGGCTGCGAGATACGGAGTCGCCGACCATTGCTCGGGTGTCACGCCGAGTGACAGACATGACCGGCCTCAGTATGGACACCGCTGAGGAATTACAAGTTGTCAACTACGGTATTGGCGGCCATTATGAGCCCCACTACGATTTTGCTAGGGTAAGTGGTCGTATGGTTGTATTACCCATTCCGAACTGCATATTGTAAGGTGGCCTTGTCAATAATAATCAAAGTAATTGCCTATATTAAGTATCTTAAGGTTACTGCTGCTACTCTGGGTAGGTCGTGGCGCTATTTACAATCTCTACGCGCCCCGGAGTCCCACATCAGTCTCCAACGGCCGGGTATCCATGAGGATAACCGATGTAAAAAAAAACAAAGAATAAAGGGATATTTGAGTGTGTGAGTTAGATGTGTGTATTTGGTTATAGTTAGTGCAACGTTAAAAAAAAGGCGTTGGCAATAAAAGTCGGGCCAGATGCTTTAACGCTTCCCTTATCATCTCTGTTTAAGTCAAAGCCCTTATAGTATAGTTTAGTTCATAAGTTTCAACTAGATGACGCTAAGTTCAATTTAGATGGCGATATGGTTTTGCTCATTCATTAATGTAAGTGTCGAAGGAATTATTTTTAATACATTGGCTTTTCAAACAAACAGTTGTTCAGTTACTTATTAACCTCGCCTTTTGCACATCGTCATTGGGTCGCAAATTTGAGTAACCCTAACCACCAGTATTTTAGTTTTACACTACTGAATACGTGGCGACGCGAGACTGCTAGACAGTAGAATGGCAGCAAGGATCGACCTCTTCACGTTCCCTCCGAAGTACGGAGGAGATCAGATATTACACACATATTATGGACATGATCGACACCCATCCAACAACCAGCACACCGATTGCGTTCCCACGTGGTATAAAAAATGTATCATAATATATTTTTACAGAAACGAGAGAACGCGTTCACGAAACAAGGCGGTAATAGAATAGCGACAGTGTTGTTTTACGTAAGTCTTAAAAGTAGTCATCTTTATAATATCCACGTGTTAGCTACAGTAAAGTATTATATGTTTCAATCGTTATACATATTTGATTATAATTTTAGTATCAGGTTTCTGTCTGTGACATACGTCTTGAACTGACCAATAATATAGGTTTGGTTCCAAAGGTGTTTTATTAGATATGTTTGAAAAAGTTACCTTCGACTACCGTTTTATAGTTCACTGCCCCGTTGGTCTAGGGGTTGGATGTTTCGTCTTTGTATCGATTCGGTTCGATTTCGGGGTCGGCCCAGTGTCTTTGTGTGTTCGTGAATTATATGTATGTAAATAGCCTGCGCCATACAGGTTAAACCTAGTGCAGGGATTTCATTTTTAATTAAAAAGGACAAGAAAAGAAAGTTGTTTTAATAGGTATTTTATATATTTAGTTTTTTTTTATCTATACAAACTAATTATTATGAAAATTACACGACAGAAACTTATTAAAATCAAAATCAAAATGTTTTTTATTCGAATAAATTCTTGCGAATACTTTCAAATAGTCAAAAGAAAAATGTATTAAATTTAAAAGATATAAAAATAACTAATCATTTAGTTTTTACCACCGGTTCGGAACGCCATTCCACAGAGAAGAGCCGGCAAGAAACTCTGTGGTTGCTCTTTTAATCCTACCATTAGCCATTTATAAATTTCAACATCGGTTTTAAATTAATAGAATCGACATCTTTTATTAGCTTAGGGTTGTTTGAAATGAATTTCTGGCCGCGGGTTTTATAACTTACTATATTATTAAGTTGGGAAATTCAAATCAGAATACACCTGAGCAAACCTGCGGGTAGCAGATTGTTAATCTTTGCAATTTATTTTAATGCAATTTTTTTTATGAACACTAGATGTCAGACGTAGCTCAAGGCGGTGCCACGGTGTTCACGGAGCTTGGTCTAAGCGTGTTTCCCGTGAAGGGAGCGGCTGCGTTCTGGCTGAACCTACACCCATCTGGCGAAGGTGATCTGGCGACGCGGCACGCTGCCTGCCCAGTACTGCGCGGCTCTAAGTGGGGTGAGCTATAAAACACACACAATTCTCATAAATGCCAGAATACACATATTTTATTTATTATATACATTTATATGGCATAACAACGTTTGCCGGGTCACCTAGTTTAAATATATTTTACTAGCTGTCCCGGCAAACGTTGTTTTGCCATATAAATATCGCTATAAAAAACATGGGTTGATCGTAGAGGGGTGATAAAAACAAAAAAATCACAAAAAAATCTTAATAAAACATTTAGGGATGGTCCTTAACATTTAGGGGATGAAAAATAGATGTACTCTGATTCGCAGACCTACCAAATGTGAATATAAAATTTCATCGAAATCGGTCGAGTCTTTACGGAGGAGTTTAATAACGAACACTGGGACACGAGATTTTTTTGAATTGGATTTTTAAGTACATACCTATATTGAAGTTGGTTTTTACATTAATTGTTAAATAGTTTTTATGTTACACCCCGTTTATCTGCGAATCAAGATGGAATGACATCAATGCGGTATCTCCATACATTTTTTATTTGCAATATAATAAATATAAAAATATATAAAAGTGCTTCTTACCATTGCAGTATCAAATAAATGGATCCACCAAGGCGGGCAGGAGCTACTAATGCCTTGCAATCTGGAGTACCAAAAGGAAGAGATCGCCCGCAAGATCCCTCGCCCTGTTCCAAAGACTTCTAGATAGAGCTCCACGCAGACTAGGTACCCTGTCATGGAACTGGAGTAGTGCAAAATTAGTGATATTATGACGTAGTTATATGTAGGTAGATACTATATACGATAGTACTAGCTAGTTATGGTAGCACATTGTAGCACTTAGTATGTAGTGTCCGGATTTAACTTGAAGTGAGATTTCAAAGTCAAATAATTTATTTTGCATAGGACACAATGGACACTTACAAATTGTCAACATATTAATAAAATTGATACAATGCAAAGTAACATACTTTACCACCAGTACGGAACGCGACCACTGCTGAGAAGAACTGGCAAGAAACTTAGAGGGCTTGTCATTTTTTCTTTTTTATTACTTTGCGGGCCTGTTCATAATGTAATATATATATTACCCAACAAATTCCATTTAACAAACTGTTCTATCGGATCTAGAATATTAAAACGATTCAAAACAATCTTTAATGAAACAAAATAAAAACTTCCTTGGTCCAGTGAGCCGACCAACCCCAAACAGAAGCACCTGTTCACAAGTATAACGCATGTGACAGCCATCGGTCTCCTCAACCATATTAAAGGGAAGTGACCGACCCGTCACACGTCGCTACTATCTAATTATCTATCTATCTAATTGGCGCCTGGGTCTAGGGGATGCAAGCACTGCCTTTCAATCACAGGATCCAGTTTTATTCTTGGGGACAGCAGGTCTTAGTGTGGGTCAGATGCTTGTTCAGGGATTGGTTGTTCTACGTCTAGATGGGTTGGCATAGGGTTTCATATCAAGTTTTCCTTCTCTTGCAGGTATACGGCCTTGTCAATTCTTTTTGTCGGGTCTTACGACGCCCGCAGGATGGAATGAGATATGTATTCTAAATCCGTAGAAGATATAGCGCGTTTGATTTAATAAAAAAAACTGTTTATTCATGAATCGCTCAGAACAATTAATAATTATGCAAGGAAGTGACACAATTTAAGTGCAATAACACTAGCAAATGCTATCGTATATGTCTTTGCCATATATAAATATTGTTATTATAATGCAAACAAATTTTAATCACACATTAAAAATAATATTGTATTCAATTAAATATAATATTCAAATTGCACTTTTCACAAAACTTATTGAATACTCAATATCAAATGTATGTAGAAATAGACATTAGGGATACAGGACTAAAATTTGTTTGGTAATAACATTGTCGCCATTATAGAAAGTACAATTAATTACGTACAATTAAGTCTTGTTTTCATTTAATTATGTTAACCAGAATTACTTTAAAAAAATCTTGCCTAACAAAATGACATTATAGGAATTAAGATTATGACAAGCTTGAACCAATTGAATGAAACAAAAAGAGGCTTAATAGTTGCCTGCAATTTTATTTATTACATCCATTCATATAATGTAGTTATTTACGTAAATCAGTGTAGTTAGTGATTCATCTAAGCTAAATATATAAAATTTCTTTTATTTATGTAATTTTTAAAGAAAATGAAAATATGGAAGTTTTTTACAAATTAACTCTAAAAATAACATACCAGTCATTTAGTTAAGTTTTTATACAGGATGTAACAAACACCCTATAGCCTTAATGAAAGAATTTATAAATTAATGGATCAGTGTGAGTACATTTTTTTGCATTTGCTATTTATACAGTTAATTCCCTTTTGTTGCACACATGTTTATCAACTTTTGCCTGTTTACTTAAGTATAGCTTATCTTTGACCTTGAATGTACAGTTTTTGTGTCTGTGTAGGCTAATCTCTGAAATGGCTGGACCGATTTTAACGGGACTTTATTAAGTACGACGCTGTTTTTTTTCTATTTTCAATGGCTTTATGCTCTCGCTTAGAATGGCTATAGCGTTTTTGTTCGTCCCAGTAATCTCAAATTGCATTTATTCTACATTATGAAGGTTTTATTATTTACCCTTAAAATTGCTGATACCACACATTTGTCTCGAATTTTCACTTTAATCAGTTTTGATCTCTACCTTTCATTCACAAATATTATATTTGAGACAAACATGTTAGGAAAAGCAATTAAATATCGTAATATAGCTAATATTAGAATATAAATTACTATAAGATACAAAATTGAAGAACTGCTTTTATTAATAACTACAGTTTTTGTAGAACAATGTTCTATAAATCTTTCATTTTACGCCTTATTTAATTAACGTAAACATTTTCTATTAGCGAAGCTACAAGCTAGAAAATAGTTCGGCTTCTTGTTATATATATATATATATATATATATCCTTGGACATTTCACACAACGCCATCTCGTTCTCGTCCCAAGCTAAGCAACTTAATGCTTGTGTTATGGTAACGAGATGGATGATAAACTACATATATACATATTTTTTTTGTAAATAAGTACATACATGTTATAGATAGAAAACACCCAGACCCGGAACAAATACTTGTAGGTCATACAAATATTTCTTCCGTGCGGGGATCGAACCCGCGACATGCTGCGCAGCAGTCTATCGCTCAACCACTGCGCCAACCGTGTATAAAAGTAATACTACTACTACTCAGCCCATAAATGCCCCACTCCTGAGTCGGGATTCCCATCACATGGAGGGAAATTAGCCTACTATGCCACGCTGGCAAGACGGGTTGGCACTTGGTTTCGTTTCAGGTTTTCCTTCTCTTGCGGCTAGGCTGTTGGTCTTGTCATTTCCTTTTGTTGGCGCTTACGACATCCTCAGTATGGAATGGGTTGGTGACACAATTTATTCTAAATCCGTCACCACATAAAAAGTAATAACCTAATTTAAAAACGAAGTAATAAATACCTTCTTGCCGATCTTTGACCTAGATACGTCACCTACCTTAAAAACCAAATAGACTTAAAAACCAAATAGATCTAATACTTATAACATTCAATAAATTCGATTATTTACCTGGTAAATGTACAATCAAATGTTAATTGATCCATCAGTCGGTATTCCTAGTAATTTATCATGTAAGTTTTAAATTTATTTGTATCGTTTTAAAGAACCACTAGCGACCCGTCCCGGCTTCGCACGGGGCAATGATGAACATCTAAATGTATCAGTGTTTCTTTACAATATTATGCATGTATTATACACCTTCCTCTTGAATGACTCAATCTATTTAAAAAAACCGCTTCAAAATCCGTTGCGTAGTTTTAAAGATTTAAGCATACATAGGGACGGACAGACGACAGCGACTTTGTTTTATACTATGTAGTGATGATTATAGTGATGTCGTTTTCAGTATACTTATAACAGTTTGCTTAGTATAAACATCAAAGTAATCCGAACAATGTTTGGTTTTATCATAACATAGCTAAGAATTCCCAAGGAATCCTTTGACGAGGTATAACATGCCTTTATTTAACATACAATTTATTTCATGCGAAATCTTCCGCCCGCTGTGAGGAGAGCAATTTAAGACAACAAAAACGTTACATATAGAATTATACGTATACTGTACATAACATTCCTGTTGTTTATACATTACCCTAAAGCCGTGTACACACAAGCGAACTGTGACTACAACTTCTCGACTATTTTGAATATCTGAAATATTTAATTGGTGTTTATTGTGAATGCAACCTTATAGAAAGTTCAACTTATGTCCATCAGTATTGAAGGCTTGAAATGCACGAATTTAGTTGCAATACCAGCCTAATGTACGTAACTTTTGACACCCAACAATAGCAATACCAGTAGTAGCAATTTTTATTGCCGATATCGGAAGGTAGTTCACAAAATTAAATTATTTTTATTAAGGTAGCCATTCAAAATATGAGCTCAGTAAATGACAAAAATCACCTCTAAAACAGAGTCCGCAAGGAACTCCAGTTGTGTTTAAGATAATGGCTGGATACTTGCTCTTGAACGTATAGAAGCTTTTGTAAACGGTTGCATCTCATTTAAAAATCGTTGTGAAAGGGTTGACAGTTACAATTCGCTATTAGGTACGCGGCTCAGATCTTCAGCCGATGTATGGTTTACTTCAACGGCGATATCTGGTGTATTTCAGAACAAACAAAGTAAGTACATGCATGGTGGACTTTAGCATTGCACACTACTGTGTTTGCTGTGAAACACACCTCTTGCTTGTTTTTCTTTCTGCTTGATCACTTGGCATTTATCGTCCTGCGCCTTAATACTGCTCTATGAAAGTCCATATTTTATCATTCAAGCCTTAAACTACCTCTTTTACCGTGATACCCTTAGGCCTACTTCAATTTCCGCGCCACACAATACCCCCAGAATGCATTGGTACAACACTCTTGCTAGAAATAGAACTTTATAATCAGTTCTTTCATACATGTTAATTACCTAAGTTCTATATGAAGATAACCCTACAGTGTTGAGACAATTAACACTTAAATTTCGAACGTAATTCTGATACCAATAAATCTTCTAGGATGTAAAAAGTATCCAAAAAAATGCTATTGGCGATTTTTATTCAAAGGATTATAATTCTTACAATATCGGCTTTTATCGTTAACAGACGTGAAGACGATAAATCCTTACAAAATGTTTATTAACGATTCCTTCAAACTGCTTTACATCACATCTTTTGCTCTTTACAATAGCTCTTTGTGTTAAGGTCAACAGTTATGTCTATGGACATCGAACCTCAAGTTTCTTTTGCGAATTCCACATTCATGGAAGCAATAATGTTTCCTTGTGAGTTTCCAATACTGGGCGGTCACAATGCTGTCACATGAAAAGTGAAACCATCCGACTGAAGTGTCAATTTGCAGTCGTATGCTCGTTATGTTCATTGTGGGTTTGTTGCAGCTGTCATGATGTCTTGAAATTATTAGTTTAAAATTGAATCATAGTTCCTTTTTCATAGTTATTGAATCATTCATAATTCATAATTGAATCATAGTTAAATTTTCTTAGCATATCGATGATTTAATAGGTACATAGGTGTCTAATAGTGCTTACAATTTGATCGGGTGTACTTCTATTAATAGTCTGTAAACATGTGCTGCTATGAATGAATGATAATGCATGGATCTCCTTTACCCTAGACTATTATAATAACTACTTATTAGAATAAACTCCATTCGGTCAATTGGTGACGAATTAAACTTTGTTCACTATCATATCTCTTCAGAACGACCTGATGGCCATATATAAGCGGTCACATTATGTAATATATAAATCCGATCACGCTTTATTGTGCCTGTGGTTCTGATATTAATTATCCACGTCCCTTAAGTGCGTCGTCCACGCAGAGAGAATAGAGCTAGACAGCTTGACAACTAATCTAATCTATACTCTAATTTCTACGTACACGTAGCCGAGCCTGTCTACGTAGACTGTAGTGACACATTAGCTAGGGTAGTCTCTGTAATGTGTACACGTCGTAGATTGCCCTATGACAGTCGCTCTCCGTAATTTCTATCGTCTATCGCGGCGCTTTAGAACGTCGAAATAAAAATAACCTCTATTAAAGATTTCAAAGCAATTTATGACTTACCTTTTATTTGTGAAGATCAATTTCTCCTCTGAGAACACCTCTATTCAGATGAAAGATGATTGAGAAAGAAGTCCTTAATCATTGCAAACCACTAACTTTAACTATGGGTTATTGATGGGGTAGGATTTCAGGATCTGCATGTTAAGCGTCTGCATGTTAAGCTATATGGTAGTGACAAAATTATAGCCATCATAGAAGATTCCATTCAGCTTCGAATGCGCTTTAGATGTCCACGTACGGGGCGGTAACCATGTAATATGGCAAAAATGTTCTCGAATATTAATGTTGAACACCATTTTTGAATACATCAAATTTAAGATCCCCATATGGCATTAGTTATGGAAGTAGAAGGTTAATTCACTCGCTCATGACGTAATTGATAGCCAATGGACGACAAAGTCCTCGTGGCGACCGCATATCAGAAAGCGCCGTGCTGGTAGGCTCCACACGGTGGACCGACGACCTGGTTGGTTAAAGTCGCCGAAAACCAATTGATGTGGACCGTGCAGGATCGACTTTTGTGGAAATTATTGAGCCTATTTTCAGCAGTGGACTTCGTTTGGCTAAAATGATGAGGATGAGACTTCAAGCATAGCTCCACTCAGTTGGTCATAGAAAAAAATAACTTGCTGGGACGATCAGTTTCGATAGTCCTCAAATGCTGTAAATGACTTCGGCTTAAATCCGACTTAAACTCACCTCTTACTCTCGAATTCCTCCCCAAATGATGCTTCTCCAATTCCGCATCTTGTTTTTCAATAAATTGATCGCAGCTCTATTTTCTAGTTTACATGCTTGTAACTTTGGGCAATTTTATTACTCTTATTTAAGGCTTTGATTGCCGACTTCCAAAATATGGTCACAACACTTCGCCAGGCCAAAGCTGGCATCAAACTGGGGCTGGTTCGGCTCGTCGTCGTCGCCTAACGATGCAACCGGACCTCCATTGTAAACATCCACTGGCTGGAATCCTAAGGCACATGTCATACTATAACGGGTCGCACATAATTATCATATGGAATTTCGAACTACAAACAAGCGATATATTCTGAATAGCATTTTCTTCTACGGCTAACATCGTTGCCACAGTAAACGAATTGCAACTATTGCAATTATCCTTGAATTTCCCAGAGCTGTAACATAAACTTCAGTTAACCAAATAGTGCTATGTTAATAGTTTAACCAAGGATTTAACAGTAGTATCATTCGGTATTTATGAAAGAAAAATACATCATCCTTATGTAATAATCATGTGCATAACTTGCGATATCCGATTTAAACTATGTATTCGTTACACGTAGTCAGTAGTAAGAAAACTGACAGGTTTAACCATATAATTACCGATAATCCCACCAGATGAGTCGCAAAGGGCATTTGGCAATCGCTCCATGGAAATGCTGGTAAAAAGACTTGAGGAATTGGGGGAATGCAAAGGGGATATCTTTAAATGAGCGTAATGCGGAAGTTCTTCGAGGACGGGATCCTTTTAAAAAATACCTTATAGATAGGTATTTCTTATTTTGATAACATTTGTAACGTTGTAAGAAAAAAGGGTGCGATTAATTAAAAAATACGATACTGCAAAGAATTAGAAAGGGATGGAAAAAAACAGTCGTGTAAAAGTATAGTTATGGGAGTGGATGATATTATGATGGTACGCAGGTATGAATCAAACCTAAGTAGGGTAGGATATTGAGGCTCGAGCGTTGCGCCTCGCGACCAAAGCAATTAATGCGACATTTAGATAATGTCTGACCACCTTGGTGAAGTTTTCGCAAGCCTTTGACCTAGGTCGATATCGATATCTTATAACAGCTTAATTTATCAAGAAACCGATAAGCTACAGACATCACTTCTGCACAAATGCCTGTCCATAGAACCCTCTATGGAGGGTTTTCCGCTAATCACATCTTTCAACGCCACTGCTACTATTCAGCCCATAGATGACCCACTTCTGAGTCAAGCCTCCTCCAGCGCCTGTTCCTAACCTACCCAAAATCAAAAATCATTTAATCAACTTGGCTCATTAGAGCTCTTTTGACAAGTCATACAAAAAAATGTCACATTGAAAATATTATACCATTTACCACCGGTTGGCATGCAGCTCTACAGCTAAGAGGGAATTTGGCAACTCGTTCCTTTGTCGCACCCTAAAAGCATGGAACTCCCTCCCTGCGCACGCATTTCCACCTACCTACAATATGGGGTCTTTCAAACGAAGCGTGAAGAGGCATCTTGCGGGCCGGCAGGGTGAGGATGGCTAATGCTATACTTACAGTTTAGCACTAGGTATCCCCACTTCTGGACGGCATTTCCACTTAACATCAGGCGGAAAGCCGTCATCTGCCTGCTCTTACATAAAAAAAAAAAATAAGAGCCGGCAAGAAACTGTGTAGTTGCTCTTTTTCAATACAAGGCCGGGATACGACAGATTTGTGAAAGCAACTAGGTATGCCTGAAGGATTGGCACTGGGTAGCCTTACGGCCTACAGAAGCGACGAGAAGAAAACATTTTTATGAAGTGTCCATTTGATTCACGTGATATAATAGACTGGTTCTAGAACGGCTTCTTAAAAGCGTTGATTAAAAATATGAGAAATAACCTAATAAAGAGTGTTGTTGTTATTGAAGTTTATTTCCATGCACGTTTATAAAAAGAAATTAGGTCATGAAAATGAGTATTTTTACGAGCATGAAGGTTATATACAGGTTGTCCCAAAAATAGCACGCCACAGCGACACTGGAAGGTTAGCACTAGATCTCTTCCACAAAAAATATAAGGCTTGGGATTATTTGGGACAACCTGTATATAGCTTACCCTATAGATAGAGATAGATCTGACGATCCTCGGTGTTAATCGGACATCTATGGCAGTCAATACACGAAGCCAGCAGCCGTTGCACCGTATAAATACTGGTAGCCACGGAGCCAAAAAGATCCGTGTGGTGACGGATTTAGAATACATAGAGTCACCACCCCATTCCATCCAGGGGGTGTAGTATGAGTCGACAAAAGGAAATGACAAGGCTATGTTTTCAGCCGCAAGAGAACCTAACTTTAACCCATGTGGGGGCGGGTCAGAAAATAAAACATCCCCACTGCACGCTGGGAAATAACACGTGTTGTAAAAGTCAACAAAACCCAGCACGCTTGGTGGTAGGATCGAATGGTCCGCTCAGTTAGCTGCCACCCTCACATCTAATCCGGCGCCAAGTAGTTTTACTATGTTCCGTCGTGTGTATGTGAGAGCCAGAGCCCGACAGGGCATTTCCTTGAATTGCCTGCTCCATCTTAGACCCTGGCGTTGCTTTCCATCACGCAAACCTAGGGCCAAAGGGATTCAAGTCGCTGACCTGTGTTAATCCGTCTGGCTTCCGTTTTTAAGTTATCCCTTAAGTAGGTGATGTACCTAGGTCAAAAGTCGGCAAGTAATTGTAGGTGGGTGCGTTCTTGTATTTTTTTTATTAACGTTGTTTTTTTTTACTTACTTTTCAAGTTAGGTTATTACTTTTCGTGTGGTGACGGATTTCGAATACATAGTGTCACCAACCATTCCATACTGAGGCTGTCCTAGGAGCCGACCAAACGAAATGACAAGGCCAAAAATCTAGCCGCAAGAGAAGGAACACTTGAAACGAAACCCTGTGCCAATCCGTCTTGCCAGCGTGGCATAGTAGGCTAATTATGGCCCTGTGATGGGAGTAGGCCCGACTCAGCAGTGGGTCATTTATGAGATGAGTAGTAGCCAGAATAGGTTAGACAGGTGCTTACCCCAATGAGATTGGGAAACGATGAAGTAGATGATGATGATGATCAAACTGCGGCTTTCTATGTATGTGTCGTACATACACACATCCATCAAACATGAGGGCACGCGCCTGAAATGTTTGCGTACACAAGAATCCTCGGAATCATTAAACAGGATGAGCTGCTAGAAAAAATGTTGTTTTTCACGCGCGTTTGTATGTGTCAGGTGCTATTGTTTACATAATATATTTCCCTGAAAAATGCATTGTTGACTGTCGCTGCGTACTTACCGAGCGCTTTAGCTTTTAATATAAGCGTTATACAAGCTAGCGTTCTCTGAGATATTAGAAATCTTATCTGATATAATAAATGACCTGATCATGTAGTGAAACTAGCCAACTGTGGCACGGTAGTATGACGGGTTGATACAGGTTCGCTAGACGCTACTTTGCCTGCCTTTTATATTCCTTTAGTCGCCTCTTACGTCACACTCAGGATGGAACAGGTTAGTGATATAAGTCTCTACATCTGTCGCACGGATACTAGACGTGACCGTAAACACAATATAAAGAGTTATAGCGACCAGCATGCTACATACATACTTTACACAATTTACTCGAAAAATCTGGACTAATAACATCAAGAAATATCGCCTACAAATGCGAGAAATACCACAGTCCACAAAGTCCTACACCGCGATAGCGAAGTTTAAAGAGCAATTCGCACGTTTAATAAATCCTTGACTACAGTTATCGGGGGATAGGCGCCGCGGACCACTGCCACACGCACATACCACCTCGACTGGCTGGATGATCAGCCCCTTGCGCCTAAAGAATTAACAAAACACAACCAATTTGCAGGTCAAACAATTTCTGTCTCTGTTGTATCCATCATTGATTCTGACTTCCGTGCTTCATTGGGCACGTAAAGCCGTCTGTTATTCTACTTTATATGGGAGTAGATACATGCAGTCAGAACCTAGCGTGAAAACTGTCAGCTCGTGTTACGTGTTCGCTAACAATCACTTTGTATACTGATAGCTGATAGCGAAATCAGGTTAGACTGTCGACCCCAATGAATTTAGAAAATAAGTGACAAAGAAAGGTTTAACAAAAAAAAATATGCGTAAAATTTTGGATAATACCTAAAATATCGAGCCATATTGATCGATGGACTTATTGCGCTGGTTTCTTTGTAGGCGCAAAGAATGAGATGTCTACACTTGATGATAAGGGTCCCCCGATCAATAGCGGCTAGGGAATGCCTCCTTTAAACAACTTGCGTGATTTAGGCGTTCTTCGTGTGTAGTGTTTCTATCCTTAACAGTAAAAACATAACAAATATTATTTTAATTGAAATTATTTCATCACCAATATACCGACCTTAATGCTGAATACTTTACCCTAAAATTAGAACTATCATCATCAAGAAATACGAAATACGTACCTAGATCGCGATAGCGAAGTCCCAGATCGGCACCCCACCAGAGATACTACCTCGATTGGATGGTCATCACTTGCCACATAATAACAAGGGCATTACGGCACTGGTTATTATTTCTATCTATATATTTCATCAGAATTGCTATAGTATTAGACGTAAAACGATTTCCAATCAATTTATACCAGCACCTTCCTAACTACCCCGTTCTTACCAACTAACATGAAGCAATAAAAAAATATTTCAATATATAGGTATGTATGTGGTAACGATATAATTAGAGCGTGTGTAGGTCGAGAGAATGAATGAAGAACGATTGCCTAAAAGTGTTATGGCGAGTATGAACGAAAGTGTTGGAAGGGGTAGACCTAGACCGACGTTTCAAGACCAAATCAGGGACGTCTTGAAAAAAGGTCAGGTCAAGAGTACCCTAAACCGAAGAGCATGTATGAAGAGAATAATTAAAGTGGACGAAGCGAAACAAGTATGTAAGGATCGTAACAAGTGGAAAGAAGTGGTCTCTGCCTACCCCTATATATGTGTCTTCAAAAATCGATCTAATCTAGGTTGCTTTTGAGTCGGGACTATCTTTCTACCGCTACTCGGTAGTATTATATTACACTTCCGTAATTACTAAGTAACTCTCACGATTATATTTTATTAATTATTTCGTTGTCAGTGAGTTAACCTTGATGAACCTGTTTACGATAAACGCAAACACAACGTCTCAGTAGAGCAACGTTATTGTGAGTAGGTAAATACTTTTCGTGTGGTAACTGATTTAGAATGCATAGAGTCGCAACTGCATTTCATCCTGAGGGTGTCGCAAGAGCCGACAAAAGGAATTGACAAGGCCGATAACCTAGCCGTAAGAGAAGGAAAACTTGATACGAAACTCAATGCCAATCGGTCTGGCCAGCGTGGTACCGTAGGGTAATTAGTCTCCATGCAGTTGGAGGAAGTCCGTCAGTAGTGGGTAGCAGTAGAAGTAAGTAGTAAATAATTTTAGTTTTTTTTTCATCAATCTTTATTAATCCATAGATGAATCACATCCAAAATAAAAACATCATATACGTTGGTAATTTGTCATTATTCTTAAAGACAATAAAACATTTAAAATGTTAAAATCCACTACCCATTTATAACATCCATTTATATTTTAAAACACATGTAAGTAAATACTGATAGAACATTAACACATAAATAACATTTTAAATCTACGTAACTAACAGGTAACACAACATTCATTTTGGAACAACTGCGAGTTTAATAACGTACTTATCTAAACTAGAGATTGATCAAGGTCACAAGAAAAAAATAAACGAACCTTTCTCTCAACGATACCCTGTATACATCTCACAACAATAACCCTCGCACCACTATATCTCTCTCTTTTTAAAAATAATATACTTACAGTAAGATAAACAGGATCAAAAATAGAATTCTTCAAAATATGGAGATTCTTTTAAGTAGATAGTATTGTTTTACAGCAAAAGTAATAAATCAGACTCTTTAATTTGTCAGGAATGTGCAGATCTTATATCTAAGGGGTCACAGCTATATTCTAATCACTATCGATTTAAGGTTTCGGTAGTCCTACGTTAATGTCACCTACATACAACGAAACACAGACATTTAGCACATCAAATATTTAAAATTGTTTGAAAACGAGTCACATTCGAGTAACATTCGAGCCGACTTGATGAATATTGTGCCGTCTTAATCAACTAATGAATAACCTTATCCACTAAACACACTCATAGATTGACAAATTTAATACTAATCTCAATAATATCAATGGCAAGTTATAATCAACAGACTGTTGTGACAAATAACAACTTAGTAAGTACATTGTAATAGCGCAAAGAAATGAGAGATTAGGGCACAAAAATCTCTTCAAAAATAACAAAACCAAACCAAGCCCCAAGGAAGAATCGGAAATGTTAGGGAGGTTTAGATTTCATAGTTGCGGAATTTAGAAATGACCTCGGAGGGAGGTTCTTGGTTGCCGCTGTTGCCCCAACGGCCCCAGAGGGCGGCACCGCCCTCGGAGGCGCGACGAGCAGCAGGGTTGCTGGGCCCCAAGCTTGAAGGTCCCGAAGGCCTGCCGCCCTCGCCTTCGATCATGCGGTCCTTAGTGTTAGGCTTGGACCAGTGCATGGACTGTTGGACGTGGTCTTTCATGCCGAGCCACTGCTTGTAGCCCATTGCGATGCCGCTGAGGCGCCATTTGTCGTAGAGAGCGCGCTTGGAAGGATCGCAAAGGGTTTCCTTGGCCTCCTGTTTTAAATTTACAAATACATTTTATGACAAGTCTTAAACAATCAAACTATATATTTTCAACTTGAACCTTTATTTTTTTGAAGTTTTTATGACTTAAGTTGAGTTTACCTGAGCTTACACGTATTTTTGTAAAAGAGCTGAGTAAAAAATAATTTCTGAGAAGTACTGCAACTGCAGTAGGTATTGCGATTGTGAAATACAATTTCACACTTTATTTATTACTCAAGAAAGTCAAATTGAAGTCATGGACGTGGATGCAGAAGTTAATGTTATCATAGATTTATCTTAACCAACCTTCAATTGCTGAAACTTAGCTTCAGCATCTTTATCGCCGTCGTTCTTGTCGGGATGATACTGCAGAGCGAGAATCTTGTATTCAGCTGTGATCTGCTCCACCTGAAATTGCCACCAATAACGTTACACACGCCCACTACTTGATTGATAAAACTGCGTCTTATGTAGACGATATGTAATGAGGCTACTGCGTCTGCTTTCGAATAACTGGATAATATTAAATTTTAAGATTCTGCTATATTATACTTCAAGAAATTATAGTACCCATCAAATTAATATTTTGTGCTACTCATACCAAAACAATTCCACTTTACACTCAAATAAAATTTTCTTGAAAATATGTCGTCTGCATAGCTACTATCTGATAGCTTCTATCAATAAAGCATCAGCGTAAGATCATGGATAGTTCCGAGGTATCCACAGTCCTACACATGCAAAGCACATCGATTAGCTTCAGAGTTGAGAATGTTGTTTATCTCGCTCGGGGAATCTAAATGGAACTCTGGTTCCGAAGCGATCCATAATGGAACATCTATTGGACGCTGTAACCAAAAGATCCCTGTTCTTCTACTAAATGGAACTTAAAGGCAATCGCGCAGTGTGCTTATTGGTACTTAGCCAATTTGGGCTTAGGCTTAGACCAGCTGTCAGTTTTCACGCTACTGGCTACGTGAGACGACTGCCATAGATGGTTTGCGAAGCCAACAGCTTTACTTGTCTTCCGAGACACGGAAGAGGTCAGATATTACTAATGATGTAAAGCTATCCAACATCTAGCGAAGCCAGACTTTGCTTAACCTACAGATCGATTTTATTCCACACTGTCCGCTAGTCGACCTTAAGTATAGTAGTAGTTCGCGCATGACATCAAATCGTTGCGTGGCTAACACGTTCCTTCTCCAACAATCACCTTTGAGATCCGAAAATCTATTATCGGGCAGGATCAAGGTGTTTGGTGAATACTTTAATGAAGTTGGGGAAAAAGGCAAGGTAGATTGAATACGATTATAAACATAGTATCAGCCAAGTTATCTAACTGTAGGCACGCAGTTGTTGCATTAATCTTGTTCGATTACTACTACTCGGCACATAGATGATGCTGAGTCGGACCTCCACCAATTATATGGAGGGTAACTAGCCTACTGTGCCGGGTTGGCACGTTCTTCTCTTGCGGCTAGGTTTTCGACCTTGTCATTTGCTTTTGCTGGCTCTTACCACACCCTCAGCACGGAATGAGGTGGTGACACTATGCATTCTAAATTCGTCACCACACGGAAAAGGGTAATATAACAAGAGAAATAGCCGGAAAATTTAGTGTGTCCTCAATATACTTCCACTGGGGACCAAATCTAAGCACTTTCGTAGCTTGGGCATGATTGGTAAGGTCATATAATTTCTGTTACAATCTGCTGTATCCTAAATATTCGCCGCTTAATTAATTCTCTTTTACAGGCATTGCGGCCTAAGTTTAATTGTAAAATCTCTTCAAAAGCATAGAAAATGAATAAAATGTCTTTATATCATTTAAAATTAAGATCAATAATATAATATATACATATAACTCAACCCAAGAAAATTACTCAATAGGTTCGATCAGCGCGAAGAGTTGCATTATTTAAGTCAATCGTAAACATCACAACCGCAATAAAGAAATAACGGGGTTTTGGGAAACCCACGAATGAGTAATCTTGTTGACGCAATTATGCTACAATTCCTTCCTTATGTTACAAACAAACATAAACAAACGTATACCTGACTAGTCCTATTAAAACTACAATTTTATCAGATGTAGGTCAACTCACGGGGCCTCGCTGGAATAAGGTCACTGGGCAGAAGAGAATCAATACTCTTTTCCAATTGCACTGAAGGGTGTGATTATTTCATTTGTATATCATAATTAGAGAAAAGGTTACTAACCGTAGAGTTCTCGTCACAGCCCAAGAGCGCGTAGAAATCGTCGTGCGGATTTCTTTTATAATTTAGTATTTCATCTACGCCCGTCATCTTCACGACCCTCCCGAGCGAAACCCCAAATGATACTAAAGTAAAGCGAGCTAACTAGTGTTGCTTGAAACCTGCGCTGCACTGCGCTCTACTTACCTTAGCGGTGGATAGTCGAGTTCGTATCGATACTCGTTCGATTTAATTAATTAAGGCTTTTTAAATTTAGTATTTGTGTAATGTTTATTTGTTGGTTGTCTGCCTCTATGTTTCTTTTCAGACGCCTTAATGACACCCTCAGTATGGGATGGATTGGTTATATTGTTTATTCTGAATCCGTCAGCAAAACTAGTATTAATAATAACAAGAGCCCATACAGCTCTGCTCTTCCGAAATAAATTATTTTTAGCCACCAATTGTACTTTTACACAAGTGCAATTGTACTGGTGTTTGATTTTGTTTTTCCCTTTGTGTAAAAATCTCTACATGTCTTGCAATGGTTAGGTACAAAGATTATGTAACAGTTTCCAACGAAACAAAACATATTACATAATTATAAATAGTTTCTTTGCAAAAACAACGTGACATCTCCAAACAATGATTCATTTAATTTTTAACCTTGTTTTATTGGTCAGAAAGGAGTTTCTTGCTGGAAAGTGGATGTAATGTTATTCTTGCAAAGAGGCTTCAGGCGACATGGTTTAGCGAAGAAAGATTATTCCAATAATTCAACGCGTATCGACAAAGTTCTGCTTGTTTTGTTCAGCATCACATATGCGGTACATAGACAAATGACTTTAGCTGTTTATACCAAAATGCGATAATAAAAATCTTACTAACTGAACTTGTATCGACTAAATCAAGTCACAATCGATTACAAAAGAACAAAGAATGTAGTCGATTCTCACGGAGAACTCTAACTCACACACACTAACATAACATAGAATCACAGCCAAAGAGTAATCACAGCCAGCGGCCATTTGGAGTTATTACAGGGCTACTAGTTGTTCAAACACATTGTCTTTGTGTGAGTAGGTTTAATAATTTCACTAGAGTTGCCATCGTTATTTTAGGAAGATAGAGCCATATAATATTTTAAAGTCCAAACCTATTGAGGAAAAATTGTTCCGTGAAAAAACTGGTATTGGTAAAATCCCCACATTTATGACTAATGAAATACCTGATGAAACGAATGAGAGATCTTGTTATGCAAATATTCTGATATTTTCTTAGATCTTTACCTCATAATGTTTTTATACTTTTTTTTACAATTTCACAGGTACCATTTTTAACAACTTAGAATAGAATTTTTTTTTCATTCTGCAAGATCACGTGGTATCTGGTGGGGGGAGGGCTATCGCCCAGGCCGCAACAAAAGGAAAACGTGATACGAAACTCTATGTCAACCGGTCAGCGTGACAGTAGGCTAATTACCCTCCGTGTAGTTGGAGGAGGCCCGACTCAGCAGTGGGCCATATAAGTGATGAGAAGTAGAAGAAGAAGACATAAGTAGATGTAGCATTGCTTCAGAAGTTTTATATAGTTATAAACGTTCGTCTTTTTGTTTAGAGATTTCTTACACTGGCAACACCCACCTATGTCAATGTTTAGTAATATGGGACCTAATAAAATCTGTGCGTCGGCCTCTGGGGTGGTTAAGTTATATGGCCCAATTGCCCAAATTGTTTTATGAGATGAGTTGGCGTAAAGTAAAGCGGATATCTAGAGTATTTTTAAAGAATATAATTGTCTGCGATCTAATAATAGTACTTAAAACAAAATGCGTTGTAGTGTAGGCTCTAAATCTACATATTACACTAATCCCACCCGAGCTAGAGCTAAATACCAATTTATAGTTTTAGTTTTGCTGTTGCAATAAAATTTCGCATATGCCCCGCGTATCCTGGCTTTTTTGACTTGGTAGTACTTGGTACTAAGCCCAGTGCCAACCTGACCAGCCAGTGTAGTCCAATAGTCTAATTTCCCTCCAAGAGGCCTCATGCAGTAGTGGGTCATTATAGGCCGACATGATGGTGATGTGATAGGATACATAACAAGTTGGGATAGTTGATCTGACTAAGGTAGGCCATTAATGGTGGCGCAGAATGAAAGACTGTATCAACATGCTTCACGTCAATACCGGAATTATCAACATCGCATAGAAACGCCATAGAATGTAAAAAGGCCCCCTACATGACGATAGCGAAGTATACAGAGCAATTCGCACGGATTATAATTCCTCAATAACAGCCGTTGGTTCTACCCGAACCAGCTCGTCTTGCTGAACATCCCTTTGTACCTAAAACTTCGGAACAATGATAGAGATGTAGAGTGGACTCTTCATATCCATATCAGCCTTTGTTTTATGTGTTTTGTCCTGGTACGGTTTTCACAGTATTGATGGCATCTACACATATTTTTCCTCCAGAACTGCTACGGCTTATAAAATAATCAGAGCAAACGTTGAAACAGATCTTCGATTAGTTTATGGGTAGGCGGTGGAAATGGGTAGGTAAATGAAATTTATTGATATGTCAAAAGAGCTCACATGAGCCAATTTGAATAAATGAAATGTGATTTTCCTCTCGCATATTATACACAACTAGCGACCCGGCCCGGCTTCGCACGGGTGCAATTATGATATAGATAAAAACCTTCCTGTTAAATCACTCTATCTATTAAAAAAACCGCATCAAAATCCGTTGCGTAGTTTTAAAGATTTAAGCATACATAGGGACGGACAGACAACAGTGACTTTGTTTTATAGTAAGTAATGATTGCATGTGTGTTTTATATGCGTTTTTTTCGAATAAATGCTTACGAATGCGTTTAAATATTCGGCATGACATTCCACAGAGAAGCCGAGAAGAAAATCCATGGTTGCTCTTATAAATAAAAGGGTTGCAATGGTTAAGCATAACAATGTAGCATAGCTAAAAATTTTATTAAACTTTCTTAATATAATTCTACTGTACGTGTGTATGGCACTGAACTCCTCCTAAACGGCTGGACAGATTTGAATGAATTTATTTGGTATGCGTTTGGGTGGCACCGAAGGTGGTTTAGATTCACAAATCAGCCCGACAGATGGCGGTCTGCCCGGTCAACTAGAGTATCTTCTATCTTCTAGTAAATAAAAATGAATTGCTGTTCGTTAGTCTCGCTAAAACACAAGAACGGATGGACCGATTTTGATAATTTTGGTCTTGAAATGTTCGTGGAAGTCCAGGGAAGGTTTAAAAGGTGGCAAAATATGAAACACAAACATTTTTTATTTGTTGATTCTGAGGCGGTACGAAGTTTGCCGGGTCAGTTAGTATTTTATAAAAATCATTGATATACGATACAATATGGTGCGTGCTAATACTGCCCTCAAATACAGCTTACAAAGTATATCTCAGCCCGTATAGCCCTGTAAGTATCAATATGTTATCAACATCGGAAATTAAGGGATAATAACTGTAGAACGTTCTTTAATAGTGTAAGTAGTAAGAAGAAACCAAAGATCGATTCTAATCACAGACAGTTTCAATTACAGATAGAAAGAAACCCTAGTGTTAAATTTGCCTTTATTTGGTACCTCGGTTTCACCTTTAACGGACCCGAATGATGTGGGTCTGAGCCCTAAGAGGTAGCTATGATATTCGAGATTGTACCCTTAAATCGACAACATATCCATTATCATCGTTTTAAGATGAATGTTTCAGGGTAGCCCGCGAAATTCAAATGTTCGTACGTTTTTTGCAATTTGCAGGTCAGTGCTAGGTTGTATGTTGATTAAAATGTTGTTCGCGGCTGTAAGACGTATGTAGTTATAGAATTATAATCATCAAACTCATCAATACAACCCTCCAAGCTCATAAAGGTGCAAGAATGACTTTGAGCTTGAAAAAGTTTTTCTTGCTTAATATAATCATTTTGTAAGACCTATAGATCTACTACTACTACTACTAATTCTCAGCCCATAAATGGCACACTGCTGTGTCGGGCCTCCTCCAACTACTTGGAGGGTAATTAGCATACTGTGCCATGCTGGCCAGACGGTTTGCCATATCAAATTTTCGGTTCCGGTTCCGTATCAAATTTTCCCTCTCTTGCATCTAGGATTTCAGCCGAATAATTTCCTTCTGAAATGGTGGAGACACTTTGTATTCTAAATCCCTCACAACACGGAGTACGGATCTAATACAAATCGTCTGTTTGTATCGCGCCATTTAGTTTTGTTTATAAAATAATAAACATATGTAGGTTACGGATATTTGAATTTTAGACGAGCAGGTATTTTATTTTTCAAGCCCACTCATAAGGCCCTTATTTATTTATTTATTGGTTCGCCAATAATTGTTTACACATGTTCTATGCTAAGGGTAACATCATTAAAGATTCATGTCTACACATTCCAAATTAACATTTATTACCTCTATGTTAATTGGTATTATCTAATTACCGGTATAAACAAATTACATAGTCTTGTCATCTATTCATATGTCCAAAAATTAACACTGACTTAATTAAGACAAAGATAGAAAAGCATCACTACACTTTTTAGTACCTGTAAATTATAGTATTCTAATGTACGTTCAGTGTGATCGTGAAGGCTGACGACATTGCATATTCCATGCATGCTCTAGACATTGGCGTCCCAACGCTTTTGCATCAAAAATAGCCCCAGAAGACGTAAGTTTACGCGACCCACCGGCCAATGCGGCCGTGTTTCACCATCGCCGAACGATCAGAATACGCGTGGTGTTATTAAATGTGAAAATCAAACGTGAAATGTTTTGTTGGTGCCCGTAGGCGCTGTCAACGAACTATCGGCTCGAAGATCTACCATCTTTGGCAGCGGAAGTATCGGCGGATGTAGGCAATGGGTGAGCGCTAGCACATGAATGCTTAAACGTTGGTCGCATCTTCGTTCCCATATTTCTATGCGGCCCGTGTCCCGCCGAAAGTTTGTCAACCTTTATTTTTTTGCGTTCGTTTACGTCTGTACAAAGGATCTTTGTGTACGATCGTCTGTGTTTTGAATTGGTAGACACTAATTTTGTGGTCTGTTTGTGCTTACAGTCTTTTTAGCGCGTAAGAATGATGATGAACAATAAGCCCATATAAATGTTCGCATATATTCTGTTGTATCTTATTTTGTGTACATGTTGCGTTGTGTTGTGTGCAATATATATGTTGTGCGTTAGTCTACAGTTCCATATTTCCATTATCTTAAAGAAGACTACCCTAAGTAGATCTGTGCATAAAAGATAGGCTTCTAGATAGGTGTCTTTCAAATCACACTTATCTGTCACATTCTTTGAAGTAAGAATTTTGCTTCTCATTAATCCATTGATTCCTGCATCTTAGAATCAACATACAGAATAGGCGCTCGTCATTATGCGTGACATTGGCAGTATCAAGCCTATGGTACTGTTAGCCGTGCCAATTGAATCCTGGTAGTGGAACGGCCACAAGCGTGCTGGGCTCAAGAAGGCAATCATTATCATTTAATATGCATTGTGCGTAGTCAACTTTATCGGTCCCAGATAATGTCCCATTTTCGAAAATAAGCCAATTTATATTTACAACGCCTCCCTTAATTTGCTCACCTACCTGTTTGTTATTCGTGTTCATGGCTCGAGGATCAGAATGTTGTCATGTATAATCAACATACACATCATACAGGCAATCCAATTTACGATTTACAAGTGAAACTATGTAGCTTCTGGTATGTTTGAGGATAACTAAGTTAATAGTATCTAAAGATAGTTTTAACTAGGCAGTCCTAAAAAGTCAATTGTAGTTATGAAGCTATGTACAGCATTTTGAAAACCGGATTGTAGAACAACAGAGTAAAAAAATACGTTAAGTTTTTGACATTGTTTTAAAGCCTTGACTTTTGCTGACTAGAAGATGAACTTTTTACTTTTACCAGAACCGTAAACCTTCAGATTCATCACTACATCCACATCATAAGTACTTCCCTCGGATAATAGAGTATTACTATCTTATTTCTTCTACCAGACTTAATCTTTGCAAATACGGGCTTCGAAGCAACAAAGGATTACTTTCGAACTGGACTTTGCTTTCGATTTCGACTGAATAATTCTCGAACAAACAAGTATTTTAGAAATTCAAGACCTACGTCTTTGTCAACTGTGAATGGTGTCGTGTTCAGTCTCTGACAATATATTTGCTTATCAGTGGTATAGCCCACTAGTACGTATAGTGTACATACGAAAAGTTCTAAAAATAATTGCTTTCCATCTATTGCTGTTAAGGCCGCTCATATGTTTTTTTTTATAAAAACTTTTATCTGCTGTCATCGCAAACTACTTTAAAATGTTCTTAATTTAGCCATTATCAAGTCTGGATAGATTTTTAGCAAAAGGAGATAAACTTATCTGGTATACTCCTCAGCCCCTAAATGACCCACGCTGGCAAAAGGGGTTGGCAAAGGGTTTCGTTTCAAGTAGTCCTTCTGTTGTGGCTAGGATTTCGGCCATTTTACTTCCTATTGCCGACTCTTACGACACCCTTAGGATGGAATGGGGTGGTGACAATATGTATTTTCAATCCGTCGTCACACCGACTGGTATGATCAATTTGTATTATTCGTTACAGTCCAAAAATGACACACTACTTAGTCAGACTCCTTGTTCCACGCTGGCAAAACGGATCGGCACAGGGTTTCTATCAAGGTTTTCTTCTTTTGCGTTCCTTTAGTAGCTTACGACACACTTAAGATGCGGTGGATTACCTACTTTGTTTGTGAGTACCTATTTTATCCGTCACCACACGGAAATTTCACGGTTTTGGATTACTATTCTTTCTCAGGTAATTGACCGCGTTCCGGAAGGCGCAGTGCTGGTAGGCCTCTCACACGGTGGACCGACGACGTGGTTAAGGTCACCGGAAAGCAGTGGATGCGGGTGGGCCAGGACCGGCCTTTGTGGAGATCCTTGGGGGAGGCCTATGTCCAGCAGTGGACGTCTATTGGCTGAAATGATGACGATTCTTTCTCATTTCATCACCTCTATTACTTGATAATCAATCGAAACCTGACTAACAAATAGTAAAAAAAAAACTAGGAAAGTTAAAAATGGAGTCGCCTTTCTGACGCCTTCATGCCATAAAACGTAACAATACATGCCCACGCCTAGTTAACGAGCCCTTTTGTTGTTAAAACGTATTTGTCACTGGTGATTTGACCTAGTGAACTAGTTTCACTGGTCTAGATGATGACCGCAGCAGCTCTCGTCGAGTCGTCCTTAATTTGAAACAAATTGTAACTTTGTCGGTTATGAAATGCGACTGTTTACTTGTAGCATCTTGATCTTACTGCAAAGGCTCTCGTAAGCTTATTTCTTTCCATGTAATTGGAGGAAGCACGACTGAACAATGTGTTTTTTATGTATTGTAATGATGTCGAGGATAGGGAAAGTAGCTGACTGTAATGACCACTCTGGTATACGGCTTGGTAATGAATAGGGCTAATCAGATTGTGAAGACATTATTCAAGAAAGTGACTTAGTTATTTTAGTCCGATACTTTGGTTGAAAGTGAAGATGAAGATTGTCTAAAAGGGCTATAAAAGAAACGGCATTTACTATTAATAATTGCGCTTTAAATTGACACCGACGTTAATTAGGATTTAGGAATAGCTAAGGCATAGTTTTACAGACGTTTGGTCTACGAAGTTTGGATTTAAGTTATTGATTGCAAAGCCGCGGGCAGCAGTTAGTGCCTATTCAGTATTTAATTAACTGTCTTTGTGGAAAATGATTTGTCATCTTACCGTAACCTTCATTAACCTTCGTCTGTCTCGATTCCAAGCTGTTCATTAAATAAAATGACAACTAAAAGGACACACCGCCCTATAGCTGTAGCTTCTCTTGCAGGAACACTAGAAACCAGTAAGAACAATCTTGTAGGTTAAACAGTTACACTTCATTACACATAGTGATAGTTTTTCAAGGACAATAGCGCACTACGTAAATAACGTACCACATCACTGATCAAAAATGTTAAATACGTTACTGATAGAATTGATGCCGAGGTTTCTTATGGACATCATATAAAGAATCGGCAGTGTGCCAAGTCACGTAATAGTTACTGTTCGTAATTTACCGTAGGTTTTATCATCATGTGCATATTATGTTCTTCTTCCTAGTGTTATATTTTAATTTTAATCGATTCTGTACGGTTACCTACGTAATTTGATTTGGCTAAGAACCAATTACTATTATACATACCAAAAAAGTAACTACAATGACAAGGAAAACTTTTTATAGAATTGTGTGACATAACACTGGAAAAATTCTCCTTACTAACCCTCTCCCCAAAGAGATAAATTCGTCTATTGTGCCACATTAGCTGCATTGTTGGATCAGGGGACTACAAAAAAGTTTCCTTCTATTACTCTTAGATTTTCTACCTATTTAGTAATTTAGTTTCCTCTTTCAACACTCTCGGTATAGCATGGGCTAGAGTCACTATATCGTGTTCATAATTCGACACCACACCTATTAATTATTATGACCCATTTCCACTGCAAAAGATTACAACATTTTGAAACAGGCATCAGGAAACTATGGCCTGAAAATCGGAAAACCAAGACTAAACAATGACTAATAACAATATCCAGATATCGTTAGCTCATACACAATACGTCTCGGAGTTCATCGGCCATCTTCTGTATGGACTAGACGCCTTCCAGATGTCTGACGTATGATTTAAAACATCACCTCACAAAAATACGATGTAATTCACATATTTTATATTTAGACAGCATTAACACGAGTGGTCGTACGTTTGTATTACGAGAGAAATATTAAAGATTGACGTTTATATAGTCTGTATTTTCTTGACTAGTTGAACATTGATAATGGATCTGCAGGTTAAGCAACGGCTGGCACTGCTGGGTGTTGAATGGGTGTCCGTCCTTTATGTGTAATATCTGATGTTTTCCGTCATTCATGGGGCACGTAGAACCGTTCGTCCCGGCTGCTAGTCTGCCATCTATGCCAGTCGTTACGCGTAGGCGTAGACGGTTGGCAGAGGGCAGACGGCAGTAGGTCCGTGTGGTAGTTAGCGGAACCAGGTTAGACCGGTGCTGACCCCAATGAAATTGGAAAAAGGCGATGGGGAGATATTTTTAACCCCCGACGCAAAAAGAGGGGTGTTATAAGTTTCACGTGTCTGTCTGTCTGTCGGTCTGTCTGTCTGTCGGTTTGTCTGTCTGTCTGTCTGTCTGTGGCACCGTAGCTCGCGAACGGATGAAGCGATTTCAATAAAGTTTTTTTTTGTATGAAAGGTGAGTTACGGGCGAGTGTTTGATAAAAATCGGGTGAGCCGTTTAAAAGTTATGAGGGGTGAAAGTGGGGAAGAATAACCGAATGTCTGCAAATATAATCGAGTGGGGTCTCAAATTAAAGCGCATCACGTGCAATTTAACAAAATCTACATTATAATAAGTATGTACCTATAAAAAGAATAAAATAAAAATTAAATTAAAAATTTAAATAAACCCCCGACACAATAACCTTTAAAAAATAAAAATAAATACTTCGCGTTGGGGGACCAGGGGTCAGATAATAAATAAGTGGGAGTGGTCCCCCAACGCGAAGTATTTATTTTTATTTTTTAAAGGTTATTGTGTCGGGGGTTTATTTAAATTTTTAATTTATTACCTTAGCCGTATCACCATCAATGTAGAGTCACTGTGAAGTCAGGCATCTTCCAATTTGATGTTGGGAAATTAGCCGTGACAGACAAACTTTCTGCGTAAATAAACTTTTTTGATTGCGCTTACGATGCGGTGTCACTGAATATAAATCCTGACGGATTTACACGGGCATAACTGAAATAAAGTATAATCGACCTATTGTGTTATTCAACACTCATAGATAGAACTTTATCTAGATGTCTTAAATCCAGCGCAGTGAAAAAATTAAAATCATTGACCTAGATTTCTGTACTTAATAAGCTAAGAATATTTCGTGGATGTTTCTACACATACATGTGTAAGTTTATATTAACATATACATATATTAGTATTCGTAAACGCGAAATGTCCCTAACAAAATTGTGGTATTTGTTTAGGTACGCGATCTTAATAAAATGATGATATTCGTTCATATCCAAACATTTTTCGTTAGGGTTCTCCTCCGTTCGATGTTTATTTTTGTCTCCTAAATAGACACGCTTACAATGAATTGGATCATCGGAACGGAAGCTTCCAATTGTATCTAAGGCAATGGATGTACTGTCTCATGTACCTACTCACAGGAACTTGTGTACTTGAATTGGGTAATCTAAACCATTCAAGTTGAATTTAATCCTAATTCATCACTTGATTAGTAAAATATTACTTGATTTCTGAAGGCCAAAAGTGTTTATACTGAAGTTAAACTTATCTTTAAAAAAGAAATTTT
Organism: Clostera curtula; assembly: GCA_905475355.2. NCBI lineage: Eukaryota > Metazoa > Arthropoda > Insecta > Lepidoptera > Notodontidae > Clostera > Clostera curtula. Next base: position 11,805,804 of record FR997800.1, on the reverse strand, counting down.
GAATTAGGTATTATGTGTACCTGACGTGTATATAAATTATACGGCTTGTATATAAGTATACACAGTCGTAAATATACGTAATAATTTCTGGCTCTCAACAAACAGTTTCAGTCAGTATAAATAAATAAAAATAAATATCCTTGGACATTTCACACAACGCCATCTCGTCCCAAGCTAAGCAACTTAATGCTTGTGTTATGGTAACGAGATGGATGATGAACTACTTAACAATAACTAACTCTTAACAATAGAAGAATAATGACGGAATAGCAGAGAGTAAAGCAGAGTACGGGTTTAGAAATTCAGTTAGAGGTTTTTATAAACACACAATCCAAATAGAATTTGCTAAAACAAACGAAAATATAAAAGATTTTAGCTTCTAATTGTATTGTCCATAACAAAGTTACGTACTTAGTATCTCAATCTTATTGCATTTGTTCTCTCTAAATTGAGAAGTCTTAATTTTTGCTTGGACCTTGGACACGCTGTGATAACTAGACAAAACGATACAGCAATATAATATGTCACATACCTGATGGTCTCTAAAACACGTGGATGGCGGTTAGTAACGGCTGTGCTTTTAACAGTTGTGGTTGTCTTTCAATGGTTATACTAAAGTAAGAAGTGTATTTATTTTTGCTCTCTTTCTATATTCGTTTGTCGCCACTACTGAGGGTAGGTACCTGGCGATTTCAGTGCCTCGCATCGGTAGGAAATTCCCTGATCTCTGCGCTGACTAATGAGAGATTTTAATCACATTGCGTTGCAACTCGGTGAGTGCGCTCCGCAAAAATAAACCGCGCCAGCATTCCGCGAATATAATACGGATTTTGAACTTACACATGCCAACATGCAGACAACTGTGTTTGTGCCATATAACTAACTGCGTTGTAATTAGTCTTTTGCGTTTTCAGGGAGATGACGGATTTAGGATGCGGTTTCAACAAACCATACTAAGGGGTAAGCTGTAAGAAGTGAATAAATGCCTATTTTTGTAAAGTGTACCATCGTTCCCAGACGTTCAAGGTTTTCCTGCAAAGGTTCAATCTACAAGAAGTTATCAATATCCTACAGAAGAATAAAATTCGTGTAGGAAGATAAAATTGCAAAAACAAAGTGTCTCTATATAATTCACTTTATTTGTGTTATTTCATGTAAATAAACAGCCAGTTTCTTGCCAGTTCTCAGCAGTGGTAGCGTTCCGAACTGGTGGTAACTAACTTTGCATTGTACGAGTATAACTTTACCAATCTGGTGAGAATTTGTAAGTGTACTATACAAAATGAAAGATTTGACTTTCATTGGAGACTTTTCCTGCAGGAAGACTGGTAGGTAGGTACTGTATTGCTAGTCTAGGATCTGGATCATTGCCCAAGTCACGGCGGAATATCCTTTCCGTAGGATACATATTACGAATCGCCCACCCGCACCCATAACTTGATACAAAACCCTGTGTTATCCTAGGCACGGCACAAAGAAGGTTTAGTTCGCTCCAAAGGCCGTCAGGCGGCGGTATGCATGAGTGAGTTGATGTAGCGCTATGAATAAATGAATAATAATAATTTATGGTTGAGAAGATATTCATTAACACCGCTGAGGTACACTTTCAATGGAAATCTTTAATCATACACACCTGGGAATAAATTGTTTAATGAGTAGCTTTCAAATTTGTATACAAGGGGATTAGGGAATGATAGATTTAATTCTTAGTCCATAAAAGAAAAAAGAGAAACTATGAGAAAATTATTTACGCACTAGCTGACCCGGCGAACTTTGTTTCGCCTTAAAGGCAATAAATGAGCAGATTTTTGATTTTATTAACTTAATTTCTTTATCAGGATAAATATAAATAAAAAATCTATGATTTTAATTATACTTTATTGGACATCTATTTTAGTAACTGCACTTTTCTGTGAATCACCTTGTGACAGACGACATTTTTCGGTTTATTATCAGGCGCATGAACAAATAACGCAGATGGTCTTCTGACCCGGAACATGCCACATATAATTGATCTTCGGAAATACATGAATTTTCTAGATTTAGGCCACAAACTTTCCAGGATTGGCCCTGTGGTTTATTAATGGTTACGGCGAATGCACAACGGATCGGAAATCATTAAAACTAAAACGGTATATCAGTTGATATCGTCGGGATCCTCGGATGAGAACTTCCTCACCTTCCAACTTTACTTTGAGTACATTCCATTGTTCATCAATTCACTTACCACCAAACGCGTTCCGTTGCACAGGTTTCGTGGTTTTGGTTTTTAATTGGAAGCAAACTTAGTATGTAGCCAACCTTTAGTCTTAAATTGGGCGGTGGTAAGCCAGGCACATCCAAGGAGTAGTTTTTTACAGTCATTATATTTGAATTAATGCAGTGTACCAATGATTTCATTCTGAATTATGTTAGTTACTTATGTTATCTACATATTTATTCTTAGCCGCCAAAATTGCTCGCTTAGTCAACCATTCATTATTTTTGTGTTTGTGAGTTCGTCCTTTGATGAACAGAAATTCTGAGCAAATAAAATCAATCCACATATGTCGATGATTTGAGGCAAGCGCTTATTTCGGCGGCAGCAGTCTATCTTAGAATTAGTGGCAGTGTTTGGCAGAAATAGCCAGACAGTAAAATCATTGTGCCTCCAAAACATCTCGAGTCATTGCGTAGGTGTTCGGTCAGATCGGATAAGTGCTTCCAATGCACTTGTTTACGCTATTGTACATTCGTCCCAGATGACGATTTTCCATTTTGATAAAACTTTAGCCGCTGAGGAGTGTTTTGTAATATTACATGGCATCTATTGGTCCAATGCGGACGCAAGTATGCAAGCAGTAATTAGTGCTGCCATCGTATCGAAACGTTGCTCGTTCCAAATTATGTAGTACCTACTTTATAAATTTATTCTTGTGCCTCGAAAATTATCTAGTGATCTCTTAAATTTGCTCGACGATTTTGCATTCATTCCCAACCGATCCGTTTCACGGGCTGCCTCGATTTGCTCTTGTGATTGAGAAACACGGATTCAAGCCATACTAATGCAGCGATCTTCCCGTGCATTATTTAGTAATAAATATATTATATATAAATAAATATATCAACCGGTCAACTTCAAAATTTCTAATTGTCAAATTTGTCAAACTATAGACAACATAACGTTTAGCTGTCGGTGACGTTTTGTTATTCTAGCAGTTGCATTTTAATAAACGATTTTTTATATCACGGACCGGGATTACACACATTTACACTTTCACGTTTATAATATTAAGTATGATTTTGTGAATTGTCCAACATCTTTATTTAAAAAAGAAAGTCGGACATAGGATACCTAAGATTTTTATCCCGTTCCCGTAGAATGTGATATAATACCTACGTGGTATAACAAAGCGCAACTGACAGCGAAACCATAAGTTGTCTATAATTAAATATGGCTGAAAATTTGACAGTTAGAAATTAAAATTTAACTTAATATCTCTATAAATGTACACACAATATCTTTATAAATTGTAGCCTATGTGTTATTCTGATGTATAAGCTATATTATTATAAAGTTTCATTAAAATCCATTCAGTCGTTTTTACGTGAAAGAGTAACAAACATCCATCCATACATCCATCCATCCATCCATCCATCCATCCATCCATCCATCCATCCATCCATACTTACAAACTTTCACTTAAATGTGTTGTAAAGAGGAACTACTAATTTCATCTTATAAATTACCACACTAATGCATGATATTTAAAGATCTATTTCAATCGAAGTCTGTATAATTGTTATTTGATTTACTTTGTATATATAGGTCATCTTTAATGAATAATGTTGTAGTTATCTGAATAGACGAAATAATTATATTAAAGTGGAGTACTTATCAATAGTAATGTGATGTGTGTATTATTATTGTGTGTATATTATTTATAAATAGTTAAAGTGGTGTGTTTTGGCTCCGGAGATTCCTGTCTTCAGAGCTGCCGTGGTAGCTTAAACTGCCGCGACACACAAAACCCATGGTTCTGATACGGGCAGTCCGTGGTCCGGAGTTCCACATAGCTTGGATAGCACCCTATGGCCGGGTAACCATGAGTATATCCAATGTAAAAAAGGAACCAGATGAATAGAAATAAGGCAATATGCAGATATTACAAATATATTTCGTCGCTCATCATCAATTATCAAATTTAGTAGTTATTCATCGCCAACCCACTTAATTCTGAGGGTCATGGCTGATAAAGAAAGGAAGAATGCTCCGATGTATCTCCGTAAAGCTCCAGCGCAAAGATCAATTTGGGGGAGACTTATCTCAACAGTCGGGCAACTATTGGTTGAAATGTTATATTTATATCAATTATGATCTAATATATTAAATAACCATACTACGCTTTTTTAAATTTTAGAATATCCATATTGCCCTTTCGTACAGCGGGCGGCGCGGTACAAAACTAAGCTTTGTTCCTCAGCAGATGCAAGTAAACACCCGAGACGCCATCTGGTGTGTTTTTTATTTCCATTACTGGAGGGATTCTATTCTGTTGTCCCAACTCGAGCATTCGACATTTAATTAGATTTCTAAGTGATGTGTTAAAGATTGCTATAAACACGTGACACTGGCGGGATCTACATAGGCCATAAAAAGAAGAACTAAGCGAGACATGACTTACGCAATGCTGCTGGCGGATATGTGGCAATGAATTATTTCTTAAAATATCATATCAAGTAGGTAATTCATTTGTTTTTTACTCAACGTATGCTGAATCGTTTTATTACTACCGATGTAGTACCTTTAATTTGACACTTTAAATCTACGATTCTGCTCCTAGTTAGATGAAACTAAGTACTTGACTCAAAAATACTTGCGACTTAAAGTCTGACGACAAAGTCGCTTGCCTACGTCGACGGTTTATAATCAACATGCAGCGCGTGTAACCCAAAAACCAACACTCCCTTATATTGAAATTTTACCAACATCAACTTTCAGAGAAAACCCTTAATATACATATACTTCTCATCAGAAAAATCGAAACACTTCCCTTTTTATGGTTGTTAAACAAAATACGAAGCTTATGAAAGTTAAATTTCAATTTAGAACATTAACATTAGGATTTGAAAACCTTATAATGTTTACTATTAAACTACATTTGACATATTATGTATATTCCTAAATATATGCATTTTTCTGGTAATCCTTTTAAAATATAAACTGGCAAGGTGTTATAGTTTAACAAATATCTAAACCTTAGCCTAGTTCAAAAACACTTTTTGTTCAACTTTGATGCTACTGATTTAAATGCTGTAAAATAGGCTCGCGAATATTTTGGTGGCTGCTGAAAAGATTTGGATGATTTTAAGTTTGTTGACCATTGTATGGTAACATCGTATGTCGAACGTTACCATGATCGGGACTCTTGTCAGTCACAGTTCTCATTTTTCGACCCAGTCGAAAGAACGTCGAGGTTATGAGTTATCCATATTAAAATCACTACACCGCTGTTAGAGCTTACTAAGCTTGGCACAGTAGTGCTCTCTATCTATATCACCTAAAAATGCCGTCAATATCGCTTGAATTTAAAAAATATGAAGGGGACCCAGTAATTTTTAAATGAGATAAGATGTGAGGACTTTATACTACACAGCTCATACATGCCCCACTGCTATGTTGGGCCTCCTCCAGTTACATGGAGGGTAACTAGCCTACTGTGCCTGTGTGTGTGTGTGTGTGTGTGGGTTGGCACAGGGTTTGTATCAAGTTTTCCTTCTCTTGCAGCTAGGTGAACTGCTCTTACGACACCCTCCGGATGGAATGGGGTGGTGACACTATGTATTCTAAAATTCCTAACGAATAACTGAAGAAATAAAAGACATATATTACCGTGTGGTGACGGATTCAGAAAATACAGTGTCACCATTCCATTCCTCACTGAGGCCTACAGGAGCCGACAAAAGGAAATGATAAGGCTGAAAACCTAGCCGCAAGGGAAGAAAAACTTGATATGAAACCCAGTGCATGTCTCTCTCTCTAGTCGGTCCCTCATGACTGAGGATCGTGGTCATCAGTGGATGCGTTACATTTGGACCAGATGATGTGCCTCCATCGAGTCCTGTCCATGGCTTCCCTAGCAATACAACAAAACTTGGAAGAGTGCGGGTCTTTTATTTGATCGGTCCATCTTGTAGGGGATCGACCTCGAGCTCGTTTGCCTTCAGTGTTCGCGATTACGATCAGCTTTTCCAGACTTTCGTCTCCTCTTCGCACTATGTGACCGAAATACGATAGAATTCGTTGATGGCATACTGTAGACAGGCGGGTTTTGATTTTTAGTTCACAGAGTATCGATTTATTGGTGCGTTTTGCGGTCCAGGGTATCCTCATCATGCGTCTCCAGCACCACATCTCCAAAGCATCGATACTTTGCCTCTCTCGAGCTCGTATCGTCCACATTTCAACTCCATATAGAAAAATAGGGAATACCAGAGCTCGTACCAGCCGGATCTTAGTATTCATGGATATGCCTCGTTGGTCTAGTGGTTAGATGTGCCGCCTTTGGATCAACGGGTCCCGGGTTCGATTCCGGGGTTGGGCAAGTGTCTTTGTCTAAACCAGAGGCACTGGCTCGGAGTCTGGGTGTCATTTCTATCTATTCTAAGTATGTATTTACAAAAAAAAAAGTATCTAAGTAGTTTATCATCCATCTCGTTACCATAACATAAGCATTAAGTTGCTTAACTTGGGACGAGATGGCGTTGTATGAAATGTCCAAGGATATTTATTTATATTCCCCTCTTCTTCCATATATTGTTCAGGCGGGTCATTGCATCCTTGGTCATGCCGGGTAATTATCCTACTGTACATGTCTCCTACGTACTGTCCTACTGTACATGTCACAGTAGGATAATTACCCTCCATATACCTGGAGGAGGCCCGACTCAGCAGTGGGTCATCTATAAGCTGAGTAGTAACCGTCAGAAATAATTAAGAACAGAATTAGCGCTGGTAATAATCTGTACGTACGAGGTACTAGAATCTCATAATGCTCTCATAATATCCGGCGCCTAAACTGCCGCATTGTTTAATCTTCGCACCCTTATTTACTCGGAATTTTATAGGGTCTTTAAACTAAAATTAGACAGAGTAAAATTAATTCTGTACCGTCCTCTCTTAGTATCGAGATTAAGAACTGGGAATAATCAAGAAAATCTTTGGTAATTTGTAAAAAAGCCTTTTAGACAAGCTTACGAGGTGTAACAAAACTATTTAAAAATACATCCCTAAGAAAAAGATAGTCGACAGAAAAACAAGACAACAAGATCTTTGCTTTTTCGCTTATAAAAACTTTTTACTTTTGAATTAAACAACTACTATTCTATCTCTCCTATGAGCAACTACAGAGTTTCTTGCCGGCTCTTCTCTGTAGAGGTGCATTCCGAACCTATGTTAGATGGTAAATAATTAATTTTATATGGTGAGTTTTACATTTTATTTTATTGTTTGTTAAGCAGTAATTAGTATGTATACAGTTGTGTCGTAATAAAAATTTAAGCGTTTGTCCAACTTATAGTAAATACAGACAAAGATTGCTGGCAATAGCTAGTTTGTACACATTTTGCAATATCGAGACTGCTGGAAATTCCAATACACACTTGGAATCATGCCTAAACGGCGAATAAATTAATGTTTTTTATCACCTTTCTCCTTTTTTCATTCCGTGATTTATACCCAATAAGGGTATAAATCCGTTAAAAATGTGAACAATAATAATTTGTTGCAATTGAAATCCTTTTGTATCACTATTATTTTTAATTGCAACATCTACGTTACTTAATAGTAAAACTGTTCGTATCTTTCTATCGAAGCCTTTATAATAGCCTCTACATTTTGGCTAAGGCGATTGCAAGCGTTCTGGTTTGCCGCCCAAAAGTGAATGGCTTTTATTTACAAACATTGACGCCTAATCGCAACGCGCCGCTCTGAAACCGGCGCAGCGCAGGCGCACGCACGGGTAAACATTCGAAAATTAAAACTGGCCGCACAACTGCCCCTTTTCATGAAGGCGTATGGTGTTGGGACTACTACACTTTGGGGTTTCCGGGGATAGTCCTGAGTTAATAAGAAACCAAGTATCATAATGCTTGAAACGTCGTTATTGCATTACTCTAGCCATTTGCTGTCATTAGTTTTCATAAATTATTCCGTTCTCTTCCTAAGTTTGAGAAGGAAAAGTTAAAAGCGCATAACGATAGATCTAACAATCTCTTTTTTTGCCTATGTGCCAATGGATATACAGTTAGAAATAACATTTAGGATGATATTCCGAATTACGACTGTTGGAAAACAACATCCGAACCGATGCTTGTTAAATGCATACTCGAGAGAATTCAATGAAGTATTATAATAAACCCAATAGTGTTTGGCTTTGATTACGCGGGAGCTGTAAAACTATCAATGAACAGCACTCAAGGTTGCGCAAAGCAGTTCCTACGCGGCACAAATAGACAAAAAAAAACGTCGCGGCCGACGCTCTATTTACATCGGATATTCCTGAAATAATATGGCTACCGAGTTCCCGATGTAGACGCTGCGTTTCCTGCGCGCGCGTGCTATGAAAGTATCGCTTCCTCGTGAGGGAGCACGTGTGCGCCCAGAGACGCTCCACCTGCGCCCGCACAGTACGCCCAGAGAACGACCCGCAGAACCCAACGCGCGTCCGACCCGATGTGTCGTGCTCAGTGATTTGACTCAGTGACTACCATGGGACCACAGTTCGACTACTGTCTGCGCGCTACCAGTGAGTCCTAATATTTTTTATCAACACCCTCGCGTCGGAAACTTTTGCAATTTTCTCCCGGCCTTTGACTCGAAAAGTTATTCGATTTCCACGCGAAGAGCAATTTTTGTGATAACTTTCGTTGTTTATTCAAATATCAAGGCTGTATTAAAGAATTTCTCATTAACTCACTTTTTAATTGGGTTTCTAACCTGTTTGTAAACAAAATATAATTAGATAGTACATGCAACCTAAATAATATACATGCAAAGGATATTACATCTATCTAGTCTATAGACTTATTATAGTCAACACTAACATGATGTGACTGATAATAATGCTAAATGATAAAGACAAATCATTCATTTTAAAATAACAACTTATTATGTAGATCCTCCATATAATTTACTAAAAGTGCCTATACAATTATGAAGTATATTCCCGATTTCGTTTTCAATTTAATTTAAAAGATCATTCAATTTTTGGATGCCGCCCGATTACAGAAACCGACATTGCTCAGTCTCTCCCTACACAAATAACAAAATTAGTCAGTTTCAAGTAAGTTCTGAAAACCAATTCAGCATTTTTCACGTTTCTTCCAAGAATCGAGCTTGATTCATATAAACACTGGCGCCAAACTCTACATGTGAGATCACATGACCTAATCAGAAATCAACATCATGTTTAGTTTGGAATACTCTAGGATATTCTGCTGCAGGCGAGTTGGCTGAAACTTGGGGCGGCGAATCTACCTTAATGTTATATAAACACAACTACCACAACTACTTTAATGTTATATAAAATAGAAATAAGAAAGACACATGATTATAGCACTACCCTACACAAATAATAAAAATGCTATGTCTTTCACAACAAATAAATCAAGACCATTGTTAATTAGGGTATAGAATTGTAAAGAGTATCCACGATTTTGCACGTAATTGTCGCAATAACCTAAGGGCTTTTTAAACCTAGCTTGTAGGTATTTTGCTTCGCTTGTATGGCCGTTAGAAATGTCTCCCATGTCGAGCATAGGAGGCATTTTTCATTTTTGACATTAATCGCGTCAATTAAACAAATATTGACCTCCCAAAAGCTTCTTCACATTGTCTTTTTCACAATTTATTGTTGTGTATGTGTATTAATTATTATTAACAATAATAGTATGTGTATCATCATGTGGAATACTGTGGACGGAATAGGTTGCATTGCTACTACCACTATCAATACCTACGAAATTTCATACTAACCGTATATGAAAAATATCAGTAATTAGATTAAAAATTATCGATTATTATTAATCTGTTCGTTGACAATTTACTATTATCTGCCACTTAGCTTTATTTGGCCACATGCTCTCAGGGCCATTTCTATGGCTCGCCCATCCTATCCGAGCCCTTAGCTACGCACATGCGGGTTTCGACAAAAAATACACAATGTTGTTAATAAGCATTTTTCCCAGAACTAGAACTTTGTCTATTATGAAAGTGTAGTATTTCGTTACTGTTTCGTAATATACTTCTCCCGACACTGAAATTCTTTTGAAGCTAGGTTATTTTATTTGTAAATGGAATATGTGGAAGGTTATTCAGAAGTGTAATAAAAATGTTATGGATTCATAATAATAATTATTTGCAATACATAATTATATTAAATTTTTAATAACTGTACCCTTAGATCAGGTTTCTTTAGTCGTTCAATGTATAGAAAACACTTAGTAAACTAAGTACATACGCTTGACGGTATATGATATGTCCGACATATTTTGCACATTACACCATTAAAATACAAAGAAATTAGATTATGATAAATACATTCTACGTATGTAGTCTCATCATTCATCATCATAATTTCAGCCCATAAAAACCCACTACTGTGTCGGGCCTGCTCCAAGTTCATGGAGGGAAATTAGCCTACTGTGCCACGCTGGCAAGACTGGTTGGCACAGGGTTTGTTTCAAGTTTTCCTTTTGCGGCTATATGATCTGCCTCTTTATTCTCTACTTTAGTCGCCTCATACGACACCCTCAGGATGGTATGGGGTGGTGACATTTTGTATTCTAAATCCATCACCACACGGACAATGTAGTCTCAACAAAGTGAAATTTTTTTTTTTTACTAACTTCTGCTAAAGCAAGTAGCACTACAATGTAACGAAATGTGGACGTATCCGAAGACAACTGTAAGGTTTTTCTTGGCTTAAGTTCACATTAAACCTTGTCAGTCACAACAACAGTCCATGTAGTGACGGATTAAGAATACATGGTGTCACCATCCCATTCCATCTTGAGGGTGTAGTAAACGTTGACAAAGGATATGAGGAGGCCAGCTTATCATTGATATGTTAAGCTGAAAGTACCCAGTTGAAAGAGAAGGAAAACTTGACACGAATCCCTGTGCCAACTTGTCTGACCAGCGTGGCACAGTAGGCTAATTACCCTCCATGTATTTGGAGGAGGCCCGACTCAGCAGTGGGTCATTTATAGGCTGAGAAGTAGTAAACATTGTCCCCTATCTGAACATCGATCATTACAAACATGTCGTCTAGGCAGAGAAGACAATGGGCGAAAATTGCTCTCAATTCGTATTTTCCGGCTTTCAAAAGTAGGATCGGACACTGTGACCGCGCTGGAAGTAATGGAGAGCCGTTAGTTCATTGGGATTATTGAATAATTCCCCTGAGCCAGTCGCGAAGGCATTGTCTGAGGGACCGTACGACGACATGGTACTTGGTATGTCTTACCAGTATTTTGTACTCAAAATATATCCGGAATACCTTGCCACGGTGGTAGTTTCAGCATGAATGTGGGTAGACGCAAATGTGGGTTGTGGGAGGTCTTTTCGGTTGGTGCCGCGTTCGGACGTGGTAGTAGTATTGTAAAAATGATATATCCGTTGACGATTGTCAATGCCATAATTGGTTAGCGCATTAAATATATATATATATATATTTCAAAACAATTTTAAACCTTTTTATCTAGGTATGTAAATAAACTTACTTTTGAGATTGAGTTCAAAATTTGTCAATATTTCAAAATTGAAATGCATTAGAGGATTTACAACCACATTTTTTAATTTTACAAAGTCATAAAAATTACTCAGTTCAGTTTTTAAATTTTAGCTGTTAGTAAATACATAGTGCTTGATGTATTTTTTTTGTTTTGTTGTCCATGGGGGGGGGGGGGGGATTTGCCCTAATCGCCACGCTGGGCAGGCGGGTTGGCGATCGCAGTATTAAGATGACTTTGTATCAGAGCTTTGCTGCTGCCCAACGTCTGGTATCCCTTAGTCGCCTTTTACGACACCCACGGGAAGATATGGGGTGGTGATATTCTTGCTCCGTCACCACATGTATTTATATAATCTTTACATAGTATAAAACAAAGTCGCTGTTTCTGTCCGTCCCTATGTATGCTTAAATCTTTAAAACTACGCAACGGATTTTGATACGGTTTTTTTTAATAGATAGAGTGATTCAAGAGGAAGGTTTATATGTATAACCAACACCCGCTTTGCACGGGCGAAGCCGGGGCGGGTCACTAGTTTTATATATAAACTAACAGCTGCGGCGTAATTAGTTAGTTTTACTCTGAAAATGTGGTATTTACTCATATAAAACAATTATTTGAATTATTCCGAGTGGTGACGGATATAGAATACAAAATGTCACCATCTTAACCCGCACCGGCTTCGCACGGGTGCAATGAGGAATATCTAAATTAGTCAGTGTTTCTTTACAATATTATGCAAAAAAAACCGCTTCAAAATCCGTTGCGTCATTTTAAAGATTTAGCTTAAATACGGACGGACAGACGACAGCGACTTTGTTTTATACTATGTAGTGATGATGATGATATGAAGGATTAGATTAGATGCAAAAAGAATTAGAGAGAACGCTCATATGCATTGATAAACATAGCACAAAGTACCATGCAGGATCATATCGCTTTACGGCACGGTTACATCTCAATCATATATAAAATTCCGAGGTAACACTCCATGATTATACGTGACTTGCATTCTCATCAAGTATTCTCTTACAGATAACCCGTCGTACTTCGCGCTCCCTAACAAGGATGTCACAGACAACGCGGACGCTCAAGGTTCTTCGGTACCCTGCTCACAATCAGCGCCAGGTCGAGTATGGACAGACTCTGTGCGTCCTTTGGGGTCACCAAGAAGAAAAGAACCAGAAAGTCCGAGGCGTAAGGAGTTTAGAGCGCTCCTGAGGTCGTTGTCAGCAAGAGAGCCGGAGCAAGCTGAAGCGTTTCTAAAAGGACAGCCGAGACCGGGGGATTGCGCTCCTAGTGACATGAGGCACACTTTTACTGCTCCACGTATCAAGTAAGTGCCTTATATTATCCTGGAGATGCGCAGGCGAACCAGAGCTACCGACATAGCCCACAGGATTGCCAATCAGTCCTGCGAGCTATGTGCCCTACACATTGCTTATATGACAATGTGTAGGGCACATAGCTCGCAGGACTGACGCCCGATGGGGCAGAAAAGTGCTCGAGTGGTGACCGCGTTCCGGAAAGTGCAGTGCTGGTAGGCTTTCCACACGGTGGACCGACCACCTGGTTAATGTCGCCGGAAAGCGATGGATGCGGGCGGCTCAGGTAGGACCGACCTTTGTGGAAATCCTTGGGGGAGGCCTATGTCTAGCAGTGGACATATTTTGTCGGAAATGATGATGAATATCCAGCTAACAGATGTCATAGTTTGTCTAAATAGGTACAATATCGTGAATTAGTGAATCTTCCGTCCTCTGCAATACTCCACAGGGTGTGAAAAACCGATGTGAGCTTATCAAAAGAAGCATTTATGTGTTTATTATTGGCGCTAATTCCTACTGTGCCACGCTGGTAAGTCGGGTAGGCACAGGATTTGTATCAAATTTCTCTGTCAGGCGGCTAGGTGATCTACCTCTTGCGTTCCTTTAGTTGCCTCTTACGACACTCTAAAGGTGACTATAGACTACAACATTATCTGGAGCAATTCTGTGTAATGTAACGTTCTTACGAATGGTACTATACAGGCAAAAGCTCAGTTTCCAAAGCATTTCCTACATGGAACGTTCCTGCGAATGTTCGGCGTTATGTTACGGGTAAATGCCTCTTCCTCCGCGTCACCCAGCAACCGCGCATCGCCCGCACTCATGGCTCGTCGAAATGTTACACCAATACGCTCGACGAAATGTTACACTAATAATGCTCGTTGGTTTGTAACAAAGAGGCGAGTGTGCTCGACGTTTAGTTCGTGATAGGATAATACACTAGAACATATCATAGATCGGCTCGTTGTGTCAGCTTATGGATGGTATGGGTTGGTGATATTGTGTTCTAAATCCGTTGCCACACGGAAAACACAGCAGCATAGCAAGCAGTATCCAGCTAAAATTAAAGATATACCTGTGTGCTCGAACATGTCAGGTCACCAGCAATTAAATCGAACCAAGTCTAACTAACTGGTCAAATCCATAAATACAGACTGTGCCTATTTAATCGTAGTAATGGCATACATTGCTTTCCCAATGTGTCTATGTTGAAGCATAACAGATATTTGATGCGTTGCATTCAGGTATTATCTGACTTTAAGAACTTTGATGCAGGAAGGGCAAGATAAGCGCCACAGTAGTAACACCAGAGGGACCACAAGAAAAGGAAGAAGTCTTCTACACAATACCGCTACAAGGTCGACGGAGGCACTCTGTTGGAGGATACCTCGCCACTGGCGGTGCCGGGGCGGGAGAGGTTACCTCAGTACCAAGTGAAGTGCCCCGCATGCCTCCTCCGAAGTTCGGACAGAAGGATGAAGACACCGTCAAGAGGAGAAGACTTAAGAACTTCTCGTTTAAAGGTAAGTACAACAGACTTGACACTACTAAACGTGTTCGGTAAAAAATAATTGTGTAATGTCTCCTTGATCTACCTTTAGGATATGTATGTGTACGTATTCATGTGTATACTACTCAGCCCATAAATGACCCACTGCTGAGTCGGACCTCCTCCCATTATATGGAGGGGAATTAGCCTACTGCGCCACGCTGGCCGGACGAATCGCCACAGGGTTTCATTACAAGTTTTGCTTCTATTGTGGCTAGGATTTCAGCCTTGTCATTACCTTTCGTCGGCTCTCACGGCACCCTCAGGATGGTACGGGGTGGTGACACTATGTGTGCTTAATCCGTCACCACACCGACATTATATACACATCACTATCACTACATAGTATAAAACAAAGTCGCTGTCATCTGTCATTCCCTATGTATGCTTAAATCTTTAAAACTACCCAACGGATTTTCAAGCGGTTTTTTAATAGATAGAGTGACTCAAGAGGAAGCTTTATATGCATGTATTATATACATGAATAATTGCACCCATGCGAAGCCGGGGCGGGTCGCTAGTATTATAAGTATGTCTGGGTATAATACTGCATAATTTTACAATTTCTGAATTCGTTTTCGTTCTCTGTGATTTGTACACTATGCCTCTATTTATATGTCTTAGTTTCCTCTAATGGGCCTGCTGGTCGAGATTCGTTTAGAAATAAGCAGTGCCCTGGTACAAAGAAATATGGGCTCCATCAGAAGGCTCAAAGTCACCCAAAGGGCAATGGAGAGGGCTATGCTCGGAGTTTCCCTGCGAGATCGAATCAGAAATTAGGAGATACGCAGGAAAACCAGGGTCACCGACATAGCCCACCGGATTGCCAACCTTAAGTGGCAGTGGGCAGGGCACATAGCTCGCAGGACCGACGCCCGATGGGGCAGAAAACAAGCATTAAGTTGCTTAGCTTGGAACGAGATGGCGTTGTGTGAAATGTCCAAGGATATTTATTTATTGTATATATTATGATTTCATTCCCATTGTAGCGTGAATTATATTGTGTCCAGGTGATATTTACTTAGGATGTTTGCTCGTATATCAAACACACAAATAGCTGTTTGACTTCGCCTGTCCAAACTAATATCTTGATTCTTATCGACTTAATATAACAGCTTTACTTTCATTTTATTTGTCTACTATGCAAATAATTACTTTCCTATACAATTTAAAATTCTATTTTATGTCTCTATGTTAAAGTGATAAACCTATCTGTTTAACTGTATGTATATCAGTCCGTTAGGTAACGGATATAAAATATATAGTATCCCATTCCATCCGGGGTGTCGTAAGAACCGACAAAGAAATGACAAGCCGGTACCCTAGCCGCAAGAGAAGGAAAACTTAATACGAAACTCTGTGCCATCCCGTCTGGCCAGCGTGGCACAGTAGGCTAATGACCCTCCATCCAACTGCAGGAGGCCCCATTCAACAGTGGATTACCTTTGGGCTGAGTAGTATCTTTCTCTGCCGTCATCGCTCCTAAACGATGAACTGATTCTGTTGTCTTTGTTATGTTAATCGAAGGTGATCATAGCTATATTAGAGGAAAATTTGCGAGTTAGAAGTTATTTTTTTTATTAGTTAACGAGTTTTCTAGTTGTTTTCTTATTATCATAAAGAGTTATCTTAAAACATTTTCAATTATTATCGCCTGTTAAGATTTCTCAACCGCTTTATTAACTGATACTATTAAAAAATATACTATTAAAAAGTATAACTACAAAAAAAACTAACTACATAGCTAAGTTATTGATAGTCTTTTTTCTCTAACCTTTTTTTGAGAATACACAGACGGCAAACATATTTTTTAACGCGAAGGCTGCAAAAGCCGCAGAATCTGAAAAAAAAGAAAAGAAATGACAAGGCGGAACCCAAGGGTTCCAGCTTGTCATTTCTTTGTCGGATCTTACGACACCCTAAGGGTGAGATGGGACGGTGACACTATGTGTTGTAAATCCGTCACAATGCCTTGTTAGTTTAAACGTCCAATCACTCCTATCTTGACTCTAGAAATCAATTGTCTAGTACATCTTTTGTAAAGGAAACTTTCGCACTAAAATCTATTATTAGACAATTATTATGTAGTTACAATGAGTGATAAATGAGCATAAACAAGTCCATCGAGTCTTGGGGCTGATAGTAGGACATTGCTCTCGACTTTCGACCCTTCATTATGTATTTGTACAGTCGGGAACATTAATATTGATGTACTTGGGTTTTCCGCTTTATTCAGAGCACGTGTCAACGGCAGTAGAAAAATTTAATAAATATCTTGACCTGGCTCATGAGGTTACCTTAATGTGTAGTTATGATTCTACTATCATTGTTCCGACAGCTTTGTCGGTAAATGGCCGCGGTAAATACGATATAGATACTCGATATAGCCAAGAGCTTTAATCGTGATCTTGAAGAGCTCTCTGTTAATTTTTAGCTCTCTGTTAGGTTCCTAACGAACCTTATTTCGAAAGCCGTTCTTCTGGAGACTGCGTGAATTGTAAGAATTTTCTCTGTAGATCCATAAGCCACCGGTGGGGCTTAGGTCTTCTTAGACGGGTAAAATCATTTTTTTATGCAATTGTATAATTTTATCAAGAAGGGCGATAATTTTTTAGGAAATAGTCAATTTTCTGACAGCGAAAACAGTTATTTGATTGTCCGGTCATTAAGATAGTAACAATTCTGTTATAGCCTATGTAAACAATAGTACCTACCTACCCTACATACATCTATCTATTATGCATTGGTGTATGAAGGGGAAGTAAATTACGTAAATACGTCCATCAGATTTTGATCCATTCATCACATGACATTCAAATTTGCACTAGTTGATTTAAAATTTGCAAAACCTACAAAATATATTAAGTCCCTATTGATTTTTTCTGACTGTACCTGCACGAATATTGTACAAAAACATCTCCAAATTGTTTAATAGTCTTAGCGGAGCTTTTGATAGCTTCCTATCTCCACTGCCCTTTACTTAGAAAAGTTATCATTATCACACAAAACAATTCGAAACATCATTATCGAACAACACGATAAGGCATCGTTACGTATGAAGTTAGATAACATTAAACACCAAACACGTAATCGATTTAGTAAATCTACAATCCGATTCTTAAGAATCGAATTTCCAAAATCGGTCCGCAAGACTAATCGTTAGCGCGTGCGGAATAAAATTGGGACTCGTTTCGTATTTGGTCGTCGATAACGCATAAGGAATATTTACACACCAAATTTGTGTGGCGAGATTAGGCGTCAGGGTGTTGCGATTATTATCGGCGCGCCGAGCTTTGCTTTTAGTATGCGAAGTGCGTGCGATTGCGCCGCCTGGACGCCTTGCGACCGTCGCCAGCGCAGTCGCCGGCCGCGCGCCACATGCTCTCAGTCCTTGCCACTACCCAGGACTCTCGTATTCAATTCGTGCGCTTTCTAGTGCCCGTTTGCAGTTCAGTGCAATGACAACCGCTTGACTCGGGACCGACAGGAACTGCAACAATGGAGGCAACCGTTGACACGAGTGAGTTTGCGCCACAATTTTTTAATCGTGTGACTTCATATTGTTATTTTACGATTGTGTTCGATGCCCTTTTGAATTTAAATCGGTTTTACTACCATTAAGTACCTACTTAATTTTTTATTTGAGATTCACCACGGTATTTGCTAATTTAATGTACTTACCTAATTATAATTTGTGTCATGCTTACATAATGTTAACTAGCATTGCCAACGTTGGTAACGTTAGTAAGCTTAATTTACCTACTCATAAACCTGATCAAGGCAATTAACCATTTTGCCAACGGATTATTAATTATTGTGAAAATTGGTCCTTGTCTGTTAATTACGCGCTGTTCGCAATATAGAGAGAATGATTATTGGGCTTTTGTGAAGTGTAATTTAATTATTTGCCCTCACAACGCAAATATTACTTTCTTTGTGCTACAAATAACTAATTAAAAACGCACTAATTAAAAAAAATAAGTAGTGGAAGGAATTTCAATAATTGAGCAAGAATTCAATAATCTTTAAAACTGTTATTAATAACTGAATAAAACAATGATCATTATTAGCCGCGTATGGCGCCCATAAATGACGTTAGTGGAGGCACAATGCTACTGCAACAGGACATATAAGACAACTTTAAACTGCCTAGCAATAAGCCATTGTCTTCACCATCGACGTCTGTACCGGCCTTCAGTTCCCTCGATCCAGCTTCGGGAACAACGTCATACTTTGTCGTTCTAAAATGTCCAGGCCCATCCAAAATCAATGTCAAAGAAACACCGTACAACATTACCAAATTAGATGTACCGTTTCCAAAATGCAGATCACGGGACTATAAGCCGTACGGAGTTGTGTTACGGTGGACATTGTTTATACGGGGTTCACCTAACTTGTTCGCTTGGAAGACATTAAATATGCAGGGTGGCATGTACGGCTGAATAAACATAGTGTAATTTACATGCATCGAAGCAGCTCCCGTAATGTACTCGCAGTGGGAATGTAAATGCGTGGACGTCTTGTTGCTTGTCTATAATGTCGGCAGGATCGCTCCCACAGATTGCTGAACCGCAGATGGTGGTCGGACAATTGTATAGACAGACACATGCGTAATGACCAAAAAAAACATTCGAAGTTCAGCCTCTCGGACAAATGAACTTTTGTCAGGACTTGATCTGGAATCAATTAATACTGCAACTCGAACATTGAAAGATTGCTGACATATCAATAAGATAGAAAGAATAAATATTAATACATTTTATGAGCAGTGTGAGCGTGCTATTTAAATAAAAAAATGTTTAGTATTGCCGCCTTTATTTTCTACGATAATATGTCAATTTATACAAATAGCTTTATTCTGCCACGTGAACAAATCTAAATTAATTTTAGATTTTTTACCTAGAGTGTGGATTTTGGCTTATTATTTTATTACCTACTAGTGGCCCGCCCCGGCTTCGCCCGTGGAAAGCGGGGGTGGGTTATACATATAAACCTTCCCCTTGAATCACTCTATCTATTAAAAAAAACCGCTTCAAAATCCGTTGCGTAGTTTTAAAGATTTATGCATACATAGGGACGGACAGAAGAATGCGACTTTGTTTTATACTATGTAGTGATAGTGAAGCCCAAAATTTATGCAACGTGGTACATTGGCGGACTTAATGCCTAGAGGCATTCATGGGTGGAGCAGAAAATCACTTGGGCTAGATACACTAAAACATTAAAATCAAGTGTAGTTAATCGAATGATAAAAAATATATAAAATAATACAAATACATATATAAATTCAATCAAACGAAGATTTAATTCAAACAATGCAGCTTCTTCTGACATCCGAGTTGTCGCGCTATCACTCCTATCACTGTTTATTGAATTATAACTTAATTTATGACGTCTACGAGCGTCACGGAGACAACATTTCCTAACGAGCAAAGCCGGACATGCTGTTTTATAGGAGCAAAGGTTATGTTGGTGATAATACCGAATTTGATATCTTTTAGCACCGTACTTTTGAACTTCATAAAATAAAGGAGATGAAATTAAATAATTGGCTTCATAGCTATCTCTTAAACCTATTTTGTGGCAAAAGTGTTAAATAAATCTTTTATTCGTGTGATATTTGAGCTTAATGATAGGTATGTATATCTTTTGAAGTTCTCAAGATTATCTACCACTACACACGATCAATTTTAATAAGAAGTTGTTGTTGATATTACTGTACAATGGCTTAAGCGCGTCGTCCACGCAGAGAGAATAGAGCTAGACAGTTTGACAACTAATATAATCTATACTCTAATTTCTACGTACACGTAGCCGAAAGTACTCGAGCCTGTGTATCTACGTAGACCACTACAGTCTACACATCTACACATTAGTCTACACATTAGCTAGGGTAGTGTCGCTAATGTGTACACGTCGTAGATTGCACTATGACAGTCGCTCTCCGTAATTTTGATCTATCGTGAACGAGCCGCTTTAGATTGTGATTTAAACAAAGTTTGAAACTACTCAGCCAATAGATGACCCATTGTTGAGTCGGGCCTCTTCCAGTTACATGGAGAGTAATTTGCCTACTGTATCACGCTGGCCAGACGGTTTGGCACAGGGTTTCGTATCAAGTTTTCCTTCCCTTGCAGCTAGATTTTCGGCCTAGTCATTTACTTCTGTCGGCTCTTATGACACTCTCAGGATGGAATGGCGTGGTGACACTGTAGCAATACGAAAAACATTCATTAATTTAATGGCTTAAAGTAATGTAATTCTGACAGATACGAGTATATACAATTAACAACAATTACACACTGTATGTGTGAATTAAACTGCAATTGTTAATTCAATTGTTACTTGCCGTTCAGGGTGAAAGGCCGCTTAGCAACAATGCCCATAAATAAATTAAAAAAAACTATAGTACTTTTGAATGTTCTTTTTAGAACATCCAAAGGAAGTTCTATTAAGCCAATTTTTGGTGAGTCAGTTACCGGAATTCACTGTTTAACCCAACACATGTGAGATGAGTGTAGGGCTCCACATAATTAATGGTAGCCGGACTGGTTAAAATAATTAGCATATACAGTACTTTATTATAACAGAAAATATGATTTAGCGTTGAAGTCAGTGAAAAGAACGTTTATTTTCATGTTATGAATCACGCGGCATCGGGAGCTCGCCACACATCAACTTTTAATTGATCGAGAACAAACTTTACATCTTAAACTACATTCGGCAAACAATAATATCCTCTAAAAACTAGGTTATAAGCGATATAATACACCCGATGATTAAGTAAATTTCTGGCACACAACGATGGAGTCATGGCAGCTGTGCCAAATCATATCAAACGTTCAAAAATACCATTGTCGCTTCCGCTGATTCCGAAGGGTGCTCTACAGAGAAAAGCTTGCAAAACTCTTTAAACACAACTATACAGGGTGGTCATAAAGTCGTGGATCAAACAAAACCAGCGGTTAGATGGGGCCATCAGCAGCAAAAAATTGTTCTACGTGAGGTCCTTAGGGTCAACCCCTGCGGAGTTACAATTGATTTTGGGTTTTTATGAGAAATTGTCTTTTTTTACAAAAACTTGATAGAATTCGAAAAACTCTACGCCCTGTATCTTTTTTATAATTTTTACTAGATTGGCACTGACAAGACCTTTCGTTAGACATGCTATTTATGGTAGTTTATTGGGTGTGTTGAAGATAATATTAAGTTTTACGAAAGCAATAATTCTTAAATCAAAACTTGTTACTTACTTCGGACCCCACTGTGAAAAAAAAATACTCTACAGAAAAGTGCCACTGTATCACAATTTTTGGCGCATTTAATAGGGATTCTAAAAAGGTATTACACATGGCTATGCGTGGCTTCGATATCTCTCAAGGACGATCATTCGTAGCAAGGCCAGAGTTAATTCATACATAAAACTCGGTTAGGCCTACTAACCTAACCTTACCTAAGCGTGATCGTTTTCTGGACTACAGGGTCTTTATCGTCGTTTACGCCCATAAATGACCCACTACTGAGTCGGGCCTCCTCTATGTTCATGTTGGGAAATTAGCCTACTGTGCCACGCAGCCAAGACGGGTTGACACAGGGTTTGCTTCAAGTTTTCCTTCTGTTGCGGCTAGGTGATCTGCCTAATGCGTTCTTTTAGTCGCTTCTTACGACACCCTCAATATGGGATGGGTTGGTGACACCACACGGACAATTTATTAGAATTGTATTCTTTATGCGCGTACATAATTCGTACATGGAGGGAGTCGTACCGGGTCAGCAAACCCTGTGCCAACCCGTCTTGCCAGCGTGGCACAGTAGGCTAATGTCCTTCCATGAACTCAGAGGAGGCCCGACTCAGTAGTGGGTCATTTATGGGCTGAAACGACGATAAAGACCCTGTAGTCCAGAAAACGATCACGCTTAGGTAAGGTTAGGTTAGTAGGCCTAACCGAGTTTTATGTATGAATTAACTCTGGCCTTGCTACGAATGATCGTCCTTGAGAGATATCGAAGCCACGCATAGCCATGTGTAATACCTTTTTAGAATCCCTATTAAATGCGCCAAAAATTGTGATGCAGTGGCACTTTTCTGTAGAGTATTTTTTTTTCACAGTGGGGTCCGAAGTAAGTAACAAGTTTTGATTTAAGAATTATTGCTTTCGTAAAACTCAATATTATCTTCAACACACCCAATAAACTACCATAAATAGTATGTCTAACGAAAGGACTCATCAGTACCAATCTAGTGAAAATTATAAAAAAGATACAGGGCGTAGATTTTTTCGAATTTTATGAAGTTTTTGTAAAAAAAAGACAATTTCTCATAAAAACACAAAATCTATTGTAACTCCGCAGGGATTGACCCTAAGGACCTCACGTAGAACAATTTTTTGCTGCTGATGGCCCCATCTAACCGCTGGTTTCGTTTGATCCACGACTTTTTGACCACCCTGTATAACTATACGAACTGGATTATGTATTGTTCCGTCTGGTGACAGATTTAGCATACATGGGTTCACCACTCCAGTCCATCCTGAGGGTGTCGTAAGGCATTCCATTCCATCTTGACAAGGCCGATAGCCTAGCCGCTGGGAAACTTAATATGGAACCATATGCCAACCCGTCTGGCCAGCGTGGCACAGTAGGCTAATTACCCTCCATGTTGGAGCTCGAGGAGGCCCGACTCATTGGTGGGTCATTTATGCACTGAAACGACTTTAAACCAACTTCAATAAATAAATAATAAATAAATATCCTTGGACATTTCACACAACGCCATCTCGTCCCAAGTTAAGCAACTTAATGCTTGTGTTATGGTAACGAGATGGATGATAAACTACTTAAATACATTTTTTTTTTTGTAAATACATACATATTATAGATAGAAATGACACCCAGACTCCGAGCCAGTGCCTCTGGTTTAGACAGACACTGGCCCGACCCCGGAATCGAACCCGGGACCCGTTGATCCAAAGGCGGCACATCTGACCACTAGACCAACCATTAAACTGCATTCGTATTCAGGAGCAGTGTTCTTTGCGCTCGGAATTAAATGCATTCGATTTTTTTTAAATTTAAAATGTGATCTCATTCTTATTTGTTGCAATACGGTGTTTCGCGGAAACTTAGCGGCTGGCATGAATAAGCATCGCCCACTTTCAATTCCACTGGGCAGAATGTCCTATTTACCAACAATGTATAATGCACAGATGGGCACAACGAAAGTACCCATTATGATCCTAGGATGTGGGTCTTTATTTATAAACTTTTAATTAGTACAATTATAATTCTCCTTTTTAATTATTCTGTATATGTAGTGTTATTTATAATTTTGAAGTGCATGCTGTTGGCACCTTAATCTTTTGTGCATTCTTGTTTCCATCTCGTTACCATAACACAAGCATTAAGTTGCTTAGCTTGGGACGAGATGGCGTTGTGTGAAATGTCCAAGGATATTTATTATTTAAATTTTATGACTTTGGAATATGTATTAGGTTTTTTATGTTAATGTAACAACAACTGGATGCCCTATATATAAATAAATAAACTAGCTGTTAACTGCGACTTCGTTCGCGTGGTATTTGACAATGTGGAAAACTCAGTAACTGTGTGTGGGTTTCTTAAAACCGGAGGGGTATCAATGAAATTTACTTCGGGTTACTTCTTGTTACATTAACTATCTGACAGTGAAAGTCCCGTCAAAATCGGTCCAGCCATTTCAGAGATTAGTCGAAACAAACAGACAGGCAGACATAAATTGAAAATAAAATTGTTTTGGTTAAAGTATCAAAACACGTATACATCCAAATGCACTTAGTAAAAAGTGGTTCATATTACAAAAAGTATAGATTTATTTATAACTAGTGGCCCGCCCCGGCCATTTTGTCATAACCTGTATAATAACGCTGACCTAAATCTTATTGTAGGTAAATTCTTAGTACCTCACAATACGGGTACGGTTGAGCAACGTCCATCTTGACGTAAAAATAGGATTTTAAATGTCGAGTGACGGAAGACATGTGGAAAGGGTTTTAAATCTTAACGCAACCCGAGAGTCTAATGTGTTTTTGTTAAGTTTTATGCGGTATAAACTATATAAAATTAGCACAGCTTTGCGCTTTCGTGTGTCTGCTTATAAATTATGCATAAAACTTAACAGGTTTTATGTTACTTCTGACTTGCAACTGTTTCATAACCGAGTCAGACGACCTCTATTTCGATTATGGGAAATTAACCTAATGTCACATCAGAGATGTTGTAACAAAGATTAATCAGCGTTTTTACTCATGCACAGATATGTGTAGCTGTAGGAACTTTAGCTATTTAGGCTATTAGTTTAATCGGCGTTAGTTCATCGTTAGGGCATAGTGGGTTGCTCGTATGTACATGGTGTAACTAAAACCCTTTAACCATCCAAAGTGAGGGCTAATCAAAAGGAACGTTATTATTATCCTAAAAGCTTAGTAATTTGGAATTTCATAATGTTTCTTGGGTTCATTTCTCGAGTTCTTTCAACAGCTTGTGACCAAATTTCAAGGGGGAAACGATAACTTTGTTTTGTTGAAATTTTGCATATAGTATTTATATCACTGGCAGTATATAAGGTGTCAACCCCTGCCAACCCGTATGGCCAGCGTGGCACAGTAGGCTATTTACCCCCCGTGTTGTTGGAGGAGGCCCAACTCAGCAGTGGGTCATTTATGGGCTAAGAAGTAACTAAGTACCTAAGAAGTATAGGGTTATTGTTACACCCTTTAAACTAAGCGACTGAACGGTACTTGTCAATATTTTACCACAACTGAAAACATCAAATTCTTCTCCTCCTATACATTTAGGATCTTTCGGACATTCGATTCTGCTTATACTCCAATAGCTCCTAAGATCAGTACCATTAGTGCCGAAAAGCATGCTCACTTAGAGAAACGAAACGAATGCCGTTCTTAAAAAAAACTGAAGTGCATCCGCTCCATTTGATCACAGACTGCGCATAGCAACATAACTGTGGCATATTCAGCCCCTGCATTTAATCGGCCATAGTTATTCCGGGCGACGCTGATAGACGTTTCTCTATTTAGGAAACGGATATTACATTTAGTCGGGTTTGGCGGCATAGGTGGGTAAGTATAAACTTGTACGCGTTTCCGGAGCGCGCGATGCATAACATATTTTGTATCCCGATATGTATGCATGCCCCGATGCTCGATGCAGTAAAGATTTTAACAACGTATGTTTTCATTCATGGTTGAGATGCGATAAATGTGTTTTGGGGACATCCGCGGTGTTTTTTCAGCATGAGCGTTTTATTGTTGGCAAGCTTGGAATAAATTTTGTATGAATTTCAAATTTACTGGAAAAATAAGGCACGAAAGAAAGCTTAAGTCATTTGACAAAGTAAGGCGGGAGGATAATAAATTCAGAAGACAATTAAGTGGTTCATTAATTACGCAAAAAGGTTTTCTTTTGTATTAAAAATGTAATATTTTGGTGCCCGGCCCGGTACACAATTTCTATCATGACGAACGTTTTACTGTATAAAAAGCCACCAGCCGCCATTAAGGGGGGTTGTATTTGTATATTTGATATTAATTGTATTATTAACTTAGATTAAACAGGAAATTTCCGACGAGCTTATACCACAGTTAGTTATGTAAGACTTTAAAAGTCTCTACATATATGTAGATGAAATCATGGGCAATTTTTTTATTAACCCTAATCCATAATAACCCGTTGTGTTTTGTTATTGTTTTGTATTGTTATCCCTAATACATAGTGTCGCCCCTCTTCATCCTGAGAGTGTCGCAAGAGTCGACAAAGGAAAATGAAAGGCCGATAAACTAGCCGCAAGAGAAGGAAAACTTGATACGAAACCCTGTGTCAGCCTGTCCGGCCAGCGTAGGCTAATTACCCTCCATATAGTTGGTAGAGGTCCGACTCAGCAGTGGGTCACTTGTAGGCACATCTAAGGGCCCCCGCGCATTTAGGCGGCCTGGCCGCATAATGCGCGCAGCTTTAAACATCGTAGAAGAATTAGTTGGCCGCAGCGACTTGGCCGCGCGGCCTGGCCGCATAATGCGCGGAGGCCCTAAAAGAAGAATTTATGTATTTACTTCGACAAAATACGGAGTTAGACAATTACGATTTTAAATGTCTCTACATAATATGTAGTTGAAATCATAGGCAAGAGTTTTATGGTACTTAATCTAAAATAGTCTGCTAAACAGATTGCCTTCTTAAGTTCCAATGCAGTCATGAATCAAGCGTTCAGTTGATTGATTTCAAGTACCATCACAATTAGGATAAGTACACTTGGAGTTAATTAAAATGGCTTGCAAATAAACTTCAAGCGAGACAGTTTTATTTTAGTGCTATATTTGGACGTGTCAATTAAGACGTGGTTTATGAACCATTTAGAAATGTTATGATGTATTTCATATGGTATTGCGTGTCACTTGAATAGCTTAATTATATGCGGAGGTTAAAACTTGCGTAGGAATAGATTTTAAGGGATTTATCGCGTGTTTTTTACATTATTTACTTCCCAACGTTTTTAATACTTTGCAGCAGTCATTGTCAGGAGAGATTACAGTCTCCGATAAAAAGTGTTCAATGTGTAATAATCGCCAAAACCTAAGACACCATTGACAAAATGAAATGAGTGATTCTAACCCGTTTTGACTAACAACCAGTGTTATACGTAGCGAATGCAATTCGCCTAACACACATCTAGCTAGTTAGACCACCATAGCCCGGCTATCAGTCAATTGGTGCTTCAAAAGCCGTAGATGTTAGAAACAATACTATCAGGTACATGACCTCAGATGTCACCCACCCAGCTAAGCTAGACATGACTTTACCTACAGCTAAATAATTTTTCAATTAAACGTTTGGAGCGTAATTTCAAAATTCGAATTTATTCTTCTTCAATGGCCATAAAAGACCCACTGCTGAACGAAAACGCACAGGGTTTTGTTTCAGGTTTTTGCCTCCCTTGCAGCGAGGTTTTCTGCGGAATAATTGTCTTTAGTCGGCTCTTCACCTCACCCTCAGCAATTGTATTAGGAGTTATTAAAGTCTATTTTCAATATCTATTCCATCCTGAGTGTGTCGTAAGAGTTGACAAAAGTAAAAAATTAAAGCGACAAGAGAAGGAAAACTTGATAGGAAACACTGTGCCAACCCATCTGGCCAGCATGGCACAGTAGGCTAATTACCCTCCATGTGGAGGAGGCCGGACTCAGCAGTGGGTGATTTGTGTGAGTATCGACTTTATTATACTGACAGAAAGAGCTAGTATTAGGACTCGTGTTGATCTAAGTTCAACAACATTATGACCCCAGTGGCACAAAATTGATGGGCATGTGTAGAAACGTTTATGTTCCCGACCCATGAACTTAGCCCAGCCAGTGACCCCAGATACGATGAAATGAACGACATCGTTCATGCTTTGATTATCCCCCGACATAACTTCCTTTCAATATTGAATGTAGCCAATGTGACTTATGGTGTGACGGGAATGTATTGATGTCTTTGTAATGTCAACATCTTTTATTTAGGTTTTTTATTTAGCTTATCTATCTTATACCTTTTAACTAGCAATATGATAATATAGATTTGAGTGTTCTGGTATGTAAAATTATGCAGTTTATTATTCAAGTTATATATTGAACTGTTCTTTGTAAGGTTAGAAAATATGTTAGTACCTAAGTAAGAATACCGAATCTAGCGAATAATAGATATAAAACCCTTAGTACTACTACTCAGCCCATAGATGACCCACTGTTGGGTCAGGCCTCCTCCAGCTACATGGAGGATCATTACCCTACTGAGCCACGCTGGCCAGACGGGTTGGCATAGGGTTTTGTTTCAAGATTTCCTTTTCTTCTGGCCAGATTATCAGCCTTATCTATTTATTTATTTATTTTAAGGAATCTCTACAGCTTCTTAAAGATGTTACATTTTACATATACCTTACAGTAATCTAAGCCAATTACAGAGTTCCACGACAGTGCAATATGAGGTAGAAATATAAAAAATTCTCAAATAACATAGAAACTTAAAAAAAAACATAGAAGAGAAAAAGGACCTTAGTCCCGTGAAACTGTAACTTAAGAAACTATGACATAATTCAATAAAAAGCGTATTAGTAAAAGGGATTTTCCAGTAACAGGAATTTTCCATCAGAATTCGAATGATGTTATTTTTGAAACTATTTTTGGTCAACAAAAAGATATCAATTTTACTAAATCTGTTGTTATATGTCCGAAGTAGCCGCGCTACCATAATTTGTGCGGTGATGAGGCACTGAGAACAAAGTAGTGTTCCGAGTTCGAGTTATGGTTGTCGGCTCTAACGACACCCTCAGAATGAAATGGGGTGGCGACCCTATGAATTCTAAATTCCTCACCACACCTATGTGTGTTAAGTTAATGTGCGTCAGTAATTCGCGTGGCTACAATAAGCTCTATCACGACTAGTCTATAGTTCTCACTCAGCCCGAAAAAGATCCATTGCTGTGTATGTCGTCCTCCGATTACAAGAGGGAAATTAGGCTGGATAGGATTTCGTATCAAGTTTTCCTTCTCTTGCGGCTAGGTTTTCTGTCGTGTAATTTAGTTTAATCGCCTTTGGATCAACGGGTCCCGGGTTCGGGCAAGTGTCTTTGTCTAAACCAGAGGCACTGGCTCGGAGTCTGGGTGTCATTTCTATCTATAATATGATAGTATTTACAAAAAACATTTTTTTTTAAGTAGTTTATCATCCATCTCGTTACCATAGCACAAGCATTATGTTGCTTAGCTTCGGACGAGATGGCGTTGTGTGAAATGTCCAAGTATAAAAAAAAAAAAAAATGGGGTGACACTATGTATTCTAAATCCGTCACCACACGGAATGACGTACTGAGTGTAACCTTATATCCATAACGAATCGACAGTAATACTGACTAATGCAAATGCTGTGTGCAAAATACTCATTGATTGCGTAGTCAGGAGATATTGCAGTCTATTGTCCCTATAATCCGAATATTGTTTGTTGCAGAGATGGAGGACATCGCAATATTGTGGAGCTCGGGGTCGCCAGAGAGCGCCCTGTGGTCGGACTACCTCATGGCTAGCTTCGATAAGATTATGTCACAACGAGCCAGGCACCATTATAGGTAATCTATCTTTTAATATATAAAATTCTCGTGTCACTGTGTTCGGTCGGTCGGTGTCAACTTCTCCGAAATGGCTTGACCGATTTTCGCGAAATTAGAGTTTTTATTTTTTTATGATACAGCATAGAAAAATACATACTTACAACCCTAAATTTTCACCCATCTACGGTCAACCCCTAATTTTTAATAGCATTTTTAAGGCAAAACAACTTTGTCTGTTTGTAATACATATTAAAATAAATAAGCGCTTTTTACTAAGTGCATTTAGATGTACGATACGTATACCAAAACAACATTGCTTACAATTTTTATCAGTCTGTTTGTTTGGGCTAATTTCTGAAATGGCTGGACCGATTTTGACGGCAGATAGCTGATGTAACAAGGAGTAACTTAGGCTACTTTTATTGATATTCCTCGTCTTTCAGGATATCTTACTCTTAAACTCTAGGATCCACCTACTCTGAGTACACTCTGAGTACTCCTCTAAGTACAGAACAACAAAGAAGTACACAACTTGTTGTCGCATACTTAATACTTACTGCCTATAACAAAAAAGGTTAATACATCATGATGACATGGGTAGTAGTACCTACTAATATTGCGCGAGTTTGCTCTCACAAATCTGTCTTATCCATTCCTTGTACTTAAAACTGGCGGTCTAAATAAAGCAACTACAGCGTTTCTTGCCGGCTCTTCTCAGTAGAGCTAATTTCCGAACAGGTATTAAATTTCAAAAGTTAAATTTGTGGCAACTTGGTTAAACGAATGTTGATACAGCAACTGTAACATTTCAACAACACTGATTCGTATGAGTAATAATCGCTGTAGTCTAACTTCCACAATCCCACCGTTTCTACACGTTTCTGACAGTTTCTGAACTTATTTTTCAAAGTATGTAGATTTTTTTTTAACTAAAATCATGTGGTTTTTTTTAATTTGTATTCATCAATGTAGACGTGTATATCCTTGTTGTAAGATGCTGTACAAATACGAGTAGATACAGGTACGCTTCTATCCATACGTTCGTAATTAAATGCTGCGACATGTGTCCATTATGCTAAATACCAACGTAAATGAGTGCCAAGACAACAATATTAGCATTATTACGGAAACTTAACAACACGTGCACTTTGTAACACACCTAAATACCTATCAAACATTCCATTAAAGCCTTTTGTTAAAGATACTGGTTGCGTATACAATTTTTAAAACGTACATCACGATTTTACTAAGGTATTTTTATCCCACGGAAACAGACAGAGATTCACACAGTCGTCCAGATTTGCATACAAAAGGCAGTCTATGTGCACAAATCTAAAATACCAAGATTTCTGCAAGACACATGAAACGTCGGGAATTGAGATTATGTTAAATACGCTTGTTAAATGTTTAATTCAAGTACACGAAATGAAACATAATCTCTACTCCTACGCTTTTTTGTACGCGTTGTAATTTTACTTTGATTCCTTCATCCTCTTCATAGATCTTCCTCTTCAATTGTTCTCAGTTTATTTAGAACTAACTGTACCATGGGCGCTTTACTACGCTACTAACTAAAATAAATTTGAAGGAAAGACATTACACTTTTTTTTGGTTCAATCAAAGGTTCATGATCTTCAACTTTGCATATGATTCTAAAAAGGACATACAGGCAAACATTCTTTCTTATTTATAAGATTCAGAATACATTATGTGTGGTGACATAGTGTATTCTGAACCCCATACCACTCTGAGGGTAATAGGCGACTAAAGGAACACAAGAGGCAGGTCTCCTCGCCCCAAGAGAAAGAAAACGTGATACAAATCCTGTGTCAACCCGTCTCGCCAGCGTGGCACAGTAGGCTAATTGCCCTCTGTGAATTTGGAGGAGGTTGTTCATATGGAGTACTGTTCCCATCTCTGGGCAGGGGCGCCCCAGTACCAGCTTGACCCACTTGACTCCATCCAACGCCGGGCAGTTGGCATTGTCGACGATCCCTTACTCACAGTCGGATTTTTGTGTCCTATACCGACTGTACACTGGGGAATGTTCTGAGGAATTATTCAGCTTGGTGCCATCGTCCTTTTGCCGCCATCGCACCCTGCGGCACTCGGAGAGATTTCATCCACATCGGCTGGATATACAGTTTTCAGCAACTGTACGTGCATCGCGAGCCTTTTTACCGCGCACGTGCAAGATGTGGAATGATCTACCTCCCGAAGTGTTTCCTCTGCGCTACAACATGGGGCTCTTCAAAAGAGGTGTTTACAGGCATCTTAAAGGCCGGCAACGCAGCTTCTCCCGTTAGGTTGCAGATGTCCTGGGCGACGGTGACCACTTTCCATCAGGTGGACCGCCTAATCGGGTGTCGTACTAAAAAATTTAAAAAAAAGAAGGCTGACTCACTTATGCTATACGTTTTACGTGTATAATTAAGAACATATTCCTTTTCAGAGTGACACCCGTTACAGCGGAAGAGCTACTGTCAACAGACTCACAGGATAAACTGGACAAACTAGTCAAAGCCCAGTTGCAAATTGTGATACTCTGTCCCATTCTGGCGACGAAACTGGGAGACCTGAAGAAGGAGGTGAACTGCGAGAGCCTTTTTAAATCTGACAAAATCTTGGTCATGCTGTTGGGAGTAGAGAAAAATCAAATCATCGCTAGTAATTGTGAAGGTTGGTAATGACATTTGATCATTTATTTTTATTTTTTTTAGTCAAGGGTTTTTTTTACTAACAAATTCTTCGAAAGAAAAACTTAGGTTATACCTAAGGCAAACCTTATGTATAAACTAAGTTCCGTGTGGTGACGGATTTAGAATACATAGTGTCACCACCGCATTCCATCCTGAGGGTGTCGTAAGACCCGTCTAAAGGAAATGACTAGGCCGAAAACCTAGCCGCAAGAGAAGAAAACCTTGATACGTAACAGTTTAAGCCACACAAACCTCATTTTGAGCCTTTAAAGTTTAAGCTTTAAAGTCAATTATGTCGAATTGTGTCGTTTGGAACATTTTTGCTTAAATCGGTCCAACTATGAAACCGAATCCAACCCCTAGACCAAGAACACATTAATTAATAAAACAGTGATTTAAGTTTGGCGTATCACCTTAAGAGCTTCGGATCCAAGGAACGTATTTTTTTTTGTTTGAAACCGTTGTCAATCGAGAATGTTCTTAATTTTGTTTAAAAAATCTGCTTGGTGGCTTTTCTATTCATATCGGGGTTAGGGAAAAGTTACCAAAAACCAAAAATACAATTCAATAAATACATACTCTATTCTATTCACTTCTAGAAATGTTTTACATTTCGAGATAGTTGGAGGAGGTTTTCTTATTGTCGTTCGTCGTCGTTTCAGCCCATTAATAACCCATTACTGAATCAGGCACCCACCAAATTCATAGAGGAAAATAAGCCTTATGTACCACGCTGGTAAGACGGATGGGCACAGGGTTTGTGTCAAGTCTTCCTTCTCAAACTCTGAAAGAACTTTATTTACGTAGGTTTTATCACAAAACTCTTATAAATCGTCATATTTAAGATTACTATTATCATCTTACGACCCTTGTCCCACGCTAGGTGGCAGTCTCCATACACACCTATCAGTTATCATATCTAGAGTCACATCTTTCATACACAATTCTTCATTCTTACAATCCATCCATCTCTTTTGATCTCCCACAACCATTGCGTCCACCCACATTCATGCTGAAACTACCACCGGTTCGGAATGCTGCTCTACAGAGAAGAGCCAACAAGGAACCTGTAGTTGCTTTTTTCAAATCATTGGTTTTGTTTACAAAAAGCACTAAACAGATGAGAGAAACATATGTTGGTGACATTGTGTATTTTATATTCGTCACCACACTGAATGTGTCTCGTACATTGCTCGTTAATTATATTTATCGATATACGATAATTATGTACCTATTACTTTATCAAACTTTATTAAATGTTTACCGAATTCATAGTTGTTAAGACAAACCATTGAGTGATTGATGATGTAAATTAAGCTGCGCAAAATTTGTCAGAAACCTACGTCAATACCGACTTCAACGTGACTTGAAACTTCTACCCAATTCCAGTATTGATCTGTTTGTTTACTTCATCGTGATAATTGGAATGAATAGCATGTTTTCATGTCTTTATCTAAAAATGATCGTCTGATATTGAAATTCGTATCATAGAGGTTGTGGAATATTCCCGTT
This sequence comes from Clostera curtula, assembly GCA_905475355.2. NCBI lineage: Eukaryota > Metazoa > Arthropoda > Insecta > Lepidoptera > Notodontidae > Clostera > Clostera curtula. The sequence goes on along the minus strand of FR997800.1, from coordinate 11,771,811 downwards.
TTTTTCTATTTTATTATTTACTAGCGACCCGCTCCGGCTGCGCACGGGTGCAATGATGAACATCTAAATTTATCAGTGTTTCTCTACAATATTATGCATGTGTTATACATATACCCCTCCTTCCTATTGAATCACTCTATCTATTAAAAAATACGATGCGCTTCAAAATCCGTTGCGTAATTTTAAAGATTTAAGCATAAATAGAGACGGACAGACGACAGTGAATTTGTTTTATACAATGTAGTACATAATGTAGTGATAATGATGATTATTTTTCACATCGTTTAATCAAATTAAGTCCGAACCAAAAAGCGTGTGGTCACGGATTCCACAATACAATCCACACCCCATTCCATCATGAAGGTGTCGTAAGATCCGACCAAAGGAAATTACATGGCCGAAAGCCTAGATGCAAGGCCTATTGCCAACCCGTCTGGCCAGCATGGCACAGTAGGCTAATTACCCTCCATGGGAGGAGGCCCGACTCAGCAGCCCTTTAAAAAGAGAAAGAATGATGCTGCCAGTAGAGTGCGAAAGGGATGGTAAACTCTTCCAGCTGCCAACACAACACCCAAGGGTGATGTCATTTGGCCGCGGTATTATAAAAGGTGCTTCTATGAGTCCAATGCTGGACATAGGACTGCCCGACAGTGGACTATCTTTGACTAAAGTGTGATGATGAAATTACATAATGTCGGATGCGGGGATTACCCAAACAAACCACCGTTAAGAGGTTATCTATCATTTAGTTATCTTTAACGTATTTCGCTAAGTACCTAACAGTAAATAGTCCACATTCCGTAGGTTCCGCGTAATAGACTTGTGGTATATAGGTTAATTAGAGCGATAAAGATTATATGTAGGAAATATAGTTTGATTCAGTACATGTATTGGAGAAATTCATATAATAGGGTTCTTATTATGACTTACTAGGTTCCGCCAATCATGGTAACTGACTGGAGAAGCGGACCTCTAGTAGTTTTTAAATGCATATGTTATTTTATCATGAATATAATCATATTATTAAAATGATTATTTTCTCTTAGTTATATTGTGTCAAATCTGCGTAACTATTTACTTTACTTACTTTAAAAAAAAACTAAACCACTGCACTATTTGTAACAGGTTACACATAACGCAGGGGTTTAGTTTTTGTTTTTAACTAAAACACGTTCACGGGGTCAGTTTACAAACATGATTTTCACGAACACAACTGACACCCAGACTCAGAGCAAGTGCCACTGGTTTATACAAAGACACTTGCCCGACCCCGGAATCGAACCAGGGACCCGTAATCCAAAGGCAGCACATCTAACCTCTTTAAATTATAAAAGACAGAAACACAGAACATAGATTTTTTCTCGTAACATGTAAGAAGGTACATTTTACTTCATACAATGTCACAGTGTGAAACTATTAGTGATATTTACACATTGGTTTCCTTTTTTATTTACGGACCCTATAAACACTTCTATCAAATATTGATCGTACAAATCAACCCAATTTATTTATCGTTATTCGTATTCGTATTTTAATGAGCTGTTATCATTTTAGAATACCCTACAATCGACCAATGGCCTATGATGTTAGTGCGAGAGAAGGATACGTCGTTCGTAGATACGTTCCTGACAGCCGCCGTCGGAATTCTGAGAACCAAAGACTGCAAAGATACCGCCACGGACCGAACAAGCTTCTCCATTGTGCCGAAAAAAGTTAAAATTGTGAGTATCCCTTGTTACCCATTAGCCTTGTGTATCATAAGGTCACTGGCATAGCTCAGAAAATTAGCAGACTGAAGTGGCAGTGGGCTGGTCATATCTGTAGAAGAACCGACAACCGCTGGGGTAGACGAGTTCTTGAGTGGAGACCGCGAATCGGCAAGCGTAGTGTGGTACGGCCCTCTGCTAGATGGAGCGACGATCTGCGAAAGGTTGCGGGCAGCAGCTGGATGCGTCAAGCTGAAGACAGGGCGCTATGGCGCTCTTTAGGGGAGGCCTATGTCCAGCAGTGGACTAATGTGGGCTGATGATGATGATGATGATCATAAGGTCACGTGGATGTTAGAGGCATGAATGGCGGACGTTTATTTATTATTGACGCGTGGTGACGGATTTAGAATACACAATGACACCAACCCATACCGTCTTCAGGGTGTCGTAAAAGGCGACTAAAAGAACGCAAGAGACAAATCACCTAGTCGCAAGAGAAGGATAACTTGATACAAACCCTGTGCCAACCCGTCTTGTCAGCGTGGCACAGTAAGCTAATTTCCCTCTATGAATTTGGAGGAGGCCCGACTCAGTAGTGGGTCATTTATGGGCTAAAACGACGATCCTATAGATGACCCACTACTGAGTCGGCCACCTCAAGTTACATGGAGAGTATTTAGCCTACTGTGCAACAGTGGCCAGACGGGCACAGGGTTTCGTATCTCTCGTAAGTCGTCTCGTAAGTTTTGCTTCTCTCAGGTCATCGGCCTTGCACTTTTCTTTTGCCGGCTCTTACGACACCCTCAGGAAGGAATGGGGTGGTGACACGTTGTATTCTAAATCCGTCACCACACGGACAGTTCATTTACGGGCATTTTATTTTTTTTACTAGCTACCCGCCCCGGCTTCGCACGGTTGCAATGATGAACCTCTAATTTATCAGTGTTTCTGTACAATATTAAGCATGTATTATACTTAAAAACCTTCCTCTTGAATCACTCTATCTATTAAAAAAAACCGCTTCAAAATCCGTTGCGTAGTTTTAAAGATTTAAGCATACATAGGGACGGACAGACGTTTTATATACTATATATATATATATATACTTATATATACTAGCGACCCGCCCCGGCTTCGCACGGGTGCAATGATGAACCCCCTAATTTATCAGTATTTCTATACAATATTCCAGTCCAAAGTCCAAAGTACATCAATCTATATTATGTCACCAAGACATTTTCCTTCTTTATCTTTTACCAGACCAGAGTTTAGTCAAACTAAAAGTTTACTGAAGATTTTTGAAAATACGCAAAGAATTTTACAGCGTGTTTACAATCATTTTTGGGTCTTTCGTGACTTGTTGTTAAAACTAATGAGTTAATTATTGTTTTGAGGAAATGAATTTACTGGACACCCCAAACTTTCTGTAGTACCGTGTGACCCATTTTAAATGTTATTTTAATGATACAACGTTATCACTTATTTACCTTTAACGTTCACAGAACTAATTACTGTTAAATGATGATGTTATTTTTGGGTACAAAATTAATATGTCACCAGCTTTTTTTTATTGTAACGGAACCCAGTTTACAAACATGAAATTCACGAACACAAATGACACCCAGACTCAGAGCATGTGCCTCTGGTTTAGGGGCTGTCCATTAATCACGTGAGGTTCGAAAGGGGGGGGGAGGGGTTCGGAAAAAATCACGAAACATCACCAAGGGTTAGGGGGTATAGTAAGATATCACGTGTATTTAATTTTTCGGCAAACACGTCATTTCTGAACCGAAAAGCGTGTTTAAGCTTCTTTGTAGGTACTAAAAAATATACGTGGTTTTTGATGGGGGGTAGTCTTAAACCTCACCACGTATCACCAAGGGGGAGAGAGGGGCCAGCGTAGCACAGTAGGCTAATGACCCTCTACGTAACTAGAAGAGGCCCGACTCAGCAGTGGCTCAGCTTATCACTGGGCTGACTAATATCTGGGGATACAGGTGCTAGCTTATAACATCTGTACTCTGTACTAATATATAAAGCTGCAGAGTTTGTTTGTTTGTTTGTATGTTTGTTTGTTTGTTTGAACGCGCTAATCTCATGAACTACTGGTCCGATTTCAAAAAATCTTTCAGTGTTAGATAGTCCATTTATCGAGGAAGGTTATAGGCTATATTTTATTTTCATAAGAATTAGGGATCCGTATGAAAATTGCGATTTTGTAAACCAAGGTGTAAAATCTAAAACATATTTATGCGTGCGCTGCAAAAACTATTGACAATAGAACAAAATGATGTACTACGGGTTTGTAGGTCTTATAAAGATCTACAAAAAAGTCCGCGAGAGCACATATCTAACTATCATAGTTTAGTCACAATAACCCCTTTATGTTCATAAAAAATATGCACAGAGATAAGCACGGGTTCGAAGCCCACGCGGGCGAAGCCGCGCACAAAAGCTAGTATAATATATAATATCTGGATGACCGGTATTTTTTTTTTATAAATTTGTTTTTTGGAAATTATATTTAAGTACGAAACACTCATTGACTTCGTGTTACTTAACAACGCCATCTGCCATCCATCTCACAAAAAGTAGTATTATCATTCGCCAATAGATCTCATGATTCCTATCTATATCGATTTATCCCCCCCCCCCCTAAACCCGAATAAAATGTCATTTTCTAAAAATGATTCCTAGCTAGATCGATTTATCGCCCCCGAAACCCCCTATATACTAAATTCCATGAAAATCGTTGGAGATTCCAATTATATATATACAAGAATTGCTCATTTATAGAGATAAGATAAGATATAATATATGTATATAATATAATACACTGCAGTCTGATACTGTGTCACGTGAAATTTTGGTCAATCGTTGACTACCTACTACTTTTTCATTTAGTTCATTTTGATCACTTCGGAGATATATACCGTTTTTGTTACACCCAGAGCTACTAAACAAACGTTATTTCAACCTTATCCCCTAATTATGACTCGGGAAAGTATTACGTAATATCTTCAAGATCCATAAGGCCGTCCTCGGCTTAATGAAAGTAGATTCTTTACTCTGTAAATGATGTTACAAGGGGCTCGGCGATATTAAACCTTACTGACGGCGCCGTAGGAAGTAAAATTGTAAATGAGACTTCCTGCGTATTATGGTAACGCCTAGTCCTTGTACTGTATGAAGGCACCAATCCATTAGGTTTTGTCTTTGATTAATTTTGACTTACGAGACTTGAGGTACAATTAAATTAGAAAATCTGGCCGCAAGAGAAGGAAGGCTTGACACCCTGTTCGAATCCATCTGCTGTGGCACAGTAGGCTTCCTCCATCCTCTAATTGCTGGGGGGCAGATTCAACAATAAATAATAATAAATTAATAAATATTCTTGGGCATTTCACACAACGCCATCTCGTCCCAAGCTAAGCAACTTAATGCTTGTGTTATGGTATCCTGGGCTGTACTTATAATGGGCAAAATTTTGACATATCCTTGGAGTATCTACTAGTACTTTGACGACACGGTTGGCGCAGTGGTTGAGTAATCGACTGCTACGCAGCATGTCGCGGGTTCGATTCCCGCACGAAAGAAATATTTGTACGACCTACAAGTATTTGTTCCGGGTTTGGGTGTTTTCTATCTATAATATTTGTGTATTTACAAAAAAAATGTATATAAGTAGTTTATCATCCATCTCGTTACTATAACACAATCATTAAGTTGCTTAGCTTGGGACTAGATGGCGTTGTGTGAAATGTCCAAGGATATTTATTTATTTTTAATTGCTGGGGGGCAGATTCAACAATATATCCTGGGCTGTACTTATAATGGGCAAAATTTTGACATATCCTTGGAGTATCTACTACTACTACTTTCTTACTACTTTTCAGCCCATACATGACCCACTGCTGATTCGGGCCTCCTCCAGTTAAATGGAGGTTTAATAGGCTACTATGCCAGGCTGGCACAGAGTTTGCGACAAGGTTTCCTTCTCTTGCGGCTAGGTTTTCGGCCTTATTATTTTCTTTTGTCGGCTTTTACGGCACCCTCAGGATGGAATTGATTGGTGACACTATGTATTCTAAATCCGTCACCACGCGGAAGTTGGAGTATCTACGTAATTATAATCACGTCACATGATGATAAGGAAGTGGAATAAAAAAACCTTATAGCCATCCGCAGTGGAGATGTAGAACTATCAAGGGAAGTTCTATGTATAAAAATGGTTTATTTAAAAAAATAGATGTTTTACCAAATTTTTATTGCAAATCGTGGGCTTCCGTGAAAAGCAACCAACTTGTTAGCGTTATTATTATTATCCTACAAACTTAGTAATCTGGTTATCCATAATTTTGATTGAGTTTTCTTGAGTTATGACACTTTCGTCGCCAAGTGGTGAATATAGCGCCTAGAAAAAAAGCTGCAGTGTTTTTCTTGAACTGAAATCTGTACCAATAGTCCTATCAATCCTTTCGTTATGGATATACGTTTTTTGCGACACCCTTGTATACATATTGCGATGAAATTTAAGAACCAAAATCATTTTTATTACAACAATTCATTGTACAAGCATATTTTGTGCCGCGAGACATTAATCGGTGTATCTTCGCCACTATCGTTACGCTTCAAATGAGATACAACGAGACCTATAATAGAGACCACCATTCTCACAGCATCCAATAAACTACTATTTAAATTAAAATATAGCTACATCACGATATTCTGAGGAACGATACATAAATATTAACGAAAACGGTACAATCCTTCGTAGAATGCTACCTTTAGACTGACACAAAATAATTCTTATCGTGAGTTCATTAAGACGTTTGTACGCAGGGACAAAGCCGTGTGATAGCACTCCTGAATGAGCCTATTCGTGACGAAGACAGCATCAAGATAATGGTGGACAAGAAGGGCGAGGTCATACAGATACATTCCTTCAAAAAGAGGAACCCTTACACTTTACAGTTTGATATTCCTGGTGAGTAAAGTTGATAAAATATTTCATTCTTATTTTATCAACTGCCTCGTTGGTCTAGTGGTTAGATGTGCCGCCTTTGGATCAACGGGTCCCGGGTTCGATTCCGGGGTCGGGCAAGTGTCTTTGTCTAAACCAGAGGCACTGGCTCGGAGTCTGGGTGTCATTTCTATCTATAATATGTATGTATTTACAAAAAATATATTTATATAAGTAGTTTATCATCCATCTCGTTACCATAACACAAGCATTTAGTTGCTTAACTTGGGACGAGATGGCGTTGTGTGAAATGTCCAAGGATATTTATTTATTTATTATTTATTTTTCGTGTTCCTTTCGCAGCCAACACTACTACTACTACTTAGCATATAGATGACCCACTGCTGAGTCGGGCTTCCCCCGTTACATGGAGGGTAAATAGCCTACTGTGCCAACTGGCCAGGCGGATTGGCAAGGGGTTTGATATCAAGATTTACATCTTTTGCAGCTAGGTTTTCGGCCTTGTCGTTTCCTTTTTTCGGATGATACGACATCCTAAGCATGGAATGGGGTGGTGACACTGTGTATTCTTAATCCTTCACTATACTACAACCTACCCAGCACAATAGTTAATTGAATGTGAAATTTCTATTATTAAATGTAAAATCTTAGTGTGAAATGAAATGTCAGGTTTTTACCACACGAGGGCCATAACCTTACCTAAACTAACCTAAATTTAGAAAAAGTATTTTTTACACCAGAATCGTGGTCCAAACGCAGTGATTACATTTCCTGGTCCAGTTTTCTTTAATGTGGGTTGATATCTATGACATAGTATAATTTGACGAGTTCTTCAGTTTAACGTCCATAAAATTCAGTAATGCAGTATTTCAATGCTGAGTGGGGACTTTGACGCAGATATATTATGTAACTGTAACTCTGGATAATTCATTTAAAATTCTTAATGCTGTGGCCACACTGTGGTAAAGTATAATCTTTGTTTCAGAATCGTGTTTAGAAGTGTCGATGTTAGTTTGGGTGCGCGTGAGCAAGAACGGCCAATCGCTAGGTCGCCGTCAGATCAAGTGCGAGAGCCGTTTACGAGAATTGGACCAGTTGCTTCGGGCCTCTGACCATCCCTTGGAGTTTATGTGTCAGGTGAGCTACGTCTACCCCTCCCCTCACTTTTCTCTTAATATGGTTTTACGAACTACCAATTAGTCTCAAGTTTTCCTTCTCTTGCGGCTAGGTTTTCGGCCTTGTCATTTCCCATTGTCGACTCTTACGACACCCTTAGGATGAAATGGGGTGGTGACATAGTTTATTCTAAATACGTCACGACATGGAAACTCACTCGCTTCATATTCATTGGTTGGTAGTCTCAAACTGTGCGCGACACAGTAGGCTAATTACCCTCCATGTAGTTGGAGGAGGCCCGACTCAGCAGTGGGTAATTTATGGGCTGAGAAGTAGTACTATGCTACATGCTATACACAATGTACCCGAAAAATCTGAACTAATAACATAAAATTATCGCCTACAAATGCACGAATTACCAAAAAGTCCCACACAGCGATAGCGAAGTTTCTGGAGAAATCGCACAGTTAGTGTCGCCTAAGGGTCAGCGCGCACTATCGGAGTGGCGGCGAAGAGGCTTTTTCAGTAACAATTTAATTTCAACCTAAATAGCTTCAGAATACGACTGTATTTAGAATACGCTCGCCGCGCGTCACTCGCCGTCATTGTATTTCGTTGTACCAAATACAGTTGTATTCTGAAGCGCTTTAGGTTGAAATTAAATTGTTATTGAAAAAGCCTCTTCGCCGCCACTCCGATAGTGCACACTGACGCTAAAAATATTTTAAAAAAATTAAGTACTTTCTATCCATGTGAAGTGTCTTATACTGTGTTCATTGATTTCGGATTTTCTACTTGTCGCTGTCGTCGATATGTCTCTAACTACGAGTAGAAGTCGATATTAAAAATGCCTTTTAGAATAATTACAAATTTCCTATTCGGGATACCGAAGTTCCTGTCTTTCTTATACTTGGCTCGTAGTACGTAAAGGCTCATATAGTCAAAAAAATCAATACATATTTTACACAGTATCATTTGTACTATCGATTCTTTCGTTAGGGCCTCCGCGCATTAGGCGGCCAGACCGCGCGGCCAAGTCGCTGCGGCCAACTAATTCTTCTACGATGTATGTAGATGCGCGCATTATGTGGCCAACGAAATACATCGCGACTCACACGTGGCCTATTGGCCGCCTAATGCGCTCTTAGGGCCTCCGCGCATTATGCGGCCAGGCCGCGCGGCCAAGTCGCTGCGGCCAACTAATTCTTCTACAATGTTTAAAGCTGCGCGCATAACGCGGCCAGGCCGCGCGGCCAAGTTTTGGTCGCGCGGCCAACGAAAACAAAACGGCCAGGCCGCGCGACTGTCCGCGCGGCCTGGCCGCCTAAATGCGCGGGGGCCGCACAGTTTTGGTTACATTATGTCTATATTATGTTATCAGACATCAATTTGGCTAAATATATTTTTCTTTGTATAGACTCTCGGCTTCAAAACAACCAGTAAGGAGCAGTTAGACAGCTGGATGCTGAACGCCTTCCAGAAGAATATACCACCTCACTTCAATCTACTAGCATCTACTGAACAGTTCAACCCCAAAGCTGACATGTCAAGTAAGTATCATCTACTACTCAGCCCCTAAATGACCCAGTCGGTCCTCCTCTCATCACAGGGAGGGCAATTAGCCTATTTGCCACGCCGGCCAGACGGGTTGGCACAAGGTTTCCTTCTCTTGCAGCTAGGTTTTCAGTCTTGTCCTTGTGTTGGCTATTACGACACCCTCAGGATATAATGGTGCGTATTCTCAATACACGCGGACTATAAGTATCCTTATCATTATATAAAGCACTAATGGAATTATCAAGTGTTCCCAGATCTTGGTCTTCTTTTGGGTCCCACTTCACGTTTTGAGGCACTAACATATTAAAAAAAAAAATTATCGGCTATAGGCATTCATATTATGATCTACTGCCCGTGTCTCTAAAGACGAAAACACCTCATCGGACGCGTCCCGTAAGGCCCGGTTTCCACCAAAGCAGAGAAGAGAGGAGACGAGAGGAGATGTGTTTTGAATAACCAATCCGGTTTCGTTATTTCCACATCTCCTCTCCTTCATTCCTTGGCTCCCTCTCTTCTTCCTTGGCTTCGGTGGAAATAGAATAACGAAACCTGATTGATTATTCAAAACACATCTCCTCTCCTCTCCGCTTTGGTGGAAACCGGGCCTAATGTGTATTCAGCTATAAGAGCTCAGCCGCTTGCAGATTACAACCTTACTAGCCGTTACCCGCGACCAGCTACTTATGCGTTTTCCCTTTTTTGAACGCGCCATAGTATATTTCATTACAAGTGCGGAAAGCCTGTCATTACAACGAGTTCCGACAAATGTCTACACAGTCGGAACAAGTTGCAATGACGGTTCCGCACGTGTACTGAACGACTATTTTTAATACAGTTGCGAAAAAATGAAGCAATTTAACAAAATAATAAAAACACAATAAACTCAACTAACTAATCATTTCTGAAAAATGGCGCCGACCGTAGAATATAAGCAGATTTTTTTTTTCGTCACCCATTCTGGTAGGCAAAAGGAATGCCCATACAGCCAAGTCTTCAGTAGAATGTTTTTATTGATATGAAATGAAATTTAATTAGATGAAATGAAACTCATTCAATCAAATCATTAAATCTGATATTGAAACAAATTAGTACGTAGTTTATTTTTAGAAATATACGTATTTGCATGAATCATAAAAACTTCTACGATTTTTTTTAGTAAAAACTTCATGGTTGGTTTTTCCTTAAAATAGACGGGAAATGCGGGAATGGTAAAAAAAAAGCACGCGTGTGTAATAACCCACTTCCCGAACGCTATACGTCCCTGCAATATGCCCTTCATACTTTCATTCGGTGTATAACGAGGTGCGCCCGGCGCTGGACACCACGGAGGCGGAGCGCGCGGCGGGCGCGAGCGCGGGTGCGGCGCGCGTGCACGTTGGCCAGCTCAAGCTGCGCGAGCTTCGCGCCTCGCTCCGCCGCCTCAAGCCAAAGTATTCGGCGGGACCAGACGGGATACCACCTTATATCGTTAAAGACTGTAGCGCGGTGTTTGAAAAGCCATTACTGCACATTTTAAATTTATTTTTAAAGGTAGGTCTATATCCGAACCAATGGAAGATCACCAGAGTGATACCAGTCCCGAAGGGAGGGTCGGGAACTGATGTTAGTGGCTACCGACCGGTAGCAGTGCTGTCGGCTTTTGCTAAGGTGTTTGAGTCGGCGTTGCACAAATATATTTTAGATCAAGTAACTTCTCGCCTGAACGACGCTCAACACGGTTTCCGGACTGGTCGAGGTACGGGAAGTAACTTGCTGTCTTTCGTGACATACCTGGCGCCGGCTGTTGACGCTGGGGGGCAGGTGGACACTGCGTACTTCGACTTTCGGAAGGCGTTCGACACCGTCGACAACGACGTGCTGTTGGCTAAGTTTGCGGCATTTGGTTTCACACCGCACCTTCTGCAATTCTTCGCGAACTACCTTGGCAATCGCCAGCAGTACGTTGAATACGGGGGATACGTCTCCAGGCCTTATTTCACGTTCTCGGGCGTGAGTCAGGGTAGCAATATCGGTCCATTAGGCTTCATTCTGATGGTGAATGATCTTCCTGAAGTTGTGAAGGAAGCGAAGTGTTTGCTATTCGCGGATGACCTCAAGTTGTTCCTATCGGTGGCAGATACTTCGGACTGTGAGAGGCTTCAACAGGATATTGATAGGGTAGTGCAATGGAGTTTAGATAATAAGTTAGGTTTTAATGTTTCTAAATGCAGTATAATGAGCTACACTCGCGCGCGGGAACCACTGCTACATCAGTATGAGATGGAAGCCGCAGTCATGTCGCGAGTCACGCATGTGCGGGACCTGGGGGTGGGGATGGTCCCAGAATTAATGTTCCGGGAGCACATTATAGACATATGCAACAAGTCCTTCCGAAATCTTGGATTTATACTCAGACAGTGCAATGACTTTCATAATACGGCAGTGGTTCGAATCATGTACAATGCGCTGGTACGGAGTCATCTGGAAACGAGTGCGATGGTTTGGAACCCCCATGAGGCTAAATACAGTGTCATGGTGGAAAGAATCCAAAACAAATTCACTCGTTTTTTGTTTTTTAAACAGTACGGCGTCTATCCCTTCTTCCCGCTCATGTACCCGAGTCTTTTCGTATTAGGGATGGTAGGGTACAGTAGGCTGGCAGTGCGCAGAGACGTCGCTCTGTGTAGCTACATGTTTCGTGTGCTGCGCGGCTGGCTACACCACCCGCATCTGTTAGCGGAGCTGGGGGTGCGCGCGCCGCCGGGTTGCGGAGGCGCGCGTCGCCCCACGCCCACGCTACTGGAGCCATACTCTAGGACCAACCTTAACAAGTTTGCCCCCTTGTCACGTGCCATAAGACTACTAAATATTATTTCAGAGGAGGTTGATATATTTCACTGTAGCCTGATAAAGTTCACAGGAGTAGCACTGCAGTGTATTGAAAGACTGGGATGATTAGTTTATTTTTAATTGTACTTAAGTGGTTTAATTTTAGGTATTTAAAATGTATTTTTAAGTGTGTTTTTTTTTTAATTTAGTAGTGTTTCAATTATTTGTACTGTAGTAGTAACATCGCATTGGCGTTATAGCTGTTAAGGTGTTAGTTACGTAATTATAAATAAATAAATAAATAAATAAAATAAAATAAATTTTTTGAGCAACTATATTAAAAAAACTATTTACGATTTGCTGTTTAACACCGAATTAATATAAGTTCAGTCACTTCAGAACTATAGTATAATATTTGTAGGTGTATTTACGATTCCTTAAAGTTTTTTATCATTTGCTGTCATCAGGTGGCGAAGAGTACCCGACACTGCTGCACTGGGCCGCGCGGTTCGGTTTGGAGCGTCTCTGCTGGCAACTGCTGGAATGCCCGGGAGGTGGGGCAGCTGTTGCCTTGAGGAACATTCGCCAGCGCACGCCTGCCGACTTGGCTCGGGACCACAAACACCACGCACTCGCCGATGTACTAGCTGACCATCTCGTAAGTCCTTTAAACTGCTTCTTGCTGCCCGTGATTTTACGCGTGCGAATTTGGTACTTAATCATATCCACTTTCTAGTATCCGATGACTGCACCGCTCCTTTAGGCATTAGCGTGACGATATATTTCCTATATCCTTCCCCAATGAGCAGGCTACTCAATACAAACCATTTTTAATTGGGACTGTAGTTTAATTCTCCGTTCTCATTTCGTAGTTTTATTAAACCGACAATACAAATAATTATTTTCAGAAAATCAACGAATTCTCCAACATGTACTATTACCTGAAAAATATGTCTGACAACGATAAAGATGAACCGCAAAACGAGGAGAAACAAGACTTGCAAATCAATGAAAATTGCGACACGGTCGATTCTCCTGTCCAAACACCCGAGCGAAACTCCGTGGAAAATTCAACGGATCCTTTCAGCGAAGCGTGCACACAAAACTTAGAGGAAACTATTGCCAAAACTCCAGAAGAGAAAAAACCGCGCCCAAACCTAATACTGCCAAAGATAAAAGAACAATTCTACCAAAACGAATTCCCAATGCACGACGATGCAGCCAATAGGATACAACAGGCACTCGAACACGACTACCTATTCCAGCCCTCTAATATTAAAGTAGAAAGCCCCAAATTCCGACCGAACAACTTATACGCAAATAGTTCAAGATTACTCCCACAACAGTCAGACATATTTCTGTACTCACCCACCGAAGAATCAAAGATATTCAACATAGACACCCCTACTAGTGAAATAAGCCAAATAAGCATTAATACCAAAGAAGCTAGACACAGCGGCAGTATAAAGTCTGGTAAAGAAAGCTGCCCGCTGACAGGTCAAGAAGAATTAGCCGAAATAATTAACGATTTCAAGAATAATGTGTTCACTATATCCGAAGTGGAGAAGTTAGTTATGGAATGGAAGAACAGGAATGAAACGCAGCAGTCGTTGAAGGAGAAACAAGAGCAGTTGAACAAGATGAGAGAAGAGTACGACAAGATTCAGCAGAGGATAAAAGATAATATGAAGAGGCCCACGCCTTTCGAGAGGGTCAAGAAGATGTTCTCGAAAAGTAAAAATAAACGTAAGTATTATGTAGATGAAGTGAAATTTCCCTCCGTGAATTTGGCGGAGGCCCGATTTAATAGTGGGCCAGTATAAAAAAAGACAAGGATAAAAGGAATGTGGCAGAATGTTTGTAACGAAAATATAACACTTAGAGAAAACTAATTTAAGTGGTTTATATCATTACTTTATAATAGTTTTACGCTCTGATATATTTCATGTACAAATCAGTGTATAAACTTGTCATACTAGCGGCAAATTAACTTGAACAATGACCTCGACCGGGCAGTCTTTGATGTTTGTCTCACCCGCAGTCGGTGGATTAACAGATATAGAAAGCCCACGCTTTTGGTTGGACACACGCGAATTTACAATAACACTATCTATGTAAATATTACATAATTAAAATTATGGGTTTGTGTGACGTATTAAAATTTAATGATTGATTGAGTGTCATACAACCATTACATCCAGGGGGTTGTAAGCCAAACTAGCTAGTTAGACAAAATCTGTCCACGTGAAATTATAAAACTTTTGCCAAATTCTCACTAAATATATATTTTCAGATCACCATAATCACGACAATACTGGCACTATAGAAAAAAGAAACGGAAACACGCGACCGAATAGTAGTCTAAGTGAAAGTAAGTTTTATTTGAATACAACTTAAACACTATTTACATAAGGTTCAAATTTAATTAAATATTATGTTATTCTTAGGTTCCTCATCATCAGGTCGGCTGAGTACGGTCAGCGGCGGAAGTGTAGCAGAGACAAACAGTGTACAGTCGGAAATCGACGACAAAGCACGATCTATGGTATGTCATTATTTAGTAGTCATATATTTAGTACTATTTTTACTATCTGCCTAGTTGGCCTAGGGGTTAGATGTGCAAAGAAGGAAGAGGCGGAAAGGGATAGGGAGAGGGCGCCCGAAGCGCACCCGATGCGGCGTGCTCGCACGGGGCGCCGCAGACTGGCGCATGTGCGCCTTCTGCCTCCCTAACCGGGGCCTCTGGGTCATAGTGGATCGCTCCCCACCCAATGGAGATCCATGCACACGGCGAAACATAGGAGATCCCGGGGCGGGGTACGGGGATGTCTCGCCCCACACGGGATCTGAGGGGAAGCGACGTCCTGCCGGGTGCTCACGGCAGGACGTCGAGTGCTCGTAAGGAGCCTGAGGAGAGGAGGAGGGCCTCCTCGTCTGCGGCGGCGTGGTTCTGCATCAGATCCCACAATGCCGCAACAGGACGCGAGTTGGAGCACCCCGGGGAGGTTTAGTGGGTAGGCCCCCACTATGGGGGAGTGTCCCACACTCCCCTCGCTGGCCATCCCCGTGGCCGGCGAGGAAGTCCATAAAGAATTCTACCCCGGGCGATAAAAAAAATGGTTTGGTTCCAAGGTCGGGCAAGTGTCTTTGTTTAAAAGCAGAAACACTTGCTTCGAGGCGGGATGGTATTTATGTTCGTAAATTTCATGTTTGTAAACTGCTCCCGAGATACATGTTACACCTAGAGCATGGGTTCCAAAAATTATGTCATAGACAAGTAGAGGAACAAGAAAGGCAAACGACAAAATAAAGGATATTGGTATGAAAACATTCTGCCCAGTGTGGTACATCAGGCTGATTTCCATCTACTCGGACTAGCTTCGCAGTGTAGCTAGTCCGACTCAGTATTGGAGCCCAGACGGTAGGCCGACGACCTAGTTATGGTCTTTTGCCGGCAATGTGTTTTTATTTGTGACCAGTATTTTAGGGAGTCGCTAAGATATCAGATTTTGGTTGGTAGCTTTATAGCATCAAAATCAATTATTCAAGGTTAGTTAAACTAACTACTGTTGCATTAGTAATTATTCCTACCAACAAAACATATTGAGATATATACATAATTGTTTACAAGTCGATGTCGCTTTTTAAGTAAACATGATTTATTAAGTCTGTGATTTTTTTGCAGATATCATCAAGTACCCTGACAATGCATTCGGCGTGTGACGGCGAGAATCGAATGGACGACTACCTCATCCCACCGCCACCACGACCACTCAACGGATGCACTCAGTTCACCACATTCGGACATCCCAAACATGACAATAGGTAATTTTAACTCTTAAGCTTTGTACAACATAATCAACCATCATTTCAGCGCATAATAGACCCACGGCTGAGTCGGGCCTCCTCTAATTCCATGGAAGGAAATTAGCCTATATTGCCCCTTTTTTTTTGGTTTCGCTGGGGAAATGCTTTCCGCATACCACCGCGGGGGGGACCGGGGGAGAGGTCGGTGATTATGTGGGACTCCCGGGACAGAACCCGTATACCCACTAAAACTTGGGGCGCCAACGGTTCGCGTAAGCGCAGTCCACGTTGACGCCCCGACGAGGTGGGGCAAGTGACTATCAGAGAGGGCGTCCCGGTACACTGGGACGCCCTCAGTCATCGAGGCTTTCGTCGGTGGCGGGTCAGCCTACATTGCCCCTGGCAAGACGGGTTTGTATCTAGTTTTCTTTCTTCTAAGGGTAGTTGGCCACTTTTTTTATTTATTTGATATGTCCAGCTTATATAGCTTATTATGGGACAAATGCTTATGACATTTTTTGCAATGCTAATATCTTTTCGTGATACCATCGATTACATGTCTGGTTAAAGTCCACGAAATCTGGTAAATGGCATGAAATCTCTTTTATACTGAAATGATGATGATATAAAGTTATAATTTTAACATATAGTTGTCTTTCTAGGAACCAGCACATGGCGACAATAGTGGAACGCGAAACGTCCGCATCCAGAGAAACTCTTGACTCCGACTGTGAAACGCATTTGCGATTGAATTTTGGACCCCGGGACCGGTCTACGACTACCGGTCGCTGTGACGACCGAGATGGCCCACACATGTACATGAACATATCCGCCACTCACACCTAATCCAAGGTCTAGACTGTAGACACAAAATACACTGAATTTAATATAACTACCGCCTATTGATTTTAAAATGGATAATTAACATGGCAGTTATGAAAAAAGGTACTACAATCTACCATTTCTCAGCCCATAGATGACCCGCTGTTGAGTCGGGCCTCGTCCTTTACATTTAGGGTAATTAGCCCACTGTGCCAAGCTGGCCAGACGGGTTGGCACAGGGTTTCATATCAAGTTTTTCTTCTTTTACAGCTAGTTTTTCGGCATTGACATTTCTTTCTGTATTCTTTTACGGCACCCACAGGACTTATAGGGTGGTGACACTGTGTTTTCTAAATCCGTCACCACACGGAAATACTTTCTTAGTATCATGAAACCAACCTGGAAAGGCTATGAGTACACTCAGGTAGCCAACATCTAAGATGTCCAATGAGAATGACAAGTCTGTGTAGTGATGGATTTAGATTAGTGTCATCTTGAGAGAAGACTGCCGGATAGAACCGGCTTTTATGTTTAAACATCCCTACCACAGACTTAAAATATGTCCTTCAAGGACTGGGACAATATTATTAAAAGAAATCAAATGCTATGGTATCCCAAAATATGACATGCCATGCCAAAGACAATATTTATAATAAAAATATTTCCATAACTTTAACATTAACCCGCTTGGACAGCTGTTCAAAAGTAACTCAAGATTAAACATGCAAAGATTGATTCCAGGCAGCTATTACAACCAAAGAGAAAGCCATTTAATGTGTTTTAAAGAAATCGCGAAATAAAATTTAATGTAAGACGCTAATAAAATAAACGCCTACAACATGTGATTGTTATTTAAATAGAAAATGACGGAGGCGGTCCTATACGATATCATTATACTGTGCCAAGATTTTTTTTATCCTCGAAGTTACGACAACGTTGTGAATTTTGAGATGTAATGCAGTTTACTAAGGCTAAACATGGGACGTTGTGTTTTAAAATGATTTGTGAAGAATCTATTGTATCGACAATACATTATTGTATAATTTTTATATCAATTGTATTTTCTATTGTATGAAGACTGAAGACGTGTAAATATTGTAAATAATTTTCGAATAGAAACATAATATCTCTATTTATTATCAACAACTCTAAACGGATAGATACGTAATTATGTTAAATAGTACAAAATATACTCCCGTATCTTTATTTAGCCCGAATTAAGATTCTATTTAAGCATTTAAGTAAATTTAGTTTGTAAGAAACAGAAGAATGTTGTTACGAAGCACATTTAAATACTTTTGTACTGTCCCAAAATGCATTTATTGTACCATTGTATTTTGATAATAAACAATTTCATTTCTAATATTTTATTGTCTTTTTCATCAAAATTATTTCAGAAAGACCGTAATAGTAGACTGTATCACAAGGGAGCCAGGTAATATTTTTAGGGCGAGGGCACTTTTTTGAATCCAGAGCGAATTGAGGGATTCTAGAGTAGGATCCCGAGCGTAGCGAAGGATTCTTTACTAGAATCCTAAACGTAGCAAGGGATTAAAGGTACGTCGCCGGTCGCCGCCCGAGCCAAAAAATATTTTGCGCTCGAGTGATATCGCACCATATAATAACTGCAGTATTATTACTCAAAACACTTATGTTAACCGCATTAACAGATATTAAAATAAATTTATTTGAAATTAGGGGAAATACAAAAAAAACAATATCAAAGTAGCACATTTTAATTTTGGCACCTACTTTTTGCTGACAATAAGTAAGCCACCAAATAAAACATCGAATATAGGAACTCAATATAATAAAATTATATTAGATAATAGTTGTCCACTAAATTAATATAAGTAAGCACAATAAATTAAATTATTTTCGATAATTAAATTGGATTAACAATCAACTGTGATCTTAAATGTTACACATTTCAAATCACAGTATAACATGTACGCATATGAAAAAAGTGTTCATAGCCACAGACAATATGAAAAGGAACGCTAGACGTCTATCGTACCATTTCATGTAAAACAATTTTTAACAAGTGCAAGAAAGTGTATTTGGTACAGAATGTAACAGAAATTCTATAACGGCCAGTAATCAGTTCAAATTAGGATACAAAAAATAGAAGGTTTTCGCGACACATTTTTGTCTATACACACAACGATTATGCTACGTAAAAATACAGACAATATTGCTAATGCGACGCCATTAAATTTGTACCGTAATTATTGCTTTTCAAGATACTCAAATAATTTTACGAATTGATAACATTTATATAGGGTGTAACAAAAACCTTATACCTCGATCGAGTGGATCGATAGTACTAAAACATTTATGTCATAAATTTTAGGATAATTACGCATCATTTTTTAATGTGGGTCAGCATATGACGAGATTGCTATAGCTAGCTATATAAGCCCAGAAACACTGTGGAAGAGAGGTCACGAAGCTTGTAGGATAGTAAAAATACAACCCATTTCCAATGAAACATTAATTTTCTAGTTATAAATCGGATCACATAAACTTCTGTTTCTCCCCATACTTCAAAATAGAAAAATATTTATACACAGAACTTCTCCTTTCTGTAAGTGAGGGTTCACTGGATGGTTTTAGATGCACCCTGTATAAATTTGCTACTATATTATTTATTAAGCAACAAGCTTTTACATTATTCCGTGCTTTTTGTTACATTCTGCATTACATCGAATATCTAAAATACTCAAAGGTTCGTCAATTTCACAGTCATAACAGACCAATCCTTTAACATACTTCTTAAAATACAATACAAGTTAATCACAACATATGCACAAAAACATGACAGCACAACACTTAGGATTTATAGTTAAAGTTTTCATTATTGCCTTCGATTTTGTAGAATATTAAAAAGTAGAAAATGGATTTAATATTGGTAACTGATAAATAATTTGTGAATTTAATAAAATTAGGAAAGCAGCTATGCTCGTGTTCTACGTTTTACAATAAAATCAGTCAGTAGTTCACTAAAATGTCTACTGACATAAGTTTAATATTAATAATTGATGTATTGGTTTGTCTTGTTATTATAAAGTAATGAGTGATTAGCTAAAAGTCGACTTCCCGACATTTTCTAATGTACTTACAAATTTGATAGTATAAATCGAATTGAACGGAAACAGTTCTCATAAATTGAAAATTTATTAATTTGTTAAATATTCCAAACTACAGATACGCACATCAGTATACAAGAGTATTGGATTAGAATAGACATACTAACTCCAATACGTACATACGTAGTTAATTACTTCGTTGTGGTAATATGAGGCGGAGGTATAGAATTGCTGTCTCTCTGTTCGAAGCTCCTAAGTGTATAAAGTAACTTTAATAGATATCGAATTAGTAGCCAGTAGTACAGTTTTTTTTTCAACTATGCATTATGACCACCTGCTTACAATTAAGTCGATGCTTTCTCTAGCCAAACTACAAATGACAGTCGATTAAAAAAAATTTCTACCGAAATTTATCAACATGTAAAATTTCCCAAGAAAATTTTTTTTATGTGTACAGTGTACACCACAGATTATTGCTATCAAATAAACCAATATTGCATGGTAGGAAAGTGACGACAAAATTGCCACTATACAGTGTGAAACAAAAATGATGTATACTTCGCCTTCCGTCCTGGTCTCGAATCTTATGTATCCTCTCCCATTGCCAGCTGTCATTGCGACATTCACACTTTTATCATTCCTGTCATCACTCATTCAATAAATCCAACTTTTCTGTGCCTTTTTTTGCCTCGACCTTTCCAATCATCATTGGTATTTAATGATAATCATAAGGAACATATTTTTCTTTTCTATCTTGAAGCATGATTTTCTAACGATTATTCTCGACCAGATTTTTACTAGGAAATATATGTTCTGTTGTGGTGGTGACGGACTTATATGTATACGGACTTATAGAATACACAATGTCACCAAGCCACACCATCCCGAGGGTGTCGTAAGCGACTAAAGGAACGCAAGAGATTAGATCACCTAGCCGCAAAAGCAGGAACGCTTAATACGAAACCCTAAGCTAACCCGTCTGGCCCAAGGGGCACAGTAGGCTAACTAACCTCCATATAGTTGGAGGAGGCCCGGCTCAGCAGTGTGTCATTTACGGGCTGAGAAGTAAGTAGTAGCTATTTTAATCCCACTAGGTTAGCGTTCAAACATACATCCCACCGAATCGTAAGCGATTGCCATCGAGGTGTCTCTCACTGCAAGCCTGTAAAAAGTGAAAGCATGACGGTGGCGGTAGGCAGATTGTATCTACCACAGGGATACCATCACTATCTGACGTACGTCCGGTTCCAATCGGAGCTACCTCTTTTAAAATATACTACCTCCGCATACACAATTTTTGCTACACCCTGTATAATACACACGTGACACGTTTAAGTAAAAAAATATGTATCTGAATAACGTCATCTTATGTATGGCTATAAAGGTTTATCTTTAGTCTGGTGCGCTTGTCCGTTCATTCTAGCCGCTTGTTGGGGCGGGTCGGCCACTATTGCTTGGTACATAGCCCAGATTGCTAGTGGGCGCATGTAGGCCACCGAACGATGGTTGCCGTTTTCGTACAAAGCTTCGGGTGTTTCGAAGGAGAGGCCCATATCTACGAGGGTTTTGTGGAGGCCACCGGCTGTGACAAATGCTTCTTCGTGCATGCCTGGAACACATTATTTTCTCTCTATTAAACTGTACTGGCGATCTTCGTACCGTCAATAAAAGTTTTTTGAACGCATCCTATATATACAGTACGAACATTTGTTTTCTTTTTCATATATTTTCCTTGTAATTAGTCGCAATATTTATTTCTGAACGCATCCTGTCTGATTTACACGAAGTTTGTATGCTAAAATAGAAGACTTGTATTTACTACTTACCTTGGACTACTACATTATGAAAGTTAGGGAAAACTCACAGTCGGGTCTTACCAAATTATTACTGGTCCTAGATGGGTCTCGGTAGGGTCGACAGCAATCGTTCCATGTCAATACAGCTAGTTAGGCAATTCTATTTAAACTTAAATATCACGAGGAGAGAACTAGACCACATTTGTACATTATACAAGATTATTTTTTGTCACTCATAATTTTTGCGCGATTATTTGGTGTATACGAGATTTTCGCTAAACAAAAAGTCCCGTTGTATAAATCGAAAAAAAAAATACAATATTCTGATCCTACCTTCGTATATCATGACAGCGGCCAGCCCGTAAGTGACGCCGGTCCAAACCTCTTCGCTCTGCAGCGCCGTGGTATCGATATGTGGTCGGGGCCCAGTCACGAACCCATTTACGGCGCCCATCTTGCCCCCTTTGAACTGCATCACGTTGTTTTCATATATCGTCGCTAGTGCTTTGCGGACGTGCGATGTAGGGAAGACTTGATCGTGCGACCCGGATGCGCGGAGGAACCTGTAGGTAGGTTTGAGTGTGTAGGCAAGTTTTTTTAGGTTCTACTAATTGGAAAGAAGGCAAGGTAGATTATACTTCACCCAGACTTAAAGCGAAGATTTGACGCGTATGTGTGAATGTCTGTAGCATCATCGTCGTTTCAGCCCATAAATGACCCACTACTGAGTCGGGCCTCCTCCGGGAGGGAAATTAGCCTACTGTGCCACACTGGCATACGGGTTGGCACAGGGTTTGTATCAAGGATTCCTTCTCTTTCGTCTAGGTGATCTGCCTCTTGCGTTCTTTGAGTCGCCTCTTACGACACCCTCAAGATGGTATGGGTTGGTGACATTGTGTATTCTAAATCCGTCACCACACGGACAATTTTTGCAAGCTTTAAGCGGTGATTCTAAAGCCCGGTTTCCACCAAAGCAGAGACGGGAGGAGCCGAGAGGAGATGTGTTTTGAATAACCAATCAGGTTTCATTATTTCCACATCTCCTAGCTTCGGTGGAAATAGAATATCGAAACCTGATTGGTTATTCAAAACACATCTCCTCTCGTCTCCTCTCCTCTCTACGTTGGTGGAAACCGGGCCTTGATCACTGGGTGAGCCAAGCAATTTTGATCCTTATTTTCAACATTTATTATAGAGAACACATAAGTTGCTGTTTGAAATTATACGCACAGTATCTGCTAAAAGCCTTTTTTGGTGCATCCTGGCGATATAACTAAGATACTCTGGTGTGACTCTTAATTCTATTAGATATAATTTTAACGTCCAGTTCACGCCGAGTTCGCTCTCATGATTATTGATGATAGTTTTTAAAACCACAGGGTGGCGCTCAATCGTACGACCCACTCACGGTTAGCGGTTGCCATCGTCTATGGACATATTAACACCAGAAGTGTCATTCACGTGACCCGAAACTATGAGAAGTGCATACAACGCACAGGTGAAGAACACAACCGAACTGAAATGTTATAATGCCCGCAGTATCTTACTAATATTATAAACGTGAAAGTTTGTAAGTATGGATGGATGGATGGATGGATGGATGGATAGATGGATGGATGGATGGATGTTTGTTACTCTTTCACGTAAAAAGTACTGAATGGATTTTAATGAAACTTTACAATAATATAGCTTATACATCAGAATAACACATAGGCTACAAGTTATAAAGATATTATGTGAATTACAACAATATAAATAAGTCGAATTCAAAATTTCTAATTGTCAAATTTTCGGCCATATTAAACTATAGACAACATAACGTTTCGCTGTCAGTTGCGTTTTGTTAAAGTAGGTTTTATACGGACGGGATAAAAATCTCAGGTATCCTATGTCCAACTTTCTTTTTGTTTTAAATATTTATAATGCGGAACAAAGTTCGCCGGGTCAGCTAGTATATAATACGTCTTTCAGCGAGCGGGTGATAACGGAGTCATAGACTAAAAAACCGGACCGTCCGTGTTGTGACGGACTTACATAGCGTCACCACCCCATTCCAGCCTAAGGGTGCCGCAATAGCCGACAGCAGAAAGCCACAAGGCCGAAAACCTAGCCGCAAGAGAAGGAAACCTTGATACGAAACCGTGTGCCAACCCGTCCGGCCAGCGTGGCACAGTAGCGTACCCTCCATATAGTTGGAGGAGGCCTGACTCACCAGTGGGTCATTTGTGGGCTGAGAAGAAGAAGGGTAAAGTAAGAAAGAAGAAGAAGAAGAAAGTAAGTCTACATCATACACTCACCAATGTCCCGCAAGTTGATCGGCCATCACAACGTTTGCGTTCGAAGTTTTCGTGTCGAATTTATAATAGGAACCGTTCCACAATTTGTCTTCGTAAGAATGCTGCGCTTGTTCTAGAAGCTTCGCGAATTCCTTTTCGTCTTCCACGAAGCCCAGGAGTTTCGCCATTGAACAAACTGCACTCACTGCTGCCACCCAAAGACCGCCACAGTACGCGCTAAAACGTCAAATATTCATGGAAAACAAAGGTGACCTACAGTCCGCGCCAATCTTTATGGCCGGTCTGAATGTAGTCGCATTACGCTGCGCACAACACAAAATCAGATATCAGCGGGACGTCCGTGGGGCGACTGCACCGTCTTCCTCCCGCGAGCGTCCTCACCACCCGCGTGTTAGTGTGAGTGTGCTACGTTCGTATTGGTTATGAAATGTACGATGCGCAAGTTCGTACCCACGGCTAAATTCAGACCAGCTATAAAGATTGGCGGACTGTACTAAAAGTGAAGACTTGTTATTGGCAAACCAATTCCAAATATCACTAGCTATAAGTCTTCCATGCTTAAATAAAAAAAAACGTTTTCTAAACATTAAGGCTTGTCACTTGCTGGATCCGAAATTACGAACGCATCCTTAACAATATATGAGCTGAGACAAACAATAAACCCTGAATCAAAAAGTGGTTTTACCTCGGTCCAGACATGACCCAGGCGTCGTACGTTTGGTCGGGGAAGCCCCCGTTCTCAACAAGGCCGTCCCCGTCGGTGTCCCATCTTAGCGCACGTCGCAGCAAAGCGGCGCTTGCCGTGTACATATCCGTCAGATACCGCTGTGCTTCCCATACAGGTGCTGTGGGCGTATGGTCTTCTTCGACAGCCTACAGAAGATTAAACCTAATATAATATACAGCGTGACTGGTATAAGACTGTACATGCTTATAGAGAGTATTCAGTACGGTATCCATTCTGATACTGAATATGTAAAGAAATAAATCCTAAAAATTTTACCTAATTATCCTTTAAAATGTTTGTAAACGTACAACCGCGCAAAGATATAAAAATTAATCGCTTCCAAAGAGCTATTTGCCGAACCTCTGCAATATTATATTTTATTGGTTACATATCATATCATCATTAACAATCTTGTCTTGCATGTCCTTCAATATTCTACATATTATCCAGTCACGCTGTATAAATAATTTATCAAAATGTCTAGCATTTGGACATATACGATGTAATGGGGGATTTAAAAAAAAATAGCACCTCGTGGCTGATATGTTCTACATAAAATATTTTAATTTACAAGCGGCCGGGTTTGTTGACTTTTACACACTTTTATTTCCTGGCGTGCGGTGGGGAAGTTCTATGTTCTACCCAGTCGGTACCCCACACGGGTTAAATCCAAGGTTCAGGGCCAAATCAGGGTACACTGATGCCAACTCCAGAGAAATCAGAACAAACGCAAGAAAGCAGATGGAAATTGACATACCGCAGCCTCGGCCTCTTCATGGTCACCCTCTGCGCTCCTGTACAGCAAGTCCAGTATATCAGCGACGCCTCGGGGTCTCTCGACGCTGGCGACCGGCGACGACAGGTCGGTCACCATGGTCGCGTCGTCGTCAGTCGCGTCGGTGTCGCCGACCTGCCCCGTCGACCTGGAATATAGGTCGTCTTCGGTGCCGTCTCTGACGTCATCGATGTACGCCATGGAGCGGTACCTGAAATATCGGCGGAGCTTCGGTACTCAACGTTACATACGTACGCCAATTGACTGCCTCGTTGGTCTAGTGGTTAGATGTGCCGCCTTTGGATCAACGGGTCCCGGGTTCGATTCCGGGGTCGGGCAAGTTTCTTTGTCTAAACCAGAGGCACTGGCTCGGAGTCTGGGTGTCATTTCTATCTATAATATGTATGTATTTACAAAAAAAAAATTTATATAAGTAGTTTATCATCCATCTCGTTACCATAACACAAGCATTAAGTTGCTTAGCTTGGGACGAGATGGCGTTGTGTGAAATGTCCAAGGATATTTATTTATTATTTATCTATACTAATCTATAAAGCTGCAGAGTTTGTTTGTTTGTTTGTTTGAACGCGCTAATCTCAGGAACTACTGGACCGATTTCAAAAAATCTTTCAGTGTTAGATAGTCCATTTATCGAGGAAGGTTATAGGCTATATTTTATTTTCAAAAGAATTAGGGATCCGTATGAAAATTGCGATTTTGTAAACCAAGGTGTAAAATCGAAAATCTATTTATTGGGCCTCCGGCCCTCTCGCTCACCGAACGAAGCGCAGTGGCTAAAAGCTACTACTCAAAAGTCGGTCTTCTGCGAGAGTGTGGTACTTACCCGGTCGAGCCAGCCCATTCATGCTGCGAACAGCGTAGTAGTAGTATTAGTAGTTACACACTGTATATCATATCCTACCTTTCATTTCCGAAGGGTGCGCTGTATCCACGCAAGAGACGATAGTCTCTTATCACCTGCAGGATAAACTTCAGGTTCAAATCCCTCCAATCACTCACGTCGTGGATATTGTAGGCGTTTATATTTGAAAATGGCATGTCTTCTGCAGGAGAAAGAAAATAATTATAATTATATAAACCATCTTGATACAAACCCTGTGCCAACCGGTCTTGCCAGCGCGGCGCTATATTTCCTTTATGAATTTGGAGTAGACTCGACTCAGCGGTGGGTTTATGGGATAAGTAGGAGTAGTCACTTATTCCGAAGAATAGTAGACTTCCAAATGGTTTTGAAGCAGTATTGCAAATAGGTCTTTATTTTTGGGAACGAATAGAGTTCAAAATGGTTTCAAAGCAGTATTGCAGATTGGTATTTATTCTTGGGAACGAATAGAGTTCAAAAAGGTTTCAAAGCAGTATTGCAGATTGGTATTTATTCTTGGGAACGAATAGAGTTCAAAATGGTTTCAAAGCAGTATTGTAGATAGGTCTTTATTCTTTCGAACAGGCGAGATATAATTTGGAAATTAAGAATAAATTATGATGGCATCTGGCAGTCGTTACACATAGTCAGTAGTGAGAAACCCAACTTACCCGGATCACCAAGATCGTGAGGTATGGAGTCTTTGATTTTAAACTTCACCGACTTTCCGTCGTAGAGAGACTGTCGACACTTCTCAGTTTCCATTTCTATCGTATCACGAAACATATACTGTAATACCACCTGAAATATAAACGAGCATTACTACTACTTAGCCAATTCATACCCACAGTTGAATTGGGCCTCTTGCAATTACATGAAGGGTAATTAGACTATTATCCATGACTATTAAGACTATCCTGAGGGTGTCGCAAGAGGTGACTAATAAATAAATAATAAATAAATATCCCTGGACATTTCACACAACGCCATCTCGTCCCAAGCTAAGCAACTTAATGCTTGTGTTATGGTAACGAGATGGATGATAAACTACTTATATACTTTTTTTTTTTGTAAATACATACATATTATAGATAGAAATGACACCCAGACTCCGAGCCAGTGCCTCTGGTTTAGACAAAGACACTCGTCCGACCCCGGAATCGAACCCGGGACCCGTTGATCCAAAGGCGGCACATCTAACCACTAGACCAACGACCAACGCAAAGCTGCAAGAGAAGGAAAACTTGACACAAACCCTGAGCCAACACGTCTTTCCAGCGTGGCAATGGTAGGCTAATTTCTCTCCATGAATTTGAGGGCTCCTTCAAATTGAAATCGACATAAGACCATAATTAAATTATAGTTCTTTAACATTGTTATATTTTTAACTAGCGACCCGCCCCGGCTTCGCACGGGTGCAATGATGAACATCTAAATTTATTAGTGTTTCACTACAATATTATGCATGAATTATACATATAAACATTCCTCTTGAATCATTCTATCTATTAAAAAAAGCTCCGCCTCACAATCCGTTGCGTAGTTTTAAAGATTTAAGTATACACAGGGACGGACAGACGACAGCGACTTTGTTTTATACTATGCAGTGATACTATGCAGTGATAGTGATTTGACCATAGACTTAAACAATAAACAAAAGACTATATATATGTGTGTGTCAAATGCATGATAGTGTGTAATGTTTTGTATTGATATATTAATTTTTTGGCATAATCTAAAAAAAAATGCTTACTGCACTCCTCTCTACATACTCTGTATATAACATACTTGTGTGGGCAATTACATACTCCTGCGTCCGCGCAATTTTCCTAAAAAGGCGTACAGAGTTTTTGTTTCACGTATTCATATATAGATATCATACGGCGGTTGTCTTAAGACGTGCTAATATTTAGCCAAATCAGTTCAGACTAGCACTGAAGAACATTGGCAAAGACAAGGAAGCAGAATAAATATAATTTAGCTTACTTGCAAATTCGGCCATAGCTGTGCTAACGCGAAAGAAGCATAGAAATGCACGTCATACGTGTTATACATCCTGTATTCGTGGCCTTCCAAGTAGCCATACAGCCCAAAGTGATGTCTGAAACATTTGACGTGTTATTAACGGCTTTACCCGGAACATATAAATTTGTGCAGAAATAAAACCTTGTTGGGATCCCGGTTCGATTCCGGGGTCGGGCCAGTGTCTTGTGTAAACCAGAGGTAGTTGTTAAAAACTTGGTGTCTGAATCTTGGCCCCGCGAAACAGGTTAAAGCTAGTGGAGGGATTTAATTTAAAAAAAAAAGAACGTGCGTGCGTGCAAAGTACCTGCACAATATGTTACAATGAATTATTCTTTTTTAAATGAAAATTTAGAAAGGAGTATTTATGAAATATTATTATTTTATAATATGAAAAAATTGCAAGAATACCACACGCATGTGCTAGGGATACACCGACTAACTCTCTTTCTCTCTCCTACTTACTACCTTTGTGTATCTTTTTCTCTCTCTTCCTCTTGCATTGGAAAATTTGAGACGACCAGAGGTAGTTGCTCTGAGGTGTCATTTGTATTGTATACGCGTTTGTAAACTGCGACAGAGGTTCATACCAAGTGCAGAGGTATATTAAAACCACAAACAATATTTAAAAAAATGGCTACCTGGGATCACTCTCTGGGTATTCATCTTGTACGTCAAACCATATCGTTCCGCCGTCGGCGATAAAATAAAGCTCATTCATTAAGGCACTTTTTAACCAGTCTGGTATGTTCCTGAAAAGTGGGAAATATATAGAGGAGAACACAATTGACCTGCAGATTAAGGAATATCTGATGGATCTCTGTTGAATGTTTGATGGGTCTACATCATAATTATAGCATCTGACCTCCATTTTTATCCGTAAATTAAATGCCTTTGACTCTAGCCTACCGTGATGGAAAGCAATGACAGGGTCTAAGATGGAGCAGACACTTCAAGGAAATGCCTGTCGGGCAAACTGCTTGGCGTCGGGCTTATGTGAGGGTGGTACCTAGCCGGGCGGACCATTAGATCCTATGTAACGCCATCTCTCGACGGCGTTACATATTACTAGCTCTCAGGTGTAAAGCTTGATAGTTTCGCGCTTAGGTGTGTGCGCTTACGTCGGATCACACACACACATACGCAACCCGGTTTAAGGGAGGGAACGCGGGGTGAGTGTCGTGGCCATTTTGCTCGGCCATTGAGCACGAAGAGCTTCGACCGGGATGTAGTCGCATTACGTCACCGGCCACGCTCGGCCGCGCTGGGCTCCCTGCCCGAAATTTTGTGATTTTCTTCAAGTTTATTTTTCGTGTTGCGGCTCTGCCGTTTAGACTGTTTATGCGGGCAGATGGAGATTTTCCAGACTTAATATGCCTCAAATGATCCAGGCGGAGATACGAGAGGGTTTATTTTCGGTTTCCCACGACCGCAACGTGGGAATTTGTGGGGGAATTTAATTTAATTTGTTTTCCTTTAAATAATTTGTGGGGGAATTTAAATTTATATTTAAATGAATTTGTGGGGGAATTTAATTTAATTTGTTTTCCTTTAAATAATTTGTGGGGGAATTTAAATTTATATTTAAATGAATTTGTGGGGGAATTTAATTTACATTGTTTTCCTTTAAATTTATATTTAAATAATTTGTGGGGGAATTTAATTTACTTTGTTTTCCTTTAAATTTATATTTAAATAATTTGTGGGGGAATTTAATTTACTTTGTTTTCCTTTAAATTTATATTTAAATAATTTGTGGGGGAATTTAAATTTATATTTAAATGATTTTGTGGGGGAATTTAATTTGTTTTCCTTTAAATAATTTGTGGGAATTTAATTTTGTTTCACATTTGTTTAAATTTGATTTTCATTTGAATTTATACTATGGGATGTATTTCAAATATCTAAACGTTATTTAGTATTTTCAATCTCATTGGGAACTTTATCCATTTAAACTTACTTATAAAATGGAGTTCTTGCACTTTAACCCGCCGCCGTGTGCTGGTGTTGGAGAGTTCATCTGAGCTTCACTTCGATTATTACAGTAGATGACTTCAATTTAGTTTTACCTTTATTATAAGAAAAATGCGATGCAATCAACCAGATCTTTCGGTTTATAATGTACAAAAATTGACTCAACGAATTACAAAGTTTTAAATTTATGGTTATTAAACATTTTGGCCTCCTCATAGTTTGGTTTTTATAGATTCACCTCGCCCCTTCCGAGATTTAAAAGTTAGATGTTTTACTGCTGATTTATCTTAGGCACACTTTCTTTTTATAATAATCTTTTATTATTGGCTTAACGCCTGGCGCCCGAACTTTATATATTTGTGATCATACAGTGTTAATTTTGAGGTTCTGAACTGTAGGGTTATACATTCCACCATCTAACCCACATCACAATATAATTATTTCCTTATTTTAATTTTGCAGCATTAGAATAACTCTTTAAATGGGTCGCATAATATCATAAGGCTCATACAGCATTATACTTACAGTGAAATAAAACAACATACATTTGGTATTTGTACTATAACAATATTTTTATTTTTTATTTTTTTTATTTATTACAATTGACGCCTCGGAACAGGGACTTGAGTTGAGTCTTTGGCTTTGGATGGTTGCATCATTTTTGTTTATTTGTAAGTAATTGTAGTAATTACTTTTGATTCATACATATTATGTAATCTACTTAATTTGTTTGTTTGCATTGTTTCTACCGCGCCATATTGTCACGTCCTAGTTGACCGGACAATCGAGGTTTTAGAACATTGTTGTTTGTTTGTTAACATTCTTATTTGAATTCAAGTAGTAATACCGTTTTTGTTGTTGTTTTAAGGTGATAGGAAGTGGATATAAAGTGCTATCGGTGTTATACAGTGCATTTTTATTGTATACTGGTGATATTTAGTGTAAAATCTTATCTTTTTGTTAATTAATTTTACATAACCTCAATTCAATGTCAATGACTTTGCTTGTTTTGTAGGTCAAGGTTATGCCTGCTCATATGTTTGGTTTAGTGACACCATTGTGAATCTTTAGTGATGTTTAACTTGTTTGCTATTTGAAATAGACATATTTTGGTATAAAGATAATATAATAACTTAACTTATAAGTTGTAGTCAACATAAAAACTTTATTTTCATAACATTACCATTTGCAAAGTGTTTTTTTAGATTGTTTGGTTTTTTTAGATTGCCTTTATGTGGTTTACTTTAGCATTTTAATATTATATTTGATATAAAACTTGTTTGGAACATTGGTGAATAAACTCAAGTGTTCGGTGGATCTGTTCTTGGACTTAGAATATTTTGATAAACTTTGGACGTATAAAAAATAATTATTTTAGTTTGTTGGTTAAACCTTTTATAAGTTGTTTATTTTAGAGCTTTTTAAGTGAGTTCTATTGGAGTTGTTCCAATATTAATAATTAAATTTAACTTTTATTGTATAACTTCTGTTCATCATCAACTTTGAACTTTGAGCTTTTGTGTTTGAACTCGGGTAACTGGTTACATTGTTACTATTTTACTTTTAAGGTGTGTTAAACAATTGTTATTGGTTGCTTGCATCACTTATTATTATTGTCTGTTTTCAGCTTAAATGAACTTAGATATATTTTTCAAAACTTTGAACTTCAATTAGTTTGATTGAATTTTTTTTTGCCGTTGCAATTTACTTTAAATATTTTAAATTTGAATGGGTTTCTAAATTAACTTGGTAACTTTTTACTTTAATTAATCGGTGACTTTTCACTTTGATTAACTTTATAACTTTTTAAATTACAACCTTGAATTTGATATTCTTTTGGATATTATTTAAATATTTTGGATATTTTCCTTTGGTATTGACTTATCGTTTCAGCCTTCGGGAACTTTAATATTTTCTTTCTTTGAGTTTTTGAATTTAGTTCTGAAGATGGAT
Organism: Clostera curtula; assembly: GCA_905475355.2. Classification (NCBI taxonomy): domain Eukaryota; kingdom Metazoa; phylum Arthropoda; class Insecta; order Lepidoptera; family Notodontidae; genus Clostera; species Clostera curtula. The sequence goes on along the minus strand of FR997800.1, from coordinate 11,739,492 downwards.
CCTGCTTCGCTGATTGCTGAGGAGGATGGACGTATGGAGAATGATGCTGCTGGTGTAACTTTTGCTCCTGGCTCTGAAGGTTTAATTTCTTATCTTAATCCACCGGAATCTTTTTCTGATCCTGCTGCTAATTCTTCGAGGTTTTGTCCCCCAGCTGGTACTTCGAATGTGTCACATCCTGCGCTTCGGAAAAATTTAAATTCAGTTGTTAAACTACCTGATCTTCGGAAAAGTAGAATTTCGTTTGATGGCAAGTCTTGTGTAAGGGAATTTATTACACAGGTGGAGGAGTATTTTCTAATGAAGAATTTTGATGAAAATGTTTTGATATCTTCTTTTACAGATCTTTTATCTGGTGTTGCTACTAAATGGTTTAGAATTGTGCGTTCACAAATTTCGTCTTGGTATGAGTTGAAGGTTGCTTTGTTGAAACGTTTTGATCAAATAGATTATGATTATTTTCTTGAACTTGAAATTAGAACTCGTAAACAAAAATTTAGTGAATCTTTACCTGATTTCATAACTGATATTATGGATATGGCCAGTCGGTTGACCATGCCCATTTCTGAATTAACTTTAATTACTATTATAAAACATAATATGTTACAACTATATTTGCCTTACGTTTTGGGTAAATCTATTATTTCTTTAGAATCTTTTATTCAATTTGCTAAAGAGTTGGAATCGTGCGTTAGTAGGAAACCTCCTAAAGATTTTAAAGCTGTTAAATTTGAGAAACCTCAAACTTTTGCTATTTCTGCTGACAGTGTTACATGTCTTAAATGTAAAACTGTTGGACATACTTTTAAAGGCTGCCCTACATATCCGGGAATCATTTGTTTTGACTGTCGTAAACCGGGAGTCACAACTAGAGACTGCGATTGTCGTTCTAAAGTTTCTTCTCATTCAAAAAACTGACTAGCTCCCATCGAGCACGGTTTTCTGAGAAAACGCCTTGTGTCTCGATGATAAATAAAAATTCTAAAGCTAATTTGAATAAGTCTACAGTTGCTCCTGATGACTTCACTATTCGAAAAGAATTTAACGATTGGTTAGAATATTTAAAAGTTTATTTTAACGTTCATAGATTTGCACCTGTTCTTTTTACACCTCAAAGAGATACTAGACCTTATTTAAAATTTTCTGTCGGTTCTCATAATTTTTCTGGTTTGTTGGATAGTGGTTCCAATAGATGCGTTCTTGGTTCCAATACTTATTTAACTTTTATTAAACTTGGTTTTAAATTAAATTCAATTACGAGCTCTGCTTCTACTGCTGATGGCACCTCTAGGGAAGTACTCGGTACCATTGACTTACCTATTACTTGTGATAACGCTATTAAAGTTATTCAATTCTTAGTTATACCTTCTTTTAAACCTGATATTATTCTTGGTTTCGATTTTTGGTTAAAGTTTGGATTGGCAAAAGATTTATTTAATAACATTACTCTTGTGCCAGTTAACGATACTTGCGTTAATTCTATTTCTTCTGTTGAATCTCTTTCTCCTTCTGAGAAACAACAATTAAATAAAGTTATTTCACTTTTTGAAGATATTTCTTATGAAAAGAAAGGCTTAGGTCTTACTCACCTAGTAGAACACAAAATCAATACTACTGGTGAACCATTTAAACAACGTTATTGGCCTCTGAGCCCTGCTAAACAAAAAGAATTGTATGATGAAGTGGAAGTTTTGTTAAAGGAAAATATTATTCAACCATCTAAATCTCCTTGGTGTTCTCCTGTCTTAGCTGTTGAGAAACGCGATGGTGGAACTCGTTTATGTTTAGATTCTAGACGACTTAATTCTGTCACTGTTAAAGATTCTTATCCTCTTCCATATCCTTCTAGAATTTTAGATAGCCTTCGTGGTGCTAAATATATATCCACAATAGATCTTTCGAAAGCATTTCTACAAATAGCCTTACATAAATCTTCCCGCGAGAAGACTGCTTTTGTTGTCCCCGGAAAAGGACTATTCGAATTCGTTCGTATGCCATTTGGTCTTACCAATGCGCCTGCTGAACTTCAAAGATTAGTAGATAAACTTTTTGGTCCTGAATTTGATAACGTAGCCTTTGCTTACTTAGATGACTTAATTTTGGTAAATTCAGATTTTCCTACTCATTTAGAATATCTAGAGCGTATTTATAGCATTCTTAAAGATGCTGGTTTAACTGTTAACTTGAAAAAATGTGAATTTTGTAAAGATAGACTCCGATATTTAGGATATATTGTTGATAAGGACGGTCTTCATACCGATCCGGCTAAATTAGAAGCTGTTGCGAATTTTCCACGTCCGGAAACCGTTAAACAGTTGAGAAGTTTTCTTGGCTTATGTTCTTATTATAGACGTTTTATAGATAAATTTTCTGATATTGCATCACCTTTAACTAAATTAACCGCTGGAAGTAAAAACTCTAAGAAATCTCTTAATTCATTTTGGAACGATGAAGCTGAACATGCATTTCACAGTTTAAAACAAGCCTTAATATCTGCTCCTTTGTTACGTTGTCCTAATTTTGAAAAACCTTTTTATTTGCATTGTGATGCTAGTGCCGTTGGCATTGGTAGTGTATTGTGTCAAGAGGATGACAATAATGAACAACATCCTGTTGCTTACTATTCTAGATCTCTTAATAAATGTCAACGTAATTATAGTACTACTGAAAGAGAATTGCTTTCTATTTTAGAATCCATTGAACATTTCAGACCTTATATTGAAGGAATGAAATTTACTGTTGTAACTGATCACGCTTCTTTGAAATGGCTCTTAAAGCTTAGTAATCCGAGTGGACGTTTAGCACGTTGGGCTGCTAGAATTTCACAATTTACTTTTGATATTATTCATAAAAAAGGTTCTCTTCATTTAGCTCCTGATTGTCTTTCTCGAATTGAAGTTGCTGCTATTGATATTTCTCCTAATTCTTTTGTCACTCCTGATGACGATATTATTGATCCTTGGTATAGAAAGATTTTTATTCATTGTCAAAAAGCTCCTTGCAAGTATAAGAACTTTAGAGTTGAAAATAATACTTTGTTTAGATTTTGTAAAAATAAATTTGACCCTAAAAGTCGTTTAAATTGGAAAATTGTTATACCCCGTGAACACATCATGGACACGATTCGTTCTAATCATGATAATATTAATTCTGGTCACTTAGGTATTCATAAAACTTTAGCTAAATTAAAGCTTCATTATTTTTGGAAAGGTATGTTTAAAGATGTTCAAAAATATATTCAATCTTGCGATATTTGTAATGCTTATAAAAGTTCTACTTCTGCACCACACGGAGTTATGGTCTCACCCAAACAAGTAGATAAACCTATGTTCATGCTTTCAATTGATATTATTGGCTTATTACCTAAGGCTTATTCTGGTCACAGATATATACTATCAGTTGTTGACGTTTTTTCTAAATATGTTTGGATTTTCCCAATGCTAAATGCTACTTCTAAAGTTATTTGTAAACTCTTAGAAAATGAGATTTTCTTGAAAATGGGTACACCTTTTATTATGGTTTGCGATAATGGTTCTCAATTCACCACTAGTTATTTTGTTAATTTTCTTAAAAGCTTTAATATTACAAAAATATTTTATAATGCTCTTTATACTCCGCAGAATAATCCCGTGGAAAGATACAACAAAACGGTTGAAACTTGCATATCTTGTTTTGTTAAAAATGATCATAGAACTTGGTCAAAATTTTTGCCTCATGTTCAATTTGCTTTAAATAGTAGTGTAAATTTGGCTACCGATTTCACTCCTAATTATCTTGTTTTTGGTAGAGAGCTTATCATTGATGCCTCTCTACATCGTTTTCATAATATAGATGATATTTCTCAATTAGAGCTTGGTTCTCGTCAGGATTATGCTCATTCTTTAAATTCACTAGGTGACATATTTTCTAAAGTTCAGTCTAGTTTATTAAAAGCGTATAAACATAACGCTAAATATTATAACCGTGGTAGAAGAGAAGTTTCTCTTGATGTTGGTGATGTCGTTTGGCGTCGTAGTTTTGTTCAGTCTAATGCTCCTGCTTTCTTTTCAGCAAAACTTGCTCCTAAGTTTGTTAAGTGTGAGGTTTTGGAGAAAGTCTCTCAGAATGTTTACGTTTTGAAAGACTTAAGTAAAGGCCATTCTGGTCGTTACCATGTTAAGGATATTATTAAATATTAAATTCTTTGTTATGGATGTTTTCAGTCTGGGATTTTGTTTTCCTTATTTTGATTAGGATTTGGCTTCTGTATGTGGATGGATTAGATGAAGTATGTTAGGCTTAGCCAATGAAAGAGATGTATGTTATGAAGCCTATCATAATATTTAATTCAAATCTTAGCTGATACTAAAGTCACTTAGGACAATTTTCGGTCTAGTAGTATACTTCGCCGTCAACGATGTTTCCTTCTTTTTTTAATTTTGTTTGTTGCTTTACTTGCGTTTTCCCCCGCAGTTTTGGCTTCTTTTGTTTTTATTGCACATCTTTTATTAGTGCATTCTTTATAATAGGATCTCCTATATCATTTCCGCCTGGATATTTTTTCCTTTTGTAACATTTAGTTACAATATTTTTATTGTTTTTGTTTTTTGTTAGATTTATAACACTAAATATACTATGTGTTATCTTTGTTTGTTAGAGCCGTTGTGGCTTGGCCTAGTTTATTTAGGTTATTTTGGTGATCCTGCTTTCAGCGGAATTGCATGCTGACTGGAGTTTTGTTTGGTGCTATTCACCTCTGTGATAGTCACGTTTTCTTTGTTGTGCAGATTGCATTTGCATCTGTCACATTTTTTCTTGTGCTGTTCACCACTGTGACAGTCACACTCTTTTGCTCTTGCGTCCGGAAAGATGGTGGTGTTGAGCCGTCCGCAGTTGTCATTCTTTTTTTGTGCTGTTCACCACTGTGACAGTCACACTCTTTTGCTTCTGCGTCCGGAAAGATGGTGGTGTTGAGCCGTCCGCAGTTGTCAATTCTTTTTTTGTGCTGTTCACCTCTGTGACAGTCACACTCTTTCTTGCTCTTGCGTCCGGAAAGATGGTGGTGTTGAGCCGTCCGCAGTTGTCAATTCTTTTTTTGTGCTGTTCACCTCTGTGACAGTCACACTCTTTCTTGCTCTTGCGTCCGGAAAGATGGTGGTGGTGTGCCGTCCGCATTAGTATTGTTCTCTCTTTTTCAGGAGGCTTTGCTTTCGTGAACCACTTGGTTTTCACGAAGCGCTTTTTTGGTGTTTTTGTTTTGGTGGTATTTCTTTGAGTCGGCGGCGATAGTGCCTAACCGAAGATATGAGAGGTTTTGGGTTTGCTTTCAGATGGAGATGGATTCTATTGAGTCGGTGGCGATGGTGCCCAACCGCACTTACATTGATTCATTTTCGGCTGAATGAGTTGGTTTATTGAGTCGGTGGCGATAGTGCCCAACCGCACTTACCTTGGTTTGTTTACAGATGGAGATGGATTCTATTGAGTCGGTGGCGATAGTGCCCAACCGCACTTACTTTGGTTCGTTTTCGGATGAAGGAGTTGGTTTATTGAGTCGGTGGCGACAGTGCCCAACCGTACTTTCATTGGTTTGCTTTTAGGTGGAGTTGGTTTTCTATTGAGTCGGTGGCGTCAGTGCCCAACCGAACTTAGGATGGTTTGTTTTAGAGGTTGTTTTTTTGCTGTTTCAGCGTCTGATATTTTTGAAGTCGGAGGTGTTCGTGCCTGTCCGGATCTTCCTTTGGATGATTGGTGTTTATAGGAGTCAGTGGCGTTGGTGCTCACCTGTACTTCCTTCTTATTTCTTTTTTATTACAGAAGTTTTCTGTTTTGTTTGAGTCAGTGGCGTTGGTGTTTAACTGTACTTCCTTCTTCCTTATTTCCTTTTTATTACAGAAGTTGTCTGTTTTGTTTGAGTCGGCAGCGTTGGTGCTTGTCCGATCTTCTACTTTTTTCTTGTTCTTTCTTCTTTAAGGATTAATTTTATTTTTTACATTTTTTTATTACTATTGGTATTGTTTGGTTTGGGTTTTGGTTCTTTTACACCGGAGATGCTCTCTGATCATCAGAATGTCATTCTTCCTGGTAGCTTGTGCTTTTCTCTTGGAATTTTGCTCTGTGAAATTTCCAACGAGCCTTTTTGCTTTTCTATTTTCTCTTTTCTTTTTGTCAGGCTTAGGCTTTGGCATAAAAGAAAGATTTCATCTTTCTTTTATTTTTTTGGGGAGGGATGTAATGTAACGCCATCTCTCGACGGCGTTACATATTACTAGCTCTCAGGTGTAAAGCTTGATAGTTTCGCGCTTAGGTGTGTGCGCTTACGTCGGATCACACACACACATACGCAACCCGGTTTAAGGGAGGGAACGCGGGGTGAGTGTCGTGGCCATTTTGCTCGGCCATTGAGCACGAAGAGCTTCGACCGGGATGTAGTCGCATTACGTCACCGGCCACGCTCGGCCGCGCTGGGCTCCCTGCCCGAAATTTTGTGATTTTCTTCAAGTTTATTTTTCGTGTTGCGGCTCTGCCGTTTAGACTGTTTATGCGGGCAGATGGAGATTTTCCAGACTTAATATGCCTCAAATGATCCAGGCGGAGATACGAGAGGGTTTATTTTCGGTTTCCCACGACCGCAACGTGGGAATTTGTGGGGGAATTTAATTTAATTTGTTTTCCTTTAAATAATTTGTGGGGGAATTTAAATTTATATTTAAATGAATTTGTGGGGGATTTTAATTTAATTTGTTTTCCTTTAAATAATTTGTGGGGGAATTTAAATTTATATTTAAATGAATTTGTGGGGGAATTTAATTTACTTTGTTTTCCTTTAAATTTATATTTAAATAATTTGTGGGGGAATTTAATTTACTTTGTTTTCCTTTAAATTTATATTTAAATAATTTGTGGGGGAATTTAATTTACTTTGTTTTCCTTTAAATTTATATTTAAATAATTTGTGGGGGAATTTAAATTTATATTTAAATGATTTTGTGGGGGAATTTAATTTGTTTTCCTTTAAATAATTTGTGGGAATTTAATTTTGTTTCACATTTGTTTAAATTTGATTTTCATTTGAATTTATACTATGGGATGTATTTCAAATATCTAAACGTTATTTAGTATTTTCAATCTCATTGGGAACTTTATCCATTTAAACTTACTTATAAAATGGAGTTCTTGCACTTTAACCCGCCGCCGTGTGCTGGTGTTGGAGAGTTCATCTGAGCTTCACTTCGATTATTACAGTAGATGACTTCAATTTAGTTTTACCTTTATTATAAGAAAAATGCGATGCAATCAACCAGATCTTTCGGTTTATAATGTACAAAAATTGACTCAACGAATTACAAAGTTTTAAATTTATGGTTATTAAACATTTTGGCCTCCTCATAGTTTGGTTTTTATAGATTCACCTCGCCCCTTCCGAGATTTAAAAGTTAGATGTTTTACTGCTGATTTATCTTAGGCACACTTTCTTTTTATAATAATCTTTTATTATTGGCTTAACGCCTGGCGCCCGAACTTTATATATTTGTGATCATACAGTGTTAATTTTGAGGTTCTGAACTGTAGGGTTATACATTCCACCATCTAACCCACATCACAATATAATTATTTCCTTATTTTAATTTTGCAGCATTAGAATAACTCTTTAAATGGGTCGCATAATATCATAAGGCTCATACAGCATTATACTTACAGTGAAATAAAACAACATACATTTGGTATTTGCACATAACTATATTCAATAAACATTTTTTTATTTTTTTTTATTTATTACACCTACCACCAAGCGTGATGGATTTTGTTGACTTTTACAACACGCGTTATTGCCCAGCGTGCGGTGGGGAAGTTTTATATTCTGCCCCGTCCCCACACAGGGTAAAAATTCAGAGGGCACGTAAAGCCTTAAGTTAAGCCTTAAGATACGCGTAGTCACTAGCGTGAATGACAGCTGGCGTTATCCAATGACTACCGACAGTCCAACAAGTTGCCACTTGTGGGACTACTACTAAATGATACAATGTGATGCTGGGCCATTTAATACATATCCATCCACGCAATTTTCGTAAAAAGAAATCTTTTTTCTAGATTGTTTTTTTTCTTACGAACTTATGTTAACGACACCTCGTATTACAATCCTCTTACAGGAATGTGTCATTTGTATAACTTACCGCATTTAGAACTAGAATTCGTAATATCCTAAAAATAAACTTTTAGCTAGGTACAGTCCTCGCCAAACTTTATCGCCGCGTCGGTCGGTACGAACTTACGCATCGTACATTTCATAACCAATACGAACGCAGCACACTCACACTAAAGCACGGGAGGCGAGGGTGCTTGAAGGTGGAAGACAGCAAGTACGGGCATGCCCTGCCTCCACCCCGAGTACGTACGCAGATACCTGATATTGGGTTCTGCCTAGCGTAATGCGGCTACGTTCAGAGCGGCCATAAAGTTTGGCGAGGATTGTATCATTAACTTTAATTAACTATACCCATTATGTTTATAATGATGTGCCAATGCCTTTTGGCAATTAATCTAGCCCATAAACTTAAATTTTATATATTTTGCTATCTACCTGATTGTTTACCGTTTCATTGTCCAAATAAATCATATAAATATAACAGGGGTACACATTTATTGCTTAACGTATTAATTATATAGGTATAGTGTCAATTTGGGATGTATGCAATACGCTTTTGCCACAACAATTTGGCAAGAAACTTATAATTTGAGTAGATTACATTTTGACAGCCTAGCATTTGTAGTGTCATATTTTATGGGCACTTCTTTAGAAAATAGCAGATAGCATTAACAGATGTGTTGGCATAAAGTTTTAAATCAATTTTCTTGCTGCATTCCTAATTTGTTAATAATGAACAGTGGTTACTTACACATTATTCAATATGGGATCCTGCCACTCGGCCAGCTGCCTCTCCCATTTCTTATAATTCCTAAGCGCGTACGCAGCTATGCTTGCACCCGCTATACCATCGCCACCGAAAAACTTTGTATAAAACCTGCAACACAAAAAACATACTTAAGTTGATTGCTGCAATACAGTTGCTGGTAAGGTAAATTAAAAAAGTAAGTACCTCTTATGTATTTTCTTATCCTTCTTATATTTTATTATAGGCATATCCCAGGCGAGACAAAACTCCGTGGAGCCCGATCTTGTAGGGTCCAGCGATATCACACTAGATAGCGCTACTGAATCACCTGTCACAATAAAAATAACTCATTGTTCTAAACTCTACCTTATACATAATTTATTAAGGGATGTATGGAAATGTATGGCATGTATGGCATTATGCATCTATGTGTGGGTGGTGTTATTTGGAAACGTCCATAGGCGACAGTCAGCACTTATCATCAGGCGGACTTTATACTTGAAGTAAACGTAAAGTAGTGGTTAGATGTGCCGCCTTTGGATCAACGGGTCCCGGGTTCGATTCCGGGGTCGGGCGAGTGTCTTTGTCTAAACCAGAGGCACTGGCTCGGAGTCTGGGTATCATTTCTATCTATAATATGTATGTATTTACAAAAAAAAAATGTATATAAGTAGTTTATCATCCATCTCGTTACCATAACACAAGCATTAAGTTGCTTAGCTTGGGACGAGATGGCGTTGTGTGAAATGTCCAAGGATATTTATTATACTCATTTTGCTGAACACAAAGTCTATGGGCCGAGTCATCATCATAATTTCAGCCCATACATGACCCACTACTGAATCGGGCCTCCTCCAAAATGGAGGGAAATCAGCCTACTGTACCACGCTGGCAAGACTGTTTGGCACAGGGTTTACATCAAGTTTTCCTTCTCTTGTGGCTAGGTGGTCTGCATCTTGAGTTCCTTTAGTCGCCTCATACGACACCCTTAGGATGGTGTGGGTTGGTGACATTGCGTATTCTAAATCCGTCACCACACGGACAAGTAGTAGTAGTAAACTATGGTAATGATTAGCTTAGATATGAAGATATTATAATTATATTACAAACTAGCGGCCCGTCCCGGCTTCGCACGGGTGCGATGTTAACCGCGGGTGACGCAGCGGGGCGAAGCTAGTAAAAAAAAAATACTCCAGTCCGCCAAAAATAAATACTTTGGTATATGTACTGTGTTAAAAAGTGGTTATTTTATTATTACAAACAGACGCTCCAATTTTATTTATTTGAATAGATTAGCTGGAGCCAATCAAAGAGGTTGTTGTTAGATTGATTCCAGCTAATTTGTGATGCTCGTACACACGAACTGGCTTCTGGTATACAATTATAATTGACGGATTTATAAAAAAAAACGCAGTTCCTTGCCGACTCTCTCTTCAATTCAAATTGCTTTCCATTACCATTGCAGACTTGCCTAATTGAATTTAATATTAAAAAGTACTTACATAGAAGTATTTAAAACATGATAATAGAATTTGACAGTTATTGCTTACATTTGTACAACTTCTTCTGTTTATCCTTCTTCTCTTCTTTGGGCTTCGTCTTATCGGGCACTTTCGGTGGAGGCGGTGTTAGGGACGGATCAGGTGCCAGCTTGCCATTTTTCTTTATGCACTCCCATACGTAGTCCGATGTTTTTGCAGCATTCCATAGACAATAGCCTTCATGGATCGTTTCGTTTTGGTCTTTTCGTTTGGCTATGGTAAATGTGCAAGGGGCCTCGGCGATCTTCTGTTCCAGTGTGACACCGCATGTATAATCTTCGGAATACCTTTCTAGGTCGAGTTTAGCTAAAAAAAGTAGAAGGATACATGTCAAATATAGTTTTTCGTATTAGTTTCTAGAATAACTGTTTGTCATAGATACTGCGTCGGGAAATTTTGACATTACATAGTAAATTTTCGATATGGTAAACTATAACGCATACCTTCCGGACTAAAGGTAGTGTGTGTTACAGGTGCAAATAAGGAGTTGATGCGTAGAATTACCTGCAGACTTCTTTTTGTTGGCGCCCGCCAGAACTTCTGTCCAAGTGAAAGAAATGCTAACCTCTCGATTTTCGTTGCTCACATTGACTGCCGTGAACACAAACACTGCACATGGTAAACTACTATCCTGGGAATTAAATAGATTAATGTTATGTTGTCCGTGCGGGGCCGTCCCATAAGAATACACCAACCCATCCCGAGGGTGTCTTAAAAGCCGGCAAAAGGACATGATAAACTCAAACTCAAAAGGAACTTTATTTACGTAGGTTTCATCACAAAACTCTTATAAATCGTCATATTTATATACACCATTATCATCTTACGGCCCCTGTCCCACACTAGGTGGTAGTCTCCACACACATCTATCAGTCGTCATACCTACATTCACACCTTTCACACACAACTCTTCACTCCTACAATCCCTCCATCTCCCCTGATCGCTCACAATCCCTGCATTCACTCACATTCATGCCGAAACTACCCGGTGGTAGTTTCGGCATGAATGTGAGAGAGCACTGAAGAGCCGGCAAGAAACTCTGGTAGACTCTAGTAGAAAGTAGAAACTCTAGTAAAACCTAGCCGAGCCTAAGAGATGGAAAACTTGATACGATACTCTGTGCCAACTCGTCTGGCTAGCATGGTACAGTAGGCTAATTGCCCTACTTGTAATTATTGGAGGAGGCCCGACTCAGCAGTGGGCCAAGCAGAATGTTAAGTAATACTTCGTATCAAAATATTGAGTACTAAATTAGGCAGAATATGAATAAAACTCAACCTCATAAAACCAACTCACGTTGAAGTGTTTTTATTGAATGGCTAATATTTAAATTGAAAAGTTGAGACGTTGAAGATGATATTCTCACCCATATTTAAAAAAAATTAAGCTCAACTGTTTGAAGATTGTAATCCTGCTTCCAATTGTACCGGGTTTTTAAATTTGTGTAATATTAGGTATGGCTTCGATATTTTTGTTACCTTATAATTATGGGGTATGACGGGCGAGATCTGTCTGCATACGAGCTTTATTCCGTACTTGGTCAGATCATAGGTGGTCCAGGCACGGGGGTACAGAGCCGTATATTCGCAATCCGCACCGTTCAGCTTCCACTCCCACGTTGGGGGGGCCTTCTTTGGTTTACTGTAAATTGGTAATTTAAAAAAATTGGCTGTTAACTCAGAAGTAACTTTATTACTAAAGATATTGTCTTTTTAACCCCCGACGCAAAAAGAGGGGTGTTATAAGTTTCACGTGTCTGTCTGTCTGTCGGTCTGTCTGTCTGTGTGTTTATTAAAATTTTTATTTTTTACGTTTTAAGGGAACTTAGGTCATTGTGTCGGGGGTTTATTAAAATTTTTAATTTAATTTTTTTCACAAAGCCCCTACGTATCGTCAGGATTGAAACTACCACCGTAACAGTCGTTCGAGTCGGCAAAAGTATCCTGATTGTTCATTTATTATTTTGTATGCAGTGCAAACGCTTTACTTATGACATTCATATCAGTAAACAGTGCGTGCACGGTACCTAATTAACGCTAGGAGTTATATTTACTAGGTGTGAAAACATAGTATACGTCTAGGGGATAAAGCTGTCCCCGTGGAAATACAGTCGAGGCCCACGGGGCAGACTCCGTAACCTCACGAAGGCGGAGGGGACTCCCACACACCCCTTGTTGGCCATCCCCAGTCTGGGGGGGATAGGGATAGGAAAAATAAATACAAGGGGATAAAGGTGCCTTGGGCGAGCTTGATTCCCGCACTGTACTCAGGATTCTAGTCCTAGTTACCTTAGAATCCTTCGATGTGCATCTGCATATCTATGCAGCCTTCGATATCAAGTTTACATCCGTGACATAAAACTGTGAGTTATATTGCCTTAGTGAATAAAATTCAAAATTATTCTAATTTGTTCTGATATTAAGAAACGTCCGACTTTGCTGCAGGTTGGAATATCCATTTTAAACACGCTATCTCCTCCGTGCTTTAGAGGCAATAAATTCTACACTATCGCTCCAGGCTATCATTGCGTGGAAACTGACAACTGGTCTAACCAAATTATTACTACTATTACTATTTTGCTGAGTTGGGCCTCCTCCCAACAAAGGGAGGGTAATTAGCCTACTGTGCCACGCTGCCCAGACGGGTTGGCACGGGGTTTCGTTTCAAGTTTTCCTTCCTTTGTGGCTCGGTCTACGGCCCTGTCATTTCCTTTTGCTGGCTCATACGACACCCTCAGTATGGAATGGGGTGGTGACTATGTTTTCTAAATCCGTCACCACACGGACTTGATTACCGATAGCCCCAATATATGGGTATTGAAGAGCAGTCGGCAATCGATATGTAATAGTTTAATTGAGCAGTATCAGATTAGACCAGTACCGATTTAAATGAAACGAAGAAATGACCAGGACATTTCAACAAACACATTGGCCTCTAAACTCTATATGAATCACCATGTACTCGTAATAGTTACGGATTATGTTGGATACATGGTAGGAATATTAGTTATTCAATATTGCAAAACATTTTTTTAAATATGCGTGAATAACTTGATCCAGAAGCTCTATCCGAACGAGTTTTAAATCGATACATAAAAGTTCTTGATTGTCAGTGTGCCCCGATAAAACTTTAACCACGGCTTGGCAACATAATAATGCCTTCTTAGCAAAAAAACGTATCACCTTAAAGCTCGGTACTAAATTTGTAACTTGTCATCATAATCACTACATAGTATAAAACAAAGTTGCTGTTTTCTGTCCGTCCCTATGTATGCTTAAATCTTTAAAACTACACAACGGATTTTGAAGCAGTTTTTTTTAAATAGATAGAGTGATTCATGAGGAAGGTTTATAAGTATAATAGATTGATAATATTGTAGAGAAACACTGATAAATTTTCGATGTTCATCATTGCACCCGTGCGAAGCCGGGGTGGGTCGCTAGTTAAATAAATAAATATCGTTGGACATTTCACACAACGCCATCTCGTCCCAAGCTAAGCAACTTAATGCTTGTGTTATGGTAACGAGATGGATGATAACCAACTTTTTTTTTTTTGTAAATGCATACATATTATAGATAGAAAACACTCAGACCCGGAACAAATACTTGTAGGTCGTACAAATATTTCTTCCGTGCGGGAATCGAACCCGCGACATGCTGCGCAGCAGTCGATCGTTCAACCACTGCGATTGAAAGATGTGTCGCGTGTGTAGCAATTTTTTACAGCCTAGACACGTCATTATAAATCCGTTTACATGGTTATCTATCCAGTCATTTATCCTTAACCCCTATCAAGTGTAGATAAGGAAAATTTATCGACAGTTGAGCACACGTGGTTGGTTATCACGGTAATCGTTGAAGCGAAATGTGTAATCCATCCGATAAATGTAAATAGGCAACATAATGTTTCTGCAATGGTTAAATAACATAGGACCACGACATTTTATAGCTATTATTCCGTTATCGTAAGGCCATATTCATTAAATGTGATATTTTAAAACTTTACAAGCATTTGACGATTTTGAACATTTCCTCCGCCCGGGCAATATTTTGACGATTGTAAACGCTAGAATTAGTTTAATCAAAAAAAAGTTATACTCTATTTTAATTGATACAGGAAGAATTATAATGTAATAGAGAACTAATATAAGGGCGCAGAAGAGAATAGAGAATATTATTTGTGCGATTCGCGCGCTCCGTGAACAGTTCGAGAAATCCACAACAAAACACGAACTGTGCTTTTATTTTTTATACATTAAATATAGCATGAAGTTTTTAAAATAAAGTTCTGAATCATACGGAATCAGTTGCCAAATCCTGCTAAAAATATACCAAAGGTACAAACACCTAAGGTTGACCAATGCAGCTTGTTTATGCAATAAATACAATTTTATCGAAATGCGGACAATCGCCACTGAATCACCCATTTAAAACAACAACAACCCGAAATCGCCAAGGCCTGGCAACAAATATAGGCATGAGCTTTTCATTATTTTTAGAACAAGAAACAAAAGACTCCGAGTACTAATTACATTAACGTAGTGCGGAATGTAACATTATGGTACTTACGTGTAGGTCGACAAAACGGACTGGTAAATTGTTTCCTTTTCTGCGTTACGTATGTTAACTATGAATTGGCATTCTGGCACTGTGATATACTCGTAGATGCCAGGGATTAATTGGAATCGGCAAAATTCTCCCTTGAATCCCCGGCCGATGGTGCCACCACCAATACCACCAATCGGACAGCCTGAGAAAGGAAACCAAACATTAATTCTACCTTTCCTGTTCGAATTTCTATGCGTATTTTAAGTATAATTGAAGACATCACGCTACAAAAACAACCAAGCTGTTTGGTGTTAAAAATATTTTCCAATCTTGAAATATGAATAGAATAGAAATGCTTTAGTGTATAAACCAATCAAGGCATTCGCAATAATCAACGAATACATTTTATTTAAACTACTACCAGGTCCGAAGTTGATTCTAACCAAGAAGACCTGGCGGAAGAAACTCGGTTGGCCTGTTCTTTTTTTTTAGACGCCATATTGCAATAACCGTACATATAACTAAAATGTTTTCTTTGGTTTGGACATATGAGTTTTATAATTATGAAATTGATTAATAGAAACAAAACGAAATAACAACACTTGAATCCAGTGTGCCGACCAACCGCAAACATCGGCGCCTATTCACAAGCATATCGCATGTGGTAGCCATTGATATCCTGAACCATATCAACGGGAAGTGCTCGACCTGCCACACGTCACTACCATTGCTGGAAGTATAAGTATAATAGCAATGTGTGGCGGGTATAAGAGCGAGAAAAACATGTTTTACGAAACCCGATTTTTATAAAAAAAAAAAAGGGTTCCAACAAACTTGCTACCATTATTATTGTCCAACAAGTTTAGTAATTTTAGTACCATATTCTTTTTTATTTTCTGTGCAAATTTCTTATGGCAGCATATCCAACCCCCAGACCAACAAGGCATTAACAGTGTAAAAAAAATGATTATGAAACTATTGTACCTCACAGAGGAAGAATAACATACTACAAAAAAACTAGTTTATTCAATGATTTAATTATTTGTGATGACACCCAAATGAATTCCTAAATACCTGGGATATTAAACTACTACACCAAGATTTCCTTGTCTTGTGGCCAGTATTTCTGCCTTAAGAAATTAACATGACTTACTGAATTAAATTGTTACCTAGGCTAGCATCACTTGGTAAAATATGGCTGGCATAGCACTGTAAACTACTCTAGTTTAGTTTACAGAGCCATGCTAGCCACATTCGCATGTTGTACAAAAAAAAGAAAACACCAGGAAAATATGACTAAACAAGGTACTTCTTAATTCATAAAATTTACACAATGAAACTTACCATACATTCTCTGCGCTGACACCATATGAATGTAATCCATGATGGGCCGTTTTTTGTTCAACTTTTTTCCAATGTAGTACTTTAAGTACCTAAAATCAATCCAATCAAATGAAATTGGTACAGTTCATATTCTAGAAATTCAAATATGCTTTTTTATTTACTTATTTACATATCTGTCTCTACCATATGGTGACAGATTCACCACCATTTTGAGGGTATGATAAAAGGAAATTACCAGTAACAATGGCTGCAAGAGGAGGAAAACTTGAAAAGAAACCATGAGGCAACCCATTTAGGGCAGTTAGACTCAGAAGGCTAATTACCCTCCATATGAGTGGAGGAGGTCCCTCTCAGCAGTGGGTCATATATGGGCTGAGTAGTAGTAACTGTCTATTGGCTAATTAAGTTTCACAATTACACCCAAAAAAATAAATAAAATAATAGCAAAAATGTATTGTCAGGAGAATTATAACTATGAAACCTAAAGATTTTAATTAACCATTATACCACTCCATAAATAATTAATACTAAAATATATTACATTGTTTTAAAGTATGGTGAGAAATAGCGCAATGAATCTTAGACAGTATCAGTGGCAAGTTTCATATAAACACTACCATAATGATGATGGAACAATTGCTTTTTTATGGCCTATTTTCACCAAGTTATTTTTATACTGCCTAGGTATTAAAACCAACATTATTTACATACCTAGTGGTCAGCGGCATCATGTCAAAAATCTGGTTGGCTCTAGGTCTGATGATTTGCTTACTTTGTAGGGGAAATTCATGATTCAATGGGAGTTTAAGGCCATATTTGGGAGGTCCGTTGAGGCCAAGACCTGAGTCACCAACTGTGTCCATCTCCATTGCGAAATATAACCGTATCAGGTTAACATACACGAAAAGAATTTTCTTATCACAATTTCTTTTTAGATCATTGCAATAGATGACAAATCAAAATCTTTATTCTAAGGACTGTCCTGCCGCTTTTTATGATTCACTAAATAATGTGCAATTTTATAATATTATTAAATTTCAACTATCGTTCACTTATAATTAAAAAGAGAAATAAAATCATGAAAATTCAATCACAAAAGCTTATAACACACGCAAGCACACTGCACAGATTACAGATAGACAGACTGATGTGGACTGATCACTGATTGATTTGATTGATGAAATGAATTATTGAAGTTTCAAGAGTTATTAACTGAACTGAAATGTTGAAAGATACATGAACGAACATAACAAACGAGACAAATCCATTCAATTTTAGCCAAAGATGTTATACTTGTAACATCATTGATTTTAGCAAATAATGTGTGTGTGAAAATCATCTAGAATGGTGAAAAAATTCTGCGCGCAAAGTAATAGCACAATTTTATTTCACCATTTTAAAATACTGTTTTCCTTAAAATTGCTATAGCAACAAATGATAAGCAGTTATATTTTACGTAAACGATGTGTAACCCTGCCGATACCATGTTAAAACGCTTTACCATTTGAAATTATAAAACATGATACTTAAACAATATTTTATCACACGCAGACCTTAATTAACTATATTTATACTTAATCAAATAACTGGTATTAGGTATTGAAGGTATTTAAACTCAGGATATCAACTGCTACGAACCAATCGAAACGCTGGTTAGTAACTATTGTAAGTTGCACGTGATAAATCCGATTTAAAGTTTTTAATTACAATGTGTGCATTAATTAATTTTTATTTTAGCTAACGGTCTATAACAACATTTTTTTAAGCTGGCATAATGAAGGAATGTGCCACACAGTCCATTCTTTATTCCGTCCCTCTCGGCTCGGCTTCGCCTCAGAGTAAGGTGCGCTAAAAAATGGAACTTTATCGGCATGTAATATGGTTATCGGTCCTGTTGATGTTATTTACATGGAAGAGATATTCTGTGCCAGCCTGACGAATTTTCTGTCTGTCTACTTAAAGTAAAGTCCTTGTAATAGTTGAAAATATTTTGATATTTTCAACTATTACAAATATTCCGTCATGTTTTTCGGGCACTTTTTTAAAAAATATGATGTGTGATAATGCTTGTTGCACAGCCATAGTTATGAAAAGTGCCCGAAACTGTCATACTGCTGCGTTTTTGACATGGCGGACGTGCCTGCGCTATGCAAACTATAAAAAGGCCTATTTAATCATATTATAACTACGTTTTAAGTAGATCGTTCACGTCATGTATTGTACCTAAGACATTTGTAATTTTTCTGTTTTCCTTTTCATTAGTACTTCTGTAATTCGCCACAAAGGTTACAATGTTTAATTCATCACCACACGAAGAAATTAAGTTATATATAACTAAATTCTTCGTGTGGTGACGGATTTAGAATACGCAGTGTCACCAACCCATACCATCCCGAGGGTGTCGTAAGAGGTGACTAAGGGAACGCAAGAGGCAAATCACCTAGCCGCAAGAGAAGGAAAACTTGACAGTCAGGTACAGTAGGCTAATTTCCCTCCATGAATTTGGAGGAGGCCTGACTCAGTGGTGGGTCATTCATGGGTGGTAACGATGACGACGATAACTGAATTCAATACTATTAATTCCCTCTCGACCATGCTGGCACCTTGTTGTGGTGAGATCCGTTGGCCAGATGAAGATCGGCACACGGAGTCGTGGTGGGTTTTGGCTCAGGGGTTTCCTCTGTCCTCAGAGTTACCTTGGAAGCCTTAACCTGCTGTGATACACGGCGTGGTAATTGCAGTGGAGGGTAGCTAGGCTTTGAGGCAGGTGCAGCAGCGTAGGGGTGGGCAGGCAGGCGGGCTACAGCTGCCGCTGCAACCGCGTGGATTTGGACTCCACTTCATCCGGCACCCACAGGGGCACGTGCATGTCCCGCACGTGCATCTCAATGGGTTGGGGAGCGTCCAGAGAGCCCATTAAAACGCGGACCCACTTGTAAAAGCGGGCCATTAGAATGGGGAATGAAACCCGTGGCCCTATTTCGGGCACTTGAGGGAAACTACCGTCTTTTCGCTCCCCGGTGTCCCGGCTGGCGTTCAGCGGTCGGGTATCCATGAGGTTTTCCAAAGTAAAAAGAAAATCTATTAATTAATCTGGGTCTATATAAAAAATAATCTGTAGTGACCGCATGTAGCATGCGGTCACTACAGATTATTTTTCTGATTATTTTTTTTTACACAGTTTACTCTAAAAATCTGAACTAATTGCATTAAGAAATATCGCCTACAAATGCGAGAATTAACAAAAAGTCCTACACCGCGATAGCGAAATATCAAGAGCACTTCGCATTCCAATTCCCCGACTACAACTATCGGGGGATAGACGCTGCGACACCTAGCCAGACATACCACCTCGTCTGGCTGGATGATCCCTTTGCGCCTAAAAATCCTATGTTAGTAAATTTATAGAATGGGCATTTACTATGGTTGGGATAGCAAATATTTCACACAAATGATATCTTAAAAACCTAAAAATGTTATTGTGCCTGAATACATAGCTTGGTTGTAAGATTAATATTTGAAATGACAAAAAATATATTGAATGTTAAAAATCCTTAGACCAAAAACCTCGGGTGCAACTTTGTAAATAAAATACCTACTAAAATCATATATGTAATGAAAAATATGGGATTCATAGATGCCATATTAAATGGCAAAAAGACACACAGGCCGACAAACTTATAAGCCAGAGGTAAATGACTGTGAATGGAATGTTCCTGGTGAACATCGACTAATAATCTCTCTCAGGCGTCGGAATATTTTTGGTCAGTCTCCAGTAGACCCAGAGGTCGTAAGCTTCAATTCGGCCATCATTTCCTCCGAAGCCATGGTTTTATAAATTAAAAAAAGTTTCTAAAACAGTCACTTCGGTCATATGTAGGATTTGTATCGGTCATTGTGGTTCTCCAGTTTTTCTGCAAAAAATAACAGTTCGTGATCATTCCCTTTGCGAGTGTGGCACACTTAATCACATCTTTTTAAATGGAAATTTTTAATTGCACCTCTATTTGAAAATTAAGCAAACTAAATCCCCCGTCTAGCCTTTTTAATCTAATTTACAACGAAAATCTAGCTGAAACCACAGATAAACAGACTATACGACAAAATTACTCACTGTATAACAAAAACACTAATTTGCACTCTAAATTACCTATCTAACAACGGAATTTCCTAAATCATCCTCTAAAACTGCATAACAAATAATTTATGTTTGCACTTTAATTAGATGAATATAGTTGATTAACTGGTGTTTGATTTAGAATCTGAATCTGGGTGATTTTTGTCTCCGACCAACAGTTTGTCGTAAGAATGATGCCGAAGGTGAAGGGAACTTCGGGCATCCCGACTCCGATAGGTTAGGTTAGAAGGGGATGGCGGGGTCTAGAAGACCCCGCCATCCCCTTCGTGTTTATTTTTTTTTCGTCCGCTCCGTCAATATTTGCTCCGAAATCACTTGACCCCTTGACCTCAAAGTCAATTGACTGTAATTTCATTTGACCTTGACCTCAAGGACACCAGACCTTGAGGTCAAGGTTAGTAACCTCAGGAGAACAGCGGATTTTGTGCTTCGGAAATTTGACCTTGACCTCAAGACAGAGTGTCATTCAGTAAAACAGTTTAGCTTTATAGATCAAACAGTATAATAAATTTGATTTATTTGATGAGCAAATTTAGTGTGCAATTTAGTATTTTTGGTGGTAATTTCTAATATTTGAATAGAAAACATTGGATTTACAGTTGTGCGATTAAATACTACCCCTTTTTAAATTGTCCGTTGAATCAAGCTTTTACTCTGAACCAGGTCATTAACAAGCTGACAATTCAAAATACAGTGAATATCCTTAAATTTTTCCCTAATCCTCATATGGTCATTGCTTTAATTAAATTCATCGTCTTCAACATTAATATATACATTACTACTGCAATAATTGTATGCAATAATTTATTCGCATGGAAGTTTTACTTTTAAACGATACTCCTGCACTTTGTATAACCTGTATCGCAGGGGCAGTTTACAAACATGTACTTCACGAACACAAATGACACCTAGACTCCGAGCAAGTGCCTTTGGTTAAGACAAAGACACTTGACCGATCCCGGAATCGAACCCGGGACCTGTTGATCCAAAGGCGGCACATGTAACCACTAGACCAACGAGGCAGTCAATTAAAATGGATGTTAATTTGACACGACCTTTTTGTCAGCATCATGAGCAGGCCATGAGTATTCGAAAAAATGTTCCTAAATACATCTTGTCGGCGCACACATCTTCCCGGTGTGCCAGGGGACGTGAGGTGAGGGCGGCTGCCCTCCCCGCGCCCGCGCAGCCGCGCACTCCAGCGCGGCCGCCATTACAGCTACGGACCTGGATCGCGAAGCGCGCCTTATAATATCGTCAAAGCGTCCCGTCCTCCAATAATATCAAAGCTGTACCAATTACTTGAAAATATACGTCTTACATCGACGAGGTCTTTTTATTCCAAGACAATTGGCGACCGTGAAGAATATTAACCAGGATATTGGAGAAGAAGTTGTGACTATAACGCCGTGTCAGTGAGTGAATGTGTACTGTGGTGTAATATACACCAATGATGTAATGTAAAACTGTTGTGTATGCTCGGTGCCGATGCCGCCGTGAGAAACGTTTTTATTTTCATTGAATAAACGCAATCATGTCTTGACGACAAATTGGCGACAAATTGCCGGCCGAACAAAGAACGTAAGCCATTCCTTTTCTTTCTTTCAACTTATCCCTTGTCCAAACTTCAATTTGCTGTGTGAATGCCGAGCTACTTCAAAGCTGTTTGGGGAGATATCTTGCTTTATGCGCATCATCCCTGCCTATAAATTATTTGCACAGCGACCTTTCAAAAAATAAATTCCATCCGCCATTTGTGATCACTTCGGATCACACACAAATTTGGCTATCCTATTTTCTATTGCAATTTTATTATAAACCTATTTCCAATTGAAAAATAAAACTCATTATCATCCGAGTTACATAAGTTTACTACCTATTCATGAGCTTATCTTTCTTGCACCTGCTACCTACTGTGTTGGCATTAACCTAATAACGAACGACCTATTCAAATTTAAAAATGGTTGTTGGCCTTTCTTTATCTATTATTATGTTATAAAGTTAATTTATGTTTAAAGTTTGTTTGCACAATACTATAATTAATTGCCTTAAATATATAAGTAGTCCATTTACAAATTAAATATATTAAAAAGTTGTCCCATGCTTGTGCTCTCAATATAGCAGTTTATTTCAACGCCTTTTTGCCGACCAATTTCAGCCCCCGTTGTGGTCGTGTCCTCGCGCCTTGCCGCTTGCGGTGTCCGAGCTGTGGCGAGCCGTGCGTAGCGGTCGCTGCTCGTGCTGCTGGCGAGCTCGGCGGTAGCAACCGTGGTTTGATGCGGGTGCCGACTGGAGTGTGTAGCGGTTAGAGTGCACATTTTTATAAACCGAATACATTACTCATTGTATTTAGTAAACATTTGTGAGCGTTCTATAACGGGTCAAAACTTTTAATAATGGCTGAAACTGAGTCTAAGGCAAGATCTAAAAGTCCAATTCCATTGTTAAGTGTTGAGTCTGCGAACAAGATGGATCCAAAAGAACATTTAAAAAGTTTATCAAGGAAACGTGGTGTTATAAGAACTAGATTGACTAATTTTAAAACCTTTCTCCAAAAATACCAGGTTAGTCAATCAGCTGATCCATCAAGTTTAGAAATAAGAGAATTATCATTACGTTTAGCGCAAATTCAAGAATTAATGTCTAGTTTTGATAATATACAAACAGAAATTGAGGAGCTTTCTCAAAATATCGATGAGCAGGTTTCAGAGCGGGAATTAACAGAAAGTGAATTTTATACCCAAATCGCATCAGCTCAATTAATAATAGACTCACTTTCAGTCAAAGAAAAAAATTCAGATCATGGATCTGCGAAGTCGAGTTGTTGTCATACAGTAAATAGCTCTGTTAAGCTGCCTACAATAAATTTACCGACATTTGATGGTAATTCCATCAAATGGTTAGAGTTTAGAGACACCTTCGATAGTCTGATTAATGAAAACGACTCCATCCCACCGATTAACAAGTTCCACTATTTGAGGAACTCGTTGGTAGGTAGTGCGGGAGTCATAATAAGATCCATAGAGTTTTCCGCGAAGAACTATGGAATTGCATGGACGGCTTTGTGTGATAGGTACAATAATAAGACCATATTAATTAACAATCATTTGGGTGCATTGGTTAATCTTGAACCTGTTCAGAAGGAGTCATATAGGGCCCTAAGGTACGTGAGTGACCAGTTGCAAAAAAATTTAAACGCCCTAAATTCCCTGGAGGTCCCTACGAAGGGTTGGGATCCCATTGTTATATTCTTGGTCTCAGCGAAACTCGATTCCAAAACTAGTAGCAAGTGGGAGGAGTACAGAGGGCGCTTAACGCACTTACCTACGCTGAAAGAGTTTAAAGATTTTCTCGAGACTCGAGCCAACGTTTTGGAAACGGCCAATTGCAGCGGAAACCATAATAATAATAGAAAATATAATAATACTACTAACAACAGTCACAATCATAATAATAATTCTTTTAAACAGAATATAAAATCATTTGCTGTTTCGGAGGCTTCTTCTAAGAAACCGTGTCCCATTTGTAACAAGATGCATCATTATGTGCATCAGTGTCGTAAGTTTAGGGCCATGAGCGTAAATGACAGACTTTCTGACGTGTCGAAACACAACTTATGTGGCAATTGTCTACGTAGTGGTCACAGTACTGGTGAGTGTACGCTGAAAGGTTTATGCCGTACCTGCCGAGAAAAACACAATACACTGTTACACAAAAATAACACCATCACAAATTTAGCATCCAATAGTAACGACACATCAACTTGCAATGTGCCAGTGAGTTTGTCTGCGACTTCTTCAGGCCAAGTCCTGCTATGTACTGCGCAGGTGGAGGTCACAAATAAGCAAACCAATACCACCTTTTTCGCCCGCGCGTTGCTGGATACTGGGAGTCAGGCGTCTTTTATCACCTCTGAGCTAAAACAAAAGTTGGGATTAGGTGCACGACACATAAATGCATTTAATGTGTTTGGAATAAGTAATGTGGAATGTAGGGTGTCTGAAAGATGCGATCTCTTAGTAAAATCACTTGTCGGTACCTATAGTGTGAATGTGAATTGTCTAGTGATACCTAAAATCACAGGTAATGTTCCTAGCAGTCAAGTCGACGTTCAGAGGCTACAGTTGCCTAGTAATATTGTTCTAGCCGACCCCTCGTTCTATGAACCTTCCGAAATAGATATATTGCTGGGCGCAGAAATATTTTTTGACATAATTTGTCCCAAACAAATAAAATTAGGTCCTAACAAACCTGTTCTACAAGAAAGCTTGTTAGGATGGCTAGTAGCGGGTCACACTGGGGAATCCTATAATAATAATAATACTTTATGCCACTTTGTGCAAAACGATTCAGGAAGGTCACTTCAAGACGTTCATGATTCTTTGAAAAAGTTCTGGGAGATTGAAGAATTGCCCTCGGATATCAATACCTACTCTTCAGATGAAACTTTTTGTGAAAATCATTTTGTGAAAAACACTCGTCGCTTACCTGACGGGCGGTTCTCTGTCTTGATGCCGCTGAAGGAGGATCCTCAGCAGGCACTTGGCAATTCATTCCCGATGGCAATGAAACGGTTTATCAACCTAGAAAAAAAATTAAATAAAAATGAAAACGTCAAACAACAATACATTGATTTTATGAAAGAATATAGTGATTTAGGGCATCTAAAGGAAATTAGTAAACCCGAGTTTGGGTATTTCTTACCCCATCATTGTGTCATTAGTGAACAGAAAGAAACCACCAAGCTGAGAGTAGTCTTCGATGCCTCAGCCAAGTCCAGCTCAGGTAAATCACTCAACGACTTGCAAGCACTTGGTCCTGTAGTGCAAAGCGATTTGATTGCCATCCTACTTCGTTTTCGAGTCCATAATTTCGTTCTGACAGCAGACATCAATAAATTTTATAGGCAGTTAGTATTAGATGAATCGCAGCGCAATCTGCAGCTCGTGCTTTGGAGGAATCAGGTCGATGAGCCCATTAAGATTCTCCAACTCCAAACGTTGACTTATGGCATGGCTTCTGCTCCTTTCCTGAGCACTAGGTCTCTTGTTCAGTTGTCTGATGAATGCTCTGACCCGGTGATTGCTAATGTCATCAAAAACGATTTCTATATAGATGATTTAAATACAGGTTCATCAAGTGAAGCCGAGTTAAGAAACATTTATTTAAATGTCACCCAAGTACTGGATTCAGCTTGTTTTCCGTTGAGAAAGTTTCGCACAAATTGCCCACAAATATTGAATGATCAGTCAGGTTCTTCAAATAGCCTTGATCTTCATGAAGAAGCTACTGTTTTAGGTTTGAAATGGTCACCTAAGACAGACCAACTGCATTTTCCAAGTGGTATCGAAGTCACGCCCAATATAACAAAAAGAAATATTATTTCTACAACTTGCAAACTCTTCGACCCATTGGGGTTAGTCAGCTGTTGTATTATAAAACCAAAAATATTACTTCAACATTTATGGAATGCCAAGTTGGACTGGGATGACCCAGTGCCAGAGCCGTTTGTAAAAAGATGGCTCACCTTTACTCAAAACCTACATCATTTATCAGATATTGTTATACCTCGTTGTGTCTTAGGTGGCAGCACTGTCCAATCAATCGAATTGCATTGTTTTGTCGATGCTTCTCAGCAAGCTTATGGAGCGTGTGTATACATGCGCTCACACATAAATGAGGAGAAAGTTATCGTCAGGTTACTTTGTGCCAAAACCAGAGTTGCCCCCATAAAAACTCTAACCATCCCACGTTTAGAGTTGACAGCGGCTTTGTTGGGATCTCAGCTATCTGATAAGATCTTAAAGTCAATACCATGCAAGGTAACTAACAAGTACATGTGGACTGATTCCATGGTGGTACTTGGGTGGCTAAAGAGTCAAAATAAAAATTTACAGACGTTTGTTCGTAACAGAGTCAATAAAATAAACGAACTTACCCCAGAGTGTCAATGGAATCATGTTTCAACCGAGTTAAACCCTGCAGATCTGGCTTCTCGGGGCATTGACCCACAACATCTGCAGGCTTCTTCTTTGTGGTGGGAGGGACCTTCATTCCTGAAGGAAGGTCGTGCAAAATGGCCTACTCAACTTCACACTACGCCTACCAACTTACCCGATATGAAAATATTGGTGTGCAATGAGAATGATAAAGGCTCTGAGTCAATAATAAAATTTACGGATCATTCAAGCTATCTAAAACTGAAAAGAAAATACGCCTATGTTTTACGCTTCATAAACAATTGTCAATTAAATAAAACCAAGCTGACCGGTCCATTGCAAGTTGATGAGCTCGATCGTTCGTCAACTCTCTTGCTGAAACACAGTCAGATAGAGTCCTTTCCTAAGGACTTAAAACAAATTCGAGGTAAACAAGAATTACATTATAAAAGCAAATTATTGCCTCTCAATCCATTTTTAGATACCAACGGTTTATTGAGAGTCGGAGGTCGATTAGCTCAGTCGGATTGTCATTACGACAAGAAATACCCCATCCTACTCGATGCGAAGCATCACCTAACTAAGCTGATAATGAAACATGAACACTTACGTTTATTTCACGCAGGCCCTCAGCTACTTCTGTCGTCTGTACGCGAAAAGTTCTGGCCACTGCAAGGCAGAAACTTAGCTCGCGCCATATGCAGAAAGTGTGTCATATGCTCACGTATGCGCGGTCAGACATTGCAGCCTAAGATGGGGGATTTGCCTAATGTGAGAATCAGTCCAAACTTTCCTTTTAATTCATGCGGAATAGATTTTGCCGGGCCCTTCATGGCTTCTTCTAAAAAGGGACGAGGTAACCGTGTAACAAAGGCCTATCTATGCATCTTCGTATGTCTTGTCACAAAAGCCATCCATTTAGAGGTAGTCAGTGATCTCAGCACAGAAGCCTTCCTG
Source organism: Clostera curtula (assembly GCA_905475355.2). Classification (NCBI taxonomy): domain Eukaryota; kingdom Metazoa; phylum Arthropoda; class Insecta; order Lepidoptera; family Notodontidae; genus Clostera; species Clostera curtula. The sequence goes on along the minus strand of FR997800.1, from coordinate 11,712,149 downwards.
GCATGTCTGCGTAGATTCGTGTCTCGTCGGGGAAAACCTTATGTGATCTATTGCGACAACGGCAAGAACTTTGTAGGCGCTAACAATGAGTTGGGAAAAGTTATACGGTCCAGTCGACAACCCGTTTCAGATTACGCCGCGAATGAGGAAATTAAATTCATGTTTTCCCCTGCCTACTCACCACACTTCGGTGGAATATGGGAGGCAGGTGTCAAATCAGCTAAGTACCATTTAAAACGCATAGCAGGCAATGTCTCCCTAACGTTTGAGGAGTTATCGACGCTTTTCACTCAAATAGAAGCAATCCTTAACTCCCGTCCTCTTTCTCCCTTATCATCCGACCCTACTGACCTCGGTCCGTTAACTCCCGGGCACTTCTTAATCGGCCGCTCACTGCAGTCCGTACCTTCACTGCCTGTCAACTCAGCGAGGCCCAATAGATACCAGCGCATCGAGCAAGTCCGGCAGTTATTCTGGGAAAGATGGCGTCGAGAGTACATGGCGGAGCTACAAAATCGTACCAAATGGAGAACGAACCAAACCCCAATTCAAGTCGGAGACTTGGTCCTACTGAAGGAAGACAACGTAGCGCCTCTTCATTGGAGAATGGGAAGAGTCAGCAAACTCTATGAAGGCAAGGACAGGGTGTGCAGAGTTGCTGACGTCTACACAACCAGAGGAACAATAAAGAGAGCTGTCAACCGGATGTGTCTCATCCCACTGTCCGAACCCGAGCCAGATGGGCAATGATGACATTAAAGCCTACACCAGGAACCTAGTTGGAGCCAAGCTTCCAACGCCCCGGAGGATGTCGGCGCACACATCTTCCCGGTGTGCCAGGGGACGTGAGGTGAGGGCGGCTGCCCTCCCCGCGCCCGCGCAGCCGCGCACTCCAGCGCGGCCGCCATTACAGCTACGGACCTGGATCGCGAAGCGCGCCTTATAATATCGTCAAAGCGTCCCGTCCTCCAATAATATCAAAGCTGTACCAATTACTTGAAAATATACGTCTTACATCGACGAGGTCTTTTTATTCCAAGACACATCTAATCAAGTAAAGTATCAAAGTCACGTACTCCGAAAGTGACATCAGAAATGTACCATTTAAACATATTTTTTGTGTTGCCCATTTATTCTATTGCAGAGTTAGCGTGGCCAGACTCTATCACGCGACACTGGCAAAAATTGCCGAAGGCTCCGGCAGATTGCCATAGAAAAAAGAACATCGACTAATTAATTTTTTGAAAGCTTGAATTAAGACTGACTTTTCAAATAACTAATTTTTAATAAATTCAATTTCCCTCCCAAAGGCCAACCCCACGTCCGTGCAGAACATCTTAGCCACGTGGGAGGGGGAAACTCAAAATGAAATTACTTATGAGTGGCTAACAGGGAAATGGCAAACCCATGAAGAAATAATATTGAAATGATACAAAGTGACAAACCGTGAGAGCCACAAGAATTAAAAAAAAAAATTCAATTCATTTCAATCTTGTTCGTTCGTTCGCTTGTTTGTATGTTCAATGTTGTGTTGTCGTATTTTAACTAATAAATACATTTTAATCGTCCATATATTAGCCTACATCCTTTCTTAAAGAACATATGTTACTATTGCGTAGCAGATTTGATTCCACCAACCTATGTTACTGTGGAACGGTTCCAAATAAGAACCCTTTTTACTTTATTAATGACACCATGAACTGATCAATATTTTGTTAATCTGGTGAAATTTACGGCAATACTATGGATATCCCTGTACAAATAGCGGTAAGGCTGAAACCTCCAAGCCTCGCAGACTCTTCCCAGTGCATTTTCAGTAATCCTGTTACGCAAATAGTGATCACTGAAAGTGGGCAAACATTTCATGTAAATAGAGCTCTGCCTGTAGATTGCACACAGGCGCACCTTTTCAATTCATTTATGATACCTCAGATTAATTGCTTTTTGGATGGTTGTGACACATCGGTTGTGGTATTTGGCCAACAGAAGACTGGAAAGACTTATACGTTGTTTGGTCCTGGTAAGTCAACAATACTAGATCTAGACTAAAACCATACCAGCCATTATTAGTATTATTTACTTACATTGAGCTTGTCAAAGCATTCAGGTTGATTATCTTTCAACCTTCGGAAAAGCTGTAACAAATGAGTTGAAGATGACGCGGATGGAACTCTATTTTTAATGTCTATTTTTTTCAGGATTCGAGTGTATCCACAGTGAATGTGATCAAGGCATAGTGCCCAGATTTTTGTCAGAAATATTTCACAAACTCCATCAGATGCCCGAAAGGGAGTTTGTTCTACACATCACATGGATGCAAGTGGTGAACAATAATATATTTGATGTCCTTGGTGCTGGTTTAGTGAGGTGTTGCAATGTTGAAGAGGCTTTTCAATATTTGCAACTTGGTTGGAGACAGAGGTGTCAAGGCAACAACCATACAGTATTCACTGTGAGTGTTGAGCAGAAATGGGTAAGCACTAATGGTGTTCTGAACCATAGAATGTCAACAGCCAGTTTCTGTGATCTTGCTTCATACCCTGAACCGGGGCTGTTTGCATTAGAGAACATTATTAAGGAGCTTTTAGCCGGCAATCCACCAAAGCAAATCAATTATGACCAATGTATTCTTACTGCTATGCTCAGAGACTCATTTGGTGGGAGAGCATTCACATGGGTAATAGGCTGTATTAGTTCAGAGCCTGAAGATTATCAAGATACATTGAAAACTCTAAACTTATGTCTATGCTGTAGAGGTATTAAGAATTTTGTTACTGTCAACCTATTTGCTGATAATAATACCCCTGTCTATGCAGATAAAGTTGTTCTGCCTCAGGGTGATAATAATTTTAATCTACAATTTGCTACGGCCCAATGGATTAAACTAGTATCCAATGCGGAGGGACTATTCAATAAAATTCTACAATCTAAGTCTATATCGGAGGCAGATATTAGTCAAGTCAGTGAATGGTTGTTCCTTAAAGCTGAATGTGATGAATGCTTAAATGCTGATCCAGGGGTGGATAACAAAGATGTGAATACCAAGCAGGGTTTACCCAGGATAGCTGAAGACACAGAGCCCAGTGAACCAAGTGAGTCTGATGTTGATTCAGACTCAGAAGAGGACACTCATTCTGACACAGTATTCCAGGATAAAGTTGAAAAGTTTATGGAGTATTTTAGAGAGAAAAATGATCAGCTATTTGCTGGTAGATGTGAGGAGTATTTGAATCACATTGATTCTGATGACATCACTATATCTGAAATGAGTGGATCACAGTCTCTTCCTGTTATGACATCTCAGTCAATTTCTGGGAGGAGAAGAACTATACAACCTGGGGAAAGTCTGTCAGGAGCAGAACTACAGCTTCTTAGGAAAGTAGCAGCTAAGGCAATCTCACCAGAGTCCCAAAAAATACTTATTGAATCTCACAAAAAAGATGTTGATCCTGAACCTAAGCTTATAGAAAGAGAACTCTTGAAAATGATTGACTCCCCAAAGACTGAAGAAATATGTAAAAAGTACAAAATTACCAAGGAAAAGTATACACAAAAGCAAATCTTAGCCAGAAAGCTATCAAAGGAAATAAGTGGTAGCCAGACACAGTTGAAAGAATTGATAAATCTGTGTATTGCTAAAGAAAGACTTATATGTGATTTGTCGAAAGCAGTATCACATCATAATCAAAAATCTTGCTCTGATAAATTAGAATCAAGTTTATCAGATCAAGATAATTTACGAGAGATAAAAAGACATGAAATCAATTTGAAAACTTATAAAAAGCAAATTGAACAAATAAAAAGACAGATTAAGAAAGATGAGAAAAGAAAAAACACTCTTGATGTAGAACTTGTTAAGGATAAACTGAAGTTAGATGAACTTTCAGATACATCAATTGATGTTAAAGATAAGAAAACCAATTCATTGAAACATTTTACTCATAGAATTACTCAATTAGATAGTATATTGAAAGAAAAGACAAATGATTTAGAGACCCTAGAACTGTCTAAGGAAAAAGAGCTAATGTTAAGGAAAGAAATAAAGAATTTAAGAAAAACAAGAGAATGTTTGCATGAACAAAGGTGTAGTTTAGGTCACAAAAGAAAAATATACAAGTCACTATCAGATTCAGAGGTAAGATTTAAATCTAATATCTTATATTACTTACATACATATTATGATCTAATATCTCATATCACTATCATCACTACATATAAAAAACAAAGTTGCTGTTGTCTGTCCGTCTCTATGTATGCTTAATCTTAAAAACTACGCAACAGATTTTGGAGCGGTTTTTTTTATAGATAGAGTGATTCATGAGGAAGGTTTATATGTACAAAACATCCATAATATTGTAGAGAGAAACACTGATAAATTTAGTTCAAAATTCATCATTGCACTCGTGCGATGGCGGGGCGGGTCGCTAGTTACTAATAAAGTAATGACAATAAAAAAAATTACACTTTCATAATAAGCTAATTATTAATATTTTGTTGCTAAAGAAAACAAAGTATGCAATGCAATACAATTGTTGTAGAAATATTTTTCAAATGTGGACTGTTTTAAATATGCGTATTTTATGGGATTTAAAATAGGCCACTTTTATAAAAAACAAGAAAGTAGGGCTCTCTACCATAAATGGGTGCCAAATACACAAAGATACAGCTGTGAGTAGAACATAGTAAATAGCATTTTACAATATTGTTTTTAGGAACGAAAATTGCTTGAATGTGAAGAAGCTATTGAAGCAATAGATACAGCAATTGAGTACAAAAATAACCTGATCTGTGGGAAGTCACCATCAGCCTCACTATCAGACTCCCAGGACAATAAAGATTCAAGGAGCCGCGGGGAGCAAATGTTGATGGCACGGCTTGACAAGTTGTCCCATGATGAAATGAAGACTCTTTTGTATAGGTATTTTCAAAAGGTGAGAACTTGCATAATACTACAAAAAAATTGCATATTGCACATAAGGTACAGACAAACCTACTTTTTTTTACTAGGACCCTATAAAATAAGTAGCAGCAAGCCTACAAAGTGAGTGTTTATAAAACCTAATTAGCTTAGGTGCGATTTTATAGGCAGAGTGCTGGCGCATAACTTAGCGTGATTCATTTGGGAATGATTAATAATAACAGATTGAAAATATCATAAAAAAGATTAATGAAACAGAATGGTAAAATTTAAAAAAAAAGCAGCATACTAGCCAGTTTGTTTACATTGCCAACCAAAGAGGTTTAACACTATTTCGCACTAAAGCCGACTCGAATCCGTAAAAATACGCGTCAGTCTTCTAACTCCGCCCCTACATGACCCACTGCTGCGATGGGCCTCCTCCAAATACATGGAGGGTAATTAGCCTACACACTGGCCAGATGGGTTGCCTAACAAGTTTCTTCTTCTTTTGTGGCAAATATTTCATGTCACCACACGGAAACTGTCTTCTCCAAAAAGGAGATTCACATGTAGTTCTACGAATACCTTCCACCGCATTTTCACGGACCCAGGGTTAGATGTAGTGCATACCTTAGTGTAATATGTAGTTTAGGAAAATCAACATTTTACATCCATTTTACATCTCTCAGTCTATTCATTACATTGGTTGTTTAATTAGTGGATTGCTTGTGTAATGAATGGACTGCGAGAGGCCGTTAATGGTATGTGATACCAGGTGGTGGATCTGCGAGGAGCCTGTGCAGCGTTAGAAATGGGTGTGGCGTCAGCCAGTGAGGAAGCGGCCGCTTGGCGGGCAAGAGCTGCCGCCGCGTGGAGGCATGCTCAGAGGCTCAGGCCACATGCTAATTCCAGGTAAACAATTGTCCTGGCTATATATTTCCCTCGCCATTCCGATATTTTTTTTACTTGTCAAAAGACCCTAATGAGCCAACTTGATTAAATGAATTTTGATTTTGATGGCGTTTTAATTAGCTATTCTCAACGTTATTTGTCAAAATGTACCCGGCCTTTTAGTTGTTGCTGAAATATTATTTCTGGTTTAAAAAAATAGTAAGGAAGTAAGGTTATGGTTATATTATAGTACATTGAACATTGTCATGTTCCAGGCACTTTCAATCGATACACAGGTGCCTAGATGGTGGCGGTGCCGAGAGAGCATTATCGCTCGGCATGACCACAGATTCGGAAACTTCAGATGACGCGATGCGATTGGTCGATCGCATGAAACAACTCGCCAGGTATCATCCTCAGGTGAGTACAGGCCATATGTTCTTAATCATCATAATATTATTAACGCGAAAGTTTGTTAGTTACTCTTTCACGATAAACTACTGAATGGATTTCGATTTCTCACATACACACGACGAAACACAGTAAAACTGCTTGGCGCTGGACTTAGATGTGAGGGTGGTAGCTAGCCGGGCGGACCATTAGATCCTACCACCAAACGTAACGTAACGTTATTTCCCAGCGTGCGGTGGGGAAGTTTTAGATTCTGCCCCATCCCCACACGGGGAAATGTTTATGGGCTGAGAAGAAGAAGGTATTCTATAAAGTAGAGGTATTTCCTCCTAGTCGGTCGCTACAGCGAGCGGTTGGTAGTCCGCTATCATCATTTCAGCCAAAAGACGTCCACTGCAGGACATACACCTCCCCCAAGGATTTCCACGAAGGCCGGTCTAGCTACCCTACTACCCTCTCATCTAAGTCCGGCGCCAAACAGTTGTACTGTTTCGTCGTGTATGTGAGAGCCGGTGCCCAACAGAGCGGGCATTTCCTTGAATTGCGTGCACCATCTTAGACCCTGGCGTTGCTTTCCATCACGTAAGCCTATGGTCAAAGGCATTCAAGACAACGATAAAAAAGGTACTTTCCCTGTGGGGCTGCTAGAGTTCGAGCAGTTATCCGCAATCCTACCTCATATATAATGTATTGTTTTCAGCCACCCGTGATTCCTAGTCAGAACCTGCGACAGCTCATGCCGGCGACGCATCTTCCAGTCGCCAAGGTGACCAAGGAGAAGAACAAGCTCGTAATAGTGCAACAGAATAAGAAACACTGATATATGCAATATTTTGCACTGTCTCTTTTCAACATAATTGTTGCTGTAATCTTTGCGAGATATTTGGCCGTGTTTTTTCAAGTGTTAGAACTAATATAAGTTTTTGTAGCCATCAGTGCGAATGTTACGCAACGTGGACTTTGCAGGATTTGCATGTATTAAACATATTATTACCCGTGGTTTTACTAGATGGAGGGCAGATTAGTGTAAGTATATAGTGTCACCACCTCATTTCACTCTGAGGGTGTGGTACGAGCCATCAAAAGGAAATGACAAGACAACCGAGCCACAAGAGAAAGAAAGCTTGATATGAAACCTTGTGGCAACCCTTGTGGCCAGCGCGGCACAGTAAGCTACAGACAATCTTTATGGCCGCTCTGAATGTAGCCGTGGGTACGAACTTGCGCAGCGTACATTTTATAACCAATACGAACGTAGCTCACTCACACTAACACGCGAGTGGCGAGGACGCTTGCGGGTGAAAATAAGCGCGCGCGGGCGTGCCCTGCCTCCCCGCCCCGGGTACGTCCCGCTGATACCTGATTTAGTGTTGTGCGCAGCGTAATGCGGCTACATTCAGAGCGGCCATAAAGATTGGCGGGGACTGTAATTACCCTTCATGGAGGATGGCCGACTTAGCATTAGTTCGTTTTATGGGCTGAATAGCAGTAGTAGTAATTACTAGTAGTTAGCCAAATCAGGTTAGACCGGTGCTGACGCCAATGAAAATGGGAAAAGGTGAGGGAGATACACATATAATAATGATACATCCAGCGTGATTGTTATACATAGGTATGACAAAATATCTCGAGATGTCGGTTTTCGTAATTCACTACCTTGACTGCGCGCATTGGTCATTTTTTTGCGTCTCAAAGGCGGAGATGTTTGCCGGCTGTTTAACTTAACAATCTCATGAATTTATTCTAGTAGCTGTAAATATGTAACAATTCTTATCCCACCCTAATTACTTGTTGATGCTTCAGACTTCCTCCAATTTAGGGGAGGGAAGTATCCTTCTTTAAAGTCTCGTACAAAGGTCTTGAGTCAAAAGTCGTTTATTGAGTTTCTTTGGCGGTGATTGGCGGAGAACGAAATTGTAAACCACGTCATTGGTTGTAGACATTAGCTAATTTCCCCCACAACGACGCTTTTGGTTCAAGATGTGTGACTATAATTTCAGTTAGTTCAGTAAAATGGGTTGTTTACAGAGTTTAGGTTATTATTTCTATTCCGCCTAAAAACTTAAGCAACGAATTAAATTAACTCTTATTAAATTTTACCGAGATCTCACCGATGGCGTATTTTTACTTAAAGAATATATAATATTAATAATAAAGTTATGGATTATAAAAAACTTGTATACTTACATACAACTTGGAATAAAAAGATGCGCCCATTATGATCTTAAATAATAGCGGGAATTACACGCACGGTTTGAATCACGGATCTGAATGCGTTCCAAACTGTGCTGTTTTGACTACGGATCAAACTGTTGTGAAAATTGGGTTCACACGCGCCGCTACCGTTCATATTTTCATTCGGAAGTGACAGTACTGACAATCAGAAACGGCTCGCCGTGGTTCTGGCAATCCAAACTGTATGTGTTAACCCCTATAGTATTTATTTGGATATTATTCTGTAAATATTTGTAATTTAATGTATTTTGATATTTGTACATATTTTATAACGAATCTCTTTTAATGTACTGAATTTATTACTTATTAAATACATTGATCAATTATCTGGTGCGTTTTTTATGGACTGAACTGCGCTATTTCATCTGAATAATAGCCAACAAAGTTAGTTTTTTGTTTTTGAACCTTGTTTTTGTGGCAGAAAAGTGTTTATTGCAGGAAATTGGAGTTGGAGATATCACTTTCTTCGTGCCAAGAGGTTTTAAGGACTATAAATGTTGGCTTTATTTGTGTAATTGTCAGTGTATGCATTGTTTATATTTTGCTATACAAACAACAACAAAACAGATATAACATGTGAAGTGCTACAAAAAAACCCCACATAACTCTTGTTTCAGTATATATTTAATGCATATTATGCTGTAAGTATAATTCATTTTACAAAATAATCTATTTACATAATTCGATTAGTAAAGCATTCGACTACTTATTCGCATGTTTTATTCAAATCCTTAGATCTATTTGAAATCCCACGGTATACAGAGAATGCCTTCTGAAAGCACTGAGTAGTAATGCGTTATAAATAATATATTACCATGGAGTTTCTGCAACAAAAGAAGCAATCCATTAGGCTTGTTACATATAATTACAGAAAGATGTTAATGATATGTACTAATACTACAGCCCATTCTTAACCCACTGCTGAGTCGGGCGTCCTCTAACACATGGAGGGTAATTAGCCTACTGTGCCACGCTGGCCAGACTGGTTGGCACAAGGTTTCGATTCAAGATCTCCTTCTCTTGCGACTAGGTGATATGCCTCTTGCTTTCATTTAGTCACTCTTACGACACCCTCAGCATGGTGTGGGTTGGTGACTTGAAACGCAAAACATCTAAGCTCTTTCGCAGTACTACTGCTACGTATCAAATCTGAATTGGCAGCCATGACACTGTTTATCGTCTTTAGCATGGCAAAGAATTTAAGTTAACCATATAGGTACATTGACGGTGTCTTACCACATTGAGATCCTGACTCCTAGTCAGCAATCGTTGGCAGCATGAAATCATTAATGCTGGAGTGATGCTGTCATCTTTATGCAGCTCCAAAAGTCCGAAACGTTCCTTGACTTCTTTGTGTAAAGCTTTTTCGACATGCTTGTTTCTGTGGATGTTGGATATTGTATATATATATAAGGTTAAGTAGATATTAATTGGCTTATATATAACCTTTATAATATTCGGTTTGTATGATTTACGCCTCTCTCGTAGGGGTAAGTAGTGGTCTCCACTTCCTTCCACTTGCTACGATCCTTACATACTTGTTTCGCTTCGTCCACTTTCATTATTCCCTTCATACATGCTCTTCGGTTTAGGGTACTCTTGACCAGGACATTTTTCAAGACGTCCCTGATTTGGTTTTGAAACATTCGCCTAAGTCTGCCCCTTCCAACACTTTCATTCACACTCGCCATAAACACTTTTTTCGTCAATCGTTCTTCATGCATTCTCTCGACATGGCCAAACCATCTCAGCACACGTTTCTCAATTTTTTGAGAATTAATTAATTAAATACATTTATCGTAAATATAAAATTATTTTTATCCTCCTTCTAGGCACACATATACCCCATTAGGTTTCATTAAGCGTGATTTACACGAAAAAGGTGGACAAAGCAATGGGTTGTAATGTGAGTTGCTAGAGCATATATGTTGTTTATCTACCTTGCTAATCAAGATTAAAATTATGATATGTATTATATGGCGCTAATGAATTTATAAAACTGAATAGAGGTAGGACAGAGAGTGGCACAACGGATATATTATCTGCGCAAAGCTTTAGCCTATCGCTAGTTTCACCCCATTTCACCTTGAAGCTAGGAGCCGACAAGAGGCAATAACAAGGCCGAAATCCTAGCCGCAAGACCAGGAAAACTTGAAACGCAACCCTGTCCCAACCCGTCGGGCCAGCGTGGCACAGTATGCTAATTACCCTCCCTGTGTTGGAAGGAGGGCCGACTCAGCAGTGGGTCACATGTAGGGATGCCAACTATACTGTTTTGAATAGTATTATACTGTTTTACATTAAATTATATTTTTTACAGTTGAACAAAAATAAAGTATACAATAGTATATTTCATTACAAGTGCGGAAAGGCTGTCATTACAACGAGTTGGCGAGGGTTGACAGTCGGAACAAGTTGCAATGACGGTTCCGCACGTGTACTGAACGACTATTTTTAATACAGTTGCGAAAAAATGAAGCAATTTAATAAAATATTATAAACATAATAAACTCAACTAACTAAACATTTCTGAAAAATGGCGCCGACCGTAGAATATAAGCAGGTTTCTTTTTCTTCACCCATTCTGGTAGGCAAAAGGAACAATGCCCATACAGCCAAGTCTTCAGTAGAATTTTTTTATTGATATGAAATGAAATTTAATTACATGAAATAAAACACATTCAATCAAATCATTAAATCTGATATTGAAACAAATTAGTTTCTTTTTAGAAATATACGTATTTGCATGAATCATAAAAACTTCTATGATTTTTTTTAGTAAAAACTTCATGGTTGGTTTTTCCTTATAATAGACATTATTTTGACAGTTCGGAAAGAAAACGCACTAGTGCGGGAATGGTAAAGAAAAAGCACGCGTGTGTAATAGCCCACTTCCCGAACGCTATACGTCCATGTAATATGCCACTTTTTGAGCAACTGTATTAAAAACACTGTTTTCAGCATCAAAATGCAAACACATTACTATGTGTTATACTTAGACGCTCACACATTTTTTCAGTAATGAATGCTAAGTGGCGGGAGGGTAGAAATAGAGCATCTTTTAATTTAATAATAAATGAGCTCCTCATTTATTTTAATTTCAGCTTTATGCGTGGTTAGGCAAATAAAGTTTTTAAAAAAAACATTATAAATTAGTAAGTTGTGCGAGAAGCTCTAAAAATATGTATTTAAATCAATAAATAAATAACATACTGTTCATTTTTCTAAAATACTGTTTAATATTCTTCATAGAGCTGAATATACTTTATTTCTTGTAAAAAAAGTTGGCAACCCCAGTCACATGTGGGCTGAGTATTACTAGTAGTAAAACAACAACTTACATGCTGTATTCGGTCATGAGCATAGTTGCTTCGTCGAGGTTACTAGAGATGAACGCAACAAGTTCCTCGGCGGGACAAGAGGATGGTGTGATGAACTGTCCCGTAGGAGATACCATTAATGGTCCAGCCTCCCTTTGAAACGTTAGGTACATATCACTATCACTACATAGTATAAAACAAAGTCACTGTCGTCTGTCCGTCCCTATGTATGAATACATCTTTAAAACTACGGATTGTGAAGCGGTTTTTTTGTAATAGATAGAGTGATTCAAGAGGAAGGTTTATATGTATAATACATGCATAATTGCACCCGTGCGAAGCCGGGTCGGGTCGCTTGTAAAAAATATAATAGAGAAAGGAATCGCGGATAACCATACCTGATTTGAAATTCGAGATACTGTTGTAGATTTTAAAGTTTTTTTTTTTAAATAAACTAAACCCCTGCACTAGGTTCTGTATCCCTGTATCGCGGGGGCAGTTTACAAACATGAAATTCACGAATACAAATGACACCCAGACTCGGAGCAAGTGCCTCTGGTTTACGCAAAGACACTTGCCCGTCCCAGGAATCGAACCCACGATCCAAATGCGGCGCATCCAACAACTAAACAGTTTACTAAAACCCTCTGGTGTTGTGGGTGTCCATGGGCGGCGGTGATCACTTACCATCAGGTGACCCGCTTGCTCGTTTGCCTCCCTCTTTCATAAAAAAAAAAGTCCTTTGGGCACGCCGAAATTAATTGAACACGATTTTGAATTAATATTTGTATCAAAACTTTCCCGCTTTTGTTTTGTTTTAAAGACCTGTCTGAAGCGATTAAGGTTTATAAAAGTTTACACTTTCAAGTTGCCTAGATTAGAAAACCTTCTCAATATATGACATCGGCTCTTGGGTCATTACAGATTACGTAAGGTATTTAATTTACGTAATTTTTAATGTTTGCATTTTTTTTAAACGCCCTGCTTTTGTATAAGCTGTATCGTGGAGTTTGTTTCAAACATACAATTCACAAACACAAATGAGACCTAGAGCCAGAGTAAGTGCCCCTGGTTTACACAAAGAGCCGACCCCGGAATCGAACCGGGGGCCCGTTGATCCAAAGGCTGTTGTCCAAACCCTGTACCAACAAGACGGTTAAGCAGATTCTTTTCTATATTTGTGCCATTGTTAAAGACTCACGTAATAGACGTATTAATTGTTAAAGACTCACGGTTCTACGACAATTTCATATTTGTCAAGAGAATCTGGCACCGACGGCGGGAACTTCCGTCCGCTGCCATAAAAGTCGCCTATGGCAGTGATCAGTTGCCTCAAATGATTGCAGTACTGCATCGCCGACACTTTTGGCATAAACTTTCTAAAAAAGCAAAGACAACAAAGCATAGACATTTAAAAAAAACATATTTTTTTTTATTTTTAAATGCGTTTATTATGAACGCATTAACAAAATCTATTTATTAAATTTTACCTTCGACAGATGTGTATATTTCTAAGTATGCTGGAGAGTGTCTTCTCGTAATTTGGAATCATAACTAAGGCACTGTCTTGTTGGCTCACTTTTTTGATGAGCTGTAACATTCATCATCATCATCATTTTCATATAAATAGGGATGAATAACGCGTGTTGTAAAAGTCAACAGAACCCAGCACGCTTGGTGGTAGCACCGAATGCTCCGCCCAGCTAGCTACCAAGCTACCACATTCACATCTAAGTCCGCGTCAAGCAGTTTTACTGTGTTCCATCGTATGTATGTGAGAGCCGGTGCCCGACAGGGCAATTCCTTGTATTTCCTGCTCCATCTTAGACCCTGGCAGCAACTATCACGCAAGCCTAGGTATTCAAGTCACTGATAATATAAAAAATATGCTTAACGAATATGCACTTTAGGGCTTTCCTTAAATGGTGTCGAAATCGTCGATTAATCCCACACGGATGCTGCTTTAGGACGCGGAAATCGTATCTTAACGGTATGATTTGCCAACGGCTCCGCGATTCGTTCCTATAATATACAAATACAACGCGACATCTCAAAAAACCCCTTTTAGAGAAAATCACTTTCAAATTTGTAGACAGGCCCTCTGACTATTTGTTATTTTTTTTTGAAAATTATGTATTTACTTTATAGTAGGTAGTATAATACAGTGAAGACATAGAAAATAAAAATTCAGTTTTTATTTACGAACAAAATAAAAGCAACGAAGCGATATGCACGAGAGTTGAATTGGACTGGAAAAATACAAGCTAATAGGCTAGTAGCGTACAACAGCAGACCCGAGTCCTGGCACTGCCCAATGGCCGGGTTATCCGCCAATAGATTCTCCGCAAAAATGACAAAGGAAAGCTAAGTGTGAAATACATCTAGATTTAATTAATTAAAACCAAAAAGTATCGTACCGAAAACCATTCATTTCGGACATCAATTATATTCAGATACACGTCACCGTCTAAACTGACTCCAGTGAACTGTCCTAATGCAATTGTTCTTCCTGAAAAAAAAAAGCTAGAATTCACTACTTATGTCACTATACAGTTGGTCTTTATTTATTTATTTAATCCTTTATGCAAAAATGTACATAGGCGGACTTAATGCCAAGAGGCATTCTCTCCCAGTCAACCTCTGGGTGTGCAGAGAGGGGTTTACGGCAGATGCACTGGGAAATTGCGAAAGTATTGTATATCTAATAACATAAACTTACTTACAAATAAATAATATATATACAAATATACATAAATATATAAAATATATATTCCACTGTATTAAGTACAGTGAATGTGAGACATATTCAACTTATTTTGAAAAGTGTCTTTTTGCTTGAAATGTATTTTTTAATACAGTTGCTCAAAAAGTGGCATATTACAGGGACGTATAGCGTTCGGGAAGTGGGCTATTACACACGCGTGCTTTTTCTTTACCATTCCCGCACTAGTGCGTTTTCTTTCCCAACTGTCAAAATAATGTCTATTATAAAGAAAAACCAACCATGAAGTTTTTACTAAAAAAATCATAGATGTTTTTATGATTCATGCAAATACGTATATTTCTAAAAAGAAACTACGTACTAATTTGTTTCAATATCAGATTTAATTATTTGATTGAATGTGTTTTATTTCATCTAATTAAATTTCATTTCATATCAATAAAAAAATTCTACTGAAGACTTGGCTGTATGGGCATTGTTCCTTTTGCCTACCAGAATGGGTGAAGAAAAAAAAACCTGCTTATATTCTACGGTCGGCGCCATTTTTCAGAAATGATTAGTTAGTTGAGTTTATTGTGTTTATAATATTTTATTAAATTGCTTCATTTTTTCGCAACTGTATTAAAAATAGTCGTTCAGTACACGTGCGGAACCGTCATTGCAACTTGTTCCGACTGTCAACCCTCACCTTCGGCTGCGCCTCGGCTCGGGTAGACATTTGTCGGAACTCGTTGTAATGACAGCCTTTCCGCACTTGTAATGAAATATACTATTTTTATTCGATAATTTAAATGTAACGTTCTTTCCTAGTGGCGTCAGGATTCTTCTTAATTCCTATGTTGATTATTGCCTTGTAACTTAAAGTTGGTTAAAACATAATATTTTGAACTTATACAGGTTGTCCCAAAAAATAGTGTCAAGCGGAAGTCCAGAGATAGAGCACCCCTTGGGGTACCCGAATCACCCCCATGTATGTTCTGGGATTCTTATAGTTTTCGTGTTATGATTTTTTTTCTGGACTTCCGCTTGACTCTATTTTTTGGGACACCCTGTGTAATGTTGTTTCCTGTTTAATTCTAACATGATAGTGCCTGAACAAGAACGGATAACTACTGACCTTCCAAATTTTTCATTATTTTCGAATGTTGCGTTGCCATCGAGTCCAAGCTCTGAAGAGCTCCGCGGATGTGACTTATGTTCCAACCGTCATCATATTTGACCTGCACGTAACATAAATACCTATTAGATGTGATTAAAGAAAGAAGAATGAATGAGTCATGATGTCACCAACCCACACTATCCTGAGGGTGTCGTAAGAGGCGACTAAAGGTTCGTAAGAGGCGGATGACCTAGCTGTATGAGAAGGAAAACTTGATACAAACCCTGTGCCAAACCGGCACAGTAGGCTTATTTCCCTCCATGAATTTGGAGGAGGCCCAACTCAGTAGTAAGTCATTTATAGGCTGAAACGACGACGAATACGTGTCCACGTTTAAATCGCTCAACCAATTTTGATGAATTTGGGTACCTACATACATTGGCCACGCACGGCCTCCGAGGAAGCCGGGTCTGAGGAAGCGGGCGAGTATACGCTGCCCCCGACTGTCATTCAATACCCCGCAATCCTCCATTTAGGCGACCTCGCCTTTAGCGAGGGACGACAGCACATCAAATGTTTGATTGATGTGTGATTGGTTGGATTTTACATACATTTTAAAATCAATATTGAAAATATAAGTACAAATATTACATACATCTATCTATCTACAGAATCTATCTATCTAGAATATAATATGGAGATTGACTTAAGTAATATGTACTTACATAAACACTAACTTAAGTAATAAAACAAGACTAAAAATACCAATTAACAAATTGGTACAAATTGTTTTAATTGATTAATTACATTTAAGGTAATAATAACAAACTTCATTACATCATAGCTGCCAGACTAAAAGAAAAAATATAACCTCAAATTATATTGATATCATTCTTTCAGTGCATTATAATGATTCGTTCGTGTGGTGACGGATTTAGAATACATAGTGTCAACACCCCATTCCATCCTAAGGGTGTCGTATGAGTCGACAAAATGAAATGACAAGACTGAAAACCTACCCTTCAGAAAAGGAAAACTTGAAACGAAACCCTGCGCCGATCCGTCTGGCCAGCGTGGCACAGTAGGCTAATGACCCTGTAACGATGGGAGGCTCGACTCAGCAGTGGGTAATTTTTGGGCTGAGTTCAAAATTAAATAAATACGCACGTGCTAAAGCAGAACAGTGCAATCGATAATGTTAAGGTGAATGTTGCAGGATTATAATTCTATAACTACATACGTCTTACAGCCGCGAATAACATTTTAATCAACATACAACCTAGCACTGACTTGCAAATTGCACAAAACGTACGAAAATTTGAATTTCGCGGGCTACCCTGGATCATTCACCTTAAACTAAATAAAAAGTTAAATTATCGAAAAAACCACAACACCAGCTCAATATGTGTTTTTTTTTTAAATTCCTCGGGTCTTGCTCACGTTTATAGGCATGTTGGGTTATGATCTAAAGAATAGACGAGACAAGAAAAATATACAAAAATTAAATTTGTATAAGATGTAGTAAACATTAGTTTACTAAAAATTATCATTAGATGTTACCAACTTCTTTAATACCATAAGTTTTGCAAAGGTTGTCAATCAAACTCTTGACTTGGTCCCGCGTTGCACTTGTTAGTTCATATTTTTCTTTAGCCAGTGCACTATTTTCGTAAACCCAGTCACTGGAACAGAGAGGGAAAAAGAAAATGATATATTTTGCTAAATGAAGCTAGAGTGGTCCCAGAAGGCTTGGATGAGCACCGCGAGAACATTTTGTCACCTCATGAAGTTTGCAATGACATCTGCACTGCACACTGTACTAATAGTAGGTATATCTGTCAACGGAAAACAACAAGAACCGGAAATTTATAAATTTCCTAGGAAATTTATAAACGTCCGTAGGATTCCAAACGAGAGATAAATTGTATTATTTTACGCCTACATTTTCGGATATTTATAAACTTACGACGTCTCGTCGTAAATTTATAAACTAACGGATATCCATTCGTAAGATTCTAAACGGTTCGACCAATCACAGTAGAGCTTTTAATTTTACGCTTCTACAAGATACGGCAAATAACACACTGTTCTCTGATTGGTCGATGTTGATAGTGGCATGCTTGTGTCCATAGACATAGGTACAATTAGACTTGCCAAACTATAAATTTATCAGTACGTAACAGTATTTTTACTTTAAAACTAGGTAAGTACCTATAATACAGGGTTACTGTTTCACATAATATGCTAATGACCCCTACTTCACTCTACCAAAATAAAACAATAGAAATAGAGTGATGCGAAGTTAAAAAGTTTTATTAAAAAGAAAAACAATAAAGCCGGCCTTCTGCCAAAAAACCAAACATTATAAAGTTTAATTAAAAAAAAAACGCGATTTGCGAGCGTTCGCGATTGGCGAATTGCCAAACGCTAAGTACTTAATAAAAAAAAATACTTAAAAACATGTAACAAATTAAACATAATAAAATAAGTATTTAACTTAAAAAACCCCTGACATCGGACTGCATTATGGCTGAGTACACACACAATGTTCACTACATTGAAAGTCTACTCAGCCATAAATGTCAGGTACCTAACTTTTTTATATCTGTTTCATTGATACCCTTACAATGAGTCCAAACACGATCATCTACTGTAATTTGGTAAGGAGTTGGGTATCTTATAGATTCCTGATGATGCAGCAGTATCAGGTCTAGGTTACCACAATTAGACAATATCGAACAATGGCGGCGGAGAGGACGGAGAAGGAACACGTGACTTATCAAATACTTATTATTTTACGCGTGAGTTCAGTAAGTTTATAAATTTCCGAAAATGTGGGCGTAAAATAATACAATTTATCTCTCGTTTGGAATCCTACGGCCGTTTATAAATTTCCTAGGAAATTTATAAATTTCCGGTTCTTGTTGTTTTCCGTTGACATATCCACTATTAGTACAGTGACTCTATTGAAATAGGTTTGGGGGCGCAATCGTTGCACCAAAAGCGGCTCGACTTGCGCCCCACCGACTTGTAAACTTGTTGACTTGTTTTGTGGAAGAAATTGTAGCCCGTTTATTTTTAATTGATTTACAATAAACCGTTTGAATTGTAGCGACCGCATGCTACACACTTTACATAATTTACCCGAAAAATCTGAACTAATTGCATCAAGAAATATCGCCTACAAATGCGATAATTACCGAAAAGTCCTACACCGCGATAGCGAAATTTCAAGAGCAATTCGCAAGTTAAAAATTCCCCGACTACAACTATCGGAGGAATAGGCGCTGCGACCCCTAGCCAGACATCACACCTCGTCTGGCTGGATGATCATCCCTTTGCGCCTAAAGAATCATCATCATCATCATCATCATCATTTCAGCCAAAAGACGCCCACTGCTGGACATAGGCCTCCCCCAAAGATTTCCACAAAATTTTCTTAGGGGAGGCCTAAAGAATCGTGAAATCGCAATTATCATTTTATATTCCTGCGCGAACAAATACCTATAATGTGAAAGTAGCTGTATCCTGCGCGCGTTACTACGCCACTAACTAAAATAAGACATTACCCAAATATTGAATTTCTTTTTTTGTTCAGAAACCTTCGGGGCGTCATGCACTTTGCAAACACTTTGCTAAAGGTCATGATATGATAAAATGCATAGCTTACGATTATATTATATAGGACACAAATACAAACATTCATTTTTATATATATTTATATAAATAGATGGTGGCACTACACTTCCCGATTTCTATTTGATATATTTGATATTAAGTGCGATATGTTGATGGAAAATTTGTCAACAAAGATATAGGAATAGCATTAACGACACGACATGAAATTAATTAATCGATTACTAGCTGATCCCGCAAACATTGTTTTGCCAAAAACAACCAACCGCAACCCCCTTTTTTAGAATTTCGTAAAATCGGTGTAAACAATATTCCTACCAAATTTCAAGTCTCTAGGTCTCATGGTTCCAGAGGTATCATGATGGTTCAATCTATCTATAGAACAGCTCCTATATTGTATAGATCAAATCGTAAGCTTGTTATTGTACATTATACCTATGTATATATTAAATACTTACATAATATTCGTAATAGCCTTCTTTTCATCCACCTTTCTTTTTATGTTTGAAACCTTCTCAAATTCATCAGCGTATTCTCTATAAGCTTTAGCAAAATCTGGTTTTCTGCAACAGTTTTGTTGTGTACGTAAATCTCAAATTATTAGATAAGCAGCTGTGTTTACTGGTAAATTATATTTATAGAACAATGATACGTTTTTGTATGAATCCAAGATATGTTCCACAGATTATTAATAAATTCCGCTCTCTTATACCTATAAATTATACACTGGTTCAAACCTCCTCCAAAATGAATGGAAACTATTTTTTTATATATTCTTGGACATTTCACACAACGCCAGCTCGCCCAAGCTAAGCAACTTAATGCTTGTGTAATGGTAACGAGATGGATGAAACTACTTATATACATTTTTTTTTTGTAAATACATACATATTATAGATAGAAAACACCCAGACCCGGAACAAATAATTGTAGGTCGTACAAATATTTCTTCCGTGCGGGGATCGAACCCGCGACATGTTGCGCAGTCGATCGCTTAACCACTGAGCCAACCGTGTCGTTTATCAATTAGTAATATCAATAGTATTACAGCGAGTTTTCTGTCTCCAGACCCAATGAATTATTCATTACCCTACTACTACTCAACCCGTACATGACCCACTGCTGAGTCGGGCCTCCACTCATCACAGGGAGGGTAATTAGCCTACTGTGCCATGCTGGCCAGACGCGTTGGCACAGGGTATCATATTAAGCTTTCCTTCTAGGCTAGGTTTTCGGCCTTGTGTCGGCTCTTACAATACCCTCACGATGGATTGGGGTGGTGACACTATGGTTTCCAAACATCACCACCATTCATTACCTTAGTGATGGCCAAAAGGGCAGGGACCAAGGAGATGCACTCTCAGTGTCAATGACCAAGAAGTGGCCTGGCCTCCATCTAAAGATGGTATTTTTTTTTATAGATAAATATATGCAACAGCTAACTAAGACCTGGGCATACTGTCTGAGCCTCAAAAATACGAATTTCTGTGCACTTTGTGACTAGTTATTATAATTAAACTACTAAAGACAAAGTATTATACTACTACTGGCTCGTTGGTCTACTGATTAGATGTGCCGCCTTGGATCAACGGGTCCCCAGTTCGATTCCGGGGTCGGGCAAGTGTCTTTCCCGACCCCGGAATCAATCAAACAGTCTGGGTGTCATTTCTATCTATAATATGTATGTATTTACAAAAAAAAATGTATATAAGTAGTTTATCATCCAACTTGTTACCATAACACAAGCATTAAGTTGCTTAGCTTGGGACGAGATGGCGTTGTGTGAAATGTCCAAGGATATATATATATATTATAAGTTTAGAACATGTAATAAGGTCACTTTAATTACTATTTATACTCACATATCACCTTTTTTTGCTGTCACCGGTATTTTGTCTACATATTTAGTTGGTATATCACATGCATTCAACACTTTAACTACTGTCTCTCGCACATTATGGCCATTCAATTGTATTTTGATTAACTTAAATTCACCTGCAAAAAGACATATGACTTAATATTGCTTTAGACAAAAAAATATGACTTAATATTGCTTGATTTTGATGAAAACGAATACTGTACTAATGGATTATTGAAAAATGATCATGGATCAGGAAACAACTACAGAAAATTTGAAAATTAAATCAGTGCCCACAGTATTATACCTTTTTATAATGTTCCTATTAATGAACAAAATATGGGAAGTAATGTCATATGCCAAATTAATAAAAAGCAGTATTACTAAAGTTTTCGTTATTTTTATATTTAGTGTAGATTAAAGAAGTTTAAAGATTAAGAAGTATGACATGAAAGAATAGTTCATTTTTAACAAAAAGATTTTTTTTCTAATATAGTTTCACTCTCAAACAACACTTTCTTACAGATTCGACTTTGGCCATACGCATACGCACACTATCCTTAGGGTATCGTAAGAGCTGACTAAAGGATTGTAACAGGCAGATCACCTAGCCATATCAGAAGGAAAACTAGATACAAACCCTGTCCCAACCCGTCTTGCCAGCGTGGCACAGTAGTCTAATTTCCATCCATGGAGGAGGTCAGACTCAGTAGTGGGTTATTTATGGGCTGAAATGACGAACAATGAGTGCCAGCACCAGGGCTACAGATTGCACTCAGGGGAAACATCATCCATGACCTTGAGATATGGAATGCTTTAACACTGGGCATCCTATTGAAAGTATGAACAAAATTACCTTCACGCATATCCTTTTTTCTAAGATAAAATGGTAGTGGCGGCAAAGACATCCTTTGGCTGGATTGTTGTGCTTCTATTAAAGCACTTAGTTGTTGTAAAGAGTTTTCATTGATCTTCTAAAAATAAAAGAAAATACGGATTCAAAGTTAGGTATAGATAGTTTATTCAATTTTTTTTATCTTGATGATGTTTAAAACTACTCACTCTTTGTTCTGGATATTTTCCAAAAAAATCTGGGTGTACACTGAAGTAGAATGGGCGCAGAGCTGTAGATATTTCCGCTGAACTGAGATATCTGCATACTAAGCCTATTGTGCAGTCACAACTGAAAGAAATAGGATAATTATGCTAGGTGCCACTGATTTAACTGTTCTTTTTATTTATTTATTGGCGTGTATCCATTATTAGATGCCAAAATTAAGTATATAACGTATGGGTTCGTACGGGGTTTTTTCTTGGGAAATAAAGTTTTTACCAATGGTATAGAGAATTTTGTAAGAAACACTTATAATGTGCCGTCACCTGATTTTTGTTCGGCAGTACATATTGTAAAACCACTCTATGTTACATGAAAACGATTTTTATGGTGTTTGCGCACTAAATCCACGGTAACTTACACGTTCTTATCATTTCTACTACATTTTTGTGGCCCTGACATCGAATGTAATGTTGTAAGTTTGACATTGACTTTTGTTTGACGTAAAGTTAATTTGATTTTGACGGCAAGTTATCATTCGTTTAGAAACTGAATACGAATATTTAAAATTCAAAGCTTCCATTTTGATGTAGTGCTGAGTACGAACTCATTTAATAAGGTAACCACTTTAGCCAGAGATGACGATTAAATTCATCATCTCAGACCATAAAATACTTACTAATGAGCCAGGCCTCCTCCAATGACCTATGTTTGTTTATGGAAGGAAATCAGTATTTATACTACGCTACGCTGGAAAGGAAGGACTGGAACTGGGCCTTTGTTTCAAGTTTTTTATAATTATGTTTTTAATATAGCACAGACCAAGAAACTGTGTGAAACTCTACTAAGCTTGTAGGATAATAATAACTATAGTTAGTTTGTTTATTTTTAGTGAAACCATGTTTTATGGTAAAAATCTGGTTCAATAAAACATCGATAGCTCACTTAAACTCTAAGATAGAAAAATATTACACACAGGCTGGTTAGGAAATCTGTAGTTTCTTTTTGCCAACTGGCATAATGTTGGTTAAAACTGAAAAGTATATTCCGTCAGCAGTGGGTACGATTTTTAGCGCATTGCGGCTACATTCCCATTTTGTGTTTTGCGCCGTTACGCTGCGCAGAACACAAATCAGGTATCAGCGGGATTTACGCGGGGCGTGGAGGTAGGGCACCCTTGCGCGCGCCGTTTCCCACCCGCAAGCGTCATTGTATCCGGCGCGTAAGGGCCAGCGCCGACCAACGGAGTGGCGCGAAGAGACTAATTCAGTAACAATTTAAATTCAACCTAAAACACTTCAGAATACAACTGTATTTGGTACAACGAAATACAATGACGGCGAGCGACATAAAGCGCGGCGAGTGTAATCTAAATACAGTTGTATTCTGGTTGAATATAAATTGTTACTCAATTAGTCTCTTCGTCGCCACTCCGTTGGTCGGCGCTGACCCTTAATGTGAATGAGCTACGTTCGTATTGGTAAAAAAAATAGGATGCGCAAGTGCGTACCCACACGGCTACATTCAGAGCGGCGATAAAGATTGGCGCGGACTGTCAATACCTAAATACAAAAAAAAATCGCATGTTGTTTGAGTATCCTCAAAACATTGACACAAACATTGCGTATGAGAAAGCCATGGACTTTGTTATGCCTACTTAAAAAAGGAAATGTTTTTGTTTTTATAAAAACGAAAGTGCAAGGGGCACTAGGTATAACCTGTGTCGCGGGGGCAGTTTACAAACATGTAATTCACGAGCACAAATGACACCCAGACTCCGAGCCAGTGCCTCTGGTTTAGACAAAGACACTTGCCCAACCCCGGAATCGAACCCGGGACCCGTTGATCCTAAGGCGGCACATCTCCCGTTATCAAGGGTCCACGCTAAGCCACTCTAGTACCTCCTCATGTCATTGCTTATCGAAAACTATCAAAAGTCATCTAGTAAAAACAGACAAACACGTTTTCACCTTTGCGATTATACAAAGTTGGATTGTACCGCGGAAATGTAAGGCAGGAAGATAAAGTCACTAAATGATTTGACATGGAGGTTAATTAATAAATTATGAACTTATCTAACAGGTGAGCATCGTGTTGCCAAGATAAAATCTGAAGGCTGTGGCACAGATCTTGTTATGTTACCCACGTAAGCAGAGAGACCGCGTTTCTTTTTTGTTATGTTCTTTTCAGGAGCAAATGCTGCAATGATTATTTTTGATCATGCCGGTAGGAGCCCTATCTCATCATTACCATTTCAGCAAATGATTCACTACTGTCTCGGGCCTCCTCCAACACTAAGGAGGGAAATTAGCCTAATGTGCCATGCTGGCAAGACGGGATGGCACAGGGTTTGTATAAAATTTTCCTTCTTCTCTGCGTTCCGTCGGCTCGCACAACACCTTCAGGATGGCGCGGGTTGGTGACATTATGGCATGATGGCGCGGGTTAGCATTTAAAATCGGTCACCACACCGGCTCCTACTTGCCTGGCCTACGTAAATTTTGCTAGATTGTTCACAAATTAGAATACGTTCAGAATGTTGTACCTACTAGGTTCAGTTGGGACCTACAGAGTGTCAATTAAAGCTGACCTAGAAAATAAAATTTGTTCGGCTAACCAAATTCAGGGATTATTCTGCACCCGCCAGGTCGCACATAACTCATAGATAAAACTTCCGAATTAATCACGAAAATGACACTTACTTCGGAGCTTTTAAGGAAAACTGGGAGAACCTTGAGAAGCAACAGAAGATGTTTTTAATAAAATGTTCCAAGGGCATTTGGTTTCTTCTGCAATATGCTCGCCAGTCTAACCGATAGCGGATTCTTTTTGAGATGGATCTGGAACAATGATTTCACACTCTGCGGGTACCGTGTGCGTGCTGCCGCTGTACCTACTGCGTACGTGTGACGCAACGAGGCGCACCGCTCAGACGCCGCAGCGCCGCGTGCGTTGCGCCCGCACAGACCTGCCTCATAATTGTTACACAGACGAGTTCAATAATTAAGCGATAAATATACCAGCGGTGGCGGTGAGAGGAGGGCGGCAGTCGAGCGGCGGCCGCGTTACGTACCACACAACCGCACGTTGTGATGGACCCGAAGCTCGTACAACATTTTTCTATCGAACGCCGTAGGAATCTCACCGGACTGGTTCCCGCGCAACACTGCGTTAGTGCGCCGGCGTCGCTCTGGTGAACCCTTTCGCTTGTAAATGTGCCGATATTTACATATGCGCGCTCGATCTCGTGTCGAACTTTCGATGTGCTCGGCCGAGCCCCACCAGCTGGCCCACCCGTCCCACTCGTCCCATTCGCCCCACTCGCCCCACCGCGCCCTCCTGCTGCACGACGTCGACGTGCGATGAGCGACGTACGTCAACATACTATCAGTTTCCATTGTTCACACTCAGCTCATAAGTTCTGCGCACCTGGTTATGTCAGCGAGATGTTTAATTTAGAAGCTGTCGAAAGTCACATTCTGGACCTTTTATCATAAACTTGCTTGACTCACAGATTTGAGAGCAGTTTAAACGAAAATACGTTTTAGAAGAGATAGTGTATCTACTTTGGCATCTCTACCAAAAATGTTATGCCCAGATAGGACTTATCTGTTGAGTGCGAACCAATTTTTGTCTAAGACGTAACTTTATTTTAGGTATAGCTATTTTTAAACAAGTATCTCACCATATTTATGACTTATGTACCATTTAAGCACATTATGTATTTTTTCTTTATGTTCGTTACTTTCAAATGATACACAATGATGCTTAATTATCATTCTTACATACATACAAATAAACACATATAACGTATTTTCTTCAACCTCGAACTTCTTTGCTACATAAGTACAATAAACTTATAATTTTATCCAATTCCAGTTATGAGCATGACCATATAACAGTGTATAAGCACTCCAGCGTATTGAAATTTAACTCTACTGCATTAAAATGACATTGTAACAACATAACGTAGGTATTATACAGTACGCCAACAAAATTCCGAGAAGATCCAACGTCCACTCATGTTGATAACTCAACTTATTAGATACAAGTATGTAAATTATTGCCTTGTCCCATTTAAATCACTGACGATTCTCATTATGTGTGATGTTTTTCGTGAGGCTATTGGGTTTGTGGCAAATAAATGGCTGCTGCATTCTATGAATATACTCAAAGGTCAAGTGAAGTTACGTCTTGATTCGAGTTTCCGAACATAGTGTCTAGGTTGCGAAGAGCAGTTGGTTTGATTCCCATTTCCGACAAAAGATACCGATGCGTATTCTATAGTCTGGTGTGCTGGGTTTATTATGAACCGTCTCGTTACTTACGATGTGGCTTATTCTTTTTACACTTCAAATGCCTAAATTTATAGTTATTTTCTTAGTCAGTAAACATCACAATCACTTCTAAAAGTAGGCAAATGTAAATTCCGGAAAATGCTCTCAGTAGAATCAATCCATCTAGCAGACTAGCAAACTGGTTTAGTCTAGATCTATATCGCAATTCTTTGTCTAATATATAAGAGCAACCCATCTAAATATCACAATTTAAATTAGCCCATCTGTTTGGGTTAAAATAGAATACATCATTAGACGTAGATGTAAACATATGGCTAAAATAAAATAGCTAGAACATATTATAAATCTGTTGTACAATATGTTCACTGATAAACGACAAGGACAATGATACTTCATAAAGCTCCGATAAAGCGACATCAATTATTATAGATTGTGTTTCCAATAAAATTATCATCACTACTCGTATTATCGCACTTTTAAATGTCTTTATAACAGATCTTTAGGTTCAGAGGTCTTTGTAGGCTTTTAAATCAAAGTTGCTAAAGCATTTACCTTACTACTGTTTTTGATGGCTACATACATACATTTGCTGATATTATTATTAGTTCTCAGTATACTGAATGCAAAACAGGAAAACGAAGATTAGTTATTGAATGCATGTATGTGAAGGATTGGGAATATAAATGCTAGGTTTCAAAATAATTCTAATATCAAAACTCCGTTTAAATCCTAGTATTTACATTTTATGCGCAAAGGGATGACCAGCCAGCCAGACGAGGTGGTATGTCTGGCTAGGGGTCGCAGCGCCTATACCCCAGTAGTTGTAGTCGGGGAATTCTTATCTATGCGAATTGCTGTTGAAATTTCGCTATCGCGATGTAGGGCTTTTTGGTAATTCTCGCATTTGTAGGCGATATTTCTTGATGCAATTAGTTCAGATTCAATTAGCATGCGGTCGCTACAACATAATTATCAAAATCAGATCAAATAGTAGAATTACATACTATGCACACCGTCAACGTGTGGGAGGCCGATCGCAGGCGAGGCAAAGCATTTTTTAGGGTTAAAGGGAATGCCCCTTTGTTTTTCCTGTAGTCCCCAAAGGGTTATGGTCTCCCATTGGCCGCGTACCGTGAAGAAGAGTGTTGGTACAGCGCCCACACAGTGACCCAACGATCTAATTAAGGTCGCCCGAATCCAATTGTGGAAATGCATTGGGGACGCCTGTCCAGCCGTCCTCTTCCTTCGGCTGCAATGATGATGACAGATGATGATTAGAATGACTAGAACAACAATGCGTGATAAAAGTTTATTACCACTTTATTTCGCCTATTTGGGTAGGCGAACTAAAGTGGTAATAGGTCAATCACCTGTCACTCTCACATTGACGATTTTGACAGTGACAGGTGATCATTGATTTTGACTCTATTGACTAAACCGATTAGCGACTCTATAATAGTTTACTTGTTACACGGCGATTATCAGACGGGGTAGTATTGTTTTGAGGTTTCCTTCTTCGGCTATCCATGTTGGTCCTTGATTCCCTGTTATTGCTGGCCAAACGGATTGGCACAGAGTTTCCTAAAAAGTTTTTCTTCTTTTACGGCTAAGTTTTAAGCATAGGCTAGATATTTCTATTAGTCGCCTCTAACGACACAAGCAGGATTTTCTGGGGCGCAGGGGCGTAGCTTGTCTTGGTGGGGACCCGTATAAAAAAATATTTGCTGGCCCTTATGAAGTGTAAACATTTCCAACAAAAGAAAAAAAAAAGAAAAAAAAAAACTTACAAGGATTTATCGCGTGTATATGGTATTATTTAATTCCAGATATTTCGAATGCTTTGCAGCAATAATAGTCACAGGCAAGACTTGACTGATATTTGTCTTCAATGGTACAGAGAAACAGTTAAATCGATGATCGCCATGTTTTTTATTGGGTAGATCGGGGCACTAATTGTGTCCCACCTCGGTGTCCCAAATAACCTAGCCCCTAACGGCCGGGAGGCCATTATGATATTCAAAGTGAAAAAAAAGGAAAGTGGGTGAGGTTGGACATCGGGCAATATACAATAAATATACTAGACGAGAGAAGAGATACTTGTGTCGTGGGATAGTATCAGTGACGTGTATGGCCAATATAAATAGCGCCCCCGATACAGATTAGGTAAATGTAGAGCTAGGCTTATAAACAATAGTTTAAATTTGGGTGAAGTAATATCAAGGCGTTAAAATTCAACGATCCCCGAGTTGCTGTGCAATGTGGTTAATATGAATTGTACCTATCTGTCTTAGGATTGGTGGTCATCGAAGCATAGCAAACAGAAGGCCTCTGGTTGGCACGGTCTACTGCCTTCACTGACGCCTCCTCGCGCATACGCAGATGACATTTTAGTTGAACTACAATTAGGCATGCTCTTATTACTATATATACTAATGGTTTTTTTTTAATTTGTTTATGGCCTCACGATTAGGTACTATTTGCGATTTAAATTATAATCTGGGTAAATCACTACATAGTATAAAACAAAGTCGCTGTCGTCTGTCCGTCCCTATGTATGCTTAAATCTTTAAAACTACGTAACGGATTTTAAAGCGGTTTATTTTAATAAATAGAGTGATTCAAGAGGAAGGTTTATATATGTACTTACAATACGTGCATAATATCGTAGAGAAACACTGATAAATTTGGATGTTCATCATTGCACCCGTGCGTAGCCGGGGCGGGTCGCTAGTATGAAATAAAAGAGACAAGAAAAAGAACAAATAGGGGAAAGTAACTATGCCAAAAACTCTACGGGAACATCAGCTAAATTAATCCGTGAAACTGGAACTTCACTCAGTTTATCATTTAATAACATAGAACACGCTACTACTCCTATTCAGCCCATAAATTGCTCACTGCTGAGTCAGGCCTCCTCTCATTACGAGGAGGCCTTGTTTCCTCCCTTTGTCTTTCGACACCTTCAGGATGGAATGATGACCACCCGTCATCATTTCAGCCAAAAGACGTCCACTGCTGGACATAGGCCTCCCCCAGGGATCTCCACAAAGGCCGGTCTTTGACCACCCGCATCCACTGCTTTTCGGCGACTTTAACGTCTGGGAGGCCTACCAGCACTACGCCTTCCGGAACGCGGTCGCCACTCGAGGACTTTTCTGCCCCCTCGGGCGTCGGTCCTGCGAGCTATGTGCCCTGCCCACTGCCACTTAAGTTTGGCAATCCGGTTGGTTATCGGTGTCGGTGACACTGGTTTGCCTACGTATCTCCTCATTTCTGATTCGATCTCGCAGGGAAACTCGGAGCATAGCCCTCTCCATTGCTCTTTGGGTGACTTTGAGCCTTCTGATGGCGTCCATAGTGTCCATAGTGAGCGACCACGTCTCTGTTCCATATGTCATCACTTCACATCAAGTATTTACTCTGCTTCACTACTAAAAGGATGGACAAAAGGCTAACGTACTAAGAATGTGCCTGCCTACACATATATTTTTTCTTACAGTCTATATAAATATTGGAAACAGCACGCTGTCGACATTTAGAACATTCGTTCAGGGTAAACACGAGCAGTAGGTATACATATTTCAGGACCATTTACAATGGATTCAAAATACTCTTAATTGGGTCATGTTGAATGGAAGGAAAAAATACTTACCTATAAAGAAAAATAGGAACTTGCTACTAATTGCCTGTAAAATATAATTGCACTATATTGGAATATTGAAAGTTATTATTAAGGAAATTCTTAAGGAAAAGGGGATGCTTAATAACTTAACACCGGTTAAGTAGTCATTGTATTTTAATTCTTATAGCAACAGAGAATGAGTTGTGTTGTGACCTATTAAATCATTAAAGAACACAACTGCTAGAGAGTTCTCAGATGAGAGTTTCACAAATTACCTTGATTCAATTATAAAAAAAAAACTAACAATAATCTTTATGGAAATAAATACAGAAACATCGGTGAATATACATATACCTATATGTAAACTTATATGGAACCTATTTAATTTGGAACTCAAATAAACATACTTCCAATAAACATTTCTCACTCAAATATGAAGGAAAGTACGTCTGCAACATCTTAGAATGTGGACTGATCCTTAATCTTATCGGATACTGGTTTCACCAGTAAGTAAGTTCTATTTTAAGCCTTTCTAGTCAAGGAAGAAACGGATTTCTTTTTTTAGCAGGCCGTTGATGGACCTTGTCTTTCCATAGTTTTAGATTGAAATTTCTTTTAATAATGTTTTCTACCCATTTGAAGTTTCTTTATTTTGTATTTAATTCGTCCTGATAAGCAAAGCAACAGCAAATTACACTTACAATTCATGTTAGACCCTGGGTACCCCACTCAGCCCATAAATGACCCACTGCTGAATCGGGCCTCGTCCCATTACATGGAAGTAATGTAAAGTAACTGTCCCTCGTTGGCAGGCGGGTTAGTACAGGGTTTCGTATCAAGTTTACCTTCTCTTGCGGCTCTAGTTTTTCGTGTTCTGTCGTTGTTCTAGTCATTTCCTTTTGTTGCCTCTTTGACACCCTTAGGTTGGAATGGGGTGGTGACAAATACATTTAGACTATACATTTTTACCACACGGATACTGATACTAATGATTGATGAATATTATTTTACATATGTTCCCAGTTTCATTGGGGTCAGTCTAATCTAATTTTTACGTAACTGCAATCGTCTCGTTGGTTCGTCGTTCTCTCCAGGGCTTGCGAGTGCCGCCTTTGAAACACAAGCCTCTGTTTCGATTCCGGGGTCGGGCTAGTGGCTTTATATAAACCAAAAAACTTGCTTTGAGTCTAAGAATCATTTGAGTTAAATAGCAATCCAACTGAGCTTGACCTGATTCCAATAGTGGTGGCTAGATGACTTAAATTCCAGGTCAAAGTTTGTTTTGGGCAAAATAAAATTTGTTTTACACCGATTTTGACGTGTAGATAAGTTTTGGTTTTTACACCCCAAAGTGACCCCTAATCCTCGTGACTCCTAAACCAATTATCCAACCGTCATTTATGGTTGTGAATTGAAATGTTCTAAAGCAGTGTCATGATAAAAACAGATAATTAAATAATGGTAGCTACCTTGGACAAAGAATCAGTCTAGCGATTCAAAGGGGGAACGCTGCCAGTATCTTCGGAACCTTGCCTAAAGGGACTCCTTTAAATAATATATTTTAGTATTTAAGTTTTAGTTTAATTGGTATTTTTAGTCTTGTTTTATTACTTAAGTTAGTGTTTATGGAATAAATACACATTAAATAATGTTTGTCAACCTGGATAATCACGCTATCAAATTCTTCAATGTTTTTAAGTTAAGCATACTCGATATGCTGAAGCAGGTTAGGTGTGTAGTAACACGACCACAGCCAAGAGACTGCTCTTCGGACCGGTCCTATACACTCGCCACCGTTCGATCCAAACCGCATAATTTAAATACGTGTTAAAGTCCCATGCTGCGTTTCACAATTAAAACTGTTAAGTTGATACGCTATGATTTCGTTTGCCCGTTACGCAATTAGAAAGCGCAGAGATGGAGACGACTCTATCATCATTTTTTATAACATTTTTAGCATGGCTACCGAGATGTTTACCTGAGCCAAATCATCAAAGTAAGGAAAACTTTCAGTTTTGTTGATATGATATCCAGAGACGAACAAAAAATATGTAGATATATGTAGTATTATAATTCATAGCTGGTATTCATTTTTCAATATTTTTGTGACTATACTGTGCTACAGCGTGTGACCAAAACTCTATAGCCATCCGAAGTATATACAGAATCGGTGGTCTAGGTTTGATATAGAGTGATAAGATTATTGAAAAAAGCCCATTTAGCTTAAATTATATTTTACGTATGAACTTATTTATTGAAGAATTATATGATAAACGCAGACTAAATCTTATTTTAAATTATAATAAATGTTTCATCCTCTCCATGGATGAAACATTTATTATAATTAAGAGGATGAAACTATGCTAGTAGGCTAGGATCGAAAGAAATCAGCAGGTACGCAGGAGAACCAGAGTTACCGACATAAGCCTCAGCAGTGGGTCTTGTATGGGCTGAGTAGTATTTGTAGTCTGGCCTTTAGCATGATAGTGCACGTTTATATCCATTAGATAGAACTACGTGATTCCACGAAGTCCAATAGTACTACTACTCAGCCCAAAGATGACCCACTGCTGAGTCGGGCCATCTCCAGTTTTATGGAGGGTAATTAGCCTACTGTGTCCAATAGTGATGTGAATGAAATCTCAATAATTGCCGTAAGAATTAAAGATGTTTCAAGATTACATGGAGAGTTGGTCTAGTGGTCAGATGTGCCGCCTTTGGATCAACGGGTCCCGGGTTCGATTCTGGGGTCGGGCCAGTGTCTTTGTCTAAACCAGAGGCACTGGCTCGGAGTCTGGGTGTCATTTCTATCTATAATATGTGTGTACTTACAAAAAAAATATGTATATAAGTAGTTTATCATCCATCTCGTTACCATAACACAAGCATTAAGTTGCTTAACTTGGGACGAGATGGCGTTGTGTGAAATGTCCAAGGATATTTATTTATTTATTTAGTAATTAGCCTACAGTGCTACGCTGTCCAGGCGGGTTGGCACAGGGTTTCGTGACAAGTTTTCATTATCTTGCGGCTAGGTAATCGGCCTTGTCATTTCCTTTTGTCGGCTCATATAATACCCTCAGGATTGAAGGGGGTGGTGACACTATGTATTCTAAATCCGACACCACATGGACGGTGTTTATACATAGTTGGTCAATAAGTTAGTACTCGTGGTTATGGGACAGACACTGGATTAATATTTCTAATTTCACGACATTGTCCGACGGTGAAGTTTTATTTTTGGTCATGATATTAAGTTTATCATAACAAGTTTTTCAAGGTTGGTAGGTGAGACGCATTATCACTCGTACAATATGGATGCCCCTTGTCATTCAGACAGACTGTCATTAGGCCGGCTATACACACGCGGCGCGAACGGCCGCGAAAGCTCGCCACAACTGCGAATCTCGAGTATGTGTTGTTCACGCCGTCTCGTTCGCGCTTCGCACCGTTTCCCGATCAGTTTCGATTTTTTGGTCCGCGACAAAGGATTTGCGTCAGAAATCACGTCGTCGTCCATCATAGTCGGGAAAAAGATTAAAACTTTGCGAGTGTGGAGGGACACAGTTCACGCGCGGATCACAGCGATTATTCACGCCCCGTGAATTCTCAGCGCGATTTCGCACGCGAGTGTAGAGCCAGCTTTATATTAGTGTACAACATTTCTTGTGAGACCGTCCACTATGGTAAATAATTGTATTACTATAGAAAGTCAAGAAATAGAAACATTTTATCCGGCGGACAGCCTTTCAAAGCTCTATTAATTATGTCGATTTTTATATTTCTCGTGACCATAAGCTATTTTTATTAATAACAATTAGTTTATTACATAATAATAAACTATGAATGAATGAAGGCTCTTATTGTCATAAGAAATAATTTTAATCTCAATGAAATTAAATTTAGACTTACGCACGGTTTCTGCACATTTTATATATTTACTAGCGATCCGCCCCGGCTTCGCACGGGTGCATGTATTATACTTAAAAACCTTCCTCTTTAACCACTCTATCTATTTAAAAAAACCGCTTAAAAATCCGTTGCTTAGTTTTAAAGACTTAAGCATACATAGGGACGGACAGACGACATCGACTTTGTTTTATACTATGTAATGATGATAATGATAATGAAATGTAGTGAATAGTGATGACACGGGCCTGGATCGAGGAAATATTATGTGGGTTCGGCATTGATTGCACCAGCCGTGGTCAGAGGCGGACTGGAAACGTCAATTTTGTTAATTAACATAAGCATAGCTATCCAGCGTGGAAATGAAAGAAACGCTACTAGGCTCCTGGATATTTGGCCAAGTGGCAGCGCTTGAGCACGATTAAACTTATTATAAATCATGTACCTATTAAGAGTAGTATATCGTTTACACAAGTTTCTTATACATTTTTTTTAAATTTAGTTATATATGATTCTGTATTTCATTCTGATTTCTGTATTCTGTACTTCAGTATTTCCCAGGAAGTGTATATCGGCCCTTTGCAAGTAGAACAATGTGGCATCTCAAAAACCACTTTCTTGCAAGAAACCATTTTCAACTATAAAAACATGATTCAAAACAAAATAAGACATTATTCGGAGATGTCACGTCTGCTTTACATGAAGAACGTGACATCTCCGAATATAATAAATATAAATATAATAAAGATACGAGTATATAATTTAGCTTTCTAATTACTAAGACTACCAACTTAGGAAATGAATATCAGTCTAAGAAGTCTGAAGCATTTGACTTAAGCTTATTTATTTATAGTTATGCCTTTATACAACTCAACCGTCATCGCAAAGATAGTAACAATTAACACAGTGCTGGAGCAAGACTAATCTGGGATATTATATCATCGCACTAACAACACTCGTGGCAGCTTCTGGGAAATGTTAATTGGCTTAATTGGCGAGTGTTAACTAATTCCTAATTTAACAAAGTGGCAGGTTACCCTTTTATGTACGTACAATGTCTTTCAAGGAACTAAGTATTGACGTTTTGTTGCAAACTATAATTACGCCGCAGGTTGTTACTTAATTTCTCACAGTACTTAGTAGTTAGAAGGATAATAAGACCGCAAATATTAGGGTGCTAGTCTGTACTTGCTAATGGGTGGTAAAATCCCCGTAGTTGGGGATATACATATTTTTATAATGTTATTTTGATCAGTGGCTACGACTAAAAGGTGTTAAGACTTCGTGTAGCGAGAAAAAGCATATATGTATTAGAAGAAATTTTTTTATGATATTTCTACATACAATAAGGTAAACTTTGAACTCTTCATTTGCTGAAATATATTTCATTTGCTTTTCCAATATTTATTTATTAACAGTAGGTACTACAACACTTAACAACCAACAACTAAACTAAGCCATCATGTTCTTGCGTTTATAGTTAATAGCGGAAACTAGTAGATTGCATTATTTTTTTAAACTTTATGTGGTACGCTTTTCTTTGCGCAATTTATTTCGGTTTCTTTCTCGGCTTTACCGTTTACTTGATTTTCTGATACTAGTGTTTCGTTGTCACTACTCTACTTAGCTTAATTCTCCAAAGATGTACCATTGGAATTAATCATATAATTTTATTTTCCTCTCCTATCATAAATGATTTTCAATATCCAATACCTATTTTTATTCATCTTCTAGAATTTCTCACACAATTTGATTAACTATTCTACATTACTTAATTGTATTTGTATGGAAAGTCAGTTAAGTTGCTTCTGCAAAACTGAGATTATAGCAAAATTCATACATCTATCTTCTACATATTGGCAGTTCATTTGGATAATAAAGAATCATCAAAAACAAAATTAGTCCCAGTAAATTGGTTATTTATTTAAAGTCGCGTTCATAAGCAATTTTTTATGCAAATTGGTGATTATTAAAAATCAAATCACGTGACCATTTGTGACTTATACGTGGTAATGTCGAGACAAGAGCGTGGTCAAGATAGAGTCGCTGGCAGATTAATAAGCCTTAATATAGCTGTTAATAACATGTTCCAATGTGTTGTCGTTTTGTGCATCGTGTTAGCGCGATTGAGCAGGCGAAAAAACTTGCATTCTGTTTTAAAATATTTTAAAAGTATAGCTAGATTGGTATAGTAAGTACATACTAATAAATTACCATCTACTGTTAGTTGAAACTGAGGGTCTCTATGACACAAGTATACAGTAAAGGTTATGTGGGCTATTATGAACCCAATTATGATAATTCAATGGAATCAAAATCGTCCTTCGGTCGATTAGCGTGCTTTTGATTGTCGATCTTGACAGTTTTGTAACCTAGCTAATACTATAATGTCAATTTGGGACCTATGCCACATTTTTTTTTACGTTTGACCTCAATCTCGCTTGATGGAAGGCGAAGATGAGGCCTAAGATGGTAGACATTTGCCTAGAAGGTGTCTATTCACTTAGGCCTTAGAAAGGTCCAGATTAAATGTTCAGGAAAACAGACCTCGGCAGAGAGTTCCACTCCTTAACTGACCGCATAATAATTGAAGAGGCACGCTTCGTTCGTAATGGGGGAATGTCTACAACTGAAGGGTGGAACTGCGCACCGTGCCTAGTCGTTCGGTGATGGAAAGGGGAAGTAGGTATAAGGTTGTGCAAAACCTTTCCACATGCCGTAGTAGTAGTACCAAGTACTCAAATCCTACCGGCTCGTTTAGGACGCCATAACACCGCGAGAACTCAGTCTACTGTGGCGACAAATGTACGCAACGCTTTATGTACACCCATTTTGAACGACTACTTTAGAGTTTCTTCATAACATACATATTATGTACAGGGGAACCCTAAAACTGCGAATTCTATATTTAATTACGTTATTTCATCGAACGTCTTGTTATATATTCATGACGCGTAGACAGTGATGAGTTGCCTAGTTGAATAAACAATAGATAAATTAAGTTATTTACGGCCAGTTTGTCTGTGTGGCGCCGTCTCCTAAATAGGGTCTGAGTATCTCTTTGACATTTGTAAACTTCATTTTTGCTACCGGTCGATCAAATCGTTTATTCGATTTTATCAGCATTATACTACATATCATATATGACGGTGAATGCGTTTTTTTATTAATTAAGAGTTATTTTCACTGTCCTGTTTTTGTGATTCGTTTGATTTGCAGTTAGGCGTTTTCAATATTAGCTGATGTGTATTGTAGAGTCCACAATAGAACTAACGTTCTATCCTCAAATCGTTCTGTTCTTTCTTGGCCTGTAGATAAATTTAGTCCGATTCTAAATACACTTGCTTGGAATATTATGTCGCTGATACCCAATGCTGATACCTAAAATATTCAAATATAGAAATGTTCAAGCGAGCGATTTCCATATCATGGGTATCAGTTTTCCATTCCGCTTCAAACTTCAGCACTTTATTATAATTTTGTAACACTTTTATAACCGGGTCCTTCGGTTCTCTAAAATATGGTTGAACTGGGGGATGGCTGACACATACGTCATGCTCGTAATCGGGTGCTGCCATTTGGGGCGGGTCATCTCTTAACTGCTATTGACATACATAGCTTTGTATTGATCTCCTGGACACTTCTTTTGTGCAATATGTTACATTGTCCTCACATCTTAGCTTACTATAATTAAACACGAATTCAATGTAACCCAATCAGATGTTTGTAACAGAAAATATGATAAAAAGAGTGTCCATAGAGTTTCTTGCCTGTTCTTCTCCATAGGATCTACTTTTTGGAACAAGCAACTAGCTTCTTAACTTCACTTTCGACCTTTCAAAACACCTGTAAATATGGTCCAATTACAATAAATGACTTGAGTTTGAGTTTGAAAAAAAAACCAGGAGGCCCATCCTTGTTGTCCAGGTCTTACGAAAGCTTTGGTCGAATCGAAAGGCATTGGCATATTGACAGGTCAGCCTTAGAGATTCTTAGCACCCCTAGCAACGGCTCTTAATGTGCCGTTGTTTTATTTAACTTTACCATAACTGACTGCTAGGGAATGAATAGTTCCCTAGCAGTCAGTTATGGTAAAGTTAAATAAAGCAACTGCTAAGGTGCTAGGGATAATATAAAGTAGTAAACAGTGATACGAATAGTGAAGTGAAGGGAACCATATACTGCTAATGGCTTTTCTCTAAACATTTTTAAAAGACTTAGTATTCTGAAAATCGAGATGGTTGTTTTTCCCCTTTTAACGTCTTTACTAAGGCGTTATAGTTTTAGTAGTAGTTAAAATGAACATATGAGTAGTTTAGCCTTCAAGTGACTATTTAAACTAGATGGTATGTGGGGCTATTTCTTTGTAACTATTATATCACACATGTAATTAAATTATAATGACTACCACTCAAGTGAACCTGCGAGTAGAATATTGTGTAGGTACTTGTCAATGGTCGACGACTCATATTTTACTGTCTACGGATCGCTTTCTGCAGTTATGCTTATCGCTTATCTTCGTTGCAGCCCATAAATTACCTACTTCTGAGTCGGGCCTCCTCCAAATTCACGGACAGAAAATTATGTAGCCATATTTTATTTTATTACTATTCGGGAATCTTACAGCTAGTACATATTTAAATACAACTTATAAAAATAATGTTCGCCATTTATAGGTTTCCACTGATAATTCATATCAGTGGTATAAATAAGAATGATGATAATAAATAATATCTTGGAGATAGACGTGGGAAATCCATCGCCTGCACGATACAGGCCCCGTTAGCGACGGAACGGGGGGAGTCTACTAAAGCCCCCAGAGTCGAGTGCGAAATGCGGCGGGCCAAGGCCCCCAGAGTCACGCAGCATGCTCTCCCATCAGGAAGCGTATCCCGTTACCCTGGTTCGGGCAGTCAAGGTTTGCCGTCGGTTTCAGTTGGTAGGTCGGGGCGCAATTTACCATCTCTACGCGCCGGAGTCCCACATAACTCGGCCAGCCCCAACAAAAAAAAGAGTTTCTCTCGACTAAGTCGGGCCTCTTACATATACTTGTGGGTTGGTTACATTGTGTACTCCAAATCTTTCACCACACCATTGTCATCATCATCATTATCTGTTATTAACACCATCAACATCATCTCATTCACTGATGATTCTCCTTCAATTTCACTGAAGGAAATTGGAAGGGAAAAGGAGCCTATTATGCCAAGTAGGGTAGAGATGTTGTCACAAGGTATTTAATTGACTTCAGAAAGCAAAATATTATCAATTCGGTTCAGTTGTATGTTTTTTTAAATGTTTAGTTACCGCATAGGTCCGTCATTTAAAAACCGATTCGAAAATCGATCGAATAGTCGACTGTTATTGGTTTCAAAATGGTCCCTTAAAAATATGTTTGGTATAAACATTGAAATACGTGATGAAAATTATCTGTAAGTAGGTAAAGTGTTGTGTATTTAGACGATTGTGTTATTGAAGTCGCAGTGAAAAATTAACAACCATTAATGTCTGGGTCAACTTAAATAGATACCAACATTAATTAGGATGCAGGTATAAATTACGAGGGTGTTGTAAGAGCCGACAAAGGGAAATGTCAAGGCCTAAAAACCAAGCCGAAAGGGAAGGAAAACTTTCCTCCTCCTCCTTGTATTTGGAGGAGGCCGAGTCAGCAGTGGGTCATATATGGGCTGAGTAGTGGTTGTAGTAGTATGCCTAAAAACCGACGATTAAAATGGTAGTATTTTTGGGTATTTAACGATTTGTAAAAATAAATAAAATTATTGAATTCCATTTAAATTTATTTGAAAATGTTTGAATGGTATTTTCTATTTTTGAAGTCGGTTTAATTTTTTTTGTCAAAAAGTTTTTGTATCGAGCTTTCATTTTCTTGCGGCTATGCTATCTGCACATTTAATCCCTTTAGTCACCTTTTACGACACCCTTATGGAACGGGTTAGTGACACTATGGATACTGCATCCGTCACCACATGAGTATTAACATATAAATGGAAAATTCTCATATCCTATGCCTCGATTTTGTGTTAAATTTTTCACACTAATGGCGTATTTGATATGGGTGATCAGCACTTTATACGTTTCTGCCAATGTAACACGAAACCTTCCGTGTTACCAGGTTAGCAATCCAGTCTTTAGATATTGATTATTTATGTAACTGTAGGTACCGTTAAAGTAAATTGCATTACAGTCAATATATATTTTAATACGAAACCCCTTTTTTTATAGTAAGGGAAACATTTTATAGGCCCCCAGCCGGGGGACGGTGCTGGGGTGTGTGGGAGTCCCGTTTGCAATGAGATGGTGATTGCGACCGGTTTACCCACTAGAACCTACCACCATTTGTCTGCGCGGGCCATCTGTCGTTTGGGAAACTTCGTAAACGATCCATTCGACAAAGGCTAATACGAACCCGTCTTGCCAGCTTGGCACAATAGGCTAAATTCCCCCCATGAATTTGGAGGAGGCCCGACTCAGTAGTGGGTCATTCATGGGCTAAAACGACGACTACCATGTTGATTCACCTTATCTTTTAAACTTAATAAATGTCAACACCTTTGAAAACTATCGTAAACCAATTGAACCTTAAAACCAATACCTACATCTTACACTATAATTAACTATGTTGTAGTCATCCAAATCTAGATATCCTCTCGCCAAATCAAAATTATTTTCATGATACATTTCGAAAGGTGCTTTACAGATAAGATTTAGGACTTAAATATATTTCTTTGAAATATTTCGTTTGTACTGTATAAACCTGTTTTGTTGTCCTATAAACAAATAAATAAAATACTTTCCAGCTAGACATGCAACTAATAGGACTGTGCCATCAAAGGAATGGCATGTTACCACGTCAATTCTTTGAATCTCAACAATGCTAGGCATAAAGAGAAGTGTCAATTAGGCGGGGCGAGTCTCATATCATTGAGCGGACAGGAGGACGTAATCTGGAGCCATCCCGCCGGTCGTTGATCTAATTGAGCATTTGAGGCGCGCGTGCGTGCTAATGGACGCTAATTACGTCCAGCGCAGGACACGGGAATTGGTGAGTCAACTGTCCGTGGGTGGCAGACGGCTTGGCTCCGTGGAAATTCTCATATACTGCCACACGAGATGTTCGTTTTTTAAATCAACCTTTTTGGAGTTCTTTGACTTTCAATTGTTAAAATTGCGTCCTTGCATTTGGCGATGGAAATCTCTGTGTGGATGGACTTGTCTTTAAAATACATAGAGTCACCAACCCATTCTAACTTTTCGGCACCGTAACAGGTGACCAAAGTTGAAGCAAGAAGTTGATATTAAACCCTGTGCCAGCATGTGTAGGTCAATTTCTCCCTACCAAACTGGAACAAACCCGACTCCACAGATAAGTAATGAGCCGAGAATATTAATGTTATGTACTTATCCGTATATGATCTGCAAATAAAGTAAAAAAATAATTAGATCTGCTTATTTAAAGAATTTGTAAATAACTTTTGATAGCTATTTCTCAAACATTTTCAGTCTTAAAAATTGAGTTCTGGAGGTTTTTGTTTACCGTACTTCTAAGAGAGAAATAATAATATCCTTGGACATTTCACACAACGCCATCTCGTCCCAAGTTAAGCAACTTAATGCTTGTGTTATGGTAACGAGATGGATGATAAACTACTTAAATACATTTTTTTTTGTTGGTAAAAACATACATATTATAGATAGAAATGACACCCAGACTCCGAGCCAGTGCCTCTGGTTTAGACAAAGACACTTGCCCGACCCCGGAATCGAACCCGGGACCCGTTGATCCAAAGGCGGCACATCTAACCACTAGACCAACGAGGCAGACCAAAGAGACAAACAGTAAGATTTCTTCTTGTGGCTACACATTCAGTGCGACTTCCTTAGAACAGAATATTGAAACATCACCTAAATATCTAGTCTATCTCAATTTGTATATTTTATTTTAATAATGCTTGATCCACAGACGGTGTTTGCAAAATCTTGAACCGAAACAGCAAACTTTTTTTTAAATTGCCGACAATAATCGTATCGTTATCAAAAAGTCTAATTATCATTAATTTGTTGGCTAAATATAGCGTATATTAATAATTACGTATATTAAATATTATAAGAATGTGAATAAACTAAGGATGATTTTTCTATAAAGGATGCAAGCGTGCTGGGTTTTGTTGACTTTTACAACAAGCGTTTTTTCCCAGCGTGCGGTGGGGGAGTGTAATATTCTGCCCCTCCCCACACACGTAAATGCTGGTTACATTTTTTATTACAATCAAGCGCTAGCTTCTCGGCGCCCGAGCCACATCGCTAGTAGATTTAATATCAATTATTATTCCATATCTTCGAAATAAAAACTGGTATAAAGTGATTCTAACTTTCGCTACCGTCGGAATACCACTTATAACGGCTCATAAGAGACACGCGCCAAAAAAATAACCGAATCAGAGATATCAATATTATAGACGAGCGAATAATAAGTTTGTGTACATTTAGTGTACATGTTTTTTTTTAAATGTGCCTTTGCAACTATTGCGCGATTTTGCTCCCACCGATCTATCCTAACCCTGAATTGAAACTAAAAATCGCGACCTAACAAAAAACAACTACAGAGTTTCTTGCCGGTTCTTCTCTCTGAAGCTGCATTCCGACATATTGGTAAATGGTAAATTTCTATATTTATAATAAATTTATTTATTTTTTGACTTGTCAAAGAGCCTTAATTAGCCAGCTTTATCAAATGAATTTTGATTTGATTTGATGTCGCATTCGCATTTTATGGTTTGCAAAATTAGGAGCGTTACTGAAGCGTTACTATCAAACAAAATACCTACAACGGTAGACTGTAATCACCCTAATGTCAAGGCCACATAATAATGCAGGCCAAACATAGTAGCTTCTCACTACAATACTTTCTACTAAAGAAATAAAAATTTTGTTACTAAAAAATAGAGCAATAATTTACCTGACACCTTTTTTATTATAAAATTGTAAAAACCAAATAAATAAAATTGAAGATTCTGTTACTGAATATGATTCATATTTTCTATAATCATATATTTTTTATAATATTTATAAAAAATATCATTTTTTTTTTATATTTCATAAAAATCATTCCAGAACGGGGCGGTTTTTTTTTTACAAAAAAATAACGGATTAAGCATATTATTATTGAGAATACATCAGGAATAATAAATTTAAGGATATAATATTTGATTTGTATAAAACATTTCGCCGAACTTGCATTGTATCCTTTTGTTCGTTTTTTATTGACATATATGTTCATTTATATTGTTTATTATATTTTAAATGACACAAATTTATGAGAAATTAAAATTATTCCTACAACTTGTTCCATTTCAAGTAATCATTGGCTGATTTCAATTTACTATCATGGTTAAGAAAACAAGCCACACGATTGGCAATTTGTCTTGTCTAGTGTATTTATAATCTGTGGCACATTAGTTATTTGCGCGTAACGGCTCCGGTAGCCGCGGCCCGGACGGTGCGCAGTGGCAATCTCGGTGAGTTGCGAAATTTCATGCTTACAATCATTACTGCGGTTGCCTCTTATTTATGAACACTCATACTAAATAATAATTGAGGTTTATTACCTTTAATAAAACTGTAATTGTACCGGTGTGTTTTTTAAATTCCGATTCGATTTTCGTCCGTTTGTCTGGGTCTTAGCAATTAGTCGATTTTATTGGGACGCGAATAATTTTTATTCGAGTTCTTGTTTTGAAAATATTTCTTTAATTTCGTCTCGATAATGCGTTTTAACGATGCAAATAATTCAGGTTACGGTCTCTTAAATCCAATCATGAAATATGCTCCTTGCGTTCAAGCCTCGCATAAAAATGTTAACGGTAAAATACATACAAAGGCAAGGCCAAAGAAAAGAAAAGAAATCTTGAAAGATATGTGGGTATTACCGCTGGTATAGAGTTTATATATCAGATCGAGTGTTGGTGACCTTAATTTACTTGCAGCTAAAATAGAAGTGCGCGTTTTTGTATTACGGTTATCTTGGACGTATCGAATCAAGCAAAATGTAGAGAGAGTTGGAAATTACGCCATAGACAAGATGTAGCAGTGTTAAATGAATTATTATGATTACCTTATGATACCAGGATGTCACAAAACCAAAGAGCCTACCGCTGTATGTATAAATACTTTTTCTATTTCGAAATATCTATATACGGTGAAACATTTTTCTGATCCAGCTCAAAATTTATTTTAACGATAAGTTATTGTTTATTTATTTATCATATTCATAAACCATCATTAAGGGCCCAATGCAATAGTGGAGCCCATAAACACTATTTTTAATAATTAAAAAACGTATACAAACCTCTTTGTTTGGGGCTATTTACAAATATGTAACTCGCAAACACAAATTACATCCAGACCCGAAGCAAGTGCCTCAGGTTTACACAAAGACACTTGCCCGAACCGGGGACCCGCTGGTCCAAAGCCTTCATGTACCTATTCACCTCTCATGATAAGGTTTCATGATGATGACTATACTGCTAGCTATTCTAAAACCGTTACCACACAGCCGCACCCAATACTGCGCAGTAAAAAATACTTTAACACCTGCTTTGGAATACCTCCCAGCCGGGAGGCACGTGCGTTACTCCCACCTGAATCTTCAGCATTGTTCCCGGTACAGTCATCGCCCAACCACGCGTCCGTCTCCTAACGATGTTTACCCAACATTCATCTCATTGTTATTCTTTTGTACCAGCTGAGGAACACTT
Organism: Clostera curtula; assembly: GCA_905475355.2. Taxonomy (NCBI): domain Eukaryota; kingdom Metazoa; phylum Arthropoda; class Insecta; order Lepidoptera; family Notodontidae; genus Clostera; species Clostera curtula. Next base: position 11,667,419 of record FR997800.1, on the reverse strand, counting down.
GTAAAACATTACGCGTTATCAGAGAATACGTGAAAAATTAAGACGTAGAAGCATTAGAGGCGATAAGATGTCGAAATACTGTTTTTTTTATGCCTAAAAGTGAGTTCGGCTGATTACAATGATACATTGGCGTTGCGATGACTAAACATTGAATAGTTAGTAGTATGCTACTACTACTACTACTACGCAGCCCATAGATGACCTGCTCCAATTAAATTGAGGGTAATTAGCCTACTGGGCCATGCTGGCCCGATGGGTTGGCACAGTGTTTAACATCACAGGGCCTAGCGGAAAGGGAAGGAAAACTTTTCCTTCCCTTTCCGCTAGGTTTTTGGCCTCGTCATTTCCTATTGTCGGCTCTTACGACACCCTCAGGACGGAATGGGTTGGTAACACAATTTGTTTATTAATCGACCGAACACTATGTACCTAAATCTAAATCTGTTACAACGAGGACATTGCGTTTGGTGATAATATGTTGATGTAGTACATGATTTTTAACCCCTGTCTGTCAGAGAGAAACTTTTTAGAAGTCTTTTTATAAATTATATTTAAATGTGTACAAGCTGTAAGCCTGTGTATATTTGTGGAGTTGTGAAATGTATGCTTACATTTAATAAAAATGGGGCACCCCATTTTTATTTTATTTTAATAGACACATCAACAATATACATGCGAAATAATATTATTTAAAAATATAAATATTCAAGGCATTTATGTTGTATGTATTGTCAATTACAGATATGCATAGCATTCCCATTTCTATACAATAACAAAAATATAATCTAAATCAGTAATAAAAACAATACAAAAAAGAGAATGCATTCATTTATAAATCTCTCATTCGGTGCCTTGCCAATGCATTAGACATTCTACATTCGGAAAGCAGATGAAGCATTCCCTCATTGGCTTCTCCATAGGTTTTGCAAGTAGGGCTTTTTATTAGTCCCACCGCTGTGTACTAACACTGACGCCCAGTTTTGAACTTAGGCCAAAACATAGAACCAGACCAAAGGACTCCAAAACCACCATCGGGAAAAGACCGTATTGACCATCTCCCAGGGACCTTAATAAAATCGTGCGTCCACTTAATCTTATTCAAAGAAACCTAATTATATTGAGTTCGCATACATACCTACTTTAATATAATGTCAGTTTAGCCGCCGATATCATCATCATCATTTCTGTGCACGTTGCTACGCCACTGACTAAAATAAATTTGAAGGAAATATATATTATTTTTATTCAGTAACCGTCAATTTAGCTGAAGATTATTACATGTTCAAATGCATAGTTTACGATTTAACAAAGGACATACAGACAAACATTCATTTTTGTATTTAAAGACTGACTTCCTTACAACAGTGGATTCTCTATATTCTGTCCATTTTATGCACAGGTTTCGTTGGGACTTCAGCACAGGGTCGTCCCATGCTTTGCTGTGTCAGTGTACTTGGCTTCACTCCTGGCATTTGCTGCGTCACCGGCCAGTTCGTTGTTTTAAATCTGCCAAATGACAATAAATATTTAAGTAAATCTAGTAAGGTGCATGACGCATGTAGAATCAAACCAAATCAAAATGAACTTTATCAAACTAGATTTAAACACAAATACTTTTGAATCGTCGGATATGAAGCTACCCCCGTTTGAAATGCTGGTTTACAGAAAAGAGTCGGCAAGAAACTCTGTATATATGACTGGTGAGAGACTAAATATGACCTATGTGAATTGAAATCATCAAAAAAGCGTCGACACAAAAAATGCGTAGCACCGCTACGCCGTAGTACCTACTGTTTTTTTTAATCTTCCTATAAAAATTATTTGAAGCTATTTGATGTATGCGAATGTATTTCCTCGATTAATTAACCATCTTCTGAAAAAAACCTTTGTTCTTAGCGAATTTTTAAAACTATCTACCTACCTAATAAATAACCAGTAAATTTGTAAAGAATCAAACAAACTGATATATCAACAGTCTCTTACACAAAGCTATTCAATCACGTAACAGCGTAGTGTTATGTCACCTTCAAGGAATATTACTATAGCACGAGTCTCGTATAATTTCATTCAATGGAAACATTAGACGTGTTTGATGCTCTACATTTGCTCACTTTTTCAAATATCGAATTATCTGGCACGTCCAATAGGGTTGCTGCCTGCTTGAGACAAAAGTAGTATTACAATGAATGAATAAAGCAAGCAGAGATGTGGCAGTAATCAGATAAATAAACTTTTTTTTTTTTTTTTTATTGTTTTTGATGGCAAACGAGCTAGCGGCCCTGATGGTAAGTGTTAACTGCCGCCCATGGACTTTGGCAGTGACAACTTGTTTTGTTGTATTTTTTTTATAGAGTCTAACAACTCTATATCCGGAGTACGGGCATAGAGCCTTTTAAAAGGAGCATTTCTATGTTATTGTATAGTTGTCATCGTGTTTCCGCCCATAAATGATCCACTACTTAGTCGGCCCTCCTCCAAATTCATGGAGGGAAATTGCTACTGGGCCACGGTTTGTTACAAGTTGCCCGTCTCTTCTGGCTGGGTGATCATGTCATGCTCATCCTCTTGCGTACCTTTATCGCCTCTTACGATACCAATAAGATGGTATGGGTATGTGACGTTGTGTATTCTTAATCCGTCACCAGACGGAATAATTTATAGTACTAAACAGATATCGAAGTATTCATGAACCAATTTGTAAGTACGAAACGTGGTTTCCATTGTAAACAAAGTGACTAACAACTGCAATTAAACTTTGAGCTTAATGATATGTGTGGCATGATGGCATACAGTTTTTGGTACACCCTGTGTACAAACGAATACATTTCGTGTAAAGGGCGGTATCGTCGTGATGTCTTACAGACAACCCAAATGTAGTAAGGGTTGTTAGCCACAGAGGGCGGGGCGTGCATTGCGGGGCGCGGGGGCGGTTTCGGCTGAGGGCACGCCCGCGGCGCACGCGACGCCGCGGCGTCTGGCTGCTCATTCGGACCGCGATCTCCGCGCCGAGCGCACGTTATGTGTGATAGTAGACGCCAGCCGACCCGCGCGCGGCCACTCCCGCGCCACCGCCCGCGACAGTGATGTTACCGCACGTTGTTATGTGCCAACGGTCCGTGCCTTTCCACCTGTTCCCGAAGCGCTGACTACGCTTGGATATCGCGGATTTTGCCGTTTTGCGTACACCGACAACGTTGGATGCGTTAAAATTTCGGGTGAGTGAGAGAGGCGAGCGGTCGTGCGCCCGCGGCCGGTTTGACCGCATTATTTTCGAAATACGTACGCCGCAATCCGGTCGACCGCGCTAGAACGATCAAAACATTATAACAAAAACATATTTAAAAAAAAGTATTCGGTGACGTCCGCGGTTTACCAGATCGGTCAATATTTGTGTAGAGATCTGACACTTTCACAAAGTAGTTAACTGATTTGTGTGAAATGTTTGTCTGTTCAGTCCACGGCAGTGTTGTTGTGTCAGGTAGGATACAATGTGGTAATAATTGAAAATAATTAGGTTGTACAAGTATGTGTTATTGACGAAAGATGCCTGCAGTAAATTGTAGAGTTTGTTCGCGTCGCATCCCGTTGATGTCTTTTACAGACCGCTTTTGGAAAGTGCCCCCGCTATTACCGTGTCGATACTGGACGTTTGTGTAACATGACATCTGATACCCGTTTCTCCTCATTTCAATATAGTGGTACACAACACCAGAAACGGTGTATTTTGGTCACATGTAGTTGGAATGCATTTTCATTGCTCCCACGTTTTTGTTGCTGTAAATCAAACGGTTTCGGTTAGGTTTTCTTGTATGTATTGGAAAATTAAGCGTGCGTGGAAATGTTTTTTATAAATTCAATTTCATGGTTCTGTTCTCAAACTGTATGTGTGTGTAACGGCTGTACTAATTCATGTTGAAACTAAAGTTCTTTTATGTTTGAGAAAAAGTTATTACAGCCGGTATTATTATAAAAAAAATGTAAGTTTTAACTTTCTTAACTTAAACATGTTTCCAATAAGCGAACTTGTTGGGTTTTAATATTATGTGAAACATTTTGTTCAATTTATATAAAATAAAGTTAGGCTAGTTCAAGTTAAATGTGCCCCAGCTGTTAAACATTAATTTTTAAAGAAAAAAAAAAGATATTTACTTCATTAATTCGGATCTGTTTTGTATTGGAAACATGTCTACAAATGTCTGTCATAAAATGTGTAGAATAGAGTTGATAATAGTTTGGCTAAGTGTTTTCGAAGTTCGGAAGAGCGCGCGACAATGATCGCCATCACCGGACCGGACCTTTCGCTGCCATCCCTGGTGGCGAAAATGGTCCGAGACAAACGGACCTGGAAGGCGGTTCAGACCTTCGCGATGAAGGTCATGAGCCTAAAGGAGGATGCGGAGAGGGCAAGGGAGAGGGCGCCTGACGCGCTCCCGATGCGACGAGCTCGTACTGGTCGCAGGCGCCTTGCCCACGAGCGGGATCTGCCTCCCTGACCGAGGCCTCCGGGTGGGGGTGCAGGGAACGGACCCCCTCCCACTGGAGCATAGATCCCGGGTAGAGCTCACCGGACAGGATGTCTGGACGGGACGCAGTGGGAGCTCAGAGACCACAGGGTCTCTTAGTAGTGGCCAGGGCAGCGGGCTCTTTACACCCCTGCCCTAGTTAGCAAGGCCACATAGACAATAAAGCGCCTTCAAGGTGCTACACACTTAAAGCGCCTTCAAGGCGTTACAACACAGCTGGCTGAATTCGGCTGAGGATCCCGGGGCAGGGTGCGGGGATGCCTTGCCCCGCGGGGGATCATACGTTGGACGACGTCCTGCTCGGTGTGCTCACGGCAGGACGTCGGGGCTCGTTCGAGCGCGGGTTTTGAGGAGGCGGTGAGCCTCCAGTCCGTGGCATAGCGGACGGGGCCCTAGTAGGCTAAGTACCCGCAATGCCACTGACATGGACGCGAGAGAGAGAGCACCCCGGGGATGTTTTAGTGGGTATGCCCCCACTGATGGGGGAGACTCCCACACGCCCCTCGTCGGTCCTCGCCGGGACCGACGGGGATGTCCATAAAGGATTTTTAACCCGGGCACAAAAAAAAAAAAAAAAAAAAAAAAAAAAAGTGTTTTCGAAGTTACCCTCCCGATTACGACACGTTTCAAACAAAACTAATCTAGAATCGGTTGAGAAGCCTATGCCATAGACATAAGTAAATATAGACAGTACACATAAGAAATATTCTTAATTAACATCTTAGACCCTATAAGAATTACTGATATATTGGGCTACCGCACGAAAAAAAACGACTACGCCACGCTGGCAGACAGTAGGGCTTTGTAAGTTTTCCTTCTCGTGCGGCTTACCTTGTATACACCTCTTAGTTTAGTCTTACGACACCAGTAGACAGGACACTGTGTATTAAAATCCATTACCATACGGCCTCTTTTTCGCCGTCAAAAAGTTGAAATATCGCGTACGAACATAAACAAGTAGTAACAGATAAGACGTTATGATCTTATCTAACAGCTGGTGCTCACGAACAATGTTTACAATTGAACGTTCGCTAGCTCTGTTTCACCTGTTTCACTGTTTAGTTTCGTTCCAATTTTCTGTTTTATATCAAAACATTTATTGAAACTTTAGTAGGTTACTAAACCACATGTCAGACTAAATTAGGATTAGTGTAACTAGGTTTAGTTATAGTATGTGAGAAGCTAAACATGTGTGGATTTGTGAATATAAACAAATAAACTTGCAATATATATTGAAATACTTAGTCCTAATTAGGGTTTGGAATACACAATGTCACCACCCCATTTCATCCTGAGGGTGTCGTAAGAGCCGACTAAAGGAAATTACTTGGTGGAAAACCTAGCCGCAAGAAAAGGAAAACTGGATACGAAGCCCTATGCCAACCCATCTGACCAGTGTGGCACAGTAGGCTAATTTACTTCCTGTAATTGGAGGAGGCCCAACTTAGCAGTGGGTCTTTTACGGGCTAAGAAGGAAGTAGTACATATTCAAGTTAAGCTATTGTAAATTTAGGCTAAATGTTTGAAATCATTTAGTGGCAGAGGATATTTTTATTTTAACGCAAAGATTGCACCTATGTTTTTTTCTTTATGTTTTTTTTTCATAAGTTTGTTTGTTTTTTGTTTCTATTTCTTTTTATTTCCTAAGGAGCTTGTACTAAGATATGAAACATTTTTGGTGGAATAAGTAATAATAATTTATAAGTTGTATTTAAATATGTACTAGCTGTAAGATTCCCAAATAGTAATAAAATAAAATAAGTAAATTCTACGGGTGCTATTTTTATCTGCCAGAATTCATTGATAGTTAAACAGGTCAACATATTTCAAACAAAAATAAGTAGTTATACAGGATTAGTAGTTATGTGCAACTGAAATATTTTCTAACAAAATTGAGTAAAATAAATAAATTAAAAAGAAACCGGGATAGTCACATGTTTTAAACGGTTGGAATACACACCAAATAGGTTTTATTTATGTCCATAGGGTTTGAAATATTGTTTAATAAGTGATGGAATGATTGCATTAGACTACCGACATCGGCCTGTAGACTGAATACACAGGCAGACCAAATAATAAAATAAATAATTATATTTGGTATTTAGATAGGTACCTATTAAAAAAAATATTTTTGATAAAGCTAACCCATTTTTTTTGCTTTGCAGCAGCTATGGTTGCGCAAGAGAAATAAAAAGAGAATATTTATGTACTGTAATTAATTACACAACAGTAGTAGTATCATCATCATCATAAACAGCCCATAATTGACCCACTACTAAGTCGGGATGACTTGATGGAGGGAAATTAGCCTACTGTGCCACGCCATCAGTAGTAGGTATTATTATCGTGGAAATTCTATAGATAATCGAAAACTTCACAATTAAATAAAGTTATAAAATTGATGAAAACCTAATATTTTATATTAGGTACAAGCAGTATACATTATAGGCTACTTTTTAAAGAATAGTTACAATCAGAAAGCACTATAAATAAAACCAAAAATCACTTACTTTGCAAATACTGTCCCGCCAAAGACACACCGATGTATTACAGATTAAAACCAAGCTTGATGGTAACAGCTATAAATTAATAGAAACAAGGTTTAACTCGGCACACTGATCTTAAGATATATTATTCAAGTTTTCAATGCCGACACACGTGGTTTTGAGCCGTTTAAAAATGCTAATCAACACGCAACTTGATACATGACGTGGTACGTCGTTAAGTTTCTAATTACTCGATATATTTCATCGAAATTTTGAATCGAGAACCGAGAACGACCAGACACTTCAAAAATTATGATCGAAATGGTATTTTGCGAAGCGATCGCTATTTTAAACATAAGTATTGTTATCAGCCCCCTCCAACTGAAGGTAAGGGGTGTGGCTTCTGAATACCGCAATGTCTTATCACTGCTATCAGGATTCTTCGCAGCCTATCATCTTCAGTTCTCACTTCGGGTGTCCATTGTCACCGCGGCGTTTCGAGGAAGCGCAATTGTCCGGAAACTCTAGTAATAAGGGTGCCTATTAGTTAAGGCGTTTGACCACTGACCGAACTCGTGGGGCGGGTCACTGGTTTTCAAATAAAAATAGCCATCAACGCCAACTATTATCAGTCATCGTTTAGCTCCACTCAGATACGTGCGTGTTTTGATTGTCAAATACCAGCTTAATTAATACACAGGCGTTTGTGTACTTCGATAGTTTTTTTTTTATTAATTAATAATTGCCTGTATAAAATATCTGTTAATTTTCGATTCATTAAAAATACCGGTGTACAGTTAGTGCGTTAACGATCCGATGATCGTAAGAGTCGGTTTTACTCGATGTGAAGTTAATGTAGAAGATTGTGGACATCACTAAACTGGTAGGTGTTAGGCTCAATATGTTATAGATTTGAATCGTGACTGGAAACGATCCTCCTGTTTGTGCTTATAACTGAATGAAATATGCATGAGTGTATTACAATGTGTGTTAGTGCATTCATTAGAAACCCATCTAGAGATAAAGCAACTGCCGCCGGTTATATACAGAGACACTCTTTGTTAGGAATTACTAGTGAAATGTATTATGCAATTCCTTGGAAATTCTTTTAGTTTTGTTCATAGTGGCAAATGTTGAAGACTATGTCTTGTTTATAGATAGATCGTCAGACGTATGTGTACACACGTTGGTCTAGTCTGACATTAAACAAATATTTTTTTTTAATATGTTTTCGTAATAATTAACCACAACCTCCAAAAACAAGTTTACAACAAACGTGACGCTTTGATGTCGATCTGCATAATATAACTACCAATATCAGCGACCCGCATTTGAACTGCTGGATATCTGTGAAATAGTTATTCGAAAGCAATTCAAAGACAGGCCGACGTCACATTACACGTGCCCCATATACCACGTTGCAACACATAATAAATTATGGCATAATATTCATTTTATCCGTACTGTTGGTTTTTACATAAGTTATATAAAAACCTGACTGTATTTAAGACCGGGCAGTCTACTTCTACTCATAATTTACAGTAATCCATAGCTTTACAATAAATCACGGACTATGTCAATGTCACCCCGATAAACAGTGTATGAATGATCATTTTTCTAACGTTAGTTTCTTTCTGTTGCAGGTGGGTCGAGGAGAATTATGCGTGGTGCGTGCGCGTGCGCGGTGGTCTGTGCGCTGGTAGCGGCGTGGTGCGCGGCGCTAGAGGAGCCAGCGCGCGCGGCGGCTGAGCGGCAGTTGCTGCGGCTTCTGGGGCTGCCCCGGAGGCCGCCCGCTCCACGCCGCGCCACGCCTGTACCGCCTGCCATGCGCATACTGTACGACGCCGATGGCGCATTGCCAGCGCCCGCAGCCAACACGGCGCGCTCCTACACACACACACCGACGCGCCTCGACGCGCGCTTCCCCGCCGACCATAGGTTCCGCCTCTACTTCAACATTAGTGGCGTCCCTAGCGACGAAGTCGCACGCGGTGCCCAAATCACCTTCCAGCGCGCCGAGGGTACCGTCGGCGCTCAAAGACTGCTACTCTACGACGTTGTTCGGCCTGGTCGAAAGGGACGAACGGAGCCGATACTTCGGCTGCTCGACTCCGTGCCGCTTCATCCGGCGGATGGCGTCGTTTCGGCCGACGCGCTCGGAGCAGCGCGCCGGTGGCTCTCGGAGCCCGAGCAAAATCATGGACTATTAGTGCGTGTGATAGAGGAGGGCGAGCGGAACGTGGACGCTCGGACGCCTCATGTGAGAGTGCGGAGACGCGCGACAGAAGATGAGCAGGAATGGAACACGCGGCAGCCACTCTTGCTGCTGTATACAGAGGATGGACGCGCGAGAGAGGCCCGGGAGAAGGGCGAGACGCTTCTCGTGCGGAACAAGCGTGCAGCGCAGAGACGGCGCGGCCATCACAGACGCAAGGAGTCGCGTGAAATCTGTCAGCGGAGGCCGTTGTACGTAGACTTCGCGGAGGTTGGGTGGAGTGACTGGATCGTGGCCCCTCATGGCTACGACGCATACTATTGCCAGGGCGACTGCCCATTCCCATTGACAGACCACCTCAATGGCACGAACCACGCTATCGTGCAAACGCTGGTGAACTCTGTGAACCCGGCAGCGGTGCCGAAAGCGTGTTGTGTTCCGACACAGCTCTCCTCAATATCCATGTTGTATATGGATGAAAACAATAATGTGGTGCTCAAAAACTATCAGGACATGATGGTGATGGGATGCGGTTGCCGATGACGAAGGCGCCCTCTCGCCCAGTGCGGACCTAGTGATATCTCGTGGACCCAGTGTACATATAGTGACGGCCTCGACAATTGTAAATACTGTTTGTGTATATATTTGTGTAATTATTATTTTATTAAAAAACAGATGTAATAAATGATGTAATTTTAAAGTCTACTTTTTCTCATTTACTATATTCCTCAAAAATAATGTAACCTTGTAAATAGGCTTAATTACAATATTTAACGAGTTCAGCGTCAAATCAAATTTATACAACGTCAACGTAACTTTTCCACTTATAAAAGCAACCCGAAGGTGATGCTGGCCATTCATCATAAATACGAGTGTGTTTTGTTTAGCGACAATGGCGTCAAAGGTCACGCTTGTTACGTAGTCAAAATAATGGTTTATGGAGCGTCTACACGAGGCTTTTAAATGTACGAGTTATTGTTATTTAAAATTTTGATAAGCCCCAAAAACATTGAGAGATAAGTTGCTTGTACAGAACGGTAGTTTGATAATACTACTACTCAACCCATAAATGACTCACGGCTGAGCCGGTCCTCCATCCATAACAGAGAGGGTAATTAGCCTACTGTGCTGGCCAGGCGAGTTGGCACAGGGTTTCATATCGAGATTTCCTTCTCTTGTGGCTGGGTTTTCCTTTTGTCGGCTCTTACGACACCCTCAGGATAAAATGGAGTGGTGACACTATGTATTCTAAATCCGTCACCACACGGACGTTAGTTTGATAACCACCATGCAACTGAATTAATACAGGGTGTAACGAAAACCCTAGAGCCTTCCAACGCAAGGCTATTCAAAAGAAGCAGTCTTGTGTTTAAAATTATTTTTTATCTCGAAGCTTAAAGGAGATATTGACGTTTTTCTGTACCAGATTTTAATTACTAAATATGGCTTACGGAGAAAACGAATTCACTAGCTATCGTTATAATTATCTGAAAAACTTAGTAATCTGACTAACATAATGTTTCTTGGCTCTCTGGACGCATTACTCGAGTTTGACTCAACCAATAAAAAATGGCTTTTTAATTTTCAGAAAATTTTAATTGTGTTGCTCGTATGGATACTGTTATCCATACGAGCAATACAATAGATCTTTTTTGATACTACAGGGTAAAATCCTACAGAGTTTCTATCGCAAAACGAAATAGGCAAAGTGAACATTTACCTTCATAGGTTTCGACTGGAAATCTATCATAAATCACTGAAAATCCAGTCAAAATGTTTGTAAATCCCGAAAGTTTAAAAAAGCTATCAATCCTTTCCATAGCACTATAATTTTTTACCCCCTGTATAGTCTGTCACTGATTAGCGCCAGGCTTGACGCATTCAATCGCAGTCCCAAGCATTTTGCAAATTGTCACTGAATAACAAAAATATAGTCCATCATATTATTGTCTGATGATATGATGATTTCATTTCACCTACGATAATCTGGTAGCCAGAAGGCTTCGATAATTTAAAGAAAAGCATACACACACACGTAGGCCCATAGACATGACGGCTACATCTACTACTATCTATTTTTTTAATATATTTGTCCGGTGATGATGGAATGTAATGTGGAAGCGCTCCGACCCACTAAAACCGAACTATGGCCAAGGATTTTGGTCCCCAATGAGGGAGCATGCTCTGCTACCCTGAGGTTGACCTCTGCGTGCTTCCTTAGGCTAAGCGTCCATGAACCTAAAAGGTTCAAATTGGATAATTGATATGTTCAAATTCAGAAAAACATTGGTTTTATGGCAGGGCCAGATTTAGAGGTCCAGAGGCCTCGGGGCAACAAAGGAGTGGAGGCCCCCTTGCCCCAAATTATTTTCCAAATAAAATGAACAATTTTTTTCAGTCGAGTTTGTCAATAAATAATTTATTGTGAACCCAAGTAGATTCTCTTAGTATTTAACAAACACATATGAATATAATCACAAGAATTATTTGAAATTACTAGGTTTACTAGTTGAAATTTGAAAGATGTTTTTTTTCCGAAGTCTCTATTGTGGAGGCTCCCTGCTTGTTGAGGCCCCGGGGCTTTCGCCCCGGTTGCCCCCCCCCCCTAAATCCGGCCCTGTTTTATGGCCTTCTTCAGAGATAATTTCAAATACAGAAATAGTACTTGTGTTTACTAATAAGCATCCCTTATTTGATGCTTACCTCGGAATTAGTCATCTACATATTCCAATATCAATATAAATCTTTCAATAACTACGTCACCGAAAGAACATTAGGACGATTTATCGGGAAATATCGGCAACGGCACTTGGGAATAACATAATTAGCATGTGACTCGTACGCTCTGACGCATCGTGTAGAACTGCCTTTAAATCAGGCTGGGGTCGTTTAGAATCAGTGTCAACCTCGCAGTAAGGTCAGTAATGCATCACTAAAGGAACAATCAAGTTATTGTAGGCTGTGTCAAATGCATTTCATGCTAACATTGGGCGGAACAATAATTTAAACGCTGAGACGAATTGTATTGAATCATACGCCAATGTTTTGACTCGGTACGCTTTGAATATTCAAGTTCGTAAGAGCTTTTAAGCCGTGAACAATTGGTTTATTTAACCCAAACAAATTGTACTATGATGTGAATTTACTGGGGTTTTCTGACGTAACGTTCCTCGCTATAATACTTTATGACGTATATGCGGCGTAATAAAGTCTTACACTGGCTACATCCACGGATTTACTGTAGCCTTTATTGGGTTAGCCTTTCTCTTACTTGTGCATGAATTTATTTAGGTTTGTTTATTTAGTTATTTAAATAAAAGAAATCGCCGGTATATAATTAATGTCTCAAGCCTGTATACGGTTGTGATGAAATAAAACATCATATTGACTAGTAATTTGTTTTATATTTCACTAGTGGCCCGCCCCGGCTTCGCCCGTGCAAAGCAGGGGTGGGTTATACGTATAAACCTTCCCCTTGAATCACTCTATCTATTAAAAAAAACCGCTTCAAAATCCGTTGCGTAGTTTTAAAGATTTATGCATACATAGGGACGGACAGAAGAATGCGACTTTGTTTTATAATATGTAGTGATAGTGATAGTGATAGTGATATAGCAGCAATAGAACAGAAAGCATTTGTTATTTTTTATTACTTATTTTCGTACGTATCATCTGTATCATATAAGTCTAGTTTTCCCAGAGGCATTTTGGTAATTATGTTCCAAATTTTGGTTCTAAGCATATCATGTTTCCAAGAAACACATAGCTAGGCCGCATTTATTCCCGCGAACAGAGTCATGGGTAGACGCTTGTACATAATATTATGCTCTTTGCATACGCGCGAGAGGCCGCATTCCAGCGAGGAAATCCATCTTGTTGAAGTGTATAGCGTTGCCAAGTGCGTGGTCTAACGTGGTATTCCACGCATTGAAACTTATTTTAGCTACATATAATGAACTTAATATGGCCACAACAACGTGCTCATTTATTTTATGAAACAAATTACCAGTTCCAAAATTGAAATTACTTCTTAGTCGTTATCTCTTGCTGGTTGGTTGAATTTAAATATAGTGTTAAAATTTCAAATTTTTTAATATTTGCCTGTGATCCTCTGTATTGTAAGCTCTATTGGTAAGCTCTATTTAATTTTCATTTATTCATCCTTACGATTATGATTACCAGAAAAGTAAGGTGTATTTAAAAAGAGAACCAAATATTATGTCAAAATAAATTGAAGAAACCATTAAATTTGCGGAACTATCCATGGACTACAGTTCACCTCAGGTGGCCTACAAGTATGTTCGCTATTTCATACAAAAACCGCATTATAGACTGTTTATAAAGTCGTCGGGAACGTTGAGACAATATAAAATTGAATTCCATTTAGAGTGTGGCGAGCATGTCTCTGAATTTCAAATATTTCGTCATAAGGCCGCTATATATCATGTTTTGGCCGAAGCGCGCGGCACGGGCGCAGGAATGCGCGCCGTATAATTTGGCCGGCCACCCGGCAACGCCGCGTCTGCCGCACCACCCTACGTCTATATTATCAGTAGATAAATTCAAGCTTTGTCTTTGCCTCGTATTTCGTCCTCTCTAGATTTTGCTTTGTTCTTTTTTTCGTTCGCTCCGGAGGGCACAAAAAACTGAGTGGAGCGAACGAAGTGGGTATAATTTATTTTATAGTCGGCTCGCTCGTAACTCGACGGTGGACGGTTGGACGCCGATTTATCCCCATCTCAATGTAATTAACGTAAATGGATTGGCTGGGGTCGGTGTTTGTGAGCGGTGGCCGTATGCCTTCGCTTCACGCCCTGGCGGTGCTCCGGCGGACCAATCCAAGGAACCTCCGCGGTATTGTGATCCAGCTTAACACAATTAGCTTTTTTTAAACCGCAAACCGAATGAAATACGAAAATCGTTTGTTGATTGCGCAGTCTCGGATGAGAAGCGCGGCGTCTTATCCCTAAGGGAATTATAATTGTTTTGCATTCTTGCACGGGCACAAAAACAAAAGACCTCGGACCGGGCGGCCCCCCGCGCTGCGCTGCCTGCAGCTCAGACTAAAGTCTGACGACTCACATTCTCCGAGACAAAAAGCTACAAATGAATTGGGACATTCAACTTGCGTTTTCACCCAGGCCTTTATTTTGGCTCTTATCAGCTCTAGGATAGTTTAACTTAGGTTTAGGCAGAGGAAAATGGGAAAGCTAATAATTTAATAGCATCTACAAAAGTACAAAATTTTTACGAAAAATGTATGTCTATGTCAGATTGCTAAATTAGCTAAACCATGAAGATACATCTTCCTGCTGTTTCTCCATGTTCCGCGATACCTTTATTTCTGTGTTTCTGATGAGCATTTGCTTTTATTTATTCACGAACGATGTTCATTTGTGATGAATCAATCCTAGAAGATTACCGTTGTTGTTCTTTTTAAATTTTCAACTTGGTTAATAAAAATCGATGGCTAAAATGTAACTATTTGCCTATTTGCGTTACTTGATCTAAAGTGAACGATGTGCATTGTTTCAGTAACTATGCTGTACATTTTTCATAGCGTAACAAATAGTTCAGTTGACAATATTTTTATGCAAAAGCAATAAAGTAATATGAAGAAAAAACCAGTTTAATTTGTGCATGCTTGGAATATTTTAGAAGAGGCGCGCGGTCGTTGGCCGCTGTGCGCGCCGAGCAGCCTGCATCGACTCGGCCATAGACTAACTTGAGCAGAAGAAAATTTCATGGGCCTAATATTCTTCTACTAAAACCACGTCTCACACTGTTGGGATTTCAATTGTTTTTTTTTACAATCGGATGTATAGCATTTATGGTACTAAAACTAATAGGCTCAGCTTATAATAAAACTAGCTTTTGCGCGCGGCTTCGCCCGCGTGGGCTTCGGACCCGTGCTTATCTCTATGCATATTATTGTTTATGAACATAATCGGTTATTGTGACTAAACTATGATAGTTAGATATGTGCACTCGCACTTTTTTGTAGATCTGTATGATAAGACCTACAAACCCGTAGTACATCATTTTGTTCTATCGGACCAGTAGTTCCTGAGATTAGCGCGTTCAGACAAACAAACAAACTCTGCAGCTTTATATATTAGTGTAGATTTGTGTTTTTTTAGAGGTAGGATACAGTCTTGACCCTTACGCAAGAGAAGGAAAACTTGATACGAAACCATGTGTCAACCCGTCAGGCCAACGTGGCACAGTAGGCTAATTACCCTCCATGTAGATGGAAGAGGCCCGACTCAGCATTGGGTCATTTATGGGCTGAACAGTAGTAGTAGTTATAGTAGGATATAGTCTATAGTAGTATATTTTAAGTAGTATAGTAGGATAGACTATTGATCTGAATCATTTCCTGCAATGTGCAAATCTCGTGAAAACTTAACACATCATTAGTAATCTGAGTTATGTTACGATTAGATTCTCGCCAATGATCCGGTATTAACTATTATTTTTAAGAAATAACAAACACGTGCCACTTGTCTATGACACCATAGATGTCGTTTTCGTACGTGCCATTACAACACAAAATTATCTGACCCGGCAGTCTTAGTACTGCCTCAATCGATAAATAAGAGTAAAACTTTTTTATAAAATAAACTTAAAACAAACAAAAGGAATCGTCAAGCGTCACGTCAAAGCAAAAGCAAAATTTTTGTTTCTATTTAATTCCGAGCATTTACATATTTTCTTACCCTGTACACCTAACATTTCAAGACCAAAATCCGTTCTCGAGTTTTAGCGAGATTAACGAACAGCAATTCATTTTCATTTATATGTATATAAATAGATAGATAGATTAGGAGAAATGTGACCCAAAACCATTACTATTGGCATAACTCAAAATTGAAGTAGATATCTTTTTCTGCAGTAATTTATTTCTTTAACTTAGAATATTTGCACTAGTTATTAGTGATGATAAGCTTTAATTCCTTTCGGTTTTAAGGTGATTTATGCTCTTTTTATTCTACATGTTTGTAAATTCAAACTGTTTCCGTTCTCTCCATTGCAGAAATAAATATATTGCTCTTTGTCTGGGGAGCGCCTCCATATTGTGACAACCCGCAAGTCAGTTTTTAAAAGCACTTATCTTTTATCGATATAATAAAGCACATGTTTTTACCCTCTCACTACACAAAATAACAATCGTACTGCACATTAACCGCCTACGCTCTGAGGATTTCGCTGTTTATCTCGATTTGTCTCATACACACCAGAAACTCGTATTCGAAACATCGAATACCTACTTAGTAATTTCGTTTTCTTCTTACCAATATTAGTAGGCCAAACTTAAATATACTACATCTAAAACTTAAAAATATACATTTAATGGGGCAAAGTTCATCCAAAACAAAACACTTCATCCAGACTTGCTTCCCTTGGAGAGGGTGCCCAAAATGCTGATGACATTGTCTCGGTGTATGACGAGGCTTACCAGCTTTCTGGTGTTCGTTGACCCGTGTGTTCTTTAAGTCTAGAAATAAATATATGTGAAATAATGACTCAATCATATACAATTCTCAAGTCACGGTGTTCGTTATTAAACTCCTCCGAGATGACTCAACCGATTTTGATGAAATTTTATATTCACTATTGGTAGAATTTGGAATCGGACAACATCTATTTTACATCCCCCTAAATGCTAAGTAAGGGTGGTCCTAAAAAAATATCACAAAAATCCTACCTAAAGAAAAATACCTCAAAATATTTTTTTAATTTTTTAGACAGTAAATTGTTATTTTTTTATGATGCAACATACAAAAATACATACAACCCTAAATTTCCCTTCCATCATTTGCGGGGTCAGCTGGTAATGATATAAAAATGAAAATATGAGCTGCACCTATTAAAATGTGATAGAATGAAATTAGACGTTAATTACCCTCCATACAACAGGAGGAGGCGTGACCCAGCAGTGGGTCATCTACGGGCTGCTTAGTAGTAGAAGAAGTAAATAAATATTACTCAAAACTCAAACTCAAAAGGAACTTTATTTACGTAGGTTTCGTCACAAAACTCTTATAAATCGTCACATTTATAAACACCATTATCATCTTACGGCCCCTGTCCCACACTGCGTGGTAGTCTCCACACACACCTATCAGTCGTCATACCTACATTCACACCTTTCACACACAACTCTTCACTCCTACAATCCCTCCATCTCCCCTGATCGCTCACAATCCCTGCGTCCACTCACATTCATGCCGAAACTTCATAGGTAGACTTAACTAAATATAAAAATCTTTTAATATATCATACGTCGCCATTTCAGACTATAAATGACCCGTTGCTGAGTCGGACCTCCTCCAAGATCATGGAGGGAGATCAGCCTGTGCCACACGAGTTAGCACAAGGTTTGTGTCAACCTTTCTTTCTCTTGAGGCTCGATTACATGGCTCTTGAGTTTCCATATCCACTTCTGACGACACCATCCGATGGTCTACCAATTCCGGTTGGTGCCAATATGTATTCTAAATCGGTCACCACTTGTACAGTCCCCGTCAATCTTTATGGACGGTTTGAATGTTCGGCAGCTGCGTGCCGCGTGAGTATCTTTTGTATTGACGTACAGTCCGCGCCAATCTTTATGGCCGGTCTGAATGTATCCGCATTATGCTGCGCACAACACAAAATCAGGTATCAACGGGACGTACGCGGGGCGGGGAGGCAGGGCACGCCCGCGCGCGCCGTTTTTCACCCGCAAGCGTCCTCGCCACCCGCGTGTTAGTGTGAGTGAGCTACGTTCGTATTGGTTATTAAATGTACGATGCGCAAGTTCGTACCCACGGCTACCTTCAGAGCGGCCATAAAGATTGACGGGGACTGTACCAACGTTATAATGTATATCTGCTGTACTCAAGCTATCATAAATTTCTTCGGATCAAAAATTACATACTTTATATATACATAATTATACATACCAGTAGTCGCGTGCCACGATAGACCTAGCACTTGATTTGTTTGTCCCGTACGCACCTCTACACCGCAATCGACTTTCACCTTGAGGCATCACACGTACACAAATAACGTTATCAGAAATCTCGCATAACACCGCGACAAAAAATAATGAGTTATTTTTTGCCAGCAATACACGTTGGCCGAGCTTAGGCCAACGCGAGCGTAGGCAATTTATCACAAGGCAAGTGCTTACATTGGTATCGGCGTTCACTCGGCCATGCTGGGCCAACGTATATTGCTGGCTTAAGGTTTTTAAATCGACACTCGCGAGTGAATATCAAAAGCCAGTAATATACGTTGTCCCAGCATGGCTGAGTGAACGCCAATACCAACGTATAGACGGTATATTTGCATTGTCTGGCCATCGCTCGGTGTCGCTCGCCTAGTTGGTTTCGATACACTTGCCCAACATGTAGGCAGTAGCACTTGCCTTGTATTAAATTGCCTACGCTCGCGTTGGCCTAAGCTCGGCCAGCGTGTATTGCTGGCATTAGGCAGTTGTTAGATGAGCAGCCTTTGGATCACACTACCCCGGTTCAATTCCGGGGTGGGGCAAGTGTCTTTGTGTACACCAGAGGCACTAGCTCCGAGTCTGGGTGTCATTTGTGTTCGTGAATGTCATGTTTGTAAACTGCCCCCGCAATACGTGTAAACTATTGCAGGGGTTTCGTTTAAAACAAAAAAACGGATAAGATTAGAACACCTCGGTGCTAAAGATCTTTTTTTAATTTAGTACCTCATGTTCATATCAATGTCCGTGTGATGACGGATTTAGAATACATAGTGTCATCACCCCATTCCTTCTTGAGGGTGTCGTAAGAGCTGACAAAGGGAAATGACAAGGCGGACAACCTAGCCGCAAGAGAAGAAAAACTTGAAAAAAAAACCCTGTGCCAACCCGTCTGGCCAGCGTGGCGCAGTAGGCTAATTACCCTCTCTGTGAGAGGAGGAGGCCCGACTCAGCAGTGGGTCATTTATGGGCTGATAGTTGTAGTTCATGTCAATGTGTATTTGTTGAGCGGGGGTTGCTAACTCTACATTTGAATCAGGGCTCCACGGTTCATCATCATCATCAGGCCACATTAGTCCACTGCTGGACATAGGCCTCCCCTAAAGAGCGCCATAGCGCCCTGTCTTCAGCTTGACGCATCCAGATCATAAATCACAGATAGTGATAGTTTGCCCATTTGCGTATTTTGCTTTCTGAATTCCATATCAGAAATGAGTGGGGAGTACCGAAATGTATTCTAAATCTGTCACCACACGCAATTCAACGAATAGGATGCGTGCATGCCCGACGCAGCAACGAGCCATTAATGGGTTGAGACGATGATGCATTCGTCGTCGTTTCAGCCCATGAATGACCCACTACTGAGTCGGGCCTCCTCCAAATTCGTGGAGGAAAATTAGCCTACTGCCACACTGGAAACACGGGTTGGCACAGGGTTTGTATCAAGATTCCATAATGATGTCTTAGGTTTTCACGATCATTACACATTGCAGGAAATGATCTCTTCACGGTTATGATCGTTTATTTATTTTATTCTTTATAAAATAAAATTATTGAATAAAATAAAATAAAACGATCATAACCGTGAAGAGATCATTTCAAGATTCCTTCTCTTGCGGCTAGATGATTGGCTTCTTGCGTTCCCTTAGTCGCCTCCTACGACACCCTCGGGATGGTATGGTTTGGTGTGTCACCAAATCCGTCTAATCCGCCTAATACGAATGCCATATAAAATGGGGGATGACAATAACTGTTCTCAAGCCGTCGATGCACCGGTTAGAAAACCAGTATTAAATGCGACTCGTCTGAATATGCAAAGTAACTATACAATACACGTTACAGTTCACGTGTCAGTGAAGCATTGCAGCTCTCATCGTGTGTTAAGCTTCGATGTACGCTCTCAACTCGCTGTATCGTGTTACAACATTGTAATAGAAATTCCTGAATGATAATTACCTGGCAATAGCTTTCTACGACTTAGCCTGTATGTGACCAACTGTTAACTAGTGCCTCCTAAAGTTACATGGAGGGCAATTAGCCTACTCTGCCACGCTGGCTAGACGGGTTTCGCTTCAAGTTTTCATTCTCTTACGGCTAGGTTATCGGCCTTGTCATTTCCTATTGTCGACTGTTACGAAACCCGCAGGATAAAGTGGATGGCGACCTCGAATCCGTCAAATCTCATCTACCACAAATTGCAATCATTTACCAGCCGTTCGGAATGAAGCGAAACTCGTGTCAAGAAGTCAAGAAATAAAACAGAACATGGGCAAGGACAGTCCGTGTGGATATTAAATATATAACCCTGTTCCAACCCGTCTGGCCAGGGTAGCACAATAGGCTAATTTACCACCATCCATTGGAGGAGGCCCGACTCAGCAGTGGGTCAGGGTCATTAATAGGCTCAACAGTAGTAGTAGAAGTACCACCCCATGCCATCCTGAGGTCGTAAGCCAAAAGGCAAAACATGAAACGGAATCCTTTTTTTTTGTTGTCGCTAGGGAAATGCTTTATGCATACCACCGCCCCTCGGGGGAGAGGTCGGTGATTATGTGGGACTCCAACAAGGGTCGTCTACCCAAGAGTCGTCTACCCACTAAAACGCCAGCGGTATACCCTCACACGGCGCGCTTGGGGCGCCACAAGTTCGCGTAAACGCAGTCTACTGTGGCGGCCCGGCATGGGAGGCCCTGGCCGGTATGGCCCCACGGATCATTGAGGCACTCAAGGCCCCTCATCACGACAAGGTGGCAGCACAGTCCAGGGGGATGAAACGGAATCCTGTGTCAACCTGTCTGGCTAATTACTTTGTGTAATGGGAGGATGCTCGACTCAGAAGTGGGCCATTTATGGGCTGAATAGTAGTAATAGTAAGGAAACGAGCGCTGCGTTTAAATATACGGTGATGGTGATGAGCACGATAATAGTGTACGCTAGACAGACGTACCTAGCTATTTTATTTCTGGCATCGAACCCGCGTCCTTGGCGCCGACCTTATTGCGTAACACCGGTTTGGTAATGCGCACAAGCACGCTCTATGTATAGTTAGTTGTTCTCAATCAACTTGAGCACAAAATGCCGTGGTGGGAGAAAGTACGCGCATGTAATCAGGCTATCACTTGGTTTACACGTCCTTTGTCCGCCAAATACCGCCATTGAGACACAAACACCGATTTTTGAGCAATTCTCAAGTGGTTCAGGTTTAATTGTACCCATCTGTAATTGTTCGTTATGACGAATATTTATTTAATAGCTCTACCCTTCAAATAAATTTGAAGGAACGACATTACAAAAAATTTCATTTCTTTTTTTTGTACAGAACCTTCTTTAGCTCATGCACAACACATTGCTGAAGATCATAACATGATCAAATGCATAGTTGACGATTGTATAAAGGACATACAGATAAACATTCATGTTTCTACTTAACTAGCTTATCCAGCAAACTTCGTACCGCCTCAGAATCAATATATATATTGTCTCACCTTTTAAACCTTCCACGAATATTTCAAGACCAAAATTAGCCAAATCGGTCTAGCCGTTCTAGAGTTTTAGCCAGACTAACGAACAGCAATTAATTTTTATGTATATAGTTTTTGCTCCATATATGAAGCCACATATGAAGGATTCATTCAATTTTCTTCATAATCATGTTTTTATATCAAAACTCCCAATGTAGCAAACAGTTCACACTTATTTCTAATGCGTTATCAAATCAAAACTCATTTAATCAAGTTAGCCAAGTCAAATAATAAAATAAAATTTAAAAATTGAGAATTTACCACCGGTTCGGAATACAGGTCTATAGAAAAGTGCCGGCAAGAAACTCAGTAGTTGCTTTTTTTTAGAATGAACATTTTGATCCATATTTTACAGTAATTCTTTTGCTCCTTGCGGAACCCTAAAGAGTATCAACACAAGTCCCCAGGTGTCAGCGTCACCGATGAAGAATAAATGGTGTAGGCTTTACTTATTGTTTCGAAGCCAGATTTTTATTTTAGTATAAACATCTAAGTGTTGTAGAGCTATAAAAGCGGAGGAGAAGGCAATATTTTTTAATCTGCACACTTGATAAAATTATTGATTTAAAAATTTACCACATTTTAATCGTACTTATTGGTTTTTACAAGTTTTTATAATATACTGCTAGATGTTATCCGCAAAATTGTCTTGTAGACTTAAAATTCCTTACAAATCCTACAAAATATTAATAGGTTATAAATTTTAACCTATTAATATTTATAAACTTATAAATTTACGATAATTCCGTGTGAATGGATTTAGAATACATAGTGTCGTCACCCCATTCCATCCTGAGGTCGTAAGAGCCGAAAAAAGGAAATTACTGGGCTGATAAACAAGCCAGAAGGAAAACGTGAAACGAAACCATGTCTACCCCTTTTGTAGACTAATTAACGCTCCCTGTGATGGGAGGAGTAGAAGTAGTATCTTCATTTTGCGTTCATCTCGCTCTGTCATTTTGAACATCTCTCTCACGCCGCTTTGATTCCCAAAAGCCGTATCCAAACTCTATAGTAAGCTTGTCAATCATGGATGCGTAGTGAAAGTGGCTGCTAACCTCTCGTGTTCTGGCGACAAGGCCGACCGCAAGCGGCTGGTACTCATAGACAACTATCCAATGAACTGTTATGTCTAATGCCTGATTTACATTATGTTGCAGCAGTTCAATTCCTGCTTCGATCATAAACTAACAGTTTATGATAATGTACTCCTTCGAATCAAATGTTTCTTTGCTATTCATTTTGTTAGTATTTTATGTTCACAAATCTTTGCAATAGTTAATCTTTGCATAACTTCATTAAGTTGTGTGTTTAGGCTTAGGGTACTGCAGTCAGTTTACATTTTTGTTATAAAGCTTATAAAACGTAAGATTTTTATAATGTTCCCATCCATAATTTATATCTAAGAACATTTTTAGAGCTAAGAAAATATACTAAAATAGATCTTAAAACATTCCATGAAAATCATATGCGGTAATTTTTTTATTAAAACTCTACGATCAGAATATTTTATTTTGCAACCTATTTGCATTTTACCAGTTTATAATTATTGACCAGTGTTTTTCTCGTCGTAATGACACATTTGGTCAAGATCTATCTATAACTAGAGTTATCTTAAGAGAGCATCAAACAAATTTATCGCACAATTTTTGTCCATGCGTACCGTTAGCAATGTGGTTATAAATTGGTTAGACGACAATATTTACTGCTATATTTACATTCATTATATTATACAGTAGATGTTAGCTTTTAGGAAAGATAAAACTCTTATTTTATAAGTGAGAAAACACAGTTTGAATTGGAGTTTAGACGTGAGTCGACGAATTTAGAACAGATATGTACCTATTATAACAGATTTTATAGCCTATAAACAGATATGTATGGGGTTATAGTAAAATAATTATTACGTGTATTTATCTTTTCGTCAAACGCGTGATTTCTAAACCGAAAAGATTTTTGTATGGGGGGGGGGGGGATTTGGTAGCTTTAATCATCACGTGATTAATGGACAAGGTGTAAGCCTTCGTCTGCGGCCGACATTATTGTCAAATAGTTTTTATTTATAGTCCATAAAACTCGGAACCAAGAACGAGCATGTTGTCAAAGAATACCGAAAATTGCCCTACTACAAATATTTTTGGTTACTTATTTCACGTTTTATAGCAAAAAAGGTGTGCTGAACCGATATTGATAACATTTCTATAGGACCAATCCTAATACTAATCAGTCAAAAAACATTCTAAATCGGTTCTTAATGATGGACTTATGCAGTAACACGCATACAAAAACACTTGGAGTTTAGTCTCTGAGGTATACTACTACTCATCCCATAAATGACCCACTGCTGAGTCGGGCCTCCTGCCATCACTGGAAGGGGGGTTAGCCTACTCGGGCACGCTGGCCAGACGGGTTGACAAAGGTTTCGTTTCAAGTTTTCCTTCTCTTGCGGCTAGGTTTTCGGCCGTATATTTTCCTTTTGTCGGCCTCAGGATGAAGTGTCCTGGCGACACTATGTATTCTAAATCCGTCACCACTCGGAACATGTGGTATTCAATGAAGGTAGGTTCCCTATAATATGGTTGAGGAGGGCGATGGCTGCCGCATGCGTCATGCTTGTGAACAGTTGCCGTTGCTGGGGGTGGGTTGGCTTGGGCATTAGAAGGTTACTATTGTCGACTAGATCTGGCCGATGTTTGGCCCTTTGGAACTATTGCGCGAGTTTGCTCTCACAAATCTGTCTTATAACCAGTCTTGTACCCAAATGGCGATCTAAAAAGAGCAACTACATTGTTTCTTGCCGGCTCTTCTCTGTAGAGGTGCATTCCGAACCGGTGGTGGATGGTAAATAATTAATTTTAAATGGTAAATTTTAAATTTTATTTTTTTGTTTGCCTCGTCAAAAGAGCTCTAATGAGCCAACTTGATTAAATGAGTTTTGATTTGATTTGTTCCACTGAAAATCAACCAACGTTATTCTTATCGTACAAAATTAGTCATTTAAGCTCTACAATGTTTCACGAATTTTCTGCGCTTATTTCTAATTTCCAAAATTTGCTTGGATTTTTCTAAAGTTTTGATAACCGTATTTTACCATCAGTAGTATCGATTGTATGTATCAATTCTTTCGCTATGGCTATACGGTTTTTGTAACACCCTGTATAATCCGGATGTATACAAACCTCCGCTGGGCAAAAGCTCGATTGTCTGACGTGTGGGGCGCGCCCAATCACAGAGTGCCCGGCGGGGCATTCCTCGTTCTGGGTACGTAATTAGACCACTCATGGGCCTTTGTCTAACAGTTCACCTTGCACGATTTAACATTTGCATGTCCGACCTCTTGGTGAGGACGAGACCCTAAACAATAGAAGTTATTTAAGAGATAACATCTTGCTTACTATTCGAAACACGGTGTTTATAAAGTTATTTTATATTCACACTTCCCACTTCCGCTTTATAAGTGTGAATGGGAACGTTGGAAGGGGCAGGCCAAGAAGGGCATTCCATGACCAAATAGGTTATGTCATAAAGAAAGGTCAGGTCAGAAGCACCCTAAACCGACGAGCATGCCTGAAGAGGTTGATGAAAGTGGAAGACGCGAAAGTTGTGAGCCAGGATTGTAGCAAGTGGAAGGTGATCTCTGCCTACCTCTGAGGGAAAAAGGCGTGACTTGATGTATGTGTATGTATTTTATATTCAAGTAAGATTTATACACGAAACTAGTGGCCCGCCCCGGCTTCGCCCGTGCAAAGCGGAGGTGGGTTATACATATAAACCTTCCTCTTGAACCACTCTATCTATTAAAAGAAACCGCTTCAAAATGCGTTGCGTAGTTTTAAAGTTATAAGCATACATAGGGACGGACAGACGACAGCGACTTTGTTTTATACTATGTAGTGATGATAATCAGAATGATAACGGATTTAGAAAACATAGTGCCGTATCACCAACCCATTCTGAGCACTAAAGCTGACTAAAGGAATCAACGACACTAAATACTTAGCTGCAAGAGAAGAGAAGAGAACTTGAATCTAAACTTACGCCAACGCGCCAGTGCGGCACAGAAGGCAAATTTTCCCTCCATGTAATTAGTGGAGGCCCAGCTCAGGCGTTTTTTTTTAATATATAAGACCACTCACGAGCAGGCGGTCCACCTGATGGAAAGTGGTCACCGTCGCCCAGGACATCTGCAACCTAACGGGAGAAGATGCATTGCCGGCCTTCAAGATGGTTTTAGGCGTAGAGATGAATAGTATGTATTTCTATATGTAACCACACTTATACCGTTAGTTTTCTCTTTGAAATTATTTTCAATATTTGGACTAGGAATAGCAATGCATTCAGTGAAAAAATCTGATTTGTTAGCGAATAAATTAATCGTATTTGCTGCAAAGCCATCACAAATACCTTTTTTGTGTGTTGTGAAACTACTACTAATCAGCCCGTATATGAGTTACTCCTTAGCCAGGCCTCCTCCAAATTCATGGGGGAAAATTTGCCTACTGTGCCACTGTGTGGCAATACGGGTTGGCACAGATTCGTTCGAAGTTTTACTTCTCTTGCGACTAGGTGAACCGCCTCCTGCGTTACCTGCGTTCCTTTAGTAGCCTACTACATTCTCAGAATAGTATAAGTACGCGAGTTATTGTTAACTAAATCTGTTCCCACACGAAGATGCAGATTGATACTATCATCATCATCATCATTTCAGCCAAAAGACGTCCACTGCTGGACATAGGCCTCCCCCAAGGATTTCCACAAAGGCCGGTCCTGGGCCGCCCACATCCATCGTTTTCCGGAGACCTTAACCAGGTCATCGGTCCTCCGTGTGGGAGGCCTACCAGCACTGCGCTTTCCGGAACGCGGTCGCCACTCGAGGACTTTTCTGCCCCATCTGGCGTCGGTCCTGCGCGCTATGTGCCCTGCCCACTGCCACTTAAGTTTGGCAATCTTATGTAATCGTGTCCATACTATGCCAATACCTAAATCATACTTAACAAAAAAAGTATCATCCATCGTGATTGAGTCTATCGTGTCAATAATATAAGGCTTTTTATTTCAAGGTTATTTTTTTTCGCTATTCATTACATGTCATTGTCCTCCACCAATTCAGTCACGACCACGTACCTTTTGAGTCTAAGAATACTACGTCGTTAAAATCTCAATACAAGGATCGCTCAATTATGGATATAGCCTTTTTAATTATTACGATCTGGTTCCGTTCAAAAACCGAAGTGCAAAAAGCGTTTTGAAACCTCTTTTACCTTCTTGGTTACCTCTTTTATCCTCATGGCATCAAATGTGTAAGTAAATAACAGTTCTGTGTCTAAATGCCAACACTTTTGTTAATAATATAAAAAATACTTCTACTACTGCGATATTTACTGATACCAACTTAAAAATTTTCTTCTTTCTCTTTTCTTTTCAATAGCTAAGTCCAAAAGTTTGTGAAGTTCTTACCGATACTTCTTCATTCATAAACCAACCTTCTCGACATGTTTTTTAACGGAATGTATTTAAATGACGCCTTATTGTCTAAGGCAGCAAACGCTATCAATAGACCGGGTCACGCCCCGGTTTGGATTCAGGGTCAGGTGGTCTTTTTCTAAACGAGCGAAACCGCGTACCTATTATGTAAAGAGCCTATGTGGCCTGACTACTAATAAAATAAAATATTAAAATAGCAGTTTACTGTTTGCTATAGAGACGTTGGGACCCTGGGGTCGAGCGCTTATAAAGTCTTCTCTGATTAGTCTGGGGCTCCGGGAATCCGGCCAGTCTTTTGAGAACCCTACCTTGCGAAAGTGATTAAGCTCATTTGTATAATTTGTAAATATTTTTTAATTTAGTTTTTATTTTTTTTAAGTTGGTAAAGTATCGAGTTATATTTTTATTAATCTATTTAATTTGAATATTGTTTTTAAATAAACTGATTGTAGTTAAAACATTTAAATTTTGAATCGACTCATATATTCCAAATTCAGATTTATATTTTTGATGTATTTTTCGCCCGGATAGGATTCCTTAGCCGTGGTGTCGTCCTCCTTCTACGAAGTGACTGGTTATTTACATAACGTGGGCTCTCATCTTGTACACACCAAGGCAACGAGGCGAGTATGCACGTACCACTTGGACAAGTAGGTGCAAGTGGAGCAAGTCAGATTGTGCGGTGTTTCGCGGAAGCGTGCCGCTCGGCGTCCGCAAGTCTACGCCGTTGCACCTGCCACCCGCGGGCTATTTTTAAACCAGCCAGCGATAGAATAACAAGTGACAGCCTTAACATACTCCACCTATTAGGAAACCGCTTTTCATTTGAATCGTTCTGCTAAACGTTCGATATTTGAATGGTCGTTTAGTTTTTAGCGGTCAATAACACTATATTGAGGACGGAGGTTTTAATGGCAGTGGAAAAAAATGTGGTGAGCGTGTTTCATTTAGACGTCTATGTCAGAATTCTTTATTTTTAATTTAAATGTTTACTATAGAAGTGTACTCCTACCAAACTCGTAAAGGGTTTTGAAGATAAAAAATATTATTCTCTTGCGCGTGTCGTTAATCGTTTAATCGGACAATAACTTCTACAAGATACCACGAGTACAATATTGAATCCTAGAACACAACTGGTTAACTCCATGCCAGGAGGCAAGCGTACAGAGCCTGCTCCATTGCCACTTCAACCGGTTATTTTGGTACATCGTAACGTAAGCACGGGAATGAAATGCACACAGGCAAATCTGTGTCTGCCGCTATAATACGATCGTAGACCAGCGGACTAGTTCAGTTTCAGCAACTGGCTCTTCTGGATGTCTATCATATCCATAATTTGTGTGAAATATCTGACCTCGACCATGCTTCGGAAGGCACGTTAAACCATTGGTCCCGACTGCCATTCTGCCATCTATGGCAGTTGTTACACGTAATCAGTAGCAAAAAAACTGACAGCTGGTCATTTCAGCCCATAAATGACCCACTACTCAGTCAGGCCTCCTCCAAATTCATGGAGGAAAATTAGCCTACTGTACCATGCTGGCAAGGTAGGTTGGCACAGGGTTTGTATCAAGTTTTCCTTCTCTTACGGCTAGGTGATCTGCCTCTTGCGTTCTTTTAGTCGCCTCTTACGACACCTTCAAGACGGTATGGGTTGGTGACATTGTGTATTCTTAATCCGCCACCACAGGGACCAAATAAGGTTAGACTGAAAATTCGGGAAAAGGCTAAGGAAATATAAGATTTGTTTATTTAAACTAGGTTTTAGATGTAAGTACACATTACACATGTTCAGTGGACACGAGAAAATATTGTTTACGACGTATTTGCGCAGTATCTGTGTAAATCAATAATTTTCCGTGATGTGTTAAATACATCTGCATAACGAGAATGGTTAGTATTTCTGTCGCATTGAACACACCTGGCTGTTAGACTTTGGGAGTGTTGCGACGGCAGCGCGTCTGAGGAGATATCAATGTTTACGTTCATTTATAATGGTGACAAGGCTATTTTGTTACCTACATTAAACGGCTCGGTTTGTTCACGTTTTATGTCCATTACAGGTCTAAGGTGCGTATGTTGATAAAATTCCATAAGGTTTAATATATCATCATCATTTCTTTTCGCTGAAATGATGATCATCATCATAGGCTGAAATGATGATGATCATCATTTCAGCGAAAAGACGTCCACTGCTGGACATAGGCCTCCCCCAAGGATCTCCACAAAGGCCGGTCTTGGGCCGCCTGCATCCACTGCTTTCGGGCGACCTTAACCAGGTCGTCGGTCCGCCGTGTGGGACTACCAGCACTGCGCCTTCCGGAACGCGGTCGCCACTCGAGGACTTTTTTGCCCCATCGGGCGTCGGTCCTGCGAGCTATGTGCCCTGCCCACTGCCACTTAAGTTTAGCAATCCGGTGGGCTATGTCGGTGACCCTGGTTTTCCTGCGTATCTCCTCATTTCCGATTCGATCTCGCAGGGAAACTCCGAGCATAGCCCTCTCCATTGCCCTTTGGGTGACTTTGAGCCTTCTGATGGAGCCCATAGTGAGCGACCAGGTCTCTGATCCATATGTCATCACTGGCAACACACATTGGTTGAAGACTTTTGTCTTCAGACACTGCGGTATTGTATATACGTTACTGCAAAGTCGTAGAACTTTCTATTTTTGACGTCTCGGACCACAAATTGTCCATTGCTGAGACAGGCGTCCCCCAAAAGAGTGTAGCCTACTGCGCCAGATGGGTATGACCTTCTCTTTTCGAAATCATCTCATGCTTTACAACTCTAGAACGTCACTCTCTCCATACATTATGAATTTTCCAGGTTACAAGGTGTAGCTACTTTTTATCCTTATGGTTTTTAATTTATTATTTACAAAGTAAACGATACCCTGCTCTAGGTATAACCGCAGGGGCAGTTTAAAAAACATGTAATTCACAAATAAAAACACTCAGACAGAACCTCACAGTGGAATGCCTTCCCGCGAACCTGTGGCGCCTCAAGCGTGACGTGTGAGGGTATTTAGCTTGGGTTTTAAATTCAAATTCAAAACTCATTTAATCAAGTTGGCTCATTAGAGCTCTTTTGACAAGTCAAACAACAAAATAATATTTAATTTAAAACTAAAATTTTTTTAGTGAGTAGTCTAGTTGTTCCTGGAGTCCCAGAAAATTGCCGATCCTACCCGAGGGGCGGCGGTATGCATAAAGCATTTTCCCAGCGAAATCTTGCCTTTTCTTCTATTGTCGCTCTTAAGATACTCTAAGGATAGAATGGGGTGGTGACAATATGTATTCCAAATCCGTCATCACAAGGATAAAATTACGAGTAGCGCATCAACGAGATTCTTCAACATCAACACAACTCGGATGAATGTAGTGTGAGGTAGCCTCCGTGCCGGTAGAAGATAAATATTATCTCAAACGATCAGCGGAGACCGTGTTTGTGCACTGTGTTCGACATGTTTACGTAACAGTGTTCAGAAGTCGGACCGGCCACGGCAAACAGCAACGGTGCTTACTGTAGTGCACACACCGACTTGTTTGCACAGTTGCTGGCATCGGCCACTTCACAAAACGGGCTCGTGAGCGCTTTGTGCACCACCGATTCATCTTTTAACGTAGATGGTTATTAGTAGATACCTTTTTTTACCTCTGAGGTGGCACTTAAGCATACGGCTCGTATGTTAAGCCTTACCGTCGACTATAGATTAAATCTCTTGGGTAAGATGCTGGCAGCCAACCGCCAATAGAATGCTTCCGCTGCTGTAGTTTTGGCGACCCTGCTTACGCGTAAGAACACTACCCAAGGGATCTGCGGTACTTCTCTGCCCCATTCCCCGTCTGGCCTGCGAGCTATGTGTTCGGTCCACGGCCACATAAGTTTGGCAATCTCGTCCTATATCGGTAGGTTTGGGTCGCTGCGCATCTTCTCTGATTCGATTTCGCAGGGAAACTTTGAGCACATTCCACTCTTTGAGACTTTTTATGTTGAGCAGAGTCCAATCCATTGCTATTTAGGTGACTTAGAGCCTTTTTATGTAACTCATTATAAGTGACCTCGTATCATATGCTATCGCTAGTAAACTAAGCTTTTAGTAAGCAATAAAACTAAATAAATACACAGTCGCCACCCTTTTCGCCCGATTTCATCTTGAGGGTGTCGTAAGTATATGTTAAGGCCAAAAACTTAATAGTAGTAATAGCAGGCTAATTACTCTCCATATAGCTCTCCATATAGTTGGCGCAGTGGTTGAGTGATCGACTGCTGCGAAGCATGTCGCGGGTTCGATTCCAGCACGGAAGAAATATTTGTACGACCTACAAGTATTTGTTCCGGGTCTGGGTGTTTTCTATCTATAATATGTATGTATTTACAAAAAAATAAATATAAGTAGTTTATCACCCATCTCGTTACCATAACACAAGCATTAAGTTGCTTAGCTTGGGACGAGAAGGCGTTGTGTGAAATGTCCAAGGATATTTATTTTATTTATAGTCGGAGGTGGCCCGACTCAGCTGTGGGCCATTTATGGGCTGTGAAGTAGAAAACTAAATAAATGAAACGAACTACAGACTACTTCAACTATTAACATAAGCTTAAAACATTTTTAATAAGAGCATTTCTTGTTCAAGTTCTTTCTTCTTATAAATAAAAATGAATTCCTGTTCGTTAGTCTCGCTAAAAGTCGAGAACGGCTGGATCAATTTGGCTTATTTAAGGTGAGAAAATGTGTTATTTTTTTATTTATTGATTCTGAGGCGGTGCGATGTTTACCGGGTCAGCTAATTGAAAATAAATTTACCTTCTGCCTAAAATAATGTTGACGTTTATAGCCTCAATATTTTTTCTAGAATATTTAATATCGTATATAATCATTAGTTCTTAAATGTAATTATTAGTGTAATTAATAATTATTATAATTATTCATTTCAATTCGACTCCTTAATTTAAATAGAAGCTTTTAAATTATTCAAAACCATATTCGCATAAATTGTTCTTAATATTCCTACAATTAATATTGTAGTAAAATGAGTTAAATCAAATGACATCTACTCGTATAAATGCCAATAGGTAAATTTTGTGTCATCATATTATATTTCATGACTAAATTAGCATAATGATTAGGTGGTTTATCGAATTGTATTACGTCTAAAAGCAACCTAAACTGCTCATTTTATAATTGTATTCTATTAACACATCCAAATACATATTTACGAACAATAAGATATCGAATTAAAATAAATTAAAGTAAATTTCAATCATAGCTCTCTGTATGCATCCGAAATTATATTTCGTTGAAAATACAAAAGTATTATATAAAAAAATTGGATGTCTCTCTATTTCATCCGGGGAATCTTTCTTCTTCATTTGAAATATGGTTTCCATCGACCGATGATTTTGCCAAATTACAAGTTTGTTTACTTTTGTACTTAAATAAAATTTTGTATGAAGCTTTACAGTTTATATTTATCAATCCAATTGTGACCTAACCTCCTTGAATTTGGTATAGTGATATTGGCCTACTAAGCTTTTTTTTCGTTGGGACTCCTCATGGATATCCGGCCGTTAGGGGGTAACCGGGTATGTTGGAACCCGGGGCGCGGAAAGATGGTAATTAGCGCGCCACTAAAACTGACGATGTTCCAAAACCAGTACGGTCTCCTATTTTTCTATGATAGTCTGAAACTTTACAAATGTTAAATAAAAAAAAAATATAGTTATTCTATTATCATTCAACAACAAGCTATCCTTGTGGGTATTACAAATACATGTATGAATAGTGGAGACAAATCCAATATGTACGGGATGGTTCTCAGTTCACCAGTCTGAGCTTCAGTGGAACAGAAAAACAGTCACAGATATAAATGGAATCCCGACCGCGCGATGCATGGCCGCCGTCTAAAAATAGGGAAGACACCCGTCGTATAAAAATTGTATCGATAAATCTAATCAAAATTATTTAACTACCCTGCCCCTGAAATCGTATTTACATATATACCAGTAATACAAATCACAAAGCTTACTCTGTAATATATGTATAATAAAATTATCCGGGCGGATTTGGAATACACAATGTCACTAACCCATACTGTCCTGAGGGTGTCGCAAGAGGCGACAAAACGAATGCAAGAGGCAGATCAAAAGCCGCAAAAAAGGGAAACTTGACAGAAACCCTGTAACAAGCCGTCTTGCCAGCGGGACGCAGTAGGCCAATTTCCCTGCATGAATTTGGAGGAGGCTCGACTCAACAATAAAATCCTATATGAGGAATCCAGAAGTATCCGAAATATAATATTTGGCAAGTATTTTCGGCGAAATACCAAATATTTTCAGACAAATATAGTTACTAGGAAATTCGTTAAGCCGAGAAAATTATACTTTGTATTCATAGGGATGTGCACATATTTACGCTTTGCTTACGTGTTTTGTTCGATTGTTTCGGGATATTAAAGCCGTTACTATAATAAATTCATAACTGGCCTTTATATAATCAGGATTCTTCTTCCTCGAAGCATAATGTCAACCTTATTAAATGTTATTGCAATGTTGTTGTATGAACAATATGTTTTTCATGTTCTATCGATTCGAATTCGATATTCGACACGAGCGATGTAAGACATCGCTAGCTTATAAATAAATATTGCCTTTCCAGCCCATCCGCGTTCCTGTATCGATAAAAAAGGGTATCATATCAGAAATGCAACTTTGTTAAATCAAGATATTAATTCGTTTTATATAAAGTCAGCAAAAAGATCGCTTCCATTGGTAAATATGTGCAGGTTTATGTTTATTGAAGAATAGATATACTCTTTGTAAGTTTTTATAAAAACAACGGAAACTCCTGGAATATTTCCTATATAACAAAGATTATAAGTACTTAAAATAGTAATATTTATATATATTTGTTCCGATTGCGTAATGCATATTTATCGAGTATGTTCGTTCTGATAGAGTTTTCTCATGTACCTACATACATATACTGTGCCACGCTGGCCAGACGGGTTGGCTCATGGTTTCGTTTCTAGTTTTCCTTCGCTTGCTGCTAGGTTTTCAGTATTATCACACACAGGATGGAATGGGATGATGACTCTATGTATTCTAAATCCGTCACCACACGGAAATGTCGAATATACGCATGTATATCTACGTTCAGAAAATGACTTTTATTTCGGTAAAAAAAACACAGCAAAGATTGATTCAAACTTAACAGGCCCCAAAGTTTCGGTCACCGATATTAATAACGTTTCTACCTGATAATTTCGCAGCCAATGTAGGTACGAAAATGCCTTCAGGATAAAAAGGTCGAGAGGTACATAATGTTTGGATGGGAATAATGATAGCCGGTCGGTAGACGACAGGGCGCCGTGCAGAGACGCCGCGCCGCCTGACAGTGTCGGCTCGTCGCGAACACACGGCCCGCAACGATATTCAACTTTGAACCGAACAACCCGACCATCGTTCGCTTATCGGCACTCCCGTTCATTGTAATTATAAATCAAAGAAAGTAGCACATCGATTGCGAGCAATAAATACATCGTTTATTTCAATCAGTGATGAAGTTGATTTACGACAATCTTTTATTATTCTGTTTAATATTATTTGGAATAAGTATAATTTATAAGTAAAAGTGTGTTCTACTAAAAGTGATAAACAGCATATTAAAAAAATAGATAAGTAATATAAATAAATAGCACTTCTACTATCATTTGTATTATTGAAATGCAATACTTTACAATGTAGAGCTAACTCATTCAGTATTCATAATAATCCTAAATAATTTCACTGCTGGAAATAGGCCCCTCCCCTCGCTCAAGAATTTCCACGAAGTCTAGAGCTAGAGCTGCCCGTGTCCATCCGATTTCGGGGAGCTTTACCAGGTCGTTAAACGTGCGTGTGTAGTTCACACACGAATATCAGCAAGGAGTGCAGCTGGCATTATTAGAAACGTTCTATTCGTGCATCGAATTATATACTGGATTGTTTCAATTGTTTTCGATAGACACACAACGTATCCATTGCATTTAAGCGAAATAGATTACTCTGTAAATTTTAATGTATTCTATAATGTAACATGTTATAGTTTATATACCTGTTTTCACTATCATCATCATCATCACTTCACTAAATATTATAAAACAAAGTCGCTGTCGTCTGTCCGTCCCTATGTATGCTTAAATCTTTAAAACTACGCAACGGATTTTGAAGCGGTTTTTTTAATAGACAGTGTGATTCAAGAGGAAGTTTTTTAATTATAATACATCCATAATATTGTAGAGAAAACTGATAAATATAGAGCTTAATCATTGCACCCATGCGAAGCCGGGGCGGGTCGCTAGTATTTAATAAAAATACCCTGTTCTGCAACAAATTTTGTTACGCATTCAAGACGGTAGTATTCCCAGGGCACGGTACCGTACTCGGTCCACCTGCGAAGGCGCGGCAACACTTGCGTCATTTACAACTTTAAAATATTAAAACTGGTTCCGATTGTGATCTACACTATGGTGCTCCACGGTTAAGGCACATCGATGCTTGGAGCAGAGTTAAGTCCTAAGGACCTAATGTGAAACAATGACAACTAATTCAACGAAGTCAGACTTGTCCCCGCAATGTCTGGAAGGTTCTGGGAAGTCACGTTATAAAGCTATCAAGCCAGGAGATAACCTATGTAAAGTGGAATTGTACGATGTTGACTGGGAATACTACCTCGAACTTTGTTATTAATAACATACTAGTGGTCGCCAAGCTGTCTAAACTCGACCATAATTAGTTTAAATTATAGTTCTATTCTCAATTTGAACCCCAAACTTCAAAAATAAACAAAAGAGTATATATGTGTTTGTTGTCAAATATATTTTTCCTTTCATGTGTAATGTATTTTTGTGTGTGTGTCAAATATATGGTATATAGTGTGTGTAATGTATTTTTAATTTATTGTATTTACTTTTGCATAATTTAAAAATAATATTAACAGTCTGCACGCCTTCTCTATAGGGGTAAACTATAAGTGTGGGAAATTTCAGAGACCTCGGGGATACCTACAAATAATGTGCTTCACGTATATTATAGACTAGCTTTTGGGCGCGGCTTCGCTCGCGTGGATTTCGAACCCGTGCTTATCTCTATGTATTTTTTTATGAATATCAAAGTGGTTATTATGACTAAACTATGATAGTTACATATGTGCTCTGGCGGACTTTTTTGTAGATTTTAATAAGACCTACAAACTCGTAGTACTTCATTTTGTTCTATTGTCAATAGTTTTTGCAGCGCACGCATAAATAGGTTTTCGATTTTACACCTTGGGTTACAAAATCGCAATTTTCTTACGGATCCCTAATTCCTTTGAAAATAAATATAGCCTATAACCTCGATAAATGGACTACTTAACACTGAAAGAATTTTTGAAATCGGACCAGTAGTTCCTGAGATTAGCGCGTTCAAACAAACAAACATAGAAAAGGCCATTTGTTAAAAAATTGCGTCTGTCCTCAGTTGATGAAATATCTACTACTACTCAGCCCTTATATCACCCACTGCTGACTGGGGCCTCCACCTCTTAGATGTAGAGTAATTAGCTTACTGTGCCACGCTGGCAAAACGGGTTGGTACAGGGTTTATTTCGTATCAAGTTTTTCTTCTCTTGCGGCTAGGTTATCGGCCATAACATTTCCTTTTGTGGCTCTTACTTTTGATACCCTCAGTATAAAATAAGGTGGTGACACTATGTATTGTATATTTGTCACCACACCAAATTCTGACGTAGAGGTTGATCTAGAAACGTACACGTATTTGTACACTATAATTTGTGTGTTCCAATAGTGGATGCGGTTGCATTCTAAATCAACAGTTCTAAGGTGGTAAAATAATCATAGCACAAACTCATTGCAACATAAAGATGTCTCTACGAAAGCCAATGAATGATATATTGTTTTTCTTTTGCTTAGCCAGTCCTTTAAATGTGGTCCTTTTACTAAGAGCCTATTAACTTAAGTTATCATTAAGTCATTTGACATGTTAAACGACTAAGTTTGAACATGTCAAATTATAACTTGTATACTGTTTAAATACTGGCACTGCTTATAACCTTATAGTACTTCATGTAGTTCTACTTTAAGTCAGAATAATTACTGTGTTACGTAAGTCTTTTCATCAGCAGTTCAAATAAATCTACTGAGCCACGCTGGCTACACGGGTTGGCACTGGGTTAAAGTCAAAGTTGCCTTATCTTACGGCTGCGAGATCTGCGAGTTCATTTAGTCGCCTCTTACGACACCCTCCAGGTGGTATAGGTTGGTGACATTGTGTATTTAATCAGTCACCACACGAAAACATCCGAGTAACACCGTGAAATTCCGGTTCAAAACTCTGTACTACTACTACCACTACTTCTCAGCTCATAAATGACCCACTGCTTAGTCGGGCCTTCTCCCATCACAGGGAGGGTATAAATTAGCCAACTGTGGCGAGATGGGTTGGCACAGGGTTGAGTTTCAAGTTTTCCTTCTCTTGCAGCTAGGTTTTTGGCATTGTCATTATCTTATTTATTTATTTATTACTTTTTTGTACATATAAAATACAAAACATAGCTATAAATCGAAACAATTTTGTACATGTGGTCTTTTGTCGGCCCTTACGACACCCTCAGTATACAATGGGGTGGTGACACTATGTATTCTAAATCCGTCACCACGCGGTCGGTCAAAACTCTGTACAGGGCCTTAATATCATCACATCGCACCTGGCCGACCCCGTGCTGGTACGATACCTGATACTATGTAACCCGAGGCTCTTCGTGTTTGTACAAAACTAATTTAATATTTATATCACAATGACACCAACCGACTAGCTGGCACAGTCTGACATAATCATCTTAAATTTATCCCCAAAACTAGATTGACCGATGTTGTGGATCAAGTTTAATCGAATTAAAGTTGAGAGTCATTACGTTAATAAATTGCTGTATTTTTATTTCTTTAGACCGTTAAGCCTTATTCATATTCGGTTTATGATATGTCCAATATTCACAAAAACTTTGTGAGTATGTTTAACTTTTGTAATGTTTCAATACTCAGTTGTGAATTCCCTTTAATGGCATTTGCCTTCTACGCCAGTTTTAAGAGAGTTTGGCACAGGGCTTTCTCATCAAGTTTCCTTAAATTGTGGCCAGATTTTGAGACATGCTGGATGAAACTGGTTGGTGAAATTACTTACGTTAAATCAGTCACTAAACAGTCCAAAAGTATTTTTAGCTGGGCCTGTAATATTTTATTCCATTAAAAAAATAACGTGACCCTTGCACTGGGTTTTTAATCAGTATAGCCAGGACTGTTTACAAACATGTATTCACGAATTCAAATCAAACTCGAACTCAGAGCAAGTGCCTCTGATTTACACAAAGACACTTTCCCAACCTCGGAATCGAACCAGTGCCAGTGATTCAAAGGCGACA
The DNA here is from genome assembly GCA_905475355.2 of Clostera curtula. Classification (NCBI taxonomy): domain Eukaryota; kingdom Metazoa; phylum Arthropoda; class Insecta; order Lepidoptera; family Notodontidae; genus Clostera; species Clostera curtula. Next base: position 11,628,736 of record FR997800.1, on the reverse strand, counting down.
CATCCAAGACCCTTAGACCAGAGCAGTGACCCCCTCGACCTGCAGCCACCTTGTTGTGGTGAGGGGGCTTGCGTGTCTTTAGGATCCATTGGGGCCATACCGACTTAAGGTCACCCATGCCGGGCGGGCCCGGGGACTCCTCTGTCCTCAGATTTGCCTCGAGAGCCTTAAACTGCCGTGACACACTGTCGTGGTTATATTTTTTTACATTAGCAGAAATAAGAGATTTTACGGAACAAAAAACCCGCCGACTTTTTTTAAGAAAGCTGATAATATTTTGACGTGAGAATTTTCGATTGTAAAACAGGGTGCTTTTGCGATATTAAGTCAAAATAAGGTGAAAAAAATAAATATTTTTAATCAAACAAACAAAAAATAAATCTTTATTCTGATAATGTAAAAACATATAAAAATTACTAAGGTAAATGTTCTCAGAAAATGCAAAGCACTTCGTAAATTATTTTTCCTTTCATGTATGTTCATGTATGCCTCGTTGGTCTAGTGGTCAGATGTGCCGCCTTTGGATCAACGGGTCCCGGGTTCGATTCCGGGGTCGGGCAAGTGTCTTTGTCTAAACCAGAGGCACTGGCTCGGAGTCTGGGTGTCATTTCTATCTATAATATGTATGTATTTACAAAAAAAAAATGTATATAAGTAGTTTATCATCCATCTCGTTACCATAACACAAGCATTAAGTTGCTTAACTTGGGACGAGATGGCGTTGTGTGAAATGTCCAAGGATATTTATTTATTTATTTATTTATTCTCTTCTTTTTCCAACGGGTTTCATCCTACTTATTTTTTTTTACTTTTACCATTTTCTGAGGCTTCAGCCCTGGTCTATATGTAATATACACGCAATAAATCCGTTTAAAAGTGTAAAATTTGAATGAATAAATTACATAGCTATCTCACGTTACTATGAACCTTCGATTTCATTCTGTAGACGATAAAAAATGAAGAATTTACACATGATTAAATACTCATTCATATTCCATACACGCACCGTTCATACGTACGAGACAAGTGTTATTTTTTTAAACAAAGAATACATCGGTGGAGTAATGACCTTCCTTATTTGGAGAAGTGAGCAAACGTATACAGAAAAGTGACTGGCCCTTAAGATATGACATATGCGCCTTTTTGTTTGTATGAATGATTGAAGTTATTAAAACATTAATAACTAAATTTCCACACGTGACAGTTGAGTTGGAATATTAAAAGAATTTACGTATAGTTAGATTATCAAATGCAGAGTCAGCACTTCCATGGAGTGAACTAAGCGCAAACGGTCAAGAGTCTGTGTATACCAGAGGCACTCGCTCTGGGTATACTTTGTGTTCGTGAATTACATGTTTGTATTTTATGTTCAGGCATGCGTAAATAAATATATTTGATGTCACATAACATTGAATTTTTTAGTAAAGCTACCAAAATATGTTTGGAAATGTAGGACGGTGGAAATATTTGACTTCCCTTCGACCGCGTCTAATTGTCTCTGCTCGATCACATTGTCATAAACTCAGTGAACTACTGTTGAATCTGGTGGGAAATTGATATTCTATACCTCTTTGGTCACTACAGGTATTATACCGTTTGTACCTAAAAATTTAGCCTTTCTTTTCATCCGGGTGAAACCTTTACGGACTATCTCCGTCTGCCTGGGGATGGCTGACGGGGGCGCGTGGGATTCTTCTCCGCCCCTGTGAGTAAACATCCCCGGGTTGTTCCATATCTTGCACTATGCAGACAGTTATGCGAGACCTCATACTGCCGCCAAGCTAGGCTGACTTATGTGATGTGTGCGATATGATCCGCCGGCTTTTGATTGTTGAGATGAACTTCTGCTTCTGGTGCCGTGCCCGGATCACGTAGCGACGGACCTATCTCCTAGGGTCTCCTTTCAGGGAGCATTTCTAACTTTAAGGATTATAACAACTGTGTGTGTGTAACATGCCTATAATTTGCCTATAAAATAGTTTTCAATATATTTTTAGATACCTCAGGCTCAATTATGTGGCCTGTCTGATGGTAAGGGGTTGCCTCGCCGACTCGGCAAGCATGACTCTGGCATCTTAGAGGAAAAGTTGATTCCTTCAGGGGCCAACACTTGAGGTCTTACGCCAGTCGGCCAGGTCGAGGCCAGCGGGTTCCCTTTACCCTCGTAAGTCAGTTGGATGCGTTCGAAATTCTAATTTGTTATATTTGAAATTGGAAGCCGCGGTGTATCTGTCTTGGCTCAAGGGCCAAAAGCTTAACGGTATCGAATAACAAATTGGTGTAGGTATCGATATTTCTGGAAAATATATTAATATAAAATTAGTCTATTACTGTGGTTGACGTGATCGTGCGGCGGACAGGTGTCTGCCGACTAGTTTGATCTCAGTATCGTATTACAACTAGGTTTCACATTAGGAAATTTATACGACATCTCGTATGACTACTGACTATTAATTATTGTTTTAATAACGAGATAAATTATGAATTGATAATCGATTCTCGGAATATACTGCAAAACAAGGTGATTCATCGGAGTTTCACGCAGATGTGGCTCGGTGTGCGTTGATTAAATTACGTGATTACAGCTATGATTAGCTTAGCGACCCTTGTGACATAAATACAGTTGATTCAATAAACAATTCAATTTTACTATACTAAATGCTGATTTTAAAATACAACTCTTTTGTACTGCGTCAGGTAAACACGGTAAATCCCGTTGAGTTCGCTGGTTCCCGCAGCGCTGTGTAAAGCTGCGCCCACGAGACGGAATATAGTTCTGATTTAGTGTGCACAGTATACCACCTTGACGCACCCCCGAAATGCAACATAATTCGATAGTTCTTTGTCTATCCAATTTTATTTTATATTATTTATATTTACTCAGCCAAAAAAGGGAGCCACTACTAAGTGGTGCCTCCTCCAATTACATGGAGGGCAATTAGCCTACTGTGCCACGCTGGCCAGATGGGTTTGTGTAGAGTTTTCCTTCTGTTGCGGCTAGGCGATCTGCTTGTTGCGTTCCTCTAATCGATTCTTACGATATCTCAGGCTGGATTGGGTGTCGACACTATGTATTCTAAACCCGTCACAACACGCACGGTAAATAAATGGTGCGTGTCGGAACACAAGTTTTAGTGCGTACCTAGGTGATTTTATAGGGTCCACCTGTCTTCTAACCGACGTTGTTCCCTTTGCGTCATTTATCGTGCACCAGAAAAAAGATTTCCACCGCTATGAATAAATGGTATTCGCAATAAGTTTTTAGAAGCATCAATCACGAACACGAATGAAACTCAGAACCATAGTATTTCTGACTTCATAATTATTATCAACTAGCTGCTCCCCGCTGTTGACACAGTGGTGGTGTTTTTTTTAAATAATTACTAAATTATATATATAGCCTATAACCTTCCTCGTTAAATGGACTATCCAACATTAAAATTGGACCAATAGTTCCTGAGATTAACGCATTCAACCAAACAAACTCTGCAGCTTTATAATATTTGTATAGATTCAGTCAAAAGAAGTTCATTGCTGGAGAAAACCTTAATGATGACCACTACGACCGCTCTTCAGCCGCCTGCAGCTGTTCAAAATTATTTCTGGATTACACAATACTTGCTAGTTCGACAACATGTACCTTTTTGCCTTTTTTGTACTCATATTAGAAATAATACGTTGCCAAATTTTGTAATTATAAAAAGTGACATGGTATCGACCAAATTTAACCATTAGTCTGCACCTAACTTTATTTCTATTCCGATAAATAAATCAATAAATTGTTTTAGCGACAACAGTATGTAAACTTTACATTATCTATTCCAACAATTGAAGTTCAAAAGGTTTTACAAGCAGCTATGTTTGTGAATAGGGGAAATAACAGTTACGTCGAATCACATACTATTCAATCAAAAATCTAATTAATTTGACTTTACCTATATAGTAATTTTACCAAAATGAAATGACAAGACCGAAAAACTAGCCGCAAGAGAAGGAAAACTTGAAACGAAACCTTTGCCAACCTGGGTTGTCTGACCAGCGTCTGACCGTCTGACCAGCGTGCCACAGTAGGAAAATTACTCTCCCTGTGATAGAAGGAAGTCCGACTCAGCAGTGGATCATATAAAGAATGAGTAGTAGTAGTAACTATAAAGTTATTGATTTCACTGTTGTGAAACTGTGATATTGTGAAAAAAATTGCGAGGGCTTTGCAACACATATTTTTTTATTTTTTTTATTAATGCAATGCTATTGTCCACACCTTGAAGATAATTTCAAAGAGTATAAGAAAGCAAGTAAATTATGAAATATCAGTACCAGAGCTGGACTTATAGAAATACATATTATTTCAATCACCCATAGACTACGGCAGCATTATCATAAGATTAAACCCATTTTACTCAGATTCTAACATTTAAGATACAAGATACAAGAAATTTATTTAAGAATTATAAGAATAAATATTTATAGTAAGAATTACGTAGGTACTTTACCTACATATCTTTGCTTTTATTTCCATATACTTATCTATCCATTCCAACTAGTAAAAACCTGGTATTTATAATCTTATTTTAAAGTAATTATCGATTCAATTTGAACATTGCGTCCACATCGAACAGACTGCAAGTGTCCTGAACATTATTTTGGTACTAGGTCTGCATAAAAGATTACAGAATAAGTACAACATATAATTCCAACCAACGTATTCGTGGCCATATCAGGTCCAACTGTCGTAGAAGCCGAGGTCTTGTTAAGAGGTGACACGATGTCTGTGGAGTGAGCCTGTTGTCGCCGATTACGCGCGACACTAAAACAACAAGCTAAAATTAAAGTGTCTGTTCTTAACACAATAATATATATTTAAATATACTATATGTGTGTGTTGCTAGTGATGACATATAGCACAGAGTCGTGGTCGCTCACTATGGGGTCCATCAGAAGGCTCAAAGTCACCCAAAGGGCAATGGTTAGGGCTATGCTCGGAGTTTCCCTGCGACATGGAATCAGAAATGAGGAGATACACATGCAAACCAGGGTCACTGACATAGCCTACAGGCTTGCCAAACTTAAGTGGCAGGGATGCGGGCGGCCCAGGACCGGCCTTTGCAGAAATCCTTGGGGGAGGCCTATGTCCAGCAGTGGACGTGTTTTAGCTGAAATGATGATGATGATAATATTTCTACCCCTTTCCATCCTCAAGGTGTCGGAAGAGTCAACAAAAAGAAATGACAAGGCCGCAAGAGAAGGAGACTTGATACAAAACCCAGTACCAACCCGTCTGGCCAGCGTAGACTAATTACCCTCTATGGATTTGGAGGAGGCCCGACTCGGCAGTGGGTCATTTATGGGCTGAATAATAGTAGTAGTACTACTACTACTATTATTCAGCCCATAAATGACTACTACTGTAGTAGTATGTTTTAAAAGTTAGTTTAAGAGTTAATTTACTTATGAGCCTGGCATTACCATGCACGCCCTTCCTCGACATTTCTTGTATTAAGCTGACGACTCCGGATTTTGAAGATGTCCAAATCCAAGCGATTAAACCCGTGGCTGGAAGCCAGTATCATCTATAATCTATTATTGTTCTGTACCGTTATTATTGACTAAGTTTGCGACATATGGACGTAATTCCTTATCATTGTAGTTATGATTAACGTAACTAATATATGCCACGTGCATACGAGTAGATATCTTAGAAAAACATGAACATAACTTCGAATTCCTCTATAGTTTTAGATCCCTGCCAATAATGTTGGGGCTCCTGATGAAATACCCAATAATGTGTTGGGGCACCTGATGAAAAGACGTGACAGTGTTTGGCCGTACCAGCTAGGCGGATAGTGACAGGGTTTTCTACCAGGTGTTCAGTATAAACATATTATTTAACCCATTGTTGCCTACCTAAGTATGATTTTAGTCCTTTTTTTTGTTTTTTGTTGCCCGGGGTAAAATCCTTTATGGACTATCCCCGCCGGCCTGGGGATGGCCAGCAGGGGGTGTGTAGGACTCTCCTCCGAAGAGGCATACCCACTAAACATCCCCGGGGTGTACCGTCCCGCGCTTGCTACCCCGTGGGTCCCGACTGTATCTCCACGATCATTTTAGTCCTGCCTATATAGAAGTGGAGTAGGATATCCATCTGTTTTATTCCTGGTCCCATCGTAGTGTATCTATAATTTATTCAATAATCGAGTTTAGCTGCAGTTCCTGGCTTTACCAGGAGACTGAGTAGGCCGAAGCTGGGGAAAAATATATGGTGACAAACATACGGGCGGCAATTTTTCATCAAACCTATTATTAGATACCTTAAAAAGGTAGGTACACATATTTTTGGAGGACTAGGTAACTTTTTTTGGGGGTTAATATCCTTTGTGAACTATTCACACCGGCTTGGGGAAAGGCCAGTGTGAGTTGTGTGGGACTCTGGTCCGTCATTCGATATGGACGGCGTCCCCATACCCACTAAAGATCCCACCGTCACACCGTCCCGCACCGCCTGCCTCGTGAGTCCCGACTGTGTCTCCACGGGGAGGAACTTGTGTACAAATAATAAAACAATGATTTTATTAGCAATAAATTAAATTAATATGTTTTAAGAATAGGCTATCGATGTGTAGCGGTCAGTAAGGGCGGCAAAGTTTTATCAGCTTATGGGCGGCAAATGTGTAAACCTACCACTGTAAATGATAGAGTAGAGATATATAGAGGTAAAGCAGAAGTGTAAGTGATAAAATAACATGTAAATGTATGTTCTGCGGTGTCAGTTTTATACGTCCGCGTCATATATTTCCCTGTATATTGTTTGCCAATAGGCTGAATTTGCATAAGCGAGCTGTGGAGATATTACGAGGTAGATACTAAGAACGAGCAGGCTCCGTGGTGCGTTTCCATATTGCAACACGGTTAGGGTCACCAGGTTGAGAAGATGGGTCAGAGAGTATCTTATAATTTTTCCTCTTGTCGTCACATCACGTCATCACCTTAGCCTACAAATGACCCAGTACTGAGTAGGGACTCATACAAATTCATGGAGAGAACTTAGTCTAAATTAGTCGGGTTTGTATCAAGTTTGTCGGTTGGTGACATGGTGTATTTTAAATTCGTCACCTCATTTCGTCAAGATTTCCTCTTGTGTTGTTTGAATATTCCCCTTTATGTTACAAATCCTCGTAACGCGATGGTTGGGTGGAGCCGGGTTATGTGGGATTTCGGGGCGCTGAAAGATGGAAATTCGCACCCCGACCTACCCAGTAAAACCAACGGCGATCCTCCAAGCAGCATGCTCCGCGGTCAGAGGTGGAGCCTTGCCATCTGCCTTCCTTCAACTCCGTTGACGTTTGGGTTTACCTACACTGTAATTTTAGTATAAGTGGCAGTAAATATAGGTATATTTATAAAAATTTACACCTACCACTCTTTGTCTCTGCACCACCCAAGGTAGACTGGCAGAAAATGCCTAAGGCATTAAGTCCGCCTTTGTACATTTTGTGCAGAAGTGTAAATAAATAAATAAATTAATAGACGTTTTAGGTTGTATTAAAAAACCAATATAGTGGTAGCAGAAGACCACATTTTCCGTTCCGGTATTTCCTTAATTATCTATAGTCTTAATTAATTACCTAAAACCTTTTAGAAATAATAAACAAAATAGATTCTTAATTCTTTCACGAAGCCTTAATGTCTCCGGTTTGATTCTCGGGTCGGACTACTGCCTTTGTGTCTACTTGCTCTGGGTCTGGATGTAGTAGTGCTCGTGAATGTTTTTCAAGATCTCTCGCCATACAAGGTTCTAATGAAGCACAGGGAAGCAGTCTCTAAAAAAACGTTTAGAAAATATATTTTATTGGTCTACAGTGTAAAACAACTACAGAAGAAGCTCTAAGACATTATTCCTAGATCATGATGACAAGCATCTCGAACTAAGAAAAGACCACACAGGCTGTAGAAATGGCCAATAAAATGTAAATCTTTACGAGACACGCTCACTATTTTATATATTTACTAGTTGCGTATATTGTTTGATATTTGTAACCTGTAATTTAAAATTTAGTTTGAACTCAAACTCAACTCAATCTCAAAAGGAACTTTATTTACGTAGGTTTCATCACAAAACTCTTTCAAATCGTCATATTTATAAACACCATTATCATCTTACGGCCCCTGTCCCACACTAGGTGGTAGTCTCCACACACACCTAACGATCGTCATACCTACATTCACACCTTTCACACACAACTCTTCACTCCTACGATCCCTCCATCTCCCTTGATCGCTCACAATCCGTGCGTTCACTCACATTCATGCCGAAACTACCGAAGAAATTACTTATATAAAATAGATGACTTTATGTATATTAGTTTCCTGTATAAGATTCTAGAAATTAGGACAAATTATAAGTCAAATTTAAAAATTGTAATGTAACCGTAATGCTTGGTTGAATTGGTGTGCTCTCTAGCTTTGCGAACAGAATCGGGACAGCAAAGTTTCGGACTACGTACCCCCACTTCTGAACTGCATTTTAACTTAACATCAGGTAGCATGTAGTCAATTGTCTGCTCAAACAGAAAAAAGACAACCCTATACGTGGACAGCGGTAGATATATTCCGTGTAGTGACGGATTAAGACTACATAGTGTCGCCACCCCATTTCATCCTGAGGGCATCGTAAGAGCCGACAAAAGGAAATGATACGAAACACAGTAGGCTAATTCCCCCTCCATGTTGTTGGAGGAGGCCCGACTTAGCAGTGGGCCATTTAGAGGCTGAGTAGATATTATTTCTCCCATTTGTTTCAGTTTGCCAGTAGTCAAAACAAAATATATTTAGTTGCCTCATTAATACTTGACATAGATGAATCAATCCTTTACTGCGGAGTAAACTAAGTGGTGCTGACAAGTATTTTGGTGAGCATACGATAAACATTACGACATCAGTGTAAGACCCATCATCCTTCTTACAGCCAATAAACACTCAAGTCCTACAAGGAGATTTTAGCCAGCGCTCAGTGCCCTAATGCAATTGATACTGGTTACGGAATGTTTAGTTAGATTAATTAAATATTTAGTAGTAGATAATAGATGTACTAAACAATCAGATGTTGGTCTCGACTTCCATTTTAATATACATAATATATATAGCAATGTACACAAGAAATCAGTAACACACTGTAAATACTGGTTTTAGTTAAATCTGATTTGACTTCTTTTACACGGTGGACGGTTACTCCCATTCGGTGGACCGAAGGTTACATTTTCATTTAAATTGCATGCCAGTGAAAGAATAACTACATTTCTATTTAAAATAAGTACCTATATAAAATCAACAAATTTAATTAGGTAGATAAATATTACAAATTTGCCACGAGGAGAACCGCTGTATCAATTCTCAGTGCAGGGCCTTTTGGAACCAAAGAAAACCAACTAGGTAATTCAGCGTTTAAAAAAGCCGTTTAAGGTTCTTCCGCTAGGTCCACTTCGTGCCGCGTTTCGACCTGGTAGTAGTTTAAAAAAACGTTGTATCTGTTGACCATTGTGAGCGTCATAATTAGTTTAGACAACAAAGCTCTATTCTATTATGTATTGAAGCGACATCCGACACAATGCCATTGCTAGTCAGTCAAAATACGTAACCTGCGAAATTCAAAAGTTCTTCCCAAGCATTGTGTCAAAAGCGTGTGGCATACGTCCCGTATTTCCCCGATTGTATTAGTAGGTTACCAAAACTGTTGAAAAGAGCCTTTGATTTTATATTTAGTGTCTATTGAAATAGAGGACCTTTTTCAAGGTCGGTGGAATCCAATTGACGTGGCTGGCTTAGGACCGGTCGGGAAGCGAGGGCCCTACATCGCTGTTAGATGGATCAACGATCTGGGAAATGCTGCGGGCAGCAACTAGATGTGGCAAGCTATAGGCGCAATAGTGAGCTGATGATGATCAAATAAATAAATGTTTCAATGACATGACAGCCCTATTAATCGAGTTTTTTTAGCTCCACATGAAGCTAAGTATAGTCTCATGCTGGAGCGGGTTCAAAAGAAATTTGCTAGATATTTATATAAGAGGAATTATGGTGTGTACCCATTGTACCCGTTAATGTATCCCACTTTATTCGTTTTGGGTATGGTGGGATACAACGAACTAAGGGTTAGAAGAGAACTTGCACTAGTTACCTATATTTTTAAAATACTTAGAGGGAAGGTACAGAATGCAGACATCTTAGGCCAGGTAGGATTCTGTGTACCGGACCGATTCATTTGGCGGCGGCGACAGCCAAAGCTAATTGTGGAGCCGAGCGGTCGGACAAACCTTCTGCGGGAGGCACCACTGATGCGCGCATGCCGCACCCTAAACCTTATAGCTGGGGAGGTGGACATATTCAGTTGTTCTCTGAGTGAACTCACAAGAAAGGCATTATTTGTAATTAGTTATAAAAATAAATAATTTTAGATTTAGTACACTATCGCATTGGGGAAAAAAAACCACCTGTAATGATAGCTGTAAGAAGGATGAATAAATAAATAAATAAATAAATAAAAGTTTGGTACCACACCTTATTACCATAAGTATTTATGGTCGCAGGTAAATCAACTCATTTATGTGTTTGTACTAACGCATTGCAGATTAGGCACGCCTGCTAATAGTTCCATTACGTTTGCTAAACGATCACCGTGGATTACACTATTTATGGTTGACCGTCATATTCACCCAGTCGCCCAAGTTTGTCTAGAGTCTACTGATATTATCGTATCTTCCCGTTGTTTACCTTTTTCTCATAGGGGTAACTACTGATGGGTATGGTTTGTTTTAAGACGACGTTAATATTTCTAACTCAGCCCATACACGACCCACTGCTAAGTCGGGTGTCATCCAATTACAGTGCACTTTACATACATATATTTCACGTATGTACCCAGACTCTGAGCAAGTATATCTGGTTCACACAAATACATTTGCCCGATCCCGGATTGAACCCTTAGACCAACTTGGCGTCAAATCCTCATCAAAATATTGTAGAGACACCAATCTCTTTTGAAATAGTATTTAGCAAAACGCAACATTAATACCTAACTACGTCTAACAAGGTCTCGACATTGCTCAGCGAATTAACAGCAATTAAGCCTACGGTTTCTAAAGTCGCGTTAGACGACTGTTTCTTAGAAGCTCGACCTGAACGTCTCTAAATCCATCGATTCTACAGTTACGGTGGCTGCGTTCCCGGCACGTCAGCAATGTGGCCGAGAGTGTATCAAATGTTAGGCCGATCGAATGAGGGGGCATTCCGCAGGGTGCACCGCACGCGCGCCGAGCGACAGATATGTGGCTGCAACATGATCTGGCCGCAAGGTCGGCTACTGCACCGCGCATGCGTGACCTAGCCCACGCACACATGCAAACTTAGCACACTGAAAAGAAAGGGCGTTTTTCTAATGCGAACGAAAACGGATTACAAGCGATTTCCGAGACACAATCAGCTGTGATTTCAAATACCAGTGTGTGTGTGTGTACAGAATACAGGGTAATTTTCAAGACGGTAGCCACGTTGATACATTTTACAGTTTTAGACCCGATCATAGTTTCGATCTGTGAAAGAGAACCATATTTTTATTTCGATGTGAATTTTATTAGTTCTATGTTCGTCGGGTCTTTCTCGAAAAAGTATACGAACGATATTTTTTCACATTTTCAAGTGAATGTTTTCTTTGTCTAATTTTGAGTTGTTTTGTAATTTTAATAATAAAGTATTTTTTTTAATGTAAAGGCCTTGTCGCTTTTTTCTTTTTATAAAGTTTTGAGAAAATAATAGAGGATATTATGGGATGACGATCTCAGTTTTTCATAATTTTTCTATGTACCATCAGCATGAGAAACAAAATGCAGACATTGGAGAACCAAATTACATGGAGGAAATCTTTCTGTGCCACTCTACCCATCATAAGTCTACTTCTGGACATAGGCCGATCCTAAGGATTTCCACAAAGGCTGATCCAAATTATCAATCATTGCTATGCTCGTCACTTTCCTTCTTCAGATTTCCCCTTGTCTGTCAATCAGAGTAATTCACTCTAACCACGTTAAGTGAATCTCAGCCATTCCTTGTGAGCGACCAGGATTCTAAACTAGAAAGCTGAAATGGGTAATGCAATTCCTTTGTCTTTGCTGGGTGTTTTATGGGAGTCCATCATGTCCAACCTTTGACGTAATATCTGACCTTCTCCATGAAAGAAAGGACCTGCCATTCTACCATCTATGGCAGTCGTTACACGTATTCAGTAGAGTCTGTAAAACTGACAGTTGGTCTAACCATATATTTACCAGTCATCCCACTAGTTGGGTCGCGAAGGGCAAATGGTAATCACTCCGAGTAAATACTGGTAGTAAGCCAAATCAGACCAGACAATTGCCGACCCTAATGGAATTAGGAAAAAGCGACGGAGGTGCAATAAGTTTTAATAATACCTATTAGAAGTGTCGCAGTAATCGCCCTTGCAACTTTGAACATGATGCTAATGCATTTACCATTACCTAGGGAAGCAATTGCATTATTGACAGTAAACTATAGTAATTATGTAGAGATAACGTACTCTTGTAGTTTGCGCACAATAATTAATAACTAGGACTGGGACACATGATATTTAAGTGCAGAAGTATCAATCATAAATGGTCGTGAATTGACTAATCTTTTTTTCCATATTTGGAGAGGTTACTTGTAAATCGGCAGTTGTCAATGTGGTGACGGATTCATAATAAATAGTATCACAAACCAATTTTATTTTATCAGTTACTTGAATGCCTCTGACCCTAAGCTTGCGTGATGGAAAGCAACGCCTGGTTCTAAGATGGAGCAGGCAATTCAAGGAAATGCCCTGTCGGGCACCGGCTCTCATATACACACTACGAAACAGTAAAACTGCTCGGCGCGAAACAGTTTTACTATGTTAAATGACTTAGATGTGAGGGTGGTAGCGTCGGGCGGACCATTGGATCCTACCACCAAGCGTGCTGGGTTTTGTTGACTTTTAATACACGCGTTTTTTCCCAGCGTGCGGTGGGGAATTGTAATATTATGACTAGTCCCCACACGGATTTAATAATTTAATCCTGAAGGTGTCGTAAGCGCAAAGGAAATGACAAGGCAACAACTTGGCCGCAAGAAAATCAGACCTTGAAACGAAACCCTGCGCCAACACATTTGGCCAGTTTGCCTGTGATGGATGTCTAATAAGTCAATCATTTGTGTGTAATATCTGATCTCCTCTATTTTCTAGAGATCATGTAAAACCGTCGTTCCCGGGAAGGCGTCTACCATTCTACCATCGATGGCAACACGTAGTCAATAGCCTGAAAACCGCTAGCGGGCCCAATTATACGTGATCCCACTAGTAAGGTCATGGCCTCCGTGTTAACACTGGTAGTTACCCAAATCAGGTTTAACCAGTGTCGACAGTCATGAAATTGGGAAAAGGCGAGAGAGATATATATTTAAGTACTTGTATACAATGCGAGGGCACGAACATTAATTTCAGCAAGAACGACACTGCACAGTACCAAAAACTACACGAAGGTCACGTGGCCTTAGGCACTTCACTAGCATGTCTAATATTGTTCGAAGTTTATCCTCTGAGTGTTTATATGTTGCACTTGAACAGATATTACACACGTGCGCCTGACACCAATCCCTATCTGACAATTGCAACTATTAAAATTTATGTATCGAGTTATTAATAACTCAGATACTGATTGTAATAGTGTGGTTTGCATGATATTATAATGTACAGTTTACAAGTTCTCTTGATAACTGCCGTTTGTTCGACGTGATTGTCGGATAGAACAATTTATTGTACGTTGTATGAGCGTAATTTTGAGATTATTATCTAAAATATAAAAATTAATGTTTATCTATATGTCCTTTAAAGAATCATAAACTATGCATTTGATCATGTGATGATCTTCATGAAAATTGTTGTGCATGAGCCCAGGAAGGATACTAAACAAAAAAAACAATTGAAGATATTTGTAATGTCTTTCCTTCAAATTTATATTAGCTAGTGGCGTAGCAACTCGTGCAGAATACAGCTAGTCTTACTAATATTATAAACGTGAAAGTTTGTGAGTATGGATGGATGGATGGATGGATGGATGTTTGTTACTCTTTCACGTAAAAACTACTGAATGGATTTTAATGAAACTTTACAATAATATAGCTTATACATTAGAATAACACATAGGCTACGAGTTATAAAGATATTATGTGAATTACAACAATATAAACAAGTCGAATTCAAAATTTCTAATTGTCAAATTTTCGGCCATATTAAACTATAGACAACATAACGTTTCGCTGTCAGTTGCGTTTTGTTAGAGTAGGTTTTATACGGACGGGATAAAAATCTCAGGTATCCTATGTCCAACTTTCTTTTTGTTTTAAATATTTATAATGCGGAACAAAGTTCCGCATTATAAATATTCGGGTCAGCTAGTCTTTTATAAATGTAAGGTGGCGGAGTAAAAATATACAGTGTTACCAGAGATGAGGTGACTATAAGGCTGTGGGCCTAAGAACAACCTAAGAACCTAAGAACTCAAGAGGCAGTCGACTTAGCTAACATAGTTGGCAAATTTCCCTTATTTTTCGTCGGAAATCGTCATGAATGGGATACCCAGCCGTTGGGGATTGGCCGGGTGATGTGGAACTCACTAATATGCGCGGGGACAGTTTAAAAACATGAAATTCACCAACACAAATGACACCCAGACTCAGAGCAAGTGCCTCTGGTTTACACAAAGACACTTGCCCCGGCCCCAGAATCTAACCGGGGACCCCGTGATCCAAAGAAGGCACATCCAACCCCTAGAACAACGAGGCAGTCACTACTTCTACTACTACCCAACCAATAAATACTCCACTGTCGAGTCAAGTCTGATAAAATTACATTAGGGGTAATTACTGCTGTGTCACGTGTCACGTGGGCCGGATGGGTTGGCAAAGGGTTTCGTATCAAGTTTACCTTCCTTTGCGGCTAGGTCATCAGCCTTAGCTTTTCCTTGTGTCGGATATTACGACACCCTTAGTATGGTTTGGGGTAGTGACACTATGTATTCTAAATCCGATCTGTCGGGGTCTTGGCCCGCTTTGACGAGAGCTCTGGCCGACCAACCTATCACTTCACAATAATGGGTCATATCAGATTTTCCTTATCGTCCGGCCTTTGTGGAAATCCTTGGGGGGCAGTAGACGTTTTGGCCTTTGTGGAAATCCTTGGGGGGGCCTATGTCTAGCAGTGGACGTTTTTTGTCTGAAATGATGATGATACGACTGACATGTACACAGACTGTATCGTTCCTTTGCTAATCCCCGACAACATTCTCAGGATGGTATAGATTGGTGACAATTGTTTTATTAGATGTTCTTACATTAAGTTCTTATATCTATTTATTATAAACTAAATTCCGACATAAATTCTTTGAAAAACTGTTTATCCGCGGTTAGCATAGAGAACAAGAAAAACACAGGTTATCAGCAAATTTATTAATTATATCAATTACGACACGTTGGCATTTATTAATTACCCTTTTAACGTTAACCAACCGTCAAATCTAATGACATCATGTTCGCAATGACAAGGAAATACTCATTGAAATCAAAAGGTTTAGCTAAAGAGATTATCAATCAATAGGGACTTGCTAACGCAAATTAGCAATGCAAATAGTAATCGAAGGTAATAAATCTCGCTAAAAATAATCTCGGCAATCAGTGTTGATCTCGTAAAATCCTGAACTGCCGTATATCACTCAGCTGGATTACCGTAATTATATTAGGGTAAAAATTACCAAATTGCCATTTTATATTTAAACTAGCTTTTGCGCGCGGCTTCGCCCGCGTGGGCTTCGAACCCGTGCATATTTTTTATGAACATAAAATCGGTTATTGTGGCTAAACTATGATAGTTAGATATGTGCTCTCACGGACTTTTTTGTAGATCTTTATAAGACCTACAAACCCGTAGTACATAATTTTCTTCTATTGTCAATAGATTTTGCAGCGCACGCATAAATAGGTTTTCGATTTTACACCTTGGTTTACAAAATCGCAATTTTCATACAGATCCCTAATTCTTTTGAAAATAAAATATAGCCTATAACCTTTCTCGATAAATGGACTATCTAACACTGAAAGATTTTTTGGAATCGGACCAGCAGTTCCTGAGATTAGCGCGTTCAAACAAACAAACAAACAAACAAACAAACTCTGCAGCTTTATATATTAGTATAGATTTACCTTTTTTCAACAGACTTCTAAAAGTAGTAAGTTCTTGATTCAACTGTATGTTTTTTTGTATTTACCTTTGATACTACTCTGCTCATAGATGGCCCACTGTTGTGTAGGGCCTCCTCCAGTTACATGGAGGGTAATGAGCCTACTATGCTACCCTCGCCAGACAGATTGGCACAGGGTGTTATATCAAGCTTTCCTTCTCTTGCTGCCAGATTGTCGGCCTTGTCATTTCCTATTGTCGGCTCTTACGATGCCCTTAGTATGCAATGGGGTGGTGACACTGTGTATTCTAAATCCATCAGCACATGGATAGCTTTTATATTTGTTACCGTATAACTCCGTCATGTACAAACAGATTCACAAACAATCTTTTTTTTTCTATTTGATTGATATTGCTTACAGATTGGTCCCAAATAATTTAATCGAAGTCGGTTTGGTATGAAACTTAACATATGTGTTCAAAAATGTTTATAAAAAGTTATAACCTACAAATAAAAGCCTTTTAGAAAGACATCTAAACCAGACACAAAAGCTAAAAATTACCAGTACCTATACAACCATTTGAAATCGGTGGCAATAAAATTGACTTCAAATGGTTGTCAATTGGTTAAAAAGCTTGCTAAATTTCATTAAAAATATGAACTTTATAGCATTCTCATTCACTATGGATTCATGTTAGGAATAGCATACATTCGACTGTTTCGTTAACTCGATATTACACTACATGTACTAAATATATGTAGTGTATAGTCACATTTATATAACTTAAAGTATTATAGTTTACTGTTTGTCGGCACAAGATTAGCCCACTTCTCTTAATTTTCTCCAATTTTCCATCCTAAGGTTGCCTGGAAGAGATTGCAGTTTGCAATAAGGCCGCCCATTGTACAAATTATTTTAAGGTTTCTCATTTATAATGTCAATTTTGTTTTTATGTGCAATGTGCAGCCAATACTCTTATAAGAAAACCTATCTCAGGTTAGCTCCACAAATTAAATCATACTACAGAAAAGCGACGCTGGCAAGACGGGCGTCTGGCACAGTAGGCTAATTTCCCTCCATGAATTTGGAGGAGGCCCGACCCTGTAGTGGGTCATTTAAGGGCTGAAACGACGACGACAGCTTTGCTGCAAAGCGCCGGATAAATTGCCGTATACTGTGACACAGCAATAATAAGCCTTCCGTATACGCAAATATCTCAAAAATATTCCTGGTGGATTGCCGTATTAAGCACAACACTATTATCGATGCGAAATGTAAGCCCTGCTTTAGAGCTTAGTATTTACTCTATTTTTAGCATATAGTGTTGGCTACCTCGTAACCGCAAGTAATAAATAGAATGTACAGGGCTAGAGCATAATTTGACCCGAGTGATTACCACTACCACTCTGCCCATAACTGACACACTGCAAAGCCGACCTCCAATCATCAGAGGGAGGGTAATTAGCCTACTGTGCCACGCTGGCCCGATGTGTTGGCACAAGCTTTCGTATCCTTCTCTTGCGACTAGGTTTTCAGGCTTATTTGCAACCACACTTTTTAGTAAAAGGTTCAGTTCAACAGTTCAGTTCAGTATTTATTTATGATATAGGACGTATACTTAGCCGATCTAAAACAAATGCCTCGTTGGCCTAGTGGTCAGATGTGCCACCTTTGGATCAACGGGTCCCGGGTTCGATTCCGGGGTCGGGCCAGTGTCTTTCTCTAAACCAGAGGCACTGGCTCGGAGTCTGGGTGTCATTTCTATCTATAATATGTATGTATTTACAAAAAAAAAAAAATTATATAAGTAGTTTATCATCCATCTCGTTACCATAACGATAACGATAAGATGGCGTTGTGTCAAATGTCCAAGGATATTTATTTATTTCTATTAAACACAAATAATATTTTCTAGCTGGGGGTAAAAAATGTGTCATGCGTCATTTAATGATTATTTCTCCACGTCACAGCCAATCTTAAAATAAGTACGTTTCCTCGTACCGTAAATAGCAGTTAAGTCGCTCAGGGCAGCTAGTTACTCGGCAGGTAAGGAAGGAAGTGAAAAACTCGCCTAGTGGCCACGTCAGCCATGCTGGAATCCGCCGGCGGCCTGCCCGATTCAGCCACTTTAACAGGTAGGGGACCGTACCGCTATACCGACCTTAGATAACCAGGGTTACCTCGAGACACTTGAATGATTCTTAGACATAAATTGTATATAGCTAGCACTGAAATAAAAGTTAAAAGAAATGTTAGCGCATCTGAGCACCCCGGTGAAAATTGTATACAAGGTTTAACAAAAACCCTTTATCCATAATAAAAGGATCGATATTACTACAAATAATGTGTACAATAATTAATTTTATTTCAGGTATGAATCTATTAAAACAAATGAAGAAGATTTATTTAGTACATTTTCGAATAACTAACTACGTTGACCACAGAAACGTAAAAGGAAGACCACCAAGCCACATGATATGGAAATCTTTATACAAACCCTGTGTCGACCCGTCATGCCATCGTGGTACAGCAGGCTAAGTTCCCCATGAATTTGGAGAGGCGATACAAAATGCCGAAAAAAATTGTTGTCTTGCCTCTTTAATTGGAAACGCTGCCTATAATGTTAAGATATAACAATATAGTTTAAGTTCTCTATTGTATAGGTCTACAAAAGAGGAAAAAATATCTACTATAACTGTGTGTAGCCAGGGCGGGTCTGTAGTACAGAAAGGGGTTTGACATAATGTGTTCCAATTTCGTCATTGTCATAAAGTTATCTCACTTAATATAAAATTTGCCATCAGTTTGACAGCCCTACAAATCTTGTGTTTTAAAGGCCCCAAAACAGAGGTCTAACGATCGATCATTAGGACTTATTTGTTTTTTGACGTTGACAGGACACCGACAGGGTTGGCAGTGGATGCTTTTGGTTATTATCTATGGATTGCATCGGGCCATTCGTCTTGCTGTCAGGGGACAGGGCCCAATGAAACAATCAAAGTGACCGCTTGATAACGGAGATGGGTGGTACTGACACCTTTCGGTAATGTGGGCAAGTGATCAGTCGTTCTTTCAGGAAAGTCTTGAAAGAATAATTCAGTCGTCGTCGTTGGTCTAGGGGTTGGATGTGCCGCCTTTGGATCAACGGGTCTCCAGTTCGATTGCGGGGTCGGTGTCTTTGCGTAAATTGGAGGCACTTGCTCCGTGATACAGGTTCATACATAGGGCAGGGTTAAGTTATATAAAAAAAAACAAAAGTACCCACCAGGGGATAGCGTAGTGAAAAGTTCTGATTACAATTAATCTACATATTAAGCATTTGGATAAGATAAATGCCCATCACAGTGTGACTTCTGACTTTCTCAGTGCTAAACGCTTAGGGCCCCCGCGCATTTAGGCGGCCAGGCCGCGCGGACAGTCGCGCGGCCTGGCCGCATAATGCGCGGATTGGTCGCGGCGGCCAATAGGCCACGTATGTGACGCGATGTTTATCGTTGGCCGCGCGACCAAAACTTGGCCGCGCGGCCTGGCCGCGTAATGCGCGCAGCTATATACATCGTAGAAGAATTTGTTGGCCGCAGCGACTTGGCCGCGCGGCCTGGCCGCATAATGCGCGGAGGCCCTTATACCCTACCTACTGTGCCACACTGGCCAGACGGGTAGGGACAGGGTTTTCTTTGTCTAGTTTTCTTTCTCTTGTGGCTAGGTTATCGACCTTGCCATTTCATTTGTCGTCGATTCTTACGACACTCTCAGAATGGAATGGGATGGTGATACTATGTATTCTAAATCCGTCACTATACGGATCACGTTTCACAGCAGGGATATTCGAAGGAACAAGAGACGATACTTCTACAGCAGGTATCTGTATCCTGTATCTCAGTCTAATCGAACTGTTATTATACATAGTACCTAATATTAGCTGACCCGGCAAACGTTGTTCTGCCATATAAATATCGCTATTAGAAATAGGGGTTGATCGTATAGGGGTGAAAATTTAGGGTTGCACAAAAATCGGTTGAGCCATTTCGGAGGACTTCAATAACAAAACAGTGACACAAGAATTTTATATAATAGAAGATGTTCAACCCATTCCATTTGACTTTATTTTAGCTATTCCGGCCATAAACCTTTAACACATTCTGATCCCATCTCAAGACGAATTCTGTCTCGTCATTACAGCCCTTATATGACCCACTTCTGGGTCGGGCTTCTTCCAAATTCGTGGAGAGAAATTAACCTACTGTGCCACACCGGCAAGACGGACACACACGTTGACACAGGGTTTGTATAAGTTTTCCTTCTCTTTGGGTTAGGTAATAAATAATAAATATCCTTGGACATTTCACACAACGCCATCTCGTCCCAAGCTAAGCAACTTAATGCTTGTGTTATGGTAACGAGATGGATGATACACTACTTATATAATTTTTTTTTTGTAAATACATACATATTATACATAGAAATGACACCCAGACTCCGAGCCAGTGCCTCTGGATTAGACAAAGACACTTGCCCGACCCCGGAATCGAACCTGGACCCGTTGATCCAAATCCAAACATCTAACCACTAGACTCTAGACCAACGAGGCAGTCAAAATGTGACAACTATTGCCTCTGCCTCTTGCGTTCTTTTAGTCGCCTCGTTGTACGACACCCTAAAGACGTTATGGGTTGGTGACATTGTGTATTCTAAATACGTCACCACGCGGACACAAGTCCGTCTAGTAGTCTAAAATTACCCACGCTACCTACCTCATTAGATTGTTGACTTAACACATGTTCGACGGCTCACCGATGCATTCTCCAAATAATTCTTCAATGCGGTATGTTTGCCTTATCACAAAAAGCTCAATAAACAAATGCTAAGTAAATGATAGATCGAAGGCGAAAATACGTGCTAATTGCATAAAATAAACCGTGTTTACACAACTTGGCAAGCAAATTTAAAGTGGTCATGTATTAAAATCATAATCCAACCACATTTGTATGTGACACTGGAATATTTGCAGAAATAATAACTTATTGACGCGAAGCCGTTGACGGTGACCAGTATTTACGGCTTTACCACATAAATACATACTGATGTTAGTCGACATCGATGCCGAATAACTTATTTGAGACTCCTATCACAACGGGAATAAAGCTCAATATCGCCAGAGCTTTTTGTGTTTGGGCAGCAGATACAAAAGTTGTTTGTGCACGTGTAAGATTATCGAAGGCAAGTTTTGCATACCGCAGGCCAGGATCATAAAATACAATACATTATGAGCTAACCAGCGACTCCCGAGTTACGTGATAAGCACTCATCTAGAAGCATATCAATGAATAGCTAACCAGTGGACACTTTCTTTTTAATTAGGCAACCGTCCATGTTTTCCTTATCTTGATCCAGAGTTGTGTAATTGATGTTTCAAAGGCCTACGTTACGTCATAAAACCATAAACGTCAAAGGAAACATTTAAAGGCCTAAGTTTAAATTATATTTCTTCGTCTATTAAATTATATTCTTTTTCTTTTGGAAAGTTTCCCACCGTTCCTTATTACTTATTCCAATGTAGCAAGGGTTATAAATGATACATATAGTTTCTTGTCCCAAACAATCATTCAGCCAAAAGACGTCCACTGCTAGACATAGGCCAGCCCCAAGGGTTTTTACAAAGGCCGGTACTGTGCCACCCACAGCCATCGTTTTCCGGCGACCTTAACCAGGTCATCGGTCCACCGTGTGGGAGGCCTCTTGAAAATGATCTGACAAAAATATACCAAAGACTATTAACTGATGACTATTAAATGAAAACGTAACCAGAAAGCGTATGTCAGTCTGTCTGGCTATTACAGTATATAATCATACCTTGTTGGAGAATGCTCAAACTGCAAAACCCTGTTTAAACTTATTGTATGTATGATGATGATGACACTGCAAAGAAGAAGATGAAGTAATAACCAGCCACCGGTGGTGGTCACCAATAGAATTTCCCCGGCGCCTAGACAGGTTTTTGGTTATATTACTTAGTATTTATATTATATTTATTTATAAGTAGTAGTTGTCAAATTTTGCGGAAGTAATCCTCGTAAACGCATCGGCACTTAAACAGAACCAAACCGCAAAGTCTCGCCTGTCTCGGCTGTGGTTTGAAATGAATTCTAAGGGAATAAAACAACACTTGACAGCCCCATTCATCGGCTTCATAAACACACGGCTAATACATCGTTATCAGTGTTCCCACTCTAATCTCGAGGCAATAAAATTCCGAGGGCCCAAGAAAAACGGGCGACCACGATAACCATAAATTCGGGCCGAAACGGATGGGACAAATTTTTATAATGCTCCATACCCATTTGGGCACAGCGTCGCGTTAATGACAAGGTAACAGTTTGTTTTAACATCATTATAGGAGCGTATCGGGAATTCCATCGGAGGCATCTGAGCGCAACACATGTAGCGACGAGTGATACACGCACAGATATTGAGATTTTCTCCATCTATAGAGATAACTATCTGGACATCGTTGGATAACCCGGATTAATTAGTAGTCTCTTCCTTGAAATGCCATACTGATTTATAAAATATCTTTAATTTTACTATTAAATGTGTTTTGATTAAGAAAAATAATGTCGTAGTATTCTGTATCATATAGTATATCTATTTAATAAGTATGATTGCAGTGTTACCAACTGTCAAAAATATGTCCACTTAAGCTTAATCCTTCTGAATCCCTATCGTATAATATCTATATATTATGTCTGTATCCAGTGTTACCAACTGTCAAAAATATTTCCACTTACAGAAGTAGAACATAATGTCATGTAAGATAACATAAACATAAAATGACTTTTTATATTTACGTAATACTTTATTAATCGGGTTTGTTCCCACGATGAACCAAGGACTTGCTTAAAGTCATTGTTTTTTTTAAGGTTGGAAATCCATATGCTAGCAGTATGGCAGTTGGAAGCTAGCCGGGTTATGTGGGCCTCCGGCGCGTGAAATACGGGAAATAGCGCATATGTCGCCGCGTCGAGTGCCCAAACCAGTGAACGATCCTGGAGGCATTGGGCCATCTTATATTGTCATTAGGTAAACGTAACTTAAAATAAACCAAAAAGTAACCTGCATTTTTCTTAATGAACCAAACCTCTATGACACTTATTTACCCCTAAAGTTGGGAAGCCTGGTGTGATGACGGAATATATTTATTTTGTCGAAATCGGTACACAAGTGAAGGAAATCGTGGGAAGGCCAGCGTGGTACAGTAAGTTAATTTCCTTCAATTAAGAGTGGGTTAGATTGACCAGGAATATAAAAATTAATTCTCTCTAAAGTTATTCTCCATTACTATTATCGCTAATTTGTAGTTTATGGTCAATCATAGCAGATCTATCTTTGTTTTGATTTTGATTTTGGCTCGTGTCAGCCAGAGAGTCACTGGAGCTTTACGATACGTTTCTGTTTGTGCAGTCCTTAATTATTCCTCTTATCGACTATGGTGATGTGTGCTACTATGACCTGAATGCAGACCTTCTCAATAAACTGACACGGCTTCTTAACAACTGCATTCGGTTCGTTTTCAACCTTCGCAAGTATGACTATGTTTCAGCGTTTAGAACTCAACTCAATTGGTTGCCAATTGGTGGTGAATTTAATCGCAGAGAAAAGTGAAAACCAAAACATACACAATTTTATCAAGAATTTATTCCCGTTAACGTGATATGGGGGGAGGCCTATGTTCAGCAGTGGACTTCTGTGGCTGATAGAACGTGTGATTAAAAAGTCACCTACCATCTCAACTCAGATAACGTGATAAAACTGGAATCAGAATTATTTTTAGGTAGTTCATTCATCATCATCATCATTTCAGCCGAAGTACGTCCTTAGCTGAACATCCACAAAGGATTTCCACAAAGGCCGGTCCTGGGCCGCCCGCATCCCTCGTTTTCCGGTGACCTTAACCAGGTCATCGGTCCACCACTTTTAATTAATTACATATTTAGATTCGTAGGCAAAAACGGCCCTGACATGCTAGCTATACAGAGATTTCCAACCATCGCAGCTACATTTTCTCGCTATTTAGTACCGGTAGACGCCTCGTCTCGATACACTCAGGTCGTAACTAGTTGGGACACAGTGTTTTCTAAATTCATCCCAACATGACCAATAATGGTGATCCCGTGAGCTTATTAGTAAGCTTTAATGAGAAACCGCTTTCATTTGGCTTAAACAATTATTTTAGGCAAGAAAGAGAACTGAGATTGACATGACAATAGCAAAAAAGAACAGCCGTGTTGCCCGAGCAAGTGATTTAGCGCGCAGTGGAGTTCCCATGGGAAAACGCCCGCAAATATTGACACTAAGGTAACATGTTTATATGCACTTAATGCAGCGTTCGACTTTTAGAATACCGTTTTGAAGTTGGCATAAAAAAAACCCTCGTACTAGGCTTTGTTAGAAATAGTCGAATATTCGCCAAGGTTTCTTTGAAATTCATATTTCGAATGTGCACCGAAATAGAACAAATAGTTTCCAAAGACAACTTTCTTGTATTTTTAATAAATACAACGCGAGTCAAATGCGCGCGGAACACTGTTTTCATATGAACACGATACACACTTAGCCATATTTTATATTTTATTTGTTTTGAGCCAGCGAGGCAGACGAAGCGTCGGCCTCTTGTTTGAGTTGTTTTTGTCGTAATTTTATTTAACAGGTAGTGTCTAATGTCCGCTATAAAAATGTTATTTTGAAATAACGAAATAAGTCTTTGCTCAATGCCTCTTTACATTCAACTTGCATATGTGAAGATGAGCATGTAGTCATTTCCCTAATTCATATCTATAATATTTAGAAACTGAAATCATTAAGAAGAGGTCCATGCCATAGGTACATAAGATGTTGAAGAAGTAAAAGAATTTAAAACTATTCAATGCTATATTATATTGTCTAAAGTTTCAATGAATATATAATTAACATTAGCGTTGTCTTTGTCTTTTTGATAATTGCTATAAATATAGAACGTCTCTATCTTAATGTAAAGATTAACATACAGATGTCCTGGGTTGTCCCTTAATACATACAATATTTAAACAATTTGTAGTGAAAAACATAACAAGATGACTTAAATTACTATCAATTTTACTAAAAGAAAGACGTTAGCAATTAAAATAAAGCTGTAAACATTCATATTATATTGTGTGCCGTATTGCCTCTGCCAGACCCACAGAACTAATTAAGATTTCATTCCAGAGCCAAGGCGGATACTGGATAATTACAGGCTGATCATCCATCAGATAGGGTGCCATTTCTGTGCCAAGCATTTAGATCAATAAATAATAGTTTGAACAGGTTTTAGTTTAGATTCTAGATGTATATTATACTTAACGATACCAAACTGTAGTAAACTAATAAGTAACAAAAAAATAACATTAAATCAGTTGTTATCTATCGTGCCGAAGCACGTGCCAAAGATGTCCAACTTAGCCTATAAGTTAAACAAAAGTTTTGCTGAGAAGAAGAAGAATATCACTAGCCCATTGCATCGCGAGCGTATCTTACGATACGATTCAAGGAACTAGACGAGTCCAAGATTTGATAAATAAAATCGCAATATGATATCATCTACAAGCATGACCATGTACCTATATGATTTATTAGCATACCTATTACAGAAATTTTGGTTCATTGAAATGGAGGAAACCTGACAGCATGGATCTGTCATTATGTGGGCCCCGGGAGAGGGGGAGGTTGGGGTAAGTCCCTCACCCAAACCAACGGTTTCATCCCTTGTACACAAGGGATGAAACTGCTGGCAGATGCTCCACTGGGGACTATAGTTTTATATTCCGAGCAGTTCTGTCTGCTCCCCCCAGCGCTGAGAAGACCTGACACTGAGCTCATCCAGCTCAGTTGGGATCCACCGGGTAGTAGGCGTGGAATGGTTCCCTCACGTTACCAATGAGAAAGATCAGAAGACGCTTTCCTCGAGCCGGTCGGAAGTCCATAAAAAAGGGCCTAACAACCGGACAAAAAATTTAACTAAATTAGTATTAAACTACATAGATTTAGATGCTTATGTTTTGTTGGTCTAGGCGTTGTAAGGACGGAGCACGGATCCCTGGCTTCATTACGAAGTCGACCAAGGGTCTTTGTAAGCCTATACTAAGCCTGCGTCTCATTTGTGTGTGTCCCGTCATACAGGTCCGAAGTATTTACGAGATAGTTTTTAAAAATAAAATCATTACAATATCAAAAGATTAGGTAGATTTTTTATAAATACATAATATATTTTAAAACTAGCTTTTGCGGCTTCGCCCGCTTGGGCTTCGGACCCGTGCTTATCTCTATGCATATTATTTTTTATGAACATAAAATCGGTTATTGTGACTAAACTATGATAGTTATATATGTGCTCTCGCGGACTTTTTTGTAGATCTTTATAAGACCTACAAACCCGTAGTACATCATTTTGTGTTATTGTCAATAGTTTTTGCAGAGCACGCATAAATAGGTTTTCGATTTTACACCTTGGTTTACAAAATCACATTTTACATTTTAATACGGATCCCTAATTCTTTTGAAAAAAAGATAGCCTTTAACCTTCCTCGATAAATGGACTAACTAACACTGAAAGATTTTTTGAAATCGGACCAGTAGTTCCTGAGATTAGCGCGTTCAAACAAACAAACAAACAAACAAATTCTGCAGCTTTATATATTAGTGTAGATGTAGATTAAAAAGGTTTCATTACTTTTTCTCATGTTAAACTTCATATTACTCTTGGATTACTCACAACTAAACAATCAAGCAGTAATCTTGATAGCACGCAGTATTTTAACAGGAAGTATTTTTCCTTTAATCTATTATCAAGGAAGTATATTAAAATCAAGTACAGGAAACAAGTAAGATACAAGTTTCTTAAGCTACATAATAGCATATACCTACAATAAAATACAAAATGAGGAATGGAAACAGCTGTTTGAGGCAATTATATTCTATTGGTTTATAAAATAATATCAATCACTTACTAAATACATGATGTAACAAACATCCTTTAAACATAACAAAAGTTTTTTTAAATTTAATGAGGAAGTTTAGTTTTATGTTCTTTAATGAAGCGACTAGTGTCTTAATGAGATTAATTATCTTTGAACCCAAGAAATACAAAGATACTTTTTTTCTTGAAATTTGAACACTAAGTAACAATACTTGAGAATTAAGCATAGAATAACCAAGAAACTTTATGGAACACGGATCGCTCAGCTTGTAGGCTAATAACTAGTTAGTTGATATTACTAATAGCTAGTTAGTTGATTTTCACTGGAACCCGTGATTTGTTATATACCTAAGTCAGGTGCATTAAAACGTCGATATCTCATACTCACGTACTCATACTTCAAGATACAAAAGCATTTGAGACTTTGAACTGCTGCTCTTGTTTAGCTCTATACCCTCACTTCGGATGTATACAGGGTTTTTGTTACACCCTGTTGAGTCTGCAGTTTTGCACTTACTTTAACCTACTTTAAGATTCATTTTTGCGCGTTATTGATGAAAGTCATAGGCGAAAATTTAATTCAAAATGGACGCAGATGAATCCACTTGAACAGCTTATTTTAAAAGAAAGGAATATGACTGCCTTGTTGGTCCAGGTGTTGGATGGGCCGCCTTTGGGTCACGGGTCCTCAGTTTGATTCCGGGGTCGGGCAAATGTCTTTGTGTAAACAGGTACGTGCTCCGAGTCTGGGTGTAATTTGTGTATACTGGCCCTGCGATATTATACTTAGGGCAGGAGATTAGTTAAAAAAAATAGTGACATATCAACTACTAGCTTTTGCGCGCGGCTTCGCCCGCGTGGGCTTCGAACCCGTGGATATTTTTTATGAACATAAAATCGGTTATTGTGGCTAAACTATGATAGTTAGATATGTGCTCTCGCGGACTTTTTTGTAGATCTTTATAAGACCTACAAACCCGTAGTACATCATTTTGTTCTATTGTCAATAGTTTTTGCAGCGCACGCATAAATAGGTTTTCGATTTTACACCTTGGTTTACAAAATCGCAATTTTCATACGGATCCCTAATTCTTTTGAAAATAAAATATAGCCTATAACCTTCCTCGATAAATGGACTATCTAACACTGAAAGATTTTTTGGAATCGGACCAGTAGTTCCTGAGATTAGCGCGTTCAAACAAACAAACAAACAAACAAACTCTGCAGCTTTATATATTAGTATAGATATAGATTATTATGATGGCTTGTTAATTATTTGGAATTTTGAGTCAATAAAATACAGTCAGCGTCAATTAGAACCACCTGCTAAAGCATACGGCCAAAGAAATGAACAGAAATAGAACAATCTCATTTAAAATTAATCGAATTCAGAAACAAAGGTTAGCTATTGGCTCCGCGTTGGGTAGAGTGTGACTGCGTTCAATTTGCGGTCGAAATAATGGCTCAAAATTACGTGTTATGTCCTTAGTGTCCATGTGGGAATGCACAGTGTGGTGCGTCACGATCCTTCTAATTACGAATAGTGGCACAAATTATAGGCTGTCGATTGCCTCGGGAGTAAGGGCTCCGAAGGAATGTCTTTGATACTTACGAGTGTGTGTGAGGAAACCAGAGATGATTTTTTACATGATTTATTAGTTCCATTAGGTGCTTTTTTTGCTCGTATATTTTGAGATAATTTGCTCTGAGAATGTCAGACTCATTGGGTTCGTCGCGGAGAAAAAAATCAAATATGAATTAAGCGTGGAAATAGAACTGTTCTTTATTATAAAAATACTAGCCTGAACATTGAAAGTGCTAATACTTGTTGTATTTACCTGGGCGTCAGTTAGACCTTTAATTGTCGTCAGGTCAGTGTATAAAGGTAAATTTGTTACCTTTATTTGTTACCACAGTTTTATTTTGAAACTGGAAAAACTATACACGTGATAAATCTATCTATAAGTTTAAAATAGATTTTTTACAGTTCAAGGAATTTTAAAGTGAAGATACAATTTACATAGGCCATTGAATTTCTTCATCTATCACGTTGTGAATATTGTCATGGACAGCTTATATGGCGATGTATCAATAAAATAAATAGTCAAGAATTAACAAGGCAAAAAGAATTACAAAACACGAAACCTTAAAAAAGAATTTAGACAGCATTTACAAAAATACCTCTCAAATATACAACCGAGAATATTTTATGTTTAAGACATCAAAATCAATTATTATTTCCCAACTGGACCTATCCTTTGGGTTATTTATCATTATGATCTCGATCATAAAAGGACAACAACATCGAATAACTTATTTAAACAGTACAAGCTAATTCAAATCTTATTCTTAAAAGTTAAGTTTAAATTTTCAAGTAACACCCCGATCGCCGACGCTCGAAGCGATTTCGATTTGGGATACATGAAAGCGTGCAAAGGATTTGGACTGTTTACGACTACGTGGGTGGTTGTGGGCGTGGCACGTTCTATCTCTGTCCTATTTATGGTATTAGTATATTTCTGTCTCGTTCGGCCGCTCCCACAGGACCCTTCTTGTTAACGTGTTTTTTGCTCCTCACAACTCTGTTTATGGAATGGTCAGACGAGCAAATATTTACCCACGATTTCGAAAATCTTGTTTTCATACTACCAGTACTTAAAGCAATGATGATGACTGGTTACTTTTAAAAGGATTAGGGCCACGTTTTTATACTTATTTTATCGTGTCATTTGTGTAGAATTGAAGCGATGTTCTTGCGTTATTTACATGCAAGTGTTCTGTTGTGTTTCGTAATGGATGTGAGTGTGAATTTGTGTCGATGAATGTGCAAACAATTGCCTAATTACAAGCCGTTGGCAAACTAATGTTAAATAATGCTGTTAAACTGTTATGGCGATAAGTTTATCATATATCGGTTATCCATATTCATTAAAGGAAGTTATGGATTTGTTTTTTTCGAATACACAAATGATTTAGGCTAAATATCTAAATGATAGAAGGTACCGTTACCGAATACTAGTAGATATGGTTATCACACTTACACACTCATTTTTAGAATATGAACACCATTCCCCCATTCCATTTTTAGGTTGGATCCTAAGGACATGTGTCAAATTCGTGCAGTAACTTTGGTGATTATCACGAATATGTACCTACATCATACCTATTAAGTAGAGTCAAAGATTTTTTGTAATAGGTGCAGTAGTTTTTGAGTTTATTCGTTCAAAATTAAAATGTTTTTATTCGAATAAATTCTTAAGAACGCTGTCAAATAATCATTAAAAACAAAAGATATTTAAATGTAATTAATCATTTAGGTAGTCTTTACAGAGAAGAGGCGGCAGGAATCTCCATGGTTCCTTTTTTTTAATCAAATGGTTCCAATGATGGTGGTACAAACAAGTCTGACAGATTAGCGAAAGCAAGCACGTACCTGTAAACCTGCACAGCTGATGAACAATTTTTTATTAGGAAGCGATGCTTATTTTCAACCGATTTCAATCTCTAAGATCTATGATTAGTTTATAGCGCCATTTTTTTAAAATTGTGCATACTATATCTATATGATCCGTACTAACGAGTCTTTCTTTATGGCTGTAGGGGTTTTGTTACAATATATACCTGTATAACCTGTATGTTACCTGTATAATATTAATACTTACATACATCAAAAAATCTTCTCGCTCGTTTTATTTTTAATAGTTCTAATTTCAAATACCAATAAACGATTCCCCGAAGTCTTATACGATCACCAATCACCGAGTTATTTTCCCACAACTAGTGTAGCGAGTATATGTATAAGGAATTTTATTCCCCTTAATTGAAAAACACTTAGTTGCTTTGGGTAGGTGTTGAGAGACGTCGGCGCGCACCAAAGGCGGTTCAGACCTCACGCGCGCCGTCGACGATAAAGAAATTATCCGCTTTCGTACTAACGACCAACCATCTACCCGCATGGTTCCTAATTGGTGGGTGCCCGCTGCGTGCATAACCGCTCTTCACTAAAATTGGTTATGTTATATTAGAACGAAATTGCACTACCTATATAAACGAAACAATAACAAAAACATAAAATTTTCAGGAACTGATTATGCAACTAAAAACATCTAATGTACTTGAAAAGGTTGAATTGATGAAAACCTGCTTTCTAATAATAAAAAAACCTAACCATAATGCCACAGATACGTGATATGTATACCACCCCGCTTTTTGTTGGGCATTAAAAGATTAGGAATTGTACCTAGGGATATTCTCCGTTGCCTCCGTAATACATTGTACTTGTACGAAAGTTAGGTAACTACCTATACAAAGGTATATCTCGCTATAGAAATTTATAGAGTTTGGTTCTATCGCAAGTATGCATAAATTTGGAAATTAATTTATCGCTGATGGTCAAACGAAGCGACTTCAATATATTTTGGCGTAGAATTTGTTCTAGCAGCGTACTCTAAGAAAAGACATCAACGCGCACATTTAACATGGATTTAATGTTTTCTCTGGCATGAGCCAAAGCATTTTTAAGTTTAAAATGTAATTAAGTAGATGTTTAACAAGTTTACTTATAAAAAAACAATTGAAACTATGACACAATATCACTACTCAAAAACTGCCAACAACGTCATAAATTGCAATGAAAACCAAACAATGGCTATGTTAATGCAACAAAAGGTGTCGAGAGCTATTTAAAAATTCGGTTAACGCAAAAAACGGCTGACTCACTTGGCACATGAATCATGACACTAACCGCTACAATAACGTTTCTTTGATAACGGATAATGCTAATAGCAATGAAAATAAAAGGACTCTAATTATTAATTGGAGCCTAAATTCACACATTTCATCATCATTTGTACATTTACTTTTGAACATTATAGTTTCACACAATTGTGAATCAAATTGGCCGTCTGGTGACTGCGTAAGAGTGTCACCAACACACATAATATATTCTCGGACTTACTAGACATAGTGCCAGCAATTCTTTCCGCCCTGTAGGCATCGTAAAAGTGACTTAATAAACTAAATAAACATAACTTAGAATGTAACTGTCAAAAAGTTACAGATATAGTTTTTAATATTCGAACTTAATTATGAATTTAAAATTTAAATATTGTGAAACCATGTGATGGAATCTTTGGAACTATTTTAATAAAGTGTAATGTAGGTATTTTAACCGTTGTAAAATAAATGAAAATCACTTAAATAAATGATAAACAAAACGAACTTATTTCACAGAAAACAGGAACATGAACACATAATTACTTAAAAAACCCATTTTTTTTTTAATTCATAGTGCTGCATCGTCTATTGTCTAAAAATCTTATAACGGTTTAAACATTACTTCCCCATCCCTACAATAACGGACAAGATTAGGACTATTCCTTATTTAAATTATGTAAAAGAGTGCGGTGGAACTCCAAACAATAGACTCACACAAATAGGTACTGCTTCTAAGTATAGAGCTTCTGTAGGATGTCTGGCGCTTGCCTTTACACAATACAATAGCTTTTATCATAGCCACACAATTGACATTACACTAGACACATTGGTCGCTGCAATTGAGGCATTTGAAACAAAAGTACCGAACAATAGGAGCCCTTCAGGTATTATCTCAAAGCATTTGTCTACAGTTACAGTATCATTGCAATTCTGTATTAGCGGTACAGTATTAATGAGCTTTGCATGTTCAGTCCAGACTTCGTTGGAAACAGTAATAATTAGTTTCACGAATATCACTTTGAAAAGGTTCCGTTCAACCTTTTGTGTTTTTTTCTGGAATTTACTTTGCGGTATAACAGTATTAAATATGTAGTTAGTTAGTTGTCCGACAATTTCAATTTATTTATTTCCAATTTCAATGCACAGACTGTATACCGACACTGTACTGTTCAGAAAACTTTAACACTTTCGTGTAGGTATATACCTACACGAAAGTGTTAAATTTTTCTTTTAAAAAAAAAACGAATCCCCTGCCCTAGGTATAACCTGCATCGTGGGGGCAGTTTACAAACACGAAATTCACGAATACAAATGACACCCAGACTCAGAGCAAGTGCTTCTGGTTGAAACAAAGATACCTGCCCGGCCCCGGAATCGAACCCGGGGCCCCGTGATCCAAAGGCGGCGCATCCAACGTAATGAGTAGCTAAACTAATAGACATATTGTGTTGACTATCCGAAAGCAACTAGTGAGGTGTTTTGTTTTAACAATGAGAGTTCACTGAGTATGTGACCGCTTTACTCCATAAGGGTCAGCGCCGACCAAGGGAGTGGCAGCGAAGAGACTAATTCAGTAACAATTTAAATTGAACCTGAAACGCTTCAGAATACAACTGTACTGGTACAACGAAATACAATGACGGCGAGCGACATATAGCGCAGCGAGCGTATTCCAAATACAGATGTATTCTGAAGCGTTTTAGGTTCAATTTAAATTGTTACTGAATTAGTCTCTTCGCCGCCACTCCGTTGGTCGGCGCTGACCCTAAGCTGTTTATCGGGCTATGTGTTCTGCCCACTACCATTTCAAACATGCCAATGTTGAATTAGAAAGGAAATGAGAATAACATTTTATATTATACCCTCAATGAGTCAAGCCCTTGTTTGGTTTTCCTTTTGTGTTATGGTTTCATATTGCACCCGGTTACATCTGGCATACACCCAGTCCCTACTCAGAATATATCCCTTAACATTCGAAATAATCGTAAAATTTGATTAGGACATGCCCGTGATCATGCATGAATAACATTTGGAACAAACGTAAAGAAATACCTATACATAGTGCGGCTAGTTTTCTAAATCCACGTAGGTGCAGTTTTTTTAAAGTGACCACTTTTCATGGCATGGCTTCTGTGAATTAATAAGCTCTGGCTTGAGTCATGCCGAAACTTTTAAGCTTGAACGAAATACATTCACAAATGAGATATAGTCGTACTTAAGCAGCATCACAATTGAAAGATAAGGTCTTTGAAGTAGCATACTGCGAAACGGTTCACTTTTGTCGGAAAAAACAATAGCCGTTTTTAGCTCCCATAAGCTTAGACGTGACGTCATCCTACTCTTTGATACCCCGATTTTGGTGGAGTAAATAATTTATAACACATGCTGTCAGAAATTTGCATTCTTTTATGGCTTTTGAAGCAGTAAAGTCCTGGAGTGTTGACTATGTAGTTATGGAAGAACGCAGCGTGAGACACGATCCAATCAAGTGGACGAACGACTCAAATTATCACATCATACGACACTCCGAGATTTGAATGGGTTGGTGACTTTATACATGCTAAATGTACAATCACCATAGTACAATAAATAGGTTCGACTCATATCTTAAAATAACGATCGCGTGACAAGATTAATGAAATTTTCCAACGTCTTAAATTCAACAAGTCTTATACCTAATACATACTATTGAATGCCATCACAGGCCAAAAGTATATTTAAAACAAATTAAATATATACATAACCATTAAAAATTTACCGTTTACACAATTAATAGATCCGCAGCATGCCTTTCGTATGACGCATTATCCAAAACGTGATATTTTCTAAGCAATAATGCGACCATAGTATTTTGGTACAAGTGTGTACTTTAGGGCTGTCAGTTATTTTATAATAAAAAAAATGTATTTTAATGCAAATCTAGCGCAGATAATTCAAATTAGAAATAAGTTTTTAGGTACGATAAAACTAAAGGAACAAACTGTGATGACGGATAAAGAATAGTGTCATTAATACTGAACCTGTCTAGATGAAATTTATTGGAAAAAAAAGAGTTACAAAGACCAGAAGCGAAGAAAACTACAATAGAAAAGAACATACAGACGAATTGAAACCCTCCTTCCTTTTTGAAGTCGGTTAAAAACCTTGCAGCAGCACGTCTAGCTAGTGTGGGCCACCATGAATATTTTTTTCTGAAGCCCTTACTTGTACATGTAGTGCATCATTTATTAACTCTGTGATGATAGTGAAAATAATGCAAACGATACGATACGAGATTAGGCGTGCCCACCGTATCCATTGAATATCTTTGTTTACATAATATATTTACTGTATAAAATGCTTTTATCTAAAATCTATCTAGTTTTAAAAGTTTAATTACTAAGTATATTATTAATGTTCAATTTAAAGCTCATTTTACAATTATAAGTATAATCAGCTACCTTTAACAACCCTAGTAATATTACCGGGTGGCGCTAGCGCACTATTTTGCCTCGTATATCAAGGGCTTTTGTGCCCCTTAGCGCCACCATAAAAACTGCACCGACGGAAGTAAGCCAACAAAGGGATGCCATAGCCAAGTGCAAAAAATCTTTGGAAAAAAAACTGCATAATGCTGTGGAGAGCGAACGCAGCCCATTGTGGCCGCTTGACGGCTCTTTAGGGTTGTCAGTGTACTTTTGTTTAGCAATCGCCACGAGCAAACACCCTTTTTGGTGATTTCATATTTTTTGTTCACAATACAGGTGAAGCTAGTACATGTTATGTTGAGTCAGTCAGATTACTTCTTAAACAGAGAAAACACAAATCGAAAGTACTAAAATTTAAAAAAAAACTATTCCGTGGTCGGGCAAGTGTCTTTGTGTAAACCAGAGGATCTGAAGCTGGGTGTCATTTGTGTTCGTGAATTACATGTTTGTAAAAAGCCCCCGCGATATGCCTAGAACAGGGGTTTCGTTAGGTTAAAAAAACCGGTGGGCAGATTTTCATCACATATTTTAGAGAAATCAAACGCGCTATAAAATTCCCGTTTAAGACAACTTTCAATAAAATAAAATCAAAATGGTTTTATTGCACAAACACCTAAAAATATCAATTTTATTTGACTAAATTTAAAAACACATGTCCTTTTTCAGTGTTAAATCCTGCCACTGATAGGCAGATCAATGTGATCCCAAATAGCTACCATCATTATTATTTCAGCCAAAAGACGTCCTCTGTTGTACATAGGCATCCCCCAAGGATTTTCCCGAAGGCCGAGCCGCCCACATCCATCGTAGCTACATTATACAGTATTCCAAATCATGATGAGCTGCACGTAATCAATGAGTAGATATGTAATACGATTATGTTTATGAAACTTCATCAAAATTATTATCATATTGCTCTATTTAAATATCTTACTAATATTATAAACGTGAAAGTTTGTAAGTATGGATGGATGGATGGATTTTTGTTACTCTTTCACGTAAAAACTACTGAATGGATTTTAATGAAACTTTAAAATAATATAGCTCATACATCAGAATAACACATAGGCTACAAGTTATAAAGATATTATGTGAATTACAACAATATAAACAAGTCGAATTCAAAATTTCTAATTGTCAAATTTTCGACCATATTAAACTATAGACAACATAACGTTTCGCTGTCAGTTGCGTTTTGTTAAATTAGGTTTTATACGGACGGGATAAAAATCTCAGGTATCCTATGTCCAACTTTCTTTTTGTTTTAAATATATATAATGCGGAACAAAGTTCGCCGGGTCAGCTAGTCTATGCATTTGCTATGGATTTGTGTTCTTGTAATTCAAACTTGCTGCAAGAGAAGGAAAACTTGATACAAAACCCTGTGCCGACCCGTCTAGCCTGCGTGGCAGTAGGTTAATTACCCTCCACGTAACTGGAGGAGGCCCGACTCAACAGTGGGTCATCTATGGGCTGTAATAATAATAAGTAAGTAAGTAAATCAAATAAAGTTACATTAACAGTGGAAATTCGTATAGACAAACTAGTTGAAATAACCAAACATTACAACTCCGCAACCCGGTCCCACAACCGCAACACCATTCCCTTGTAAAATTTATAACAGCTCTATTTTGTTTACCTGCTTGACTTCGCTTTATTGTCCGGTAATTGGAGGCATTTCACGATGACTTATTAATTTATTGACCATAGTTTTGCCGTAGTTTTTATGGAGGTGCTAAAACGTTCGTTGCTCACCTTTTGTTTATGTAGGTAGAGACGAGTTTTTGTGCAACATTTTTCAGTGACGTCAGTTTGGTGGCTTTTGGTTGTTAAATTGTATTAGTTCCTTTTGTCGCAAATAGATGTCCCTGATATTATTGGTTACGTTATGATAACTATTTACAAGATTATGTCTGCACAAGGCATGAATTAGTTAGACACCATTTTCAAGATTCAAGATCTCGAAGTGTTAGAACTGACAAAACGAGATGGCCTAAAACGGCTGTTTTAAGAGGCGGAAAATTTGATACGAAATCCAGCGTGGAACAGTAAGCTAAGTACCCTCCATGTACGACGACACGGTTGGCGCAGTGGTTGAGCGATCGACTGCTGCGCAGCATGTCGCGGGTTCGATCCCCGCACGGAAGACATATTTGTACGACCTACGAGTATTTGTTCCGGGTCTGGGTGTCATTCTATCTATATGTATTCTATATATATGTATGTATTTATTTATTTATTTATTTTTATTCTTTATTGTACACAAATAATTAACCTAAGGCAGAAATATACATTTGTAATTACATGTACAAAGGCGAGCTTAACTCATACATGAGTTTTCTAACAGCAAACCCGAGTGATAGAGAAATTTTATTGAGGATAATAAAATTATGCATACAAATTTACAATTCGAATTTAGAAAGGATATACATAATATGAATAAAAATAGCCATACAAAATATACCTATTTATAATATCTACACACATAAATATAATAAACGTAAATATACACATAAAAATAGTAAATACATATAATACAACTAACGTAAAACTAGTATATAAAATACATAAACATATAATACTATACCTGTAAAGAGAGAAAGTGATTCTTGACTCCTCTCTTGAAAACGTCCAAAGAGACGCTGGCGCGAATTGAGTTCGGAAGAGAATTCCATAGTCGCACCGCACGTACAGTGAAAGAACCGTCATACCGGCTTGATGTATGACGAGGGACACGAAGTAAGAGAGATGAGGAAGAGCGACATGCTTTACCTCTGGGGACAAGATACTCAAAGCGTTCCCGTAGATACAGAGGAGCATAAGGGTTATGAAGAGTAGAGTAAAGAAGAGAAAGAATATGGGAATCCCGACGCTGCCGAACAGGTAACCACTCCAGTTTCTTCCGAAATTCTGACACATGGTCATATTTCCGGAGACCGAAAACAAAGCGGATCGCTAGGTTCTGCAGACGTTCGAGTTTATTTACCTGCTCCTCAGTTGCATCTAGAAAGCAGACATCAGCATAGTCTATGAGGGGAAGGAGAAGAGATTGAGCAAGCGTTATTTTTGTTTGAAAAGGCAGGAACTTTTGGAGGCGTTTTAGAGTCTGGAACGAGCAATACACCTTTTTGCTAACTTCAGCAATATGTACAGTCCATGACAGATGACAGTCTATGTAGACACCTAAATTTTTTACACTGCTGGTGAAAGCTATTGGTGTGGAGTCGTATATGATTGGTGGGAGGGTTTTTAGATCCAATGACGTAAAGTAATATTTACTACCAATGATAAGCGCCTTTGATTTGGTTGGATTAACAATGAGTCCATAAGATTTTGCCCATTCGCAAATATTATTCAAATCGCTATTTAAAGCACCAATGGCCTCCGGGAAATCATCAATTTTTGAATGGCGATAGAGTTGCAAGTCATCTGCGTAGAGATGATATTTTGAAGAAATATTTTTGGAAATATCATTAATAAATACTGAGAAGAGAAGAGGAGATAAGACGCCACCCTGGGGTACACCCGCAACCAGATCGCACCACTCAGAGATTACCTCGTTGCCGCGCACCGATTGCGAGCGGTCCTGAAGATATGAATTGAACCAGGATATTACAGAAGATGATAAGTTGAGGGATTGTAAGATCGCCAAGAGTATGTCATGATCAACCGAATTAAAAGCACTACTGAAATCCAGTAGCACCAACACAGTGAGACACTTATTCTCCATAGCAAGCCGGATGTCCTCAGTGATTTTAATAAGTGCTGTTACTGTACTGTGGCAAGGGCGAAAACCAGACTGATATGGGTTCAGCAGGCTATTAGACGAGAGAAAATTTGACAGTTGATCATGAACAACGCTCTCAAGGACCTTAGATAGGATAGGTAAAATAGATATAGGACGAAAATGGGCTACGGAAGAGGGATGAGGCACTTTAGGGAGTGGAATAACCAGAGCCTTTTTCCACTCTGAGGGAAAGGTGTTTGCATCAAGTGAGTGGTTGATAAGATGGACAATAACAGGGGCAAGGATATTTAGGATGGGGCGGAGCATATGAGTATGCAAGCCATCATTGCCTACTGCTTTAGTGGATATGGAGCGGATGGATTTCTTAATATCACATTCTGTAACCTTGTGAAACGAGAATGAAGTACTTATTGGCAAGGAAAAATTAGAAAGGCCTCTTATCGTAGAAGCTTTGACATCGTTGTCTAATGAAATTGGTGTTTTGGAAAAATGCATGTTTGTATTCTATATGTATTTACAAAAAAAAATATGTAAGTAGTTTATCATCCATCTCGTTACCATAACACAAGCATTAAGTTGCTTAGCTTGGGACGAGATGGCGTTGTGTGAAATGTCCAAGGATATTTATTATTATTATGTAATTGGAAGAGGCCGGACTCAGCAGTGGGTCACCTATGAGCTGAGTAGTAATAGCAGTAGTCAAAAAGCGAAAATATAATTTTAATATGCATTGACGGTACGATACGATTGGATAAATAGGTCATTTTTGCCAAAGTGTAACTAGAATCTAAAGACTTAGAATAATCTAACAAACTTCTACATAGATTTATATTACTTGTCCTATTAAATGACTTCTAAATCACATGATATGACTTCTTCACCTACTGCGTTTCCTCCAGCTCGAAGAAATGAAGAATAATGGCAATAGCAAAGAAATTTAAGTCGGTACTACTTACCTACTCGTATACATATATAAATAAATAAATAAATATAAATAAATATCCTTGGACATTTCACACAACGCCATCTCGTCCCAAGCTAAGCAACTTAATGCTTGTGTTATGGTAACGAGATGGATGATAAACTACTTATATACATTTTTTTTTTGTAAATACATACATATTATAGATAGAAATGACACCCAGACTCCGAGCCAGTGCCTCTGGTTTAGATAAAGACACTGGCCCGACCCCGGAATCGAACCCGGGACCCGTTGATCCAAAGGCGGCACGTCTGACCACTAGACCAACGAGGCAATTTTAAAAAAAAGTGTTTAGGAGGTTTATTGTAATTGTCTCAGCTAACTAATGAGAGGGACCTTCTTCGAAACCTATGCGTTTCCCACCATTCAATTACATTCCTTGTTTATTTGTTACCTTACAACGGTTGTCTGGAAGAAATTGCTTTTAGCAATAAGACCGCCATTTGTATTGTACAATGTTAGTGTTTAATCTACCTATCTATCTTACACGACACCCTTAGGATATAATGGGTCACTATGAATTCTAAATCACCCTTATATAGCAACTAGTGTATAACAGCAACAATAATGCACAACACAAAAAATTATGCATTTATTTTCAAACAAATTTTACTTT
This sequence comes from Clostera curtula, assembly GCA_905475355.2. Taxonomy (NCBI): domain Eukaryota; kingdom Metazoa; phylum Arthropoda; class Insecta; order Lepidoptera; family Notodontidae; genus Clostera; species Clostera curtula. The sequence goes on along the minus strand of FR997800.1, from coordinate 11,587,960 downwards.
TTTAGACTGTCTAAATGGCGCCAAAAAGATAATTAAAAATATATCAATCTTGCTCCGCAGGCTCGCGTGAACATTTCGCGAGGTGCGTTCCCGTTCCGATATTATAATGAATAAGTATTGTTGATGTTATATTTTAACAATTAGTATTTACCACGTAAGTAAATACCTTTTTTAAAAAAAAACGATACCCCTGCAATAGGTATAAGCTGTATCGCTGGGGCAGTTTATAAACATGAAATTCACGAGCACACGTGACACCCAGACTCCGAGCAAGTGCATCTGACTTAGACAAATACACTTGCCAGACCTTGGAATCGAACCTGGGACCCGTTGATCTAAAAGCGGCTCATCTAATCCCTAGATCAACGAGGCATCATGTTATCAGTATGTAAGTATTTATAAAAGAAAATAAAGGTGTATTATCACTACATAGTATAAAACAAAGTCGCATTCTTCTGTCCGTCCCTATGTATGCATAAATCTTTAAAACTACGCAACGGATTTTGAAGCGGTTTTTTTAATAGATAGAGTGATTCAAGGGGAAGGTTTATATGTATAACTCACCCCCGCTTTGCACGGGCGAAGCCGGGGCGGGCCACTAGTTAACAATAAAACAAAATTAAAGTGCCATTCTTTCGTTGTAAATAAAATCTTACTCACTGTTATAAACGATGATAAGATTTTCACACTAATGCTAACTCGTGTCTTTCTCACTAACATGCGAATTGTGCCAACAGCTCTATGGTCGCATTGTTTTTTCTATACCGGATGTGTCATACCTTATTATAATTGTAGATCTCCTCAAAAAAGAATAAATAGCAAATATAATATTTACTCTTTTCCCCTTAAACAACTAGCCGTTTTTAGTTTATTTTCTAGTCGGTTGAGATTACCAATATAAGATTAACAATATAAGATTATCAATCAAAACAAGTTTGATGTTGTTTTTGCGCATACTTAAAAAAATTAGCATTCTGCACACCGTCTCTATATAAACTACAAGCGCGCGAAATTTCATACTGCACGGTCCGAGCAATTTTCGTAAAGGGATACAAAGTTTTTGCTTCACTTATTTAAATATTGAAAACAGGCAATACCAACAATAATTAAAAAAAAATATAGTTGTACAATATTTACATACTTTCCCGTGCAACCTTAAAAGTGAAAACTACTCAGCGTATAAAAAATAAAACTTTAGAATGACGCAGCATTAATTCAAGCCTGTTTCACAGCAGCCTATCAGCGTTGTGATTCTGTTGGAATTTCTGCCTCTAAATGATTATTACCTTTGTTTTTTCACTCGCACACTAGCATCTTGGGGATGTTCAAACATTATTACAGATTGTACTGTGGGAGACTACGTTCCTATAAAGGTGCTTTCACATGATGCAATTTAATAAAATTCTCTTCTCCTTCTCAGCCCTTACATTACCCTGCTGAACGGGCCTTCTCCAACTATGTGGAGGGTAATTAGCTTACTGTGCCAAGCTGGCCAGACGGGTTGGCACAGGGTTTCGTTCAAGTAGCAAGCCTTTTCTTGCGGCTAGATTTTCGGCCTTGTGTTTCGGCCCTCAGGAAGATGTGGGTGCAATGCGCTCCACACCGCTAAAGACAAGGACATCATCATTATCATTACATAGTTTAAAACAAAGTCGCTGTCGGCTGTCCGTCCCTATGTATGCTTAAATCTTTAAAACTACGCAATGGATTTTGATGCGGTTTTTTTTAATAGATGGGAAGGTTTTTATCTATATTATCCTCATTGCACCCGTGCGAAGCCGGGGCGGGTCGCTAGTACGATATAAAGTGATGCTGAAGGGTAGTCACGACTCAATACTGAGGAATAAGATGCAAAGAGAAAGAGACACAGTGTCACCGCCCCATTCCATCCTTTGGGTGTAGTAAGAGTCGACAAAGGGTACTGACAAGGCCAATAATCTCAGTCACAAGAGAAGGAAAACTGTAACGAAACCCAACCCATCTAGCCAGCGTGGCATAGTAGGCGTATTTCCCTCCATGTAATTGGAGGAGGACTGACTCAGGTTGGAACAGGGATGGTAATTGAGTGCAAAGTAATTTCTCGCGCGGATGATTCGTATCGTTGGTTAATCGTATCGTTCTTTTTAATACGCTTTTTTGTATCATACCTAGTTGTTTTGATTCCACAATTGAGCAGCATTTAATTCCTCCATATGGAATTTCCTTTAAGCCGAGGCTTCCCATACGAATCACATCATGACATAACACGATATCAAAGGTACAAAAAACGGTGTAACCTGGTATAAACTTGTTCTACTGTGATCTGTTTGTCTATTTTATTATGTAAGGGTTCAGTTTAAACCAACTTCAAAAAGAAATTCGGTAGTGTAATTTTTTAATGTTCGCAAGATGCAAGTTACAAGTGAAAATAAAATATGTTTAGTTGCATCGATTATTTGCAATTTTACCAAGATGTCGGATCAAAATGTTCTGTTTTAGCCTCCGACAGAAAAGAGACAGGCACCGACAGTTTTACAATATATGTATCTAAGGCGGCCCCTAGACCTACAATAACATTGTACAATAAGATTGAAAGGCGCTTTAAATCCAAACGATCAATTATATTGCACAATAATACGAATTGTGCAATGTTTTCGTGTTCAGTCGACGAATAGTATTGACCCTTCACGATGCTATGGAAAAATATTGTGCAATAAAAATTAAACTCGCTCAAACTTTCGTTCAATCATTGCGCAATCTTCAATATTAACCTTAGACAGTCTAATATTGCACAATTCGTGATATTTCACAATATAAATGACTAGTTACCTTTTTGTTGTTTTCTAGTTCAAAAACTATGTACCTACCCCTTTTTACGAAAATTGCGTGAACGGAGTAGTATGAAATTAATATTTAAATTATGAATTAAAATACCATCTTTAAATAGAAAAAAATACATTACACACACTATGCTTAATGTATTTGACACATATGCTTAATGTGGTATGTGGTCAAATTGAGAATAGATAATGTTCAATGAAAGAATTGTTTATTAATTTTAATGTTAACTAATAATATCATTTAAAAACGATTTCTAAATCAAGTTAAACAATTACTTTCAATATATAAATAAAAGAAACGAAAAAGAGAGTCTAGCACTAAATTTAGGTAAATAGGCACCGCATCCTCAACACTGCTGGGGTTTGCAAAAGTGCCCAGAAGACTTGCGGCATTGCCACCCAATGCATATTCGCTCATAATTTAAATTAATTATAGTCGAATTTCAATTACCACAAGTCTGTTTAAAGTTGTGTTTAAATTATAAAAACTGCAGAGCTCTGTGTTGTCAACGGTATCAATGTTATCGTGTGAGTTTAATGACCTATCATTGTCTAGTTCATGTATCTAATCAATCATCATTATTATTAAACTACTTTTAATCAACTGTTGTACAATAGGTAAGTTTGCATTGAGGGATGTCAATGAACTGCATGTTTTTATTGAATGCTCTTGAAACGTGGAGATTAGATTGATACCTTTCTGCAATAGTCATTTACATCACTCGCCTTAAGCATAATAATGTAGATTATTCTATTTTACTAACTTACTAGCTATACTAAATAAAAAACGCTAAGTATGTGGTGATTCTAAAAAGTAATAAAACAACATATATTTGTCAAAATAACAATAGGCAGAGAATTGAAATAGGTAGTCAGTATATAAGTGTGTCGAGCAAAAATGACAAATAATTCGATTTAGGTTTCGCAGGTTATTGTGGTAAATCCTAATTTCATACTAAAGCTTAAAATCCGAATTGTCTTTGAAATCCGTTTGACTGGCTTGTTGGTCTATGGGTTGGATGCGCCGCCTTTGCATCACAGGGTCTCAGGTTCGATTTCGGGGCCGGGCAAGTGTATTTGTGTAAACCAGAGGCACATGCTCTGAGTAAAATGCGTCTGTGTCTTTTAAATTGTGAATTTCATGTTTGTATACTGCACCCGCGATAACCTAGAGCAGGGCTTTGGTGTTTTTTTGTAAAAGAAATGGAAGTGATAAAATCCTGTTTGATTGTTTATCTATTTTCATTTGTTTATTTGGGAAAATAAACAGATATACAATACAGTAATAATTAAAACATATTACGTATAAATTAAGTTCATGTAGAACCCACTACGTTTCCACAGTTTAACATTGTTTTGCACGTAACACAATATTGTTTAGATATCTTTTTCATCATGAATTCTAGATTTCAAATCATGAGATCAATAGTATATCCCCGCATATACTTACCAAGACACATTTATTGCTTTATTTTGTAATATCACAAACAAAAGATGTGTTCTGTAGCATATTTCGCTTTTTAGCAGACATATAAACTACTTTTTCATCCCCCCATCTCGGAAAGAGTATTTTTGCTCTTCGATATTTGAGTGCAAAAGCCGTTTTTATTCGCTAGAGAATAAAGTATTTTTGCTCTTCGATATCTGAGTGCAAAAGCCGTTTTTATTCGCTAGAGAATAAAGTAAAGATTATTCTGTAATACTTACCTGTCATAATGTAGTAATTAATACCAAAACTGAAATAAAAGTGTACCTATCTTGTGATTGTAAACGTTTTTTTTTGCATTTAGTCATTTCCTCGCTGAGGTGGAATGAAAAGTTACGTGTTGCACTCGAGTGCAAAGATTTTTCACCTCGTGCTCTGTTGATTCCCTCGCTAACGTTCAGGATTCTAATTTTGAATCACTCGCTGCGCTCGTGATTCAATTTTAGAATCCTTCGCTTGCTCGGTCATCAGAATTGAACACGCGGTTAAAAAGCAACTTTGCACTCTTGTATAACAAATAACTATTTTCAAACTCAAAGTCAAATCATAGGACACAATGGATTTAAGTTTACCACGAGTTCGGAATGCGACAACTGCTGAGAAGAACTGGCCAGAAACTCAGACGGCTTGTTGTTGTATTGTTCATAATGTACTTGAAATGTTTTTAAGGGAGAGCCTACAAATGTAAGTACGCCGGTAGCCTTGTGGAATGCGTTGCCATCTGTTGACAAATCACCACAAACATACGTCGCTAACTGTTACTATGCGTGTTTAACATACATGTTTAAAAGCCAATACTATCGGTTGCATTTCCACATCGTCTGAACCGCCGTCGCCTGCGTGTCTCGTACCACTTACACCTGTGACCTTCACCAGAACATGTCAAAATCTTACACAGCACCGCGACGCGATTCGAATGTTCATTACACATGGCGGGCAAGCCGCTGATCTTTTGTTCCGCGCTCAATGATAACGCGTCGATGGATTTGAAGCACATAGAATTTGGCACAGAAATATTCTGGTGGTGTTCGTGGTAGGGCGATTCAGGTTCTCTACGGCACCTGTACCAATGTGCCATTTACATTGTAATGCACCGCACTCTCAACCAGTCCGATTAGGAGGGGAATGTTGTCCATATCACATACCTAATGTTACGGTTTATGAATAACTTGCTATTGTTTGATGCGTTTTTACCTAAGTATGTCTTTGGTTGGAGGTTTAATAAGTACCTTATCTTCTCAGCACATAAATGACCCACTGTGGAGTCGGGCCTCCTCCAACTACATGGAGGGTAATTAGCCTACTGCGCCACGCTGGCCAGACAAATTAGCATCTACGTTCGTATCAAGTTTTAATTCTCTTACGTCTAGGTTTTCGGCCTTATCATTTCCTTTTGTCGGCTCTTACGATACCCTTAGGATGTAATGAGGTGGCGACACTATGTATTCTAAATCGGTGACCACAAAGAATGAATTTTTTCGGCTCGGACAAACATGTAATTCACAAACACAAGTGACACCCAGACTGAGAGCAAGTGCCTCTGGTTTACACAAAGTCACTTGCCCCACCCCGGAATAGAACCCGGGACCCGTTGATCCAAAGGCGGCACATCTAACCACTACAAACACAAACATAAGCTAAGGAAGCACCTACTGAGAGTAGGTTAAATGAAACACCAATGTCCCAGGTGCCAAGGCGCAGGGTACGACAGACGAAAGAAAAAAAAAAGAAAAAAAGCGAATAACTACCATTAATTGCTAAAAAGAACACGGACTACAAGTCTGTGGTGTTGTAACAGAATAAATAAAAAAAAAACCACTACAAACAAAACTTACCCTATTTCCTCGTACCTTACATCAATGTCGTTAGAAGTTACATACCTATGTCCAAAATGGCGATTACACTAACAATTCTGTTTATGTTTTTTTGTAAACAAGATACTCAAACTCAAAAGGAACTTTAGTCATGTAAATAAACGTCATGTTTAAAACTACCATCACCATCTTACGGTACTTGTTCGAAGCTAGAGACGGAAAAGATGTGTATGGGAGTCTCCATACACTCAAATCAGCGTCATATTTACATTCATATGCATGTTCTGATTCATCCATACATACTCGTAGGTATACTACTACTTACTACTACTACAATTCAGCCCATAAATGACCCACTACTAAGTAGTGATTAAATGGAGGGTAATTATCATTGTCGTCCAATAAATTACCCACTGAGCTCTTACGATACTCTTAGGATGGAATGAGTTGCTTCTCCTCAAAAAGAATGCTGAGTGCTGCTGAGTCCAGCCTTTTTTCAATCCTTTACAGGTAGGAAATCAGCCTACTGTGCCACACTGGCCAGACGTGTTGGGACAGGGTTTCATTTCAGCGTGGTAATGCACCAGATCCCACAATGCCGCAATAGGACGCGAGTTGGAGCACTCCGGGGATGTTTAGTGGGTAGGCCCCCACTCTGAGGGCGAGTCCCAACCGCCCCCCCTCGGCCATCCCCGTGGCCAACGGGGATAGTCCATAAAGGATATTACCCCGGGCGAACAAAAAAAAAAAAGTTTCTCGTTTCATGTTTTCCTTGTCATTCGGCTAGATTGTCTGCCGAGCCGAGACGATTTCGACCGCTGAGCGACCACTATAAATAAACATTACATAATAATGATATTACATTTACTGTATAATATTATGTTGTGTACTAATATGTAATATTTTTTATTATTATTAGTAAATAATAACCTTGTAACTGGCTGATGACACGAGATTTTATCATCAGCGTGCATAGTTATTTTTATTAATAACTAGCGACGCGCCCAGCTTCGCACGTCTGCAATGATGAACCTCTAAATTATCAGTTTTTATCAGAGAACTCTACAGTATTATGCATATAACATACATGTAAACCTTCCTCTTGAATCACTATCTATTAAAAAAAAGTGCTTTAAAATCCGTCGCGTTGTTTTAAAGATTTAAGCATACATAGGGACGGACAGACGACAGCGACTTTGTTTTATACTATGTAGTGATGATGATACTTTCGTGCGAGAAGCTACGGACATAAGATAGTATCAAATATAAATGTGTTTCAAATCGTGTTTCATTAAGTAATTAATTTCAAAAGTTAGATTATCTTTAACACCATCTTTGTAGATAGGTAACATGGCAAATTATGAATTTATTGGGCTTCAGACCTAACAATAACGTGTACAGCAACGTGATTGATCCCTGTAGCCATAGAGGGAGTGGGGAATGCGCCGGCGCAACTCAGCGCAGTGACCGCGGCCAGGTGCGCGCGGACATCGACACCATAAAATTAATAACCTGTCGAGCCTCCCAACCAATGCACTGTTGGGAACCATGTGCACTCCATGAGCTACAGACCGACCACATTAAATGTATATAGATATATATATAATACATCTAGTAGAGAATGCCCGTGGCGTCGTCGTCGCCGCTGTTCACGTGAATTTCGGCCCTTAGGCCTTAGGCAACTGACAATATTGAAAGTGAAAGATCATGTCATCATAATGATTTAACTAGTTGCTATTAAAACGGAGGTAACATGTTTTTCACGCCGAAATTATTACGGCTTTCGGGGATATAAATTCTTAAATTTGCCTACTGCCACCCCATATCTTCCCGCGGGTGTCGTATAAGAAGGAACTAAGCCCCTGTACGCACTGGCGGTTGAACCGCCTAGGCGGCTAGTCGCGCGGCCTTCCGCTTTTCTAATTTTATATGCAACCGCTTATGTCTTTACGCACTGGCGGTTGAAATTTTGTGGCGGTTTAGTAGACCGCGCGGCTAGCCGCTAGTTCGTACAGAAGCTAAGAGACAACAGGCGTTGGGCAGCAGCGACGTTCTATTGAACATCTGTTATTGCGTTCGCCGACCCGCCTGCCGAGTGTGGTGATTATGGCAAACACCCCCCCCCCATGTCCAGTAGTGGACGTGCTATGGCTGAAATGATGATGATGTATCTACAGTCCTTGCCTAATTTTCTACTGTAGCTTTTCTTACATATGAGTACAGTAATACTTAAATTATGCACGCACAATCGGAATACGAAAATGGTGTCTCAGTTTGTCCAAGCATTCGTAACATCGGGAATTAAATATGATAAATCCGTAAAAAGTGTTCACTTTCAACGAAAATATATTTTAACAACGACTGCCATAGTTATGTAATTTGAATTAATGAGGGCTTTTTACAACATTTATGATTTATTACAATTATAGATCATAAACATCCATGGCAAGTGTATGTGGGTTACAATCTTCATATTATATAAAATTCTCGTGTCACCGTGTTTGTTATTGAACTCCTCCGAAATAGCTGGACCGATTTTCGTGTAATTTTGTATGCACATAGGTTAGGTCCGCGAATCGGACAACATCTATTTTTAATCACCCTAAATGTTAAGGGTGAACCCCTAATTTTTTTTTAATTATTGGGCAACATTTTTATCGGTCTTCGGTCATTTGCTTTTGTCGGCTCTTACAACACCCTCAGGATAGAATGGGGTGGTGACACTATGTATTCTATGTCCGTCACCACACGGACTCTTCTCTACTCTATGCAACATGTTTTGTATTTAACTATGTATCACCTTTTCAAAAGGGTGTGTAATCAAACAAATAATAAAATTTTATATACTTATTAGTATGATAACAAAATCATATAAATATATATACGACGCAAGTGTCGACAGCGTTATCTGCACAGAATTTAAAGTCGTAAAAGCTTTCCACTTCGAGGCGCGTTAAAAGCTTCACAAAGAACTAATAGTAGACATAAAAATCTCTTTTTCGTTCCCCACAAATTGAATTATCATAAATTGATCCTTTCATCGGATTAGACTTCATTCAGGGCTGATGTTAGATATGTATTTAATCGCAGCGACCGTAGACGAGCCGAGGCGGCGCGGGCGCGAGACAGTAAGTCTACCTCATAATGATTAAGGAGTGTTTCATCCGCTTGATTTAGCATGAAATTGGAACACAAAGTGAATAAAGCCACAAGATTGTAAACATTACGACGCTCCTTTTTTACAGCGCGCATTCGCCTTATTTACGGTTCTCTTTTTATGAGTCAGCCACATCGGACCCTCTATTTATTGCCTTGTTAAACTCTAGTTAACGAAGTGATCGTTCGGTGCCGGTTCGATACCTGTACTTGCAGTTAATTGGGAATTTATCGCTTTACCCCGGCAAAACTTAATTGATTCGCGATGTACGGTCGTAACCTGGGCAGCAGATACGGCGAAAAAACGTGAAAACCAAAAGGCTTGGTCTCCAGCCGAGTTTTTAAATGATCGTTAAGAAGTGTAAGTCGCATCACCGTTCCCACGAGAGGGTAGCGTCAGACGGATCCACCGGAATGAATGACTCACTAAACTCAAAGCTCCATTTCCACAAGTCATAGTGCAATTAATAATATGCGGCATCCTGTCGAATTATCTCTCGTCGTGGCAGGGGTCCGGCCGGCTTTAATTTACCACAATGGAAGCGGGTTCCGAGAATCGTTCGACGGCGAGGCGGGCCGATTCTTCGACGAAAACAAACAGAAAATAATTATCATAAAGATGAAGAGCGGCCGCTCGAGGCTGGCCGCTGCTAATGGGCCCACCTGGCAGCGAGCGAGGCCCTCCGCCCTCACACATGTGCGGCGTGCGCGGACCCATGTTCCCGCGGCATCCGAGCGATCAACCTCCCGACGCAACTAATAAAGCCGTGATTGGTTTTTGATTGCGCCAAACGCAATGTCAAATATTATCAATTGCCCCTTTTATTTTAACATCAAGACCTGCTTTTTCTCTGTTCCAGATCCGAATTGGGGGGATTGCTAAAGAAGATGGATTGGAGTCGTCGTTTCAGGCCATAAATGACCCATTACTGACTCGGGCCTCCTCCAAATTCATGGAGGAAAATTATGGCAAGACGGGTGGGCATAAGGTTAGTATCAAGTATTTCTTCTCATACGGCTAGGTGATCTGCCTCTTACGCTCCTTTAGTCGCCTCTTACAACACCCTCAGGATAGTGTGGGTTAGTGACATTGTGTATTCTAAATCCGTCACCACAAGGACATCAGAGAACTATATTTTGGCAATTATTGCCACTATTTAGTGTAATTAGTTAAAGGAAATTTATGCCAAATGAAATTGAGGACAATCGCTGGTTTTTTACGTACCACCTATTCGGAAAATTCCTTCTTGTAGTGCGTGTCTGCACAACCTTATCACTCATTACAATTTAGAGAAAGTTCTATAGAAAAACTTTCAATTTTTATCAACGGACAACGTTATTTTTAGAGCTTACGTCATTTCGCCGCGAAAATAAATCTTTCAAATAAACTAACCTTTAATTACGTTTAGTGATCTTCGTCTTAGTTAAGAGAGTTGCTGGACTACATTAGTTTTCGCCATCGCTTATGAGGCAAAAAATGGCACGTCACACTTTCATCTTCGTTGGTCCCAATCATTTCAGATTTATACATGTAGGTACATATTTGCAAGTGTTTAATGATAATGGTATAGGCACGGTTCTTTGTACTACTACTATTCAGGCCATGGATGTTAAACGGCTAAGACGGCTTCCAGTTAAATAGAGGATAATTAGCCTACTGTGCCATGCTGGTTTTCATATCTAAATTGTAAGCTTTCCTTCCCTTGCGGCTAAGTTATCGGATTTTGTGGGCTCTTACGATATCCTCAGGGTGGAATGGGGTGGTGACATTATGTGTACTAAATCCGTTACCACACGGATAGGTTTTTTGTACACGCGATATTAATATCAACTGATTGGTAGCCAGATAGCTGGCTAGTATCGTTCTAGACATTGCTGGATTAACAAAATCAGACACAGAAGTTAGTCAGGGGTAGAAAAAATTGTTGTGAATTATTTATAGCAAATAGGCACTGAAGGCAGCAACAGAAATAAAAAAAAAATATTATTTTTAATATGTACGCAATGATGTTAGAAGTAAAATTGTAACATCATTGTATGTACGCACTTCTTCTTCTTTTAGTTATAAGACTTCCATCTTAGGCTTGGTGATTATGGCTGCCTGCATGCTGAAGAACAAATACCCACTTATAACTGATAAACACTAAACTTCATCTTGACGATATTTGGTCATTGAGATCTGGCCTCTACATACAGCACATGACGCGACATTGGCAAAAATTGCGGAAGACTCCGGCAGACTGCCATAGTAAAATAAAAAAGAGATCTCGCCCAAATACTTTGTAAAAGGTATGTGGACAAATAAATTCCTTTAACAACTGTTATTAGCGACTCTAAAATATTAGCCAGACTGCTTAAATGAGTTAATAAACATTATCATGATGAATTTGGGTGATCACTTTTATTACAACATACGGACGAATAATACCTACAGATAACTATTTACATACAATGTAAAAGGGTTGTTGAGGAGTGAAGAATATTTTTTCAGCCCATTATTTTCGTAATCAGGTAGACACTGGGCTTAGGTAACTAATGAGTATTATGTAGGTAGGTATGTATAGTTTATCGGCTTTAGCTGTTCCTATCTTAAATTGAGTGATACTGTTTGAACCTATGTCGACGATTGTTTTGAGAATCAAATAAGTATTTTTACAGTTATCCGTTTTCTGATAACTCTTAGCGCTTCTTTCAACCAGTACCTAAGAACGCGTTCAAACAATTCCAAGGAATGGTATTCAAAACACTGAATGTTAACATTTTGTCAATCTTTTTATCTTTGTGTAACTTTGTGATCGACCGTCCTTATCTATGGTATGTGGAAACCTCTTTACGGTACTTTCTCTGAACAAATAATACGTTGCGCCGTACAATACTTAATAATAGACCTTAAAATAAAGGAAATTCGACCAAACGTTTGTTTCCACATCGTCGGTGTTCGAAAAAGCCAAGGATCTCACGTTACGCCGATATCTTTGTCCTGGCAATAATTTAACACTGGCCGAACTGTGAAAGCTGGAGATAAAATGCTTTGACGAATTCCTTAGCTGCCTACCTCAATGGCGAAATAGGTTGTTTTTGATGTCCTTTTTCTATGGGATGTTTGAGAAACTTTTTGCGTGGATACCATCGTGGAACGCCTGGTGGGCCATTAACTTTGAACAATGGGCCTCCTTCTATTAGCCGTTTTATCTAACTTGACGCACATTATGTGAATTTTGTCGGGAGCCTTTTTCTGGTACTAATGACTTAAGTTATTTGATGACTAATTAGGCAACGCATTTATTTTTTAATAGCGCAGAAATTATTGGGCCTTACTTAATCATTATAGCTTACGTAGTGTTTTCCCTAGTTCTCATAATCATCATCATTTCAGTCCTTATATGAGCCAATACTAAGTCGGACCTCCTCCAAATTCGTGGAGTGAAATTACCCTAATGTGCAACGCTGGCAATATGGCTTGCCGCAGTGTTCGTTCCTTCTGTTTGGGCAAACTATCTACCTCTTACGTTATTTTAATAGCCTTTTAAGTGCGTAAGCTTTTAGTGTGTGTTGGTGACATTGTGTATTCCGTATCCGTCACCACACATTGCACATATATAAAAATGTATCCTATAAACGTTCATATATTCACTGATTGAGAATACTATACCTTTAAATAATGTCAACAACTGTTCTATGATATCCATAATAACGCTACATTCATGGCCATAGACAAAAAAACAAATGTTTTATTTGTACAGAAATGACTCAGACCTCGAAATAGTAAAACTTAAGAGGAAATTAAGTGGTGTGTTGAGAATTTTATCAATTATAGATGGCTAGGAGCCCCGCGTTGAGCCCCCCGCCGAGCATCAACTTTACCCTATAACATGGAAACGGCTTCTTTGTTTTTGGATTATTAATATGAATTAATTTAATGTGATAGTTGAAATATGATATTGTTGTAGATCTCACGAAGCATGATCCAGCCAGGTGTTCAAACAACGTAGATAAATTTACATGGACATTAAAATAATTCTGCGGCATTTATAATAATGTTAGATACACCTGCACAATTGTTATAGACTTAATTTATTGCGTTCTTTTCGTTGTGTCCAAGCTAAGGTCTTAACCAATTAGAAAAAGGTTGGATCTTGGACGGGTGTCTAGTATCCAGCCAGTTTAGGTGTGGTGTGATGTCAATAGTGAACAATTAAGAGTTTGTTGTTTTCCTGAACGAATAATATTAATCACAAAACGTGAGTTCCATCAGAAATAAACCACTTAGATATTAAGCTTGGTACCTTGTGTTATGGTGCTCATTTTGACAGATAAGATAAGTTTGTCTCCTGTTAGTGCCAAAGAACAAAAGATAAGACACTATATTGAGGTATAGTTCTTTACTAACATCTTGAGTTGGAATCTATCCTGCGCAATGCTTTGGGTCTCTTTGATTATGATTGGCGGAGAAGTTAAGCGTAAGCAACGCGAACCTCAGGAGGCGCTTTAGGTTCAAGACGTTTTTAAGCAATATACTAGGTACTATTACAGAAGACTGAACACTGTTACAGAAGTGTTTTATATATCATACCATTATATATTACCATAATAAATATTATCAGATTTTCCTGAATAGCTGGCCCAATGTACAAGGGCCCCGAGGGCACAATTCTCAATCCAGCATTTTTTTTAAATTATCTATGAGGTATGAGAATATCGAATATAGAGACCTGAGTAATATATATTTCAACTCGAACATTTTAGTTCATAATAAAATAATAAGTTACCATTCCATTAAAAAATAAGTTACGATACAATATATTGTGATACAGGGTCTATATGAGGCAAGCTAAGCTGCTGATTATTTGTTTACCTAATAGGCGTTTTGTGACCCAATTAATGTCTGGGATATTATACTCATCGTCTTTCCCATCTCATCCCCGTATAAACAATGTACCTAGCTTCTATAGTCTGAAAATACATAACCGGGATTTTTAAAGTGTTTACTTCAATGAGGTAATCATAATATTTAGTTTAATCTTTAAACTAAATATGGCAGTCTTCGGATACAATGAAGGTATAGTGAAGATAATTATTAGCTGGGTTGAACTTTATAATTAAACAGATAGTATCGTGGTATTTTTTTCATTAAATCATTTTTTTCTCTAAAAGTGTTGGTAGGTATTTGTCTAAAAAACAATAAAAACGT